>OZ035880.1:92464013-93154241 GCA_964034835.1 Muscina levida | reverse complement strand
CATGGCAGCTGTAAAAGATGTCACAGTTCTTTCGTCGTGTGCATCCCTGTCCCGTCCATCTCATTTCCTGTATGGCGGTGATGTCAGCCTTGTATTTGTCGAGGACATCCGCCATTTGGATAGAGGCACCATCTCTGTAAAGAGTTCGGACATTCCAGGTGCATATCCTTAAATCATGGTCCTTATATCGTTTGCGGGGGTCGTCAACGTATATTTTACATAAAAATATTCATGAATATTATAGCTCCCTTATTACACCTTATATACTATCAAATAATGTTGATAGCTATTTACAACAAAAAATGCAGAAATATATTAACAATATAGCATATCCTTTAATCCTGTCCTTTATTTACTTTTTTTAAATCCTGGAGTTTAATATTAATTTCGATTAACAAATTTTTACTTTTGTTGCACCAAAAGTTTGGTTTATAGTACAAAAATAAAATTGTTTCTTGGACCAAAAAGCACGATCAAATATCATTACTTCAACAAAAAGGACTTTTTTGTAAAATTTGTTGCATTTTATATTCTACCAAAATTACTTTTATTCTACCAATAAGTATGTTAATTGCACCAAAAGGAACTTTTATTATAATGAATATATAAAATTAAAAAATAATTTATTGTAAAGTTTTGTTTTCACACATTCATCACTATTATAAGTCTATCACATAAATTCAGTCTTTCTGGATCAGTAAGTTTTCTTATTTACTACTTTTATTTACACCGATTAATTGAAAAATACGCTTGAAACAAAATATTTGGTTCCATTCAAAATCACTCCGGTTAATTGAAACTCCGCTAAATTGAATCTTCGCTTAGTTGAAATAGAGATTTGTCCCAAAACTAAAAAAAATTGAGCATTGTAAGGATTTTTTACAAAAAGTTGTTGTTGTTATTGATTTAGACATTAGATTAGATAATTCTACTAATAATTAAAATAAATTAAAATTTCAAGCAGTACAAAAAATTAACCAAACTTCGTTAGAATGAAAAAGATGAACTCGTCATGGAATTCGAAACGCGTCATCCTAGTGCGTGACACACTGAATTTGACCAAAAATATCAAACTATAAAAACACTTTTCTGATCGTTAGCCGAATTTGATGTATCATTTGATATACTAACGTAAATTGTGATTTATAATCAACAACTTATTTAATTTTATATTAAAAATCTTGCTTTAAAATTTACAATTGTGACACAACAAATACAGTAAAACTCGGTTAATTTCTTTTTACACCCCATGAATAATGTATGGGATAGCTTTTCGAGTTATTGTGAATTAACACGCGTTCTCTTTGTAGACCTAAGAACAAACGGCCCCTACTTGTTGTTAGACGAATTCGAACGTCAACTGATTGAAAAACTATCATTAGACATTCCGATTGCGAAGTTGTTGTCGACAACATCAAGGGGGCCGCCGATGAAAAAAAATGTAGATGACTGAGACAGGAATTTAACCATTGATCTCCCACATGGTCAGTGATGGTATATTTGACGATCTATCGTCATTATGACGATTTTTTGTACAAAAAAACAGAAATGACGATTTGACGATTTTTACAAATTACAACTTTTCTTTTATATGCAAGTGGAATTTAGCTTGAAACAAAATTACCACAACATGAAATAGATGAAATTAAAATGAACTGCATTAATTTTTAAATCGAACAGTGAGTTCAAGTTCTGAAACGATTTGAATTTGAAAATAAATTCAAATCATTCAACTTAATTAATCCGAATGTATTAATAAATTGTCCAGAACAGTCTTTGTCTATTATTGTAAAAGAGTATCAACATTTTATTGAATACGAATAACTGCAAAGTTTAGACTCCGAATTATGCGAAGTATCCCAGTTAGATTGTAGAAATATATTTAATAGTAACAACGAAGAGTTGTTGAAATTTTGCAAAACAATCTGTGAGCTAACCCGTGCGGACTCTAAATTACTTTTTCCAGTTTAAACAAAACTTATTAAAAAATTCTTATACTACCACATTCGTCGGCAAATGTAGAAAGAGCATTTAGTTAAGTTAATTTAAATAAAAATAAATGTAGAAACCTGTTAGAAAGAGATTCAATGGAAGGTATTCTCTTCACAAAAGACTGCCTTTAATTATATAAAGCAAATTGTTATGATTTATTTTTTTAAATAGCAGTACATCTGCTTAAAAGTAAAATTATTTTTATTAATAATTTTTTAAGACTGAGAAAACTAGAACGGTAATAGCTTTTCTAAAAGTACAATATAATACAAATTATATAAAAATATATAAATATGTAACCTCTCACTTTTTTTGATTATTGTTATGTTTTTTCAATTTTTTTTTTTTAAGATATTTTATTCAAAGAATTATTTTATTTAAATTAAATTTTAATGTATTTTATATAAAACGTTTAAAGAATTTATTTTATTGTATTTTTTCATTAGCTTGTGACATGCAGTATAAAATGAGTAAATTTTTGTGTATAGATTTTTGACGATTTTAAAATCATGTTTTGACGATTTCAAAACCCACAATTGACGATTTTTGTCCAATTTTGTATACCATCACTGCACATGGTAGTCATGTGTTCTAACCATCATTCCACGACCGGCCTCAAAGCGTATGCAATCGAAAATATATTTTATTTCAGTACCCAAGGGCCACTTTTTTGAACTCCCTGACCCCATCTTTGGAATATCATTCTGATGTTCGGCTTTAAGACGATTATAATGGTATATATTTGGTCAAATAGGCGATCCGTCTTGTATTACTTCAAGCTATACACTTGTGTTTTGAGTTGTGCCAATGGGTTAAATTTTGTGTTGACATCCTTCTGCTACCTTATCTTAAAAAAAAATAATAATAATAATACGCCTACGGTATAGACCAATTCCCAAACAAATTTCAACATCGAATTTTCACCGTTCAGGATTTTGCAAAATGAAATATGGCAATACTATTCTGGGATATGATTAATGTAAGATAAAACAGAATACTCAATTTTTTTGTTTACAGGTAGCAAAACATTGAAAAAGGGAAACATAAAACAGTTTCCAAAGAGGGAAAATAGTAAACTCTATTAAATTTTAATAGTATTATCATGGAGCTTTGGATGTAATTAAATATTAATCGAGGAATTAACTCACCCTCATCAGAATCACTCATTATGTTTTTCTGCACCGAAGATTGATTAAAAAGCACCTTAAGAGTTTATTTAAGCGCTTTACTCCTTTAAACACAGCTTCAAAAAGCAACGCACATTAGTTATCTGCATTTCCTATACACTTTAGACGACTTATAGAAGGCAATATGATTTTTTTTCGTGAAAATAACAAAAATAAATTTTGCAACACAACAATCGCTCAGCAGATGTTTATTTTTTACTTAATGTCATTACGCAGTACTAAGCTTTTGTATATGTTATCAAATCATTCACAATAGCGAGTGCCGACAAGAGTACTGTGGCGAATGATATTACGTTAAACAGCCGCAAGAGAAATAAATGTTTAAAAAAATAAAAATTGTACAGAAGAAAAAAAAATTTGGTGTTACCTCCTGCAGCTTCATACAGATACTGTAGTGAGGATACATTTGGACACTGTGCTGTTATGCGTTTAGGCAGCTTAAATCATTATGAATTTTTATATTTTTTTTGAGTTAGTTTGAAGTTGTTTTAATTGCATTCGTATTTTTTTAAAGGGAAAGTCATATAAAAGACCTAGAGTCTCACTCTTCAGTCCGTGTAGGAGATTTAACCTATTTAAATTTTCAAAACATCATTTCATCACTTCAGCACTATGTTTTGAAATATTTAGATATTCTTTGAAATTTTTCAACTTTCATTTCATTTCCAATATTTTGGCTAAATATACAAAAAACAGAAATTTAAAATTTTATTTCTAACATTGAAATCACCACCTTGAACTATATTTGTTTGTGAAACTAGTTTAATAATTTCTATGTACATTAGTTATCGGATATAAGAACATCTGTTTATTAAACGTAGAACACTTTTTTTCTTTGAACAATAATTGCTTATAGGAAAAAATCACATATAAGGAATATCTTGTATTCTTTTATGTTTCTTTTATCCGTTCTCTACTGTTTCTTCAATATAATTTTTTTTATGACACAAAATTCTCAAGATTTTAGGTTTATTTGATATTAGTTTAAATGAAGTATATAGTAATCATTCCATTACCGTAAATGCGATAACCGGCGAAGCTGGAGAATCCATTGGCAATCGTTAATAGTGTTCATAAATTTTATCACCGTATTAAAACCAAGGCGATTTTTTCTTCCTACGACGTTTTTGTTGTTGTTATATTTGTAAAAATATTTGTTATAAATTACGAGTAAGAGGGTCCATAGGTCCAGTAGGGTCATATTGGGTCACCATATGACCCATGAGGACCATTTTTCGGTCTTCCTAGAACCCCAAAAACCACCATTGGTCAATATCTTTTATTTGAGTACCCGCACATTAGGGGTAATTGAACCCAAGAGTCTTCATAAACCTCTAGCGCCAACTTTGATTTTGATTTTTACGTTTTAGGGCGTAACATTTTTATTATTTTTATTGGGCTTCCGCCCTATATTGCTCACTTTTGCCATGCGAAATGCTTAAAAGTGGTTTTACCCTGCAGTTTCGCATATTGTCAGCTGTTGTCTAGCTCACACATTTTTCCATTCGCCTTGTAAGCCTGCAATATTTTCCTGCCACAAACCTATTAACATTGTTTCGGAGGTAGTATTCAACGAAGCGCATATACTTTTCTTCTTCTTCTTTACTGGCAGCAACAACCGAAATTCATCTGTCAGTAGCCGCACGTAGAAAAGCATTCCAAGCGCTTAGGTCTTTTGCGCTCCGTAGATAGTTCGTCATACCAAGCTTACTTAACAGTTCCGTCACCTGGTCTATCCATCGGAGTTTTAGTCGCCCCCTCCTCCGCCGCCCATCGAGTTTATTGCCGAAGACTTTTCAAGCCGGAGCATTTTCGTCCATTCGTACAACGTATCAAAGCCAGCGCATTCGGTCTATTTGAACGCGCTTGACCACGTAGATGTCGTTGTACAGCTCATACAGCTCATGATTCATTCGACGACGGTACTCGCCGTTCACGATGATGGGTCCAAATATTTTGCGGAGTATTTTTCTCTCGAAGACTCCCAGAATAGATTAATCCGCTTGTGTCATTACCCGGGATTCTGCGCTGTAGAGCAGGACAGGTAGGATCAGAGTCTGGTAGAGCTGGATCTTTGTTCTTCGAGAGAGCGCTTTGTCGTTAAATCGCTTGCTAAGCGCATAGTAGAAGCGGTTTGCGATCAATACTCGTCTTTTGATTTCGAGGCTGACATTATTATTTTTGTTTATGGCGGATCCAAGGTAGACAAAATCATCTACCACTTCAAAGTTTTAGTTGTCAACGTTCACGTAGCGTCCCAGACGAGTGGACTCTTTGTTCGTTGAAACAAATAACTTGGTTTTGTCCTCGCTTATCACCAGACCCACTTCAGCCGACTGCTTTCAATGCTCGAAAAAGCCGCAGTAAAATCGCGCAATCGACGTCCAATGCTTTTAAAAAATTGAAATAATCATTTTTTGATATTTTGGCAAAAATGTAAATTTTTTGTCCGTCCAGGTTGTTTAGCATTTTTTTCAATAAATGCAAACAACGGTTGAAATTCACCATTTTTGAGTGTAACTCTGAGCATTTTCTTTCCAACAACAAAATACAAATAAAAATTTTAGCATTTGGCCGCATCTTTCAAAAATGCGGAAATATGTTAAATGCGTTTCGGTGTAAAAAGGCTATTAAGCGGTGCACACATTTTTTTTATCAATTGTAAGATTTTTTTAATGAAAATTTAATATTTGATTGTAAAATAAGGAGATTGCTTTGAAAATAGGCATTTCGATTTTTTTTTTAATTTATCTTAGAGACCAAAAATAGACCAGATGGAAGCCCTAGAGGAAGCAAATACGACCCAATGTACTTTAACTTTGGTTTTCTGGCATCTTCACTTGTTTTATCCAACCCTTGTCCGGTAACATATATGTTCATTCATATGTCCTTTATTTACAACTGAATTAAATAATAAAATAAAGAACAATACAGGCCACATTTATAATCAACATTTGTTATATCTTTGCCACTTCCAATCCACGGCAAAGATTTCTTCTTTGTAGCATGAAATTTTGTCGTTATAATCTCGTTTATATGAACATAGTATTAAAAATTTCCTAATGGCATCAAAAGAGCATACCAGAGTACCATTTTGATGTGTACCTTTTATTTGTATCTTTAAATACAACTCTGCACTGGTGGTGTGGAAAATGTCATGTATACAAAGACGACAATAAATCTATGCCAGTAGACAAATAGAAAAATAAAAATTGAAAAGACGAAGAAAAGAAAAGGAAAATATCCACGGAAAAAAGTTTACATTTTATTTTTCTTCTAAAAAAAGCTAAAATTTTTCGACTTTATTCCTCTAAAAGAATGCGCGTCCAGCAAAGTGCTTGCGACAACATGAATTCAATAAGCATCGGCAACAAATAAATGTGAAACCAATGAGTGAAAAACAAGCCTGAAAATTCTTAGAAAACAGTGAGGTTGCGCTCTACTTGCGTTTTAGAGCGACCGAGCACACACAAAAAAGAAAGGAATTTTATTTCATGTCCACATTTGGTTTTTTTTACTCTGTGTGCACTTAATAAACAAAAATAAATTAGAAGAAGTTTCGTTTGGGCTGTAAATCGAAAAAAGGTAAGTGAGATTTTTGTGGCAATGGATAAATAAACATGTTTTGTTGTATCTTGAAGTCATTGCTGCTGCTTACTGCTTGATTGCACTGGGCAACGTCGTAAAGGTGATTCCCGAGAAATGAAGATGAGTGTGTGTTATTTAGTTTGGGTGCGACATTAAAGTGTTGATGCGGCGTCCGAAGTCAATGTTTTTATTGGTGTCGTTACTGGCTTAGCTCTGCATTAACAACGAATCGAATGGGGTTTCCCACAAGCGTCTTTTTGTTGTTGTTGTTTTTTAGTAGGGACTTAGCGATATTGTCTTTGTCATACGTAGTAAATGTAAAACATTTGTAACTGCTCTATAAACTTCTTCAACATTTAATGGTTGTCATATTATTTGTAATTACTGCAACTGAAATGGGAACACATGTGCAACTTTCTTGGATTTGAGAGATTTCGTTATTATACAAATTTACAAATCTTATTTAAAAAAAGCGCAGCATCAATATTGTATCTGGGTACAATGAACCCAATAGGTCAACATATACTTAATTTTTGGGTAGATCTTAACACTATTGTAATTTAAGTATGGGGATTTACATTTATTGGGCAATTCCATTGTCACATAGCATGTGATAGTTGTATGTCTCAAATGAAAATCTTAATTATGTTTTTACTTTTTGTTTAAAACCGGCCGTGGCATAGAACACCCGACTACCATGCGGGATTTTGGACAGTACTATACTGTTCTTTTAATGAAACTTTACTTAAAATGTTGTATTCAAAATTGTGACTAACACAAAGTGCGTTACGGACACACATAATTTTCCACAGCAACTTAAAGTGTCTACAAAAATTTGTGAAATTTAGCGAAATTTCTTATGTGATCAGTATATTATTTTTTTGTAAAATAAAGAAGACATGATGGGGTTTTATAAACAACTTAGTTCACATTTAAAAAAAAATACTTTTACCTTTTTTGCTGCTTCAATCTAAATGTGCGTTGCGGACACATGCATTGTTCTATGGATACCACAGAGAGACAAAAAAACAATACATTGGAAATTATACTATTTTTTTGGTAGGTGCTGCTGAGCATAACAAGAATCTGTTTTTCAAATTTTGAGTTACGGGTAAAAAAAACGGTTTTTCGCTACGCACTTATAAGCCAAAAACTCGGATAAATATGAACCCATTAAAAGTTTCTCAGCGGGTTTGGAAAAAAGAGACTTCCAACGATATATATAGTTTGCTTTTTAAAGTTCAACAAATTCATTATAACTTAAAAAAGAAGTTCAAAATACATAAATTTTTTACTATGAAATCGTCCATCCTTTCGCTGGAAATACCCATATATATTTAGTAAGAGGGAAGAAATCCACAAATATAAAAATTTGTGTTTCTTTTTTTTTACAAAAAAAAACCAAAAAAGTGGGAATTGGTCGGATTTTTTTGATAAATCTTTTTTTTTGTAATATGAGTCTTTGTTTTACAGTTTGCTGAATAGCAAAAACTTTTTAAATTATTTTTTTACAACAACGTGATGTGAAGTTACGTGACGTAAATTTCCTTTTTGATAAGTTTTTTCAATGAAAGCAAATCAAAATTTTGCTGCTAACTGATAATTTTTTACTAATATTAGAGTTATGTACAGTTTTAATAACTATTTTATGATAATAGTGCACTTGCATCATCTGTAAATATATCATTTAAAATTAAAAAATAATAAAAGCTTTTACATTTATTAATATTTGTCTACTTATACATGTCAGACACAAATTTATGTCAACTTTTTATTTTTCGATCACAGTGGACCATTTCTGTGGAAATACCCATATTCTACATGCAATATTCTAAATTTCAGGACGTATTCTCTGAATTTATTGAATATCTGCCGCTATCCTCTTTTGTTGTTGTTGTTGTAACATCTGGAGGAAGTAGCTGGAGTGATAATTCTTTACTTATCGGCACTCGATTGTTTTTGTTGATAACAATGTTTAAGTCAAGGATTTTTATTTGTTGTTTTTGAGTTTTAACCATCATTTTCCTCCAAGAGATGGCGCCAGCTGGCTTTATTGATTTATTTTAAAGGTGTTGATAAATCTTTTTCCTTTTGTCCTTGCGTAATCTGGATTTATTTTGTAGTGTAATCGTCTGGGATGAATTTTGTCGGCTGAAAAATTTGAAAAGTAATTTTTCATCGATGTTGATAAGCCAGTGCCACAGCCGGGAATCGAACCCGGCACCTTCGGGTTGCAAATCTACGTCTCTTCCACTAAGCTATCGAAGGCCACCGTTTTGATTTAGTCCTTCGTAGATACATATATAGTTTGCCACACCAAGCTTGACAACAATCCCTTAACCTGATACATGCAATGTTTCTGTTTTGGTGGGACCCCCTGTCAAGCTTAATGCCACGGCTCTTAATCGAAATTTGGTTTAGGATTTACAGTAAACATATTCCTTTTTTTAATGTTTTTTTTCGATACTGAATGCACATTTTGCTTTATTATGTGAAAAAGTAAATTATTTACTAGGCATTGTTGGGAATTAGAAAGGAGGCAGCAATATTTAACATGAATTCGATATGGCTTTAGCTTGCCCACTCTTTTTAAGTGACTCTTTGGAAAGTCTGGATGTTTGTTTATGAAATAGGCTAAAAATTGTTTTTTGAATCGACAACGATCGAAGTTTCCATCACGGATGTCGTGATTAGGCACTAGGTAGGACTAGCGTCTGATATATCTGAATTTTTGAGCATCGAGAGAGTACTTTGTCGTTAACACCCTTGCTTGGTTCATAGTAACAGTGGATTGCGATTTATACCCGTCTTTTGCTTACAAACTGACATTTTTATTTTTGTTAACGCAGAACCAAGGTAGTTAAAAATCATCTACCGCTTAAAAGTTATAGTTGTCATTGTTCACACAGCGCCAGTGATATCCGTATTATCGGCGTAAGCGAGCAACATTTGGATTTAACTAAAAAGAGTGCCAGTCGTTAGTTCTGCAGCGCATAATCATCTCCAATAGAATGTTAAAAAGTGATCGCATCGTCCTGTTTAAAGCCTTGCTTGTGTAATAAGTCTCCATCAGAATTGTTTTAGCTTATCTACACTAAATACTTCATGTCGGTCAGTGTTGTCTCTTAAAGTTGGATCAGATTCGTAGGGATTCCAAAACTCAGTTATGGCATCTAATAGTTTCTGTCGTAGCGCACAGCTTTCTTGTCGTTTTTAATGGCTATAAAGGTGGTATGTGATTAACATTTCTAGGGTCTTCTCCAGATATTGTCATAGAAAAATTGTCAGGTTAGTCGTGGATTTACTAGATCTATATCCATACTGATAAAGTTTTATTAGTTTTTTAAGATGGTCTTGAGCTTTTTACATATTACAATACATTTAACACATTCATGACCAAGACATTTTTAAAAAGATTTTTTGATAAACGCGGTAACGCACCGTTTGGGCGTGGTTACCCGATGCCATATGCCATCAGTGGCATGATCCACTGCATTTTTTTTTCTCATACCTATTAAAAAAAATATTATTTATGCAACAGAAAAGACAAATTAGAGCTTTGTTATTCATCAGTTCATTTGAGATATGTTTTTAGATTAATTTTAATATATAATTTAGTGTGATTGTTCATATGTATTCTGTAAATTATAGACCGTTGTATGTATAAGACAATGACAGAAGTAAGATTTCCGAGATTAGTTTGGAGAGGCATGCTATTTTATGAAGCATTTAACACTTAATCCTATAACGCATTTTTCACACTTATTTCGTGTTTGACTTTTACACGCCAATAGGCGCATCGACGGCGGGAACACCCAGCAAAATAGTGAGCTATTCCATCAAATCGTGCTTCATTTGGAAGATTATGCCGGCGTTGCGTTTGTTTTACTCGAATCTTGTGCGCCACAGTAGTACAATTATAGCATGCAATATTTCGGCGATATTGTAGATTACTGGGGTGACTTACACCGGATTTCTTTTGGAGTAGCCATGTAAAGATTGGCCATCACCATTTGTTTTTTCTTACCCCTGTATGCTACATCTGGTGGTTGTATCTATATTTCGGGACAAATTTCATCATCAGTGGTTAAAGTTGACTCCAAGTATTCTGTAATCTCGTTTTAATTCATTCTGCAAAAAATCTGTTGAAAAGCGCATACAAAATTAAGTGCAAATGAAGATTACAATATTGTGAAGCATATAAATTGTAAGTAGTGGTTCCTACCACTGATGCCATAAGGCATCACAAAAAAATAGTTAAGTATAACTCTTACAAATTTAAACCAAGCAAATCTTTATTTTCGTGTTTTGAAACAATGCATTTAAGCTTTAAATTGGCTAAATAAATAGTTTGTAAAACAAACACGCACTTGAAATATATTTCATTTACAGCTTGTACTTCGCCATAATCGCCTTATTTTTACATTTATTACACAATACGTTTGAAAACAATGCTCGCGATACGAAATGTGATGTGTTACTGCTAAGCGACACGTGTAGAATGATACCTGGACCAGTTGTCAACACATTAGAAGTGCAAGCATGCCAAAATATGCTCGGGTTAATGCAGTAGTTGGAGGACATGATTGAGTCGAATTTCGAATTCTCATTCCTTTAGGCATATTTTGTTTATGAGCTGGAGCAGGCACGTTCCATGTTCGTCGCCGCCTTCTTTGATAGGATCTTTGGCAGTCAGTCGGCTTCCACACCTTTATTGTTTCTAAGCAGTATAATTGCCGTACTGTACTATGGGAACGAGTTATATGTAGGTATGCTTTCTCTAAATTTGCAGCACGCTCTGAAGTTTCAGTGACCAGATTAGGATATCTGTATTTACAGGTGGGTTTCCCTTGCCTATTACCTTGGTTTTATTCTTTCTGATAGATTTTTCATAAAAGGGTTGCGTTTTGTCTTCCTTCTCTTCCCCTTACAGCATACGTTACCAATGCTTCAGCGATGCTTGTATGAAGCTTCCTTTTCTTCAGACAGTACACTACATTCGTAGTTGGTTTTTCATTCGTAGTTGCTTTTTCATTCGTTCTGACAGTGGTCACAAAATGCGCAATATGCTGCCACTGCCTATTGGGAACATCGCAACTAGAGGCGTTTTTTTGTAGAGAGTTCGCATATTCCATATTCCACAGCTTCTGGTCATGAGCAGATAGACATTTATATTGAAAAGTATTTTATTTTTTTTTCATAAACGCGCGTAGAACTTTTTAATGTACGAGCATTATTTGTTATTCATCTTGGTCAAAAAAATGGATATGGCTTGCACCTATCAGATTGTTTTGTTTGATTGTATGAGGATATGAATTTTCAAAAATCATTGACCGTTGTCAGTATATTTATTTATTTCTAGTGTATACCCATCCCAACAAGGGCCACAACACATTGCATTTTTTTATTGTTAAATAATGGCTCCGTTGGCCGGCTCATCTTTTTCCATTGACACCTGGAAAAATGATCCTCCAGATGTTGAATTAAAGTGCTTTCTACCTAATGGAATTTTTCTATGTCTACATATGCCCGCCACTGCCACTATAAGGGAAATCAAAGCGGTATGTATTATTAACATTTATGGTCATTCGTATATACAAGAAAACAGCTTTCAAACGATGCTACGTTTTTCAATAGGAAATGGTCAAACAAGCGAAAACGTATCCTCTAAATAATTTGATCAAAGATGCGTGTGATTATGAAGTTAGTGGTATATCGACAATTGCTTTGCTCGAACCATTTACGGATGAGACAAAACGTTTGTGTGAAGTACAGCCTTATTTTTGCCTTCTACGCCTGGGAGAACGTACTGAAACTTCCACAATATCCAGTGATTACGAACTATCCAAATTGGTCAGTAATATGATTGGTAAATCTTTTGAAGACTACAACGCACTGCGCAGCCCCGAAGAAGACGATTTTCGCCGCAAGATGACATTACTGTGCGACGAAATCGAAATGGAGCGCTCAAAATTTAGCTGGGTTGAAAAACTACTCTATGAGCATCCTCTACGTTTGGCCGAACGGCCAGAAATGCCAGAAATTATAAAGAAACGTATCCGCACTTCTTATTTTTTAGTTGTAGTGAAGCTAGAAAACGATGAAACATCATTTACAATATCGGTAAATGAACAGCACACTCCACGAACTTTAATTGACGCGGCGATATTAAAAATTCGTATATCTCAGAAAGTCAATGATCGTGCCACGGATTATATACTGAAAGTCCGTGGTCGTGATGAGTATTTATTTGGCGATTATCCCCTGATACAATTTATTTATATACAGGTAAGAAACTAATACAAAATTAGAATGTTATCGGAATATTGGATTCTTACTTTGCGTTTATTTAATTTTTGTTATAGGAAAGTCTTTCCGGGGCTGATGTCCCCAATGTAGTTTTAAAAGCCATTAACACCTTACCCTCGTATATAAGCTATAAACAAGAATTAAACACTGCCCCAAAAAGGCCACCTAAACCCGATAATTACAGACATCCTTCAAATGAGATGGTAAAACGTAAAATGAAGTCTTCATGGGACATCGATCAGTTGTTTCGTTTTCGACTGAATCGTATTGAAAACGTTAATTGTGATTTGGCACGAGGCGTTAAAGTTGGTGTCCACATTGGTCTATATCATGGGGAACATAAATTGTGCGCCAAGCATTCAGTCGACGTTGCAAGCAGTAATAATCGCTCATTCACATTTGAGAAAGATATCGTCTTTGATATACCAATGCAAAACTTGCCACGAATGACCAGACTTTGCATGGTCATCTATGAAGTTACGAGAACATCACGCTCGAAGAAATCCTCAAATACAAGTAAGGAAAATACGATTTTAAAGGATGGAAATGTTAATGTAAACCCCCTGGCCTGGGTCAACACGACAGTGTTCGATTATAAACATCAGATGAAACATGGCAGTCTGACAATGTACACCTGGACATATGCTGATGACATACAATCGGATGAAATTTTTCATCCACTGGGCACAATTGAACCCAATCCACGTAAAGATGAATGTGCTGTTGTGCAACTCACATTCCATAATTATGGTTATGATTACATACAATATCCAACAGAGGACGCCGTATTACAATATGCCACTAAATTAGCTGCCGGCTGTGAACCACTGGGCCGCAGTAAATCTGAAGATTATTGTCAGACATCAGCAACGTCCGCAGTGGCAACATCATCAACAACGACAGCTTCCACAACAGTCAGTAAAGTTCTAGCGCAGTATTCACGTTCTTCAAACAAACTATATGAAATGCACGATCAGGATCGAAATGATATATGGGAAAAACGATATATCATCAAAATGGAAGCACCCGAAGAGCTTTCTATTCTGTTGCATTGTGTGAACTGGAATGAACGTGACGAAGTAGCCGAAATGTGGTATTTACTAAAAGAGTGGCCAATAATATCAGTGGAGAGGTCACTTGAGTTGTTAGATTATGCTTATCCAGATCCAGCAGTTAGAAATTTTGCCATTCGTTGTCTTAATAATTTAAGGTAAGTACATATTATTGGGTACATTTAGGTTTTGATACCAAATAGATGTACCTATTTATGGATATAAGTAATGTATTAGAATAAATGTTTTTTTGACATTCATCAACAATACAAATAAGAATATTGCGATGTCAAATATGTTAATATATGAAATACCGAAGTAATTAAAGACAGTAGCGGTTTTCACCCTTTGTTTTTAGATTAATATGCATTGAATGAGCACGAAATCAACTTCTATATACCCCCATTAATAAGTTATGCTTTCTACAACTGTACATACACTTCGATGCGTTTGGTGTTTAGTGGTACTTAAGGTAGACTAGGGAGGAAATTTCGCCTCCAAAGATGCTATTAATGCGAATCGGGCCTATTCGATGGCAACAAGCCATTATAATATCTCTCATATAAAGAATTACTTAAAAAATGTTAACGTAGAAGAAAACACAAAAAAGTACATCAATGTATTGCTTTAAATCTCTTAAATTAATTTTGTAAGATATTATTAGTAGTCTTCAATACAATTGTCAATTAACTTATGACATTGCAATTATGTTAATTTGTTGCTTGATGGTTAATTTTTAATTCCTTAAATATCGAATGACGTTTTTTTTAAACCAAATTTTCAGAGACGAAGAGCTGTTACTTTATCTGCTGCAACTAGTTCAGGCCATGAAACATGAATCTTACTTAGATTGTGCTCTCACAACATTTATCCTGAATAGGGCCTTACGTAACCAGCGCATTGGACATTATTTCTTTTGGCATTTACGTTCCGAAATGCAAACACCATCGATGCAAACACGCTTTGGATTGTTGTTGGAGGCATATCTTAAAGGTTGCAAGCCGCATGTACCATTGCTGCGCAATCAACTTCAGGTATTGGAGAAACTTAAACATGGTTCGGTTCTTGCCAAAAAAGGCAGCAAAGAGAAGGTGCGAAATCTCTTGCAAGACTTTTTACGAAATCAACGCAACAGCGGGGTCTTCCAAAGTATACAGAATCCCCTCAATCCCAGTTTTCGCTGTAAAGGCGTTAAACCGGAAAAATGTAAGGTGATGGATTCGAAAATGCGACCACTGTGGATTGTATTCGAAAATGCCGATCAAAATTGCAATGACATTTACATTATCTTTAAGAATGGCGACGATCTGCGACAAGATATGTTAACGTTGCAAATGCTAAGAGTTATGGATCAATTGTGGAAAAACGAAGGGTAACATTTCTTTTCAGCTACATCAATAAGCATATATGTATACCGCTTTTTATTAATATATTTTTGTATATCACGTTTTTAGAATGGATTTCCGCATGAATATTTACAATTGCATAAGCATGGAACGTCGTTTGGGCATGATTGAGGTGGTGCTCAATGCCGAAACTATTGCCAATATACAAAAAGAGAAAGGTATGTTTTCAGCGACATCGCCATTCAAAAAGGGCTCCCTATACAGCTGGCTAAAGGAGTACAACAAAACTGAAGAAGATATGAACAAAGCTGTAACCGAATTTACATTAAGTTGTGCGGGATATTGTGTGGCCACATATGTTTTAGGTGTAGCCGATCGACATTCTGATAATATTATGGTGAAGAGGAATGGTCAAGTGAGTAGATTTTTAAATGTTTTACACATAATTGAACTACAGATAATAATAATTGTTATGCAATCAACTACCGCCCGACTAGAATTTATGAACTTATTATATTATTGTACAACAGGGACAATTTTCCCCAAACCTAGGACAACTATTTTAAATGCGACAGTTGGTTGTATGGAGGGTGAACTAGTCCACTGTTCTATGGAGAACTACACCATTTCCAATTGAAATTCAAAGAATATCAATTGAAATTCAAACATTCCATTTGAAATTTAAACATTCCATTTGAAATTCAAATATTCCCTTTGAAATTCAAAACTCGTCATTTGAAATTCAAAAATTCCATTTGAAAATCAAAAAACATCAATTCAAATTCAAATTTTCGATTTGAAATTTAAAAAACATAAATTGAAATTCAAAACTCGTCAATTGAATTTGAAAACACATCAATTGAAATTCAAAAATCATCAATTGAAATTCGAAGTTCGTCAATTGAAATTCAAATTTCGTCAATTGAAATTCAAAACGTATCAATTGAAATTCAAAAGTCGTCAATTGAAATTCAAAACTCGTCAATTGAAATTCAAAATTTGTCAATTGAAATTCAAAACTCATCAATTGCAATTCAAAACTCGTCAATTGAAATTCAAAACTCATCAAATGAAATTCAAAAGTCGTCAATTGAATTTCAAAACTCATCAATTGAAGTTCGAATAATTGTTTGGTAGTTTTAATCATAATACACTCTACTTGAACTTAACTATATGTGAATGTTTTAAGTATTTGTATTGAATTTACAGTTTAATGCTACGAATTTTACTGCGAATGGAGCAAATAATGTTCGTATGAAAATATTATGAGATGTCACAAAGATGTCGATTCCGCTACCCATTGCAAATTTTGCATTTGTTTCCATTTTTATCAATGACTTATGCCCATACAACTATTAAGGTGTAGCATATTTTGCGGTCGAAGTGAACCTACTATTATTGATTCAATACTTTTGAATTTAAAATGATACGTTTTGAATTTCAATTGATGACTTTTGAATTTCAATTGATGAGTTTTGAATTTCAATTGACGAGTTTTGAATTTTAATTGACGACTTTTGAATTTCAATTGATAAGTTTTGAATTTCAATTGACGAAATTTGAAGTTCAATTGACGAGTTTTGAATTTAAATTGACCACTTTTGAATTTCAATTGATAAGTTTTGAATTTCAATTGACGAATTTGGAAATTCAATTGACGAGTTTCGAATTTCAATTGATGAGTTTTAAATTACAATTGATGTGTTTTTAATTTCAATTGACGAATTTTGAATTTCAATTGATATTTTTTTAATTTCAAATGGAAATTTTTAATTTCAATTGACGTTTTTTGAATTTTAAATGGAATTTTTGAATTTCAAATGACAGGGTTTGAATTTCAAATGGAATATTTGAATTTCAAATGGAATGTTTGAATTTCAATTGATTTTCTTTGAATTTCAATTGGAAATGGTGTAGTACTTTGCTTTACAAGAATAGTACCAGTTTAGAAATTCTAGTCGGACAGCAGTTGATTGTTTCCTTTGAACTACACCATTTCCAATTGAAATTCAAAGAAAATCAATTGAAATTCAAACATTCCATTTGAAATTCAAAAATTTTATTTGAAATTCAAAAATTCCATTTGAAATTAAAAAAACATCAATTGAAATTCAAAATTTCCATTTGAAATTCAAAAAATATCAATTGAAATTTAAAAATCGTCAATTGAAATTTAAAATACATCAATTGAAATTCAAAACTCATCAATTGAAATTCGAAACTCGTCATTTGAAATTCAAAATTCGTCAATTGAAATTCAAAACTTATCAATTGGAACTCAAAAGTCGTCCATTGAAATTCAAATCTCGTCAATTGAAATTGAAAAAACATAAATTGAAATTCAAAACTCATCAATTGAAATTCGAAACTCGTCAATTGAAATTCGAAACTCATCAATTGAAATTCAAAAGTCGTCAATTGCAATTCAAAACTCATCAATTGAAATTCAAAACTCGTCAATTAAATTTCAAAACTCATCAATTGAAATTAGAAAAATGTTTTGGTAGATATGATCATAAAACACTCTACTCGAACTGAACTATATGTGAATGTTTTTAGTATTTGTATTGAATTTACAGTTTAAAGCACAAATATAACTGCAAATGGATCGAATAATGTTCTCTAAAGTCATACTGGCATAAACCAAAGATAATGTCAAATAATTTATGGTGTTTAAATTAATATAAATTAATACATTGGAATAATATGTTTAAGTTCAAATAAAGCAATAAATACTATGTTTAAAGATGTGTTTCACGAGGTCAATTTTTTTCTGGAACAGTCCTAAATTTATAAATAATTTTGTTTTTTGTTGTTTTAAATAAATTTTTCGATTTATTTATTTTATCAGTGACATGCTCATATATCTACTAAGGTGTAGTATATTTAACTGTCGAAGTGAACGTACCATTTATGATTCAATTCTTTTTCATTCCTAATGATACGTTTTGAATTTCAATTGATGAGTTTTGAATTTCAATTGACGACTTTTGAATTTCAATTGATAAGTTTTGAATTTCAATTGACGAATTTTGAATTTCAATTGACGAGTTTCGAATTTCAATTGATGAGTTTTGAATATCAATTGGTTTGTTTTCAATTTCAATTGACGAGTTTTGAATTTAAATTGATGAGTTTTCAATTTCAATTGATAAATTTTGAATTTCAATTGACGAGTTTCGAATTTTAATTGATGTATTTCCAATTTCAATTGATGTATTTAAAATTTCAATTGACGAGTTTTAAATTTCAATTGACATTTTTTGAATTTCAAATGGAAAATTTGAATTCCAATTGATGTTTGTTGAATTTCAAATGGAATTTTTGAATTTCAAATGACGAGATTTGAATTTCAAATGGAATGTTTGAATTTCAAAAGGATTGTTTGAATTCCAATTGATTTTCTTTGAATTTCAATTGGAAATGGTGTAGTTTGGAACTATGTACTTCAAAAAAAGTTGATAAGAACTTGAGAGTTTTTAATTTGATTGTGTAATTAGTTTTTTTTGTAAAAGTTTTTTGTATTGTCATTTATAAGATTTTAGTATTATAACTTATTTATTTTCTTTACAGCTTTTCCATATTGATTTTGGCCACATATTAGGTCATTTTAAAGAAAAATTTGGTGTTCGAAGAGAACGTGTTCCATTTGTTCTAACACATGATTTCGTTTACGTCATTAACAAAGGTCGGGCAGATCGTATGGCTGAAGAATTTCGAGATTTCCAAGAAATGTGTGAAAAGGTAAAAAGCGAAACCCTATATTGTTTAAAATTATTGATAATACATAAAAATATACTTTTATCTTTCTAAACAGGCATTTATGGTATTGCGCAATCATGGCTGCCTTATACTCTCCCTATTTAGTATGATGATATCCACCGGACTGCCAGAGCTATCGTCGGAGAAAGATCTAAATTATTTAAAAGAGACTTTGGTAAATTGCACATATACTACTGTAATACAATTTATATGATACTATTAAAATTTATTACATTTTAGGTTTTAGAATTAAGTTCGGAAAAAGCTCTCGAACATTTCCGTTCGAAATTTAGCGAGGCTTTAGCCAATTCCTGGAAGACTTCTCTCAATTGGGCTTCTCATAATTTCTCTAAAAATAACAAACAATAAAATGTGAAGCGTTAACAAACGACAACAACATTACAACAAACAATGCATGATTCTCTCGAACGAAATCCAGAAAAATAACAACAAAACACCTGATACATATTTGTATATCATTTAAAGAAATATTACATAGTATGTATATATTTGTTAAATGGGTCAATGAACAACATACGACACACACACAAACATACAGAATTTTGTTTTCTGATTATTGATTTTTTTTTTAATATTATTTTTTATCCTATTTTTTGTGATGTTATGGGATACTATAGGTGATGACTGTTGAAATAGGTATTGTAATACATCCTAGTCGAAATAGGAAATGGTTTAAAGATGCTTAGTATCAAACATTCTGGTTCATGTAAATCTTTTGCTATCGGTGACGAAAGCAGTTTTTATGTTAGAAATAGTTTTTATATTAAATTAGAAACCAATTTAAAACAAGTCGAAGGATTATTTAAAGTAAGATGCAAAAAATCTTTTTTGCCTAAAAATTTCATACTGCTCGACGGATGTTGCCATGTTTCGAATATAAACAAATTTAGCATTCGTATTCAAATATGCAATATTTTAAGCCACTGTGGAATCATATCAGAATCACTGTCTACTGCTTATGAAAGAAATTTCCACAGTTGACAGCTGTGCATACATTTTTAATTTATATTCCATTCCTGTTGGGAATTTTATGAAACTATGATGTGAAAATTCAGATTTTATTTCGACAAATCATTTCTTATGTATCAATTGCTTTAGATTTCATTTGTAAATCCCTTTAATAGCAAAATTGTTTTTTTTTTTTGTTTTAAATCAATTAATTGTAATTACTATTACATATTTTTTTGGAATAAAAAAATTAAGAGAAAAAAAGTTAAAGCTTAACTGAGAACATTAAGAAGAAAATACATGAAAATGTGTTCAACACATACTTTAGACTTACGAAACGAAACAAAAGAAAAAACTTTCATTATGAATTAAACAAATCACATTTTAAAAGTAAATTAATGGATAAATTACGTAATAACACTGAACTTATCTTAATTACATATATTTAATTTATACACAAAACTATTTTTACATAAACTTTGTCCTAAAAAAAGTAAAAAATAAACATATAATTTTGTTGTGTTAAACCGTTTGGGAATATTTAGAAATTGGATGCACTCTTGATAGATTCCACAAACAAACTAAGAATATTTTCGAACAAACTCCTCGTATACAAAGTTAAATAATTTCCCCTGAAAGTTTTCTTTTTTACGTATTTTTTAGAGAATTATATTAAGTCAAGAAGTTCATACAATTTTTAAATATTTCAAACTATTTTGTATACCTTATTCTCTTAATATACGATTTTTTAATATTTTTTAAATCTATACCAATTCAAACCATTTTTTTTCTCATACATTTATTTTAAATGTTCTTATATTTCATAATTTTTTATATTAAGTTTATTTTTAATAGTTTTTTTGTTTATCACAATTAAAAAATAAATACACTCTTCAAAGTCTCCTATTACTTTATATGGTTCTTGCTTTAAATAAATAATAAAAGAAATATATTACGAATAAACACAAATACAAATTATGTAATTAAAAAATACTGTAATATTATGTTCAGATTATTCTAATGATTTTTTATAGGTTAAAGCGATTTTATTGGATTGTATTCAAAAAAAAAGATTATTTTTTAATATTTCAAATCATTTCAATAAATACAATTTAAAATCAAACTTAATAAATTTTAATCTAAATTCGTTTTCTTCTTTGTTAAACAAATATAATAATATAAGAAGAAATGTGTGGTTAAATCACAGAATAATACAAATACATACCATACTGTGTGTTTGGGGGGAAGGCAAATGAAAATAAATAAAAACAATAACAAACCAAATTTAAGTTTTAATTTCCTCGATAGGAACTTTATTTCAAATTCGCAAAATTACATTCGATTGTTACGATCAGCAAGTGGATCTAATTACGAATAATCTTGACATATACATATCGCTCGTTTTGTGCAAGACCGTCATAACTCAAAAAACGTGATTAGTTAATGATGTAGAATTCATGTTAATATCTTTTATACACTCCGCATGAGATCTATTTGAATTCCTCCATGTGCCCGAATCAAATTCAAGCGATTAGTAAAGCAAGAAATATCTTATACTGGAAAGGAAAATACTTCGACTATGGTCCGATGATTTTAAACTTCGATCGATTCAACGTCGTCGTCACATTTCCTTACAGAATACCAAATTTGTGTCAATAGTAACCGATAGTTATCGAAAACGACTACGAGAATACCGATTTTACAGCGTCGTCACAAGACGACGTCGTTTTGCGTCGACGACGACTACGGGAATAAGGCCGATTGTGTTTATAACTATTTCGATAAATCCTGTTAAAATGCTTTCAATTTAATAAATTGACCACTACATGACCAACACAAATATTAACGAAGGTTAGGTTACGTTAGAGCCAGTAGTGGCAAGATGGTTAGAACACGCGACTATCATGCCGGAGCTAGTACATACAAGTACATTAAGGGTTTCAGAAAACAAAAAAAAAAAATGATTCGTGCACCCTATATGCGACTCATCTGGATTTTTTTCTGAGAAATTTGTAAAATTAAATCGATATCGAAACGGATGAATTTCCAAAATAGCTTTCCCGGCTCACGTCCCTTTACCCTTACAATATATCTTCTTGAGTATTTAATACAGGTGAAATGCAAACTCTTTATAAGACGAACGAACGCCCCATTTATGTGATTGTACCTTCATCCTATTGATGTGATTTACCGCTTTAGTCCCTTCTTATCCCTCAAAGTACGAATTTCAAAAGATACATTCGTATCGCACAACTAAAATGGACTGGTATCCCCTCTAATTCTATATGGAGCATGTCCATATACGATTTCAGCTTTAGCCGTTTCGTCTGGGCGAAGTTACCAGTTATTCCCTTTTCAGCCTTCTTTGCCCCTAAATATTCGATTTTCTATAAAATTTATATTGGCGGCTGTCTAATTCTACAGGGAGCAATTCAATTTACATTTTCGTAAATGTACCATTTGGCATTTGGTCTGGACGATAGTATTTTTTCGGTCTTTTTTACCCCTAAAAGGTTTCGTAAACCTTCCTTGTCTCGTTCTAATTCTTCTTCTTCAATGGTAGTAACAACAAAAATTTATATATCAGTAGCCGCACGAAGAAAAGTATTCCAAACGCTTCGGTCTTTTACGCTCGGTAGATAGTTCGTCACACCAAGCTTAGATAATAGCTCTTCCACCTGGTCCATCCATCGGAGTTTTGGTCGCACTCTCCTGCGCCGCCCATCGAGTTTATTGGCGAAGACTTTTCAAGCTGGAGCGTTCACGTCCATTCGTACAACGTGTCCAAGCCAGCGCATTCGGTCTATTTGAACGCGCTTGACTACGTCGATGTCGTTGTACAGCTCATGATGGGCCGTTAACGATGATGGGTCCAAATATTTTTCGTAGTATTTTTTATAAATAATCATGATTATATGATTAGCCGTTTGGTCTAGGCGACAGTAAAATTTGCATCCCTTTTTCGGTTTTTTTACCCAGAACTATCGGATTTCGAATAACCTTTAATAAGCATGCCCATATCGCGAGTATAGCTTTATCCGATTAGTCTGGGTGATAGTACCAGTTGTATCCCTTATTAGCAATTTTGACCCCTAAAAGAACGAATTTCCAAAAATCGATTCTTAGCTGACGGGGGAACTTCAGGGGAACAACCACATCAAATTTCATCACCCTATGTTATCTACAGCCATTTCATCCAATCAGTTAGTCACGAGTAATATGACCAACATAAATTATTTTTTTTAAAGGGGCGTGGCACCGCCCTCTTTCTCAGTGAGACTTAATCCTCCTTGTAGTGGTACCAAATGTAGGAAATCTCACATTCATACCTCTAATGGATCGTGAGATATGACCGATTAAAATTTCTGTTCGTGTAGCCTATGACATAGGACTTATTGACTGTATCACACAAAGAAAATATAAATACAATCGATCCATCTTTTTTTTTGGCCGCAAACAAAGTATTTTTTCTTATATGATCAATATACGTATACTTTGTACCTATAATGGTATTAAAGATGCAGCCATTTCAAAATTCGAATTTCAAAAGATACATTCGTATCGCACAACTAAAATGGACTGGTATCCCATATTACCCACTTTCACTCCGAATTTTCAAAAATCCGCTCATAGTTCGCGCCTACGTCATAAAATGAACCTACATTCCAAATTTCACGGTTTTAGCTTTTTAGCCCAAACGGGCTGAGGAGTGATCAGTCAGTCAGCAAAGCCTTTTATATATATAGATTATTGCCTTAAGATGTTATTTTTCAATTGCTGCGCACACCTCGCCTAAATGACAAATGGGTTGACCTAAAATGGTCTTGAATCAAAATCCTGGCTGACCTTTTTTTAAGTTAAAATGATTTTTTGTTTTGTAATTTTTTAAGAAGTGACGTTTTTTAATCCAAAATTCCACCAACAAATCATAGAGATATCGTGTTATATCTCATCGTGTTATATCTCTTTAAGACACTTCTGTTCCAATGAATCTTTTCGGCACAAAAGTAAGTTTTGAGGAAAAAAAGCTCTAAATCTCTTTTTTTTCAAAAAGAATAATATTTTTCTGTTTAACTAATTTATCTAGATGTATGAAATAACTATGTTGTAGATTTACCAGGTCTAAAGCCGCACTGATAAGGCTCGATCGGGTGAAAGACTGGCTTCAGTCTCGTTATCAGCTCATAGCCACCGGACTTGAGGAGTTCTAACGGAAGCCGTCGGCAGCGGCTGCTTTATTATTTTCAGTTGCTCTTCTTAACCCGGTTTGGCTTAAGGGTAGGCAATCTAAGCCGTCGTCGACAATTAGCGTAATACCCTCACAAACGCTGACTTCCTGAACCAGCAGTTGATGGAAATGTTCTCTCCATGTATACAGCACACTCTGCGTATCTGTAACCAGATTTATATTATTGTCCTTACAGGAGCGGAGCCCAGTAACGTTATCTTTTGTTTTTACTTTCTGGTAAAATTTTCGGGTTTCACCTCTATCCCTTTATCACTGGAGTAGGCAGTGGCAATTTCTGTTGTTTATAGCTTCGCGATGTTCAGCTTTCTTTGTTACTGGTGACATGCGTTTTTCGCTAGGCTCAATCTTGTGCGAACCTTGGCAGCAATCAGGTAATGATCCGAGCCAATATTAGTACCACGGATCACGTGCACGTCCATGACACGAGATGCATGCCATCCATCGGTTACCACATGATCAAATTGGTTTTTGATGTTTTGATAGGGACATTGCCAAGTTGCCTTGTGCATATCTTTATGCTGAAATCTGTTTCCACTCATTACCATATTTCTTTCCGCTGCGAAGCTAACCAGACTGAATTTACCGATCGACGGACCAACAACGATGTTCCCTTAGCTTATGTTAGATAACCACAGTAGAATAATCAATTACCTATAATGTTTCAGAGGCCGGCACAGAAGGTTACTGTATCTTGATGTATTCTTGTATAGAGTAGTTATGTCCCCGTTGCTATATTTCGATTATGAGAGATTATGCATTATTCATATTAAAAATACAAGTTCTTACCTTCATTTCGTCATTTCTCTTATTGATACCTCGGCGCCAGCAAAATATATATTTTCCAAGCTTTGCTTTAACTTCGCAACTTTTGAAATCTGTGGGTGGTGTTAGGGTCGTCGTAAAAATCGATATTGGATTTTTGTCGGTGCCACCCCCAAAAATGATAAGTTTTTGCAGAATTTAGGATAGCCAAAGTTTGAGCACGATTAGAGTATGTTAATCCGTGCCGCTTTTGGCTGAAAGTTTTAAAGTTCCTACAGCCACGTTTGGGGAACATAATTCAATAACGGCATGTCCAATTTTGATAAAAACAAAAATCCGAAATTAAGGAATTAAAATTCTGCCTTCTGGAAAAGTGTTCTCTCCATGTATGCAGTGTGCTGCTGCGTATCTGTAATTAGATTTCCTTCCTTGTCCTTACAGGAGGGGAGCCCATTACGGTAGCCTTTTGCTTTTACTGTCTGGTAAAATGGTCGGGCCTCACCTCTATTCCTATTAAAGGGATTTAAGTCAGTGCAAAAAGCTAATCATCATCACAAATAAAATTACTATTCAAATCATCAACAAACGTTGATCAGCGCAACGATTCCGTCCACAGAGATCCTGCACAGATCACATAAACAGCTTACGAATCATCATCGAGCAATCCCTATTGAGATATATTAGATATCAAAAAGGCATTTGATACTACTTCTGCAATTTGAAATGCACTGGCTAGTAAAGAAACACCTAGGAAGATCATGGATATTATAAGGACCCTTTACACGAACGAAAGCTGCCGCATCCTCCGCGATGTAAGTATCATCCGTCCAATAGCCGTTAAGACTGAACTCCAATGTTATATTTTATATTACGCTGATTTGAAATATATTTTATATTACGCTGATTTGTACTCATGTGCCTGATTTGTAACCTGGCCACGACATTAAAATTGTCCTGGGAGATTTTAATGCAAAAATAGGAAGGGAAGATGTACTTGGCCCATCGATAGGTAGTTGGCTAACCTCCCATCATGTGGTAATCGATGAAAGGCAAGTATCTAGTTTCATGGCTGTGCGTGTGATCCGTGGTACTAACATTGGCTCGGATCATTACCTGGTTGCAGCCAGAGTTCGAAAAAAAAACAGTACGTTACACGTACGGTACATAGAAGATACACATACGCTACTCCTTTTTTTAGTGTTTGCGTATGTGTACACTGCCAGAATACCGTACGCTACGATTGTCAAAAGACGAACACAAACGCTATGATAACGTAGTGAACTTCGAACACAAACACTAACTCTAATTGGTTGTGTATTTTTTAAGCAAACACAATCTGAATACACTACCTTTAGTGTATTTTTTGTAAAATGTCTAAATAAGGGTGTGTTGCATAAAGTGTTCAAAACAAAAACTGAAAATCGTCCCACCGGTTGTTTTCTCCTAAACCTTATGTCGTTGCTTCCAAAGATGATATTTTCGATTATAATTTTTATAGATTGAGTTCTACAGAATATTACCAGGATAGTTCTGTGCAAATGAATATGGAGGTTAATCGAAAAAAAGAATGGAGCTTAATTTTTTAACCATATATTGTATTGATCCACAAAGTACTTTTTTTGTACCAGAGTATTTTTTGTACTGAAAAATACTTTTAATGTGCTTTTCGGCACAAAGTACTTTTTTTTGTACCAAAGTACTTTTTTGTACCAAAAAGTATATTTAATGTGCTTTTGGGCCAATAAAAGTACTTTTTCGTACAAAAAAGTACTTTGGTACAAAAAAATTTACTTTGTGCCGAAAAGTACATTAAAAGTACTCTTTGGTACAAAAAAAGTACAATAAAAATACTTTTTGGTACATAAAAGTACTCCGGTACTTTGGTACAAAAAGTACTTTTTCGTTCAAAAAAGTACTTTGGTACAAAAAAAGTACTTTGCATCGAAAAGTAAAATAAAAGTACTTTTTGGTTCCAAAATGTACTCCGGTACAAAAAAAAATACTTTGTGCAACAGAAAAGTGCTTTTGGGCCAATAGAAGTACATTTTCGTGCAAAAAAAGTACTTTAATGTGCTTTTCGGCACAAAGTACTTTTTTTGTACCAAAGTACTTTTTTGTACCAAAAAGTATTTTTAATGTGCTTTTGGGCCAATAAAAGTACTTTTTCGTACAAAAAAAGTACTTTGGTACAAAAAAAATTACTTTGTGCCGAAAAGTACATTAAAAGTACTCTTTGGTACAAAAAAAGTACAATAAAAATACTTTTTGGTTCATAAAAGTACTCCGGTACTAAAAAAGTAGTTTGTGCAACAGAAAAGTGCTTTTGGGCTAAAAAAAAGTACTTTTCGCAAAGTACACTGGTACAAAAAAAATTACTTTGTGCAACAAAAAAGTGCTTTTGGGACAATAAAAGTACTTTTTGGTACAAAAAAGTACTAAAGTACAAAAGAAAGTACCTTGTACCAAAAAGTACAATAAAAGTACATTTTGGCATTTTCTTGCATTTGGATTTTATTTATTGACACGGCTCGCGAGCTGCTCTTTTCCTAAAAATTAAGCTGGCTCGCGAGCAAAGGGCCAGCTCAAGAGCCCATTTGAAATTTTGTGGAAATTTTTGTGGAATGGTTCTACCTGTCTTGATACATGGTTCAGCATGTTAGGTATCAGTTCTGGCAGTATTCGAGAGAAAAATATTCCGTAAAATATATGGTCCCATCATCGATAACGGAGAGTATCAACGTCGTATGAGTCATGAGCTTTGTGACCTGTATTCAATATATGAAAGTAGCCTTCGATAGCTCAGTGGAAGCGAGTAAGATAAGCAATGCGATAAGCAATGAATATTGCGTAAGTAGAAAGGAAAAGGGACAGAATCGTATGAATCAAAATAAGCTGCTACAAAAACATATATGAATAAGCAGAGGAACTTTAAGTATCAATCAGGAAGCGTAAAACTGTATTTTATTCCTAGAGAATTGTTATCGTTATCATGTCCCTAATATTTATTATATTAAGTAAAGTTTTATGTTTTCTGCAGCAACGCAATAGTGAAACATTGCCGGTCCAACTAGTTTATAATAAAACAACATTTTTAATTATTTTTGTTTTGTTTTTTTTTATATATATATATATATTTTAAAAAAATACATGAACGTACATATGTCTCCCCTAATTTTTTTGTTTGTTTAATATATCAAAAAAAAAAGTAATAGTAATCGATATATTAAAGGTTTCAATCCGTAATCTGCGAATTTATTCATTATTACAGCTATAAATAAATGTATAACGTATGTATGTATATATTTGATAGAAATCGTTTTTCATTTGTTATTTTTAATGCAAATTAAATTTATATTAAAATTAGAATATTATTACTATAACTTTCATCTTTTTCCGTCATAGAATAGGATTAAACGTAACATCGGCATATTAAATTCCAAGACATTTAAAATAATATCTAACTTAATAGCAAAAATAGCAAAAAGGGGATAAATACAGCTAAAAACTAAGAAAAAATATTGTAAATTAAAAAATATATAAACAGTAATGCATACATATTCGTCTAAAAATCATATATGATACAAGCCAATGAATAATTTATTAATGAAAAGGGAATATTACTTAAAATGTACATTAAAAAGTGAATAAAAACGGAATAAAACATATTTAATTGAAAGAAGGAAATGGGTTTCTTAGTTTGTGTATATTTTGGAAAGATACATAATAAATACGACGTTCAATTGTATTATGTTGTTTGAAAATAATTACACATTGTGCGCAATTTATAAACGGAAAATCTTTTATTTATAAATAGTTGTAGTTTTTTTTTGTATTATATTTTGGAAAATAATCTTTTTAATGATTGACGTGGGCTAATACACGAATAGTAATCTAGTTTGTCACCGGATACAAATACATAATTTTTCGCATTTGCGTGAAATGGAACGTTTATTCATTCAAAAGGTGAATACAAGAATACTTCATGAGACATATATCTAAATCATTATAGCAATAGATGAAATATTCAATGTTAATAATTTTACTCATGTCCTTTGTCACTTTATTCAAAAAGTCATGATATTTTAAATAAAAAAGGCATGTTTCAATAAAATAGGCATATCAACTTTTGCCATAACGGTATAGATATTTCCTTACAGTGTTCAAATGTGGAAATTTTATTGTACGAATCAGATCAAGTCGAAGTAGAACATTTTAAAAAAATCATTAGACTCGTTTTTTCTTTTATGTTTACTACGCATCTACAAGGTAGTGTTATCAGCCCAGCTGTCTAAATAGCTGTAAAAATGGATGCACATAATTGCTAACATACATTTAATAGTAGAGAAGTAGTACATTTAATAGATGTTCTTGTTAAGCTGATAACAACACCCTATGTTAATGTTTCGTTTTAGACTAAGATTCGATAGAAATTGTAATTGCAGTATATTTAACATAATTGTCAATCATTAGAAAGATTACTACCATTTTTTTTCATTTTATAAAGATACTGTACATATAAAACTAAACATTACGGTTATGCTAAAATATTATGGAAACGTTCTAAACGTTTCTTTTGTTTTTTAATTATTATTATATTTTATTAAAAATATGTTAAAATTTTAATCCAGCTTTAGTATGTCCTTTCAAAATTTCATTTAACACTGCATTTGTTTGCTTTTCATAATGAAATAGTTTTTCTTGTTTTTTGTGTTGCCTGTTTGTTAATATATATGTAAGTATATATAAATTTTTTGTACATTTAAAAATCCTTGATGTGGGGTTTTTAGTGTTCGTCATAAGATTTAATAAGAAACAAAAATAAACTAAATATTAAATAAAAAATAGCAAAATTTAAAAGTTTAAGAAAAAAAATACAATCTGTCAAGTAGAAATGCTAATGTCTTAACATTTGCAATTATACTCAAGGATTTTGGCGCAAAGTTAAAGTATCGAAATGATAAACGTATAGGTGTCACAATTGCATATTTATTACATATAATAGGCGTAAAACCTACTGAAGACATCATTAGCTCAAATGGAATGGTATGATGTAAAGTTCGATATTGATTTACCAACATGACCGCAAATAGATAGCAATTTGTATAATGTAAAATATAAAAGCATCGTCGAAATTAAGTTAAAATATTGTTTGTCTAAGTTAATTTAAGGATACTTTTATTAAGCATATTACAATATGTATTTGAAAAATGTGTATGGTCGAGTTGCTTAAAGTATGGTCACAATTGAGTTATTATACTAGCTAGCTAAATAACTCAATTGAAGGATACTTTAAGAAACTGTATATATGGTCGAATGTGAGTTAATATATTGTCAACTGACGACATTGGAGGATTTGACGTTAAAAATGCATCAGTCAATGATGTAATACTTTAAGTTGGCTTTAAATATAATTTGTATAATGTTGGTCACATTGCAAGTAAAAGTGGTAAAAGAAAAAGATGCTTGATGGAACACATTTATAAAAATAAACCGAATTTTGTTTCGAAAATTTTATAAATTTTTATAAATAAGGGCCTTTATAAGTGAAGTCGAAATAAATCGAATATAATTGATTTTATATATCATTTATCTAATTAAATTTTTATTAAAAGTTATAAAATGTAAAGTATTGTCGAATGCGAGTTATAATATTGTTAATTTAACTACCATTGGAGAATACTTTGACAATGTTATTTATTATATGGTCTATTAAATGTTTCAATCTAACTCAATTTGCATTGAACGAAATAATATGTAAAGTAAAGTCGAATGCAAGTTAAAATATTGTTTATTTTGAACTTCCATTGGAGATTACTTTGCCAAATGTTCAAATTGAGTTAATATAAGATTTAGTTAATTTAATTTAAAAAAGATTTTTCTCATGAAAATATGTTTACTTAATTACTAACACATATGAAATTTTGCTCAATTAAAAATCACCGCGTTTATGAAGTAAAAAGCCTTTTGATGTCCAATGTATATGGATATGCAGTTTTGACTACTTTAAGGTTCAGCAATACTTTCGACTAAATACAGTTAATAGCTTTCAAGGAATACCTCAGGCAGTAGATCTCAATAAGTCAACGTTTCAACTCATAATTAAACTGAAAAAAGGATTTAAAAAGATTGACACGAACGCTATGTTTGCGTTTTAGAAACTATAAGAAAGTTATAAGGGAAAATAGAATGAGTTGTTAATATAATCAGTGTTATGCTAAATTGTTGTAATATAAGGTTAATTATTTATCGGATAGTACTTCAAGACTTACATTTATTTGAAAGCATGTAACGATTAATTGACTCTGATAATCTACGGCATTGGTATTCCACTTTTGCATTGCGATCTAAAGATAGTCAATTTCAATTAGTGTGACCGCATTGATTTTTGTTAAATAAAAAATAATAATAAAAAAAAGATGCGCCTGCGCTCTTAGCACAAAATAGAAAAAAATGTCATCTATACATTTGATTTTTATTGTTTTGAAAAAAAAAAAAATTTTTTAATGGTCTTATCCTTCTCTATATGACTTTGTACCTTAAGGAAAACAGTTCCATTTTCAGTGGCTTTTGGTTAGTAACATTTTTGTTTGTATAAGAAAGTTTTTTTTTTGGTCAAAATAGTTTATTTTCAAGTTATATTTGTTTCCATACAGAAAGGCACAATCGATTTTGTTGTCTTTTATTCGTAAAAAAAAAACAAAAAAAAAATGTGGAAAGTTATGAAATGCAGTGTATAAAAACAGGGGGATTTTCTTGCGTATAGTCAGTCTATTAATGTAATTAGTACTTTTTTGTAGTTGTTTATTTTTCGGTTTTTTGTTTGTTTTGAGATTCATTCTTTCTTTCACAAAATTAAAACCAAAGAACCCTTTTTGAGTTGGTAAAATATAACCTTCGAAACGCAAAAATATGTTTGTAGTCTTTATCAGTAGTAATATGATCTTATAAAAAATATATTTATGTATGTTTTTGTAAATTCTTTTGCAGTTGTGGTTTATAGTTTTACTACATATATATTTTCAATTGTTTTTTGATAGTTATTTGGGATGGCTTTAAATATATTTCCCATTTTATAAAAAAAAATAATACAGTTAACATGTACATATTTTGTGTATATAATAAACCAAAGTTAATTTCTTCTTCTTTTAGTTCTTGTTATTTTTATTTGAGTTCCAAGTAATTAGGCTCTTTTAAACCTTTTTGAAACAGTTTAGTTCTCATTTTTCATACTCTCAATTAACTACAAATGTCTTAAAACGTTAAGAGTAATTGAAATAATTGCATAATCTAAACTTATAAATAAAACACTTACATAAGTTTTCCTAACTGTTTTTTCTTGTAGTTATCAATAAACTGGAAACCGTTTCTGTTTTCTCCTTATTTAATGTTTGGATAAGTTTAAGGGTACATCTGTAATAAACAGAAATATAATATGTAAAAGTTAGACATAAATTTATAGTATACATTTTTTAGAAAAGTGTAAGTCGACGTATTATTCAGCCACGCATTTTCACAATTATACTTAATATTTTGTTTTTCGTACTAACCTGAACTTTGTTCATCCTTATTGCTAATGGGATACATTGTATTTCCCGAAGAGCCCGACGTTGAAACAGACACTCCTCCAGAAACTCCTGTACCTGGTAATGGTGACGAAGACGCTAATGATGATGACGATGAACTAGATGAATAATTGTTCCTTGATGCTTTAGAAAAATCAGTATTTATTGTATCAGTCATTGGATGCGCTGATGATCCTAGTGCAGCAGAGGCTGTTGCAGGTACTAAACCTGATGATGCATTTATAGTAGCAGGATGTGGTGCTACCAAGCCATGGACCATTGGATTAAAAATGGAACCAGGAGGAGCTAATGTATTTCCCGATGATAAAACATTTGAATGGTGGGATGATGTTGCCGATGTAGCGCTGCCGAAACCAGCGGCAGCAGCAGCAGCTGCAAGAGCGACTGCATTGCTTACACCATTATATTGATATCCATGATATGGTGGCGATAGACGAGCAGCAGCAGCCCCAGCAGCTGCCGCAGATAGCATGGTCGGGTGACGAGAGGCCTGTAATAGAGCAGGATTAGCAGCTGCTGCTGCGGCACTTTGATAATGTTGCATCCACATTTGTGGATGACGCATAGCCGCCAGTGTTGAGATGTAAGGATGATAATAAGGTGAACCCACAACGGCTGGAATGTATGAAGCGGCAGCTGCTGCGGCTGCTGCAGCAGCGGAGACGTTGGCAGAAGTTGGAGATGCGGGATGTGTCGCATTCGAGGGATGTTGGTTATTCGTTGCTGATGCGTACATGTAAGAATAGGGATGCAGGGGAGAATTTTGTATATTTGCGCTGCCCGGCGAGGAACGTTGCAATAAACTATGTTGTTGTTGATGATGGGAGACTGGGGTCCTTCTGTCATTATCCTCGTTGCGATTATCTACTATCATGCTAGGCGATGGACTACTGCTGTTATTATTATTTGTGATTGTTGTCGTTGTATTGATGGAAGTAGGCGAAGCGAATTGCCGTCGTATTGAAGCAGTCTTTTTTGGTACTGTTCGAGGTGTAGCCTCTCGAGGTGAAGCAGTCGCTGATCTCTGTGGAGACATGTCCCCTCTCTGCGTAGATGGAATGTTTTGATTTGCGTTGCTGGTCACCCCTATCGCCGCCATAGTAGATGACGTAGGCGTTGTTGCTCTAAACGCTGACGAGTGGTGACGAGGTGACCTAGAACTATTGGTGCTATTCGTATTGGATGCACCTCCGCTCGACAATGTTGAAGGTGAAAGAGCGCTTGATGAACCCAAAGACGGTACGTAATGCGGTGATGCCATATATTGGGCATAATAATTTTGGGTGGCATGATTGTAATGATGCGGTGAGCCTGTATTCTCTGAGGCTCCGGAATACTTCATTTTATTATAACCTTCGGCGGTTATTCTCGGAGAACGCCTGCCATAGTCAAAACTGCCTGAATTTCCACTTGGGGTCGCATTAATAGTCGGACTCCTTGAGTGTGCATCTCGTAGCGGGGAGCTATAAGGTGGCGACCTCTTTATCTTAGATGCTGAATTAGAAGGAGATTTACCTCCGCCTCCTGGGGTAGTGTTTCCTTCAGGTGATTTTGGAGACTGATGATGAGCGATTGAAGATGAGTGGTAGGGAGAATACGGCAACGAACTGCTAGTTATTGTTGCCGGTAAATCTACCACTTTTTTTAAGGATGAAGAAGATGGCGACACTGATCCGGAATTGGAAGTACCTCCTAACAGCGAATGTATACTATATGAACTATAAAGTTTTGTTGGAGGCGCTGTTGTGGTAATGGGGGCTGTAATTTTTGATTGATTGCCAGAATTCGAACTGTGAACATTAAAGCCACCACCACCTGTTGCTAATTTATTCATTGGTGATGTAAGAGTTTGCGATTGCGGTATGCCTCCATGTTGTGTCGTTGATGGGATATTGTTTCCTTTGGCTCGACTGCGTTTACCTCCAGCCGCAGTGACATTATCCTCCAAAGATACCTTTTCTAATTCTCTCAAAATACGTTTCCGAGGAGATACGTGCTGTTGGTGATATTCGACTAGACGTGAGGCTGCTGTACTCGAAGGTGGTGATACTTTGGAATTTTGATTTTTAGCTCCGCCGGAACAGGATGCCGGAGACGATGTCGTAGATGCAAATGATGTGTTTGCGGCAGAGGGTGACTGTTGTCGGCTGTTGGTTGAAGTCTTGAATGAATGATGAGCAGTTGCTGCTAAACGTGATACAGAAGCATCCATAAGTTTTTGTACGATTGTAGTGAGCTTGGCTCGTGTTTTTATAGTTTCTGGCTTTTTAAGTCTTTGTTCTTCATCTCCTTGTAGTTTGTTGCATACTGTTGATGTTGTTCCAAGAACACGTAGATTGTGGGAATCTTCATTTGAGACGTTACCATTTAATGGTGGCGATTTATTAGGAGCTTCCACATCGCAATCACTGGTATTCATTTTTTCTTCATCTTTATTTAGACGATCTTCTTCCAATACATCAGTATCTAAATCCTCTTTCTTTAAAGGAGAAAGCTTATTCATTTCCGCATCATTGTGTTCTTCCTTTAACATTTCTAGTTTATCATCCTCAAATTGGCTGCATTCTTCCTTAGCGCCACCATTCGTCGCATCAGATATTTTCATCGCGTCCTCTTTTGATTTTTGTTGTTTAACACCCTTCACCTTCTCCTCCATATCTTTTGTCTTCTTATCACCATCGTTGTTACATTCTTCAACCTTTGTCGCTACTTGGATCTCAGTCTGGGTATTATCAACTACCACTTGTTGTTTTGTAGTTTTTTTAAACCAAAATAATTTATTATTCTCAAGAGTTTTCATATCGTAGGGTTTCCTACGTTTTCTCTGTGCTAACAAAAGAGCCTTTGCAGTAAGCTTTCGGCATGCGGGCTTGTGATAAAACAATGTCATTTCCATTGACACATTTTTTCGTGGCGCCGCTGGTTTCCAACAATGATCTCTTTGCCATGGTGACGATTGCAGCGAACTATTGTCATCCGAAACTATGGGAAAAAGTGATATTATATGAGATTAGGTATGTATGTATATGATATGATACTAGACATTAGGAAATCAGACTTACAACTTAAAGAGTTGGAACATTCATTCTTTGGATATGAGACACCTCCACCATTCCCTCCAATAGATGCTACAGGAGATGATGCTGTCAATGGGGATGGTATTACAGCAGCTGAGGTCGATGCTGTAGCAGAAGGGGTAACGGTTGATGAAGTAGCAGCTGAAGGTGTTCGAAATACTTTTCTCGGCACTGAGACCCAACCACCTTTTTCACCGTCTTTGGAACGTGCCAATTCCAAAATGAATTTGCCATCTGAAAAAGGAATGTGGTATGTATGTGTCTAAGTAATAAGGATGAGGAGCATTTATTTTTAAGAAATAATTTGGCATACATTTTTGATATATGTATAATTTATATCTTAGATAATCTATACAGAAAGAGAGCGCCTTAAAAGAATTAAATCTTTCAAACAATAAAAACAATCAAGTTTTATTTCAAAATTTCGCATGTGATTTAAACTAAGTTTTACAAAATTCTTACAAATTGTAGTAGGTATGAAAATTTTTTCATTAAATATGCATTTCTGGATTAAATCGTTTTTGGAAACTTTAACTTTCATTCATCATCATTCTACTAACATTTTTTAAACAATCATATATCAAACTTTTAGCTTACATAATCGGAATATTTTTGATTCTATATTTATACTTCCATTTAATATTCACATACAATGTACATACCTTTAAAAAACTGCAATCGACCGCCAAACCCACCAGCTCCCACAGCATTACTATGATTATGGTTATTTGTCAATGAATGAGACGATATCGGAGTCCTGCCAATATCAGAGCGATTAAGATGATGGGAATGATTGTTGTTGTTGGTACTATTTATGAACTTGTGATTGTTGTTAATATTTGAAGTGGATAAATTTATAACGGATGACGGCGGCGATGTCGTCGACAATGAGATGTTTGCATTGTTGTTGGCAGCAGACAAAGAGTTGTGAGAATTTATAGTATAATCAATGACACCCATGTCCATGGCGGACGTAGATGACATTGTTGTTGTCGGTGTACTTTTTGTAGTAGTGCTGCTGCCGCTGCTGCTACTAAGACTGTTTGTTTTAAGCGGTTTGGCAAAATGCGCGGAAGAGGGCGATATTGAATCTGTTGAGGAAGGAGTTGAAGTTGGTGTTCCATTGTTTAGTTGATGATTTGAAGGACACGATTTGGATGAATTTAAATTGGTGTTGGTTAATGTAGAAGATGGCGAGGAGTTGGGTGCATTAAGGGCAGTCAAACGTTTATGATTAGTGGCGTTCACAGCTGCAGCAGCGGCCGCAATAGCCACTAATTGAGCATGGGCGGCAGCGGCAGCCGTTGTCGCATTTGCGGCTACTGCCGTCGATTCTGATGCTACAGATTTCAATGACGATGACGACGATGATGATAACGCGGATGAAGTTGTCGTTAATGATAGCTGTGAGGAATTTTGTTGCTGTTGTGGTAACTGAAAATTGGCAGCGGCTGTTAGCAATGTAGCTGTGGCTGTTGCAACGGCAGCTGCTGCAGCGGCATTTGTACCGTTTAAACCATTTTTCAATAAAATTTTTGCCGCCTCAGCAATTATTAAATCGCTGCTGTTGTTATTGCTGCTGCAGCTCTTGGTATTCGTAAGATCCTTTGCTAGATCCTTAGTTTTTATATCGGCACTTGAAGCTGTAGACGTATCCAATTGGCCACTGTGCGTATTATAATCCGGAGCTGTTAATGGAGTAAGCTCATCAGTCATTGCTATTGTTGATGCCGTTGTACTTTCTGAGGCACTTGGCAATTGCTGGGAATGTTGTTGTTGTTGCTGCTGCTGTTGTTGTTGTAGTTGTTGTGCAACATTTTGTAGAATTTTGTTCTTCAATGTCTTTGCTTTGCGTTTCTCTACTACAAACTGTTGATGCTGCTGTTGCTGAAGAAGCTTTTCCTTATCCGTCGTTATGCTATTCGGCGCTGCTGTTGTGGTGGTGGTTGTTTCGTTTTGCAAAATTTTCATGACATCGTCAATAGCAACACTTTACATGTGACAAAAATGGCAATTTCCCCAGTAGAATTACGCTAATACTTACTACCACAGAGCGCAGTAAGTACTATGGTATTCTCCCCACAAATCCTGTAAGAATTTTACAATAAATTAATGCAATTTTTTGCTAGAAATGTTCATTCAGAAAATAAGCATGTTGTGTTTTTCCATTTTCTTTTGATTCACTCGTTTACTTTGCTCTTTCCTTAGTTACATTTTCCTATATGTTTTTCTGTGGTGTGTTTGTATTTACATTGCGATTTCCCTTCTTTCATTTCTCTCTCACTCTTTATGTTTTTTTTTTTACTCTTTGCAATTCGATTGCTTCTTCTTTAGTTTTTTGTTTTTTCGTATTAGATATTACTAATGAAGAATTTCTTCATTGAAAACTTTTTAAATATGACAAACTGCTGCTAATCCATTACGGCAAAATTAAATAAAACTCTATTAAAAATTCTTTGTATCGGTGGTGTCTCCTACTTATTGGTCGATGTTGTTTTCCCCCACTTGTGTTCACGTCACTACACTACACAACGATATACAGAAGAGTTAACATTTTTAGCAACCGCCTTGAATGTTGTTGCTTTTCAATGGATACGTTTTTTTTATTGTTGGAGTGTCAGTGAGTGAGCGTTCGGTTGAGATGGTGTAGTTGCTTTTATTGTTAAATTGTACAAGGGGAGCTCTTGTACTGTTAGTACAATTAACAGTTTGTGGAGTCTCTGTAGATATGAACCCAATGTTGCCACACGGTAATAAAACCGTATGTTAATATCACACAAATTTGTATTAATAAAAATAGTAATATGCACATTTCAAAATAAAAAAAAAATCACTACCTTCTCATCGAAGGCATGTTTAGGAGTTTTAGAGAACTGATACTTATTTTCGTTATTTAAATTACAAGATTGAATAAAGTCTGCCTGCAAGAATTATTATAGACCCTTATAGGATCCATTTCGACCTAATTTAAAGCTGCAATCACTACGGTTTTTTAATTCTATTTTTACGGCTTTTAATGTGAAAATTTAAATTGTGAAAATTTTTCTAAAAACTTCCAGATTAATCTTTTTTTTAACAAAAAAAAAATTAATCCACACTCAGAATAACAAAAGACAGATTCAGACAGACCTCGTAAACTTAATCCAAAGCTTGAGCCTTTAATGTGTCCATACATTACATAGGTAAGGAACTTGTTCAAGGCCTGCTTAAAGGTAATAATACAATAATACCAAAGATTTTGTATTGAGATGTACGAAATATTCCTAACCATCATTCAAGCACAGTTAATGTCACTTACTAGTTCTTTTTAATTTTGACCATAATTGAAATTAATTGTTAAATTAATTTAATTGTTGTTAGCTGATGATATTAAACCTAGAAAAAATCTAAATTGATGAATTATACGAACAAAACAAATGTAATAACACGACCATTACCAAGTACACTGTAAGCATCGTAACACAATTATTAGACATTTATGAAAGCGATGTAGTCTTATACTATTATTTCTAACTGTTATTCGTTAATAGTTTTCTATAAATAAATTGAAACAATAACGCTTTACTACTTTTGGTATACAGTGTACATTTAAATTACCACGCAACTAAACATAGTTATCATCATGTGCATGAAACCACGCTAGAACCTCAGTCAGTCAATGCTAACTGTTGTTTAGCATAGCTAATACTATTTCCCATCTCTGATGTTTTGCGATATTTTAATTAATGTACATCTTTCAGAACATTGAGCATTGGAGTAAAGAGTCATATATTCATCTACAGCTACTGTTACCAACATTCGTACGCACACATAATAAAAAAACAGTAACAGAATCGTATTTGCCAGATCGATCTCCATCTACATCTATGAAAATGTGTGAACAACAGCAATATTAAAAACATAACAGCAATGGGACAAAGTGTGGACAATGTAAGATTATAGAACAGCAGCAAAAAAGGCAACAAAAAGAAAACAGCAGTAACATTTGAACAGTAGTCAACATTTTTTGTGATGAGTGTGAATGAACTAAGCTAAAAATGCATTCATTACACACTGACTGACTGACATGCTGAAAAAAAATTGCTCATAAAAAAACATTCGCAATAAATGATCGCCATAGACTGTAAACGTACTCGCAAACATATCTACGGATAAATAAAAACAACTTCATGACTACTAAACTTATTATGAAAAATTGCTATTGTACATTATAATATTGGCCACTTTTTGCTAATGTAAATATAAATGTACTACAAATAGAGCAAGGGTACCAAAAATTAAGCCGTTGAAAGTGGACACTTTTCACTTTCGGCAGATCATAAAATTTTTGCAACATGTTATGTGACAACGCTTAATATTTATCTGAAGTTGTTGCAGTAGAAGAAGAGCCCTTAGCTCCGATAATGTTGTCATTATTTTAATAACTATATTAGAAATATATGTTTTAAGGTATTTAAACTTATTCATATAATTGCCTTTTATGAGGTAATTAAACGGGGTCGTATTAATTGCTTTCCTCGCATAATAACCCAACAATTTTAAAAATTTTAACGTAATAATTAAACTTGGATTACTGCACAAATTTCAAAAAAATTATCATTTTTATTTAAATTTTTATTTTTTTGACAAATTATTTTTTATGTTAATGCTGGTAGTAACAGACATGTTCTGGAAAACAATTCGTTTTGAAAACAAAGCAAAATCGGTAAAAATGTATTAAAAAATATTACCTTTTACCGATTTTGCTCTGTTTTCAAACCAAATTGTTTTCCAGAACATGGTTGTAAGTTTGTTCATGCGAAAATTGTTGTTTGGTACACAATGTGTCAATTTATATATATTTTTTTTTCAAATAGTTTCCATATATTTTAGTTTTGCTCAATTTTAATTTCGCTAAATGCAACAAACTTATTATTTCCTATGAAAATGTTGCTGGGATTATTTTAATTTTATTTTTGTGCGAAATACTTAGTACTGCTTCGTCAACTTATTTCATTGTTTATTTTGAAGCAAAATAATTTGTTTGGGGTCCCTTGGACCCCAAAATTTGCAGGGGCTTAAAAGATAGGGGCTTCATTTTGCCAACTTGAATTTTCATGTTTAAAGACGTATGTATGTGGGAGGCGTTGCGTTTTTTTTTGTGATCACGCCCCATATTCTGCACTTCTGTCCGTACAAGGAAATTTGAAAATTTAGGTCTAACTTGAATAAAAAACTTTAAATTAATTGTCATTAAAACCATCTTATTAAACGCGCCTTGCCTTTGATGATAAAAAAAAGGCAACAAAATGTAAAAAAAATTGTTTCCTGAGATTTTTTTTTAAATTGACGAGCTTTTTTGAAATATGGCAACAGTTTTTCTTTAACAGCACCCGTTTTTGAATATAGTTAACTTTGTCAAGTCGAATCCTAAGCTTGGGGTTTATTTGCTTTGGTCATGCTATGGAACTTGCAAGAGCTAGGGTGCAACAAGAATACAAAAATCCACTTCCTGCATCGAATTTAGGCCGATTTACACATAATCAGGGTGATTCTAGTGGGGTGCAGGGTCGAAGATTTCTTCAGGATGTTCGTACAATGGAAGGTGGGACTTATGATGGCAGACTACTGCTAGAGTTCAAGTGAATCTTGATAGTGTTTCATAAAAATATTGTTAACATACCGTTCATTTGGTGCAAAATGGGCATAACTCAAAAAACCTTAGTTTTGAGTTTATGACGTATAATTTTTCGTCATATCATACTTCATGTTGTGAAAAAAATACTTATTAGTATATTTTATACACTTCGCTTGAGATCTATTTGATTACCTTTAAACTCATTTATCTGGGAATCGATTTTTTTGAGTTATGCCGGTCTTGCACAAAGATAAGAATATACAAGATTACACAGGCCCAGAGGCGTAATTTTTCTCCCCCACCTGACCTTACTCGGTCAACACTATTGAATAGTGTGTGGGCCCTTTTCATCAGCACTAACCAACGTACTATTATTTGCTATTTATGGTAATAGAATTGTACCGCTTTTAACGCTTAGCCCATCCCCAATAGAAAAGAATCAAAAACATGGACTCGCACTCGCTCACACCTAGTGAGAAAAGAAGCACACATTGGGAGAGAGAAAGAGATGCACTTAACAGCGATATGGAATCGAATGTTAACCAAAGTGTAAAAAGGAAAAACACAATGGAAGTATACAAATGAACGAGAGTACACACAACACAAATGCATGCAATAAGCACCCCTTCTTCCTTCCGCCTTTTTAAAAAAAATTGTATATGAAAAAGTTGTTGGTGTACAATTTAGTCTTCTCTGCTGTTACTACTAAACTCACTGTTGTTGTTGTTGTTATGGATTTCCTGTCTAATTACTTCAAAAAGGGAAATGTGAGCACCAGAGAAACGATAGGGGGAGAAGCGGCAACCAACATTCAGATGGTAATATTGTAACGGTTTTGTTAACAAAACAACATCATTCAATAACAAATGCACTGACAGCACAAGAAACAAACGATATAGTATTTTCACTGCAATAATTTCTTACATGTATTTAATTTTTGTTAAAAAACCGAAAGTACAAAAAGCGTGCCATAGTTTAAAAAAGAGAGAAGTATTTTAGGAAATCTTTTAAATACAACTTCCAGAGAGAGAATAGAGCTCAAAGTTGTTCGCTCTTCTCTTTGGAGTTTTTCTTTACCACACACACAGGAAAAGCAAACGTCAACGTTTTTGTTTCTTCTTTACTAAAAAGAGTATTATTATGTGCTTTTGTCCAATATATGATTACATTGCACATTTACTATTATATTTTGTTTAGATTTTCTCAATTTTATGTTAATTACACACATTTATTAATAAAAAATTAGTATTTTAATTCACTCATACACTGGCAGGCATTCACTCGCACACGAAGGCAAGTTCGATCACGTATAGAAAATAAAACAAACACCAACAAAACATAAGTATGAAGTCGCGTACGGGTTTTAACATAGGAGGAAGAAGCAGCAGCAGTGGAGAACATACAATTTTTTTCTTCTTTCTAATCACCAATTATCCCATCATGTTTTTTGTATTTTTCTCAATAAATGTTTCACTTTTTGTGTTATTTTCTTTATAATCTCGTTTGCATTATGGATATTTCACGATTTAGTTAAGCTTTTGATTATAATATCACTTGGAAATGGTTGAAAATTAACAATAAAAACTAAAAAATGCAGAGCACAGCGTATGAAAGTGTTAGCAGACACACACGAACACGACGACACAACCTACGAGATGAAGAAAAAATCTTACGAGGTGTTGCCATATTATGTTAATTGACGGCTGCGCTGCATTCGGCGTGCAGCCAAGGGAATTTTCTCACGCGGTTACAACAACAACTCGTGAGAAATTTCCCATGAGCGTGGGAAAATTGGGATTTTTTCATTGTTGTTTGTTGTTGGGTTTGGTTTCTCAAGCCTGCTGCTGCTGCTATTGGCTAGTTGGTGTACTTACGACACGACGACTGTGGTGTGCCCATGCTCAGGTACGACAACGATGAGATACACACAATAAATAAATAAATGAAAATAAATAATAATGATCGTCGAAGTAACATTCGCTTTTTATTTAAATGTATTATTTAATAGTGTAAAATGTATAGTAATAATTTTAAATAATAAAACGTTTCCTTTGGGTTGAAGTTTATTTTTTTAAAGTCTGCAGTATGCAATGTGTGACCGTACATGAACATATGTAGTATGTATATACATATGTAGTACTATATGCATTCACTGAATCGCGTTCACCTTAGAAGCGTGAACAAAGGCATTACCAAACGTTACCTGTTTCAAAGCATTGCTTTATAGTTACGCAAATCTAACTATACAGTAGTATATCAGTGTCCTAAGAAATTCCATTATTAGAATAAGACGGTTTACAATTTTTGAAATTTCCTTTCCGTTAAAAGTTTAAATGTGATTTACTTTTAAGTTAAATATATCGTGACAAAAATAGAAGCCATTTTTTTCTTCTTTCACAAAAACACAAACTAGTGCCAATTGAGTCGGATATTTTTGATAAAACCCTTTTTAATAAGAATTAGAATTTTATAAATTTGTTTTAAAATTTACTGAATTTATTTTCTTATTATTTTTTAATTTCTTTGTACAAGCTATTTTGTTAAACGTGACGTAACGTTGCGTGATGTGACATAAATTTCCTTGTTAATAATTTATGACAAAATTATTTAAAAAAAAATATATATTTTTTTTTGCAAAATTAGGGAATATTATAAAGTTTATATACCGAATATTGTTAAACACGAACGTTACATTAGAGCGTCAATAAAATAAAATCAAAATATTGCAGCCAACTGATCATTATTGGAGTTATTTACTGTTAAAACAAATATTTTATGATAAAAGTGCACTTGTATTATCAGTAAATATGTTATTAAAAATTCAATGAGGTGGCCAGATCATTAATGCAATTTTGCATTTCGTTTAATCATAAATGAAAATAAGATAAACTTTGAACATTTTAATTTAAAAAAAAATAAGTATTTGCAATTACTAACACAAGCCAGAAAAACAATTTTTTAACTTTTTTTTCGATCACGGTGGACGATTCTGTTGAAATACCAACATGCTAGTTTTTTCGAAATCTCAATTTTTGAATTCCTGCACTAACCGGTTCTCTAAAAAGTGGCGCAAACATGTATCTCTATTTTAATATTGGCTTATGGCCCAATCAGTCTTGACTTAACTAAATTTAACAGAAGAGATCAGCTGATTGAATCTACTACATACATTTTGTATGAAAGTAGTTATTTATCACTTAACGTAAAATAACATAATTGGAACTTGCGGCAAGCAGCTGATTTGTTTTGGTATTGTTATTTTTGGTTAAGTTATTTGCAAAGTTTGGTGTGAATTTGCAGTCGTTTGGAAAAATTGGAAAATGTAGGTAGGTTAAGTAAAGACTGATTGAGTGATTATACTCCAAATTCTCTACTATCGTTATCTGTTTAGGCAGGGTTTCACGACAAATTATAAATACATTTTCAATTAAGTTACAAACCAATTTATTATTTTGAATTAGTTATTGTAGTTTTTCTTCCCACCTGGTTATGCTTGTTTTTGTTGCATAAACTTATGAACAAAAATCGTAATTGGCAGTGCTGTAAGTGTTGTATGTAATTTTTTTTAGCGTTATAGCTGTCGTTTTGTGACTTAATGCTGTAATGTATGGAAAACTTTTAAGTATTTGACCGCAGACCCTGCTAATGGAGGTACCGACCATGCTAATTCAGAAATGACCAGTAAACACCATAAATTTTTCAGAAAAGAACAATTGAAAATCGAAATTTTAATATAAAATTTTCAATTGATCACTTTGGATTGCTATCGTTATTTTCTGAGTATCAAGTAGAATTCGCGATTGTAAATTGATCCATTCTGAAATTTAAATAGAGCTTATGATTTTCAATTTTAAATTGAATTTCATATATGAATTCTCTAAATTTTAATTAGAATTTCCGTTTTTTAATTGGTCTTTTCTGATTTGCAATTGTTTTTTTCTGAATATCGAATAAAAATTCTAAAATTAAAGCATTTTTTTCTGAATTTCAAATACAACAAAATCAAATAAACATAGTAGAACCACCCTCGTCAAGTTTTATAAACATTTATAAAATTGAAATTAAAAAAAAAATTAAAAACATAAAAACAATATACAAAAACAAATTCAAAATATAGATAGGTTTTTTTTTTACATTAAGGTTATATGTATATAGTACAAATTACAAAATATTATAGTCTCGAACCTAGCACACTGGAACATTTAATTTTAATTTAACTGAACCATGTTTTTTTTTTTTGGTATAACGACAGTCTCACATCACTATTTTTCATAAAAACAACAAGGTATTTATTAAAAATTAAACGAATGCATAATATACTCAATATTCGCAGGAAAGGTAATCCATTTCGGTAAACGAACTTAACACGGGCTTCAACAAGGAAACAATATAAATACATGTATGGTTAACAGTAAACATAAAATATTTTATGTTTCGTTTAGTGATGCAATTTCTTTTTTAAATATGCATTAGCTATTTCGTCATCTAACCAATCTTTTCATCATGTTCTTCGGTTAATTCTATTAGATTATAGCCTTTTATAATCTAATATAATCTATTTGACAATCAACCACTCACTCTACTTTTAACAACTTAATTTTTATTCAAAACCGGAAAATAAAATATAGACTTTTGTATATTTTTTATTTTTTAAAAAAATAGATCAACATTTTAACACATTTTTATATTTATTTTCTGCTTTTTAAGCCACATAGTGGAAATTAGCTTTTAAAGTTATTTAAATACAAATTTGCGTTCTACAGTTAATGTTGAAATTCGTCGCAACTATACATTGAGTTAAAAGTATTTACAAAATAAGTTTTGTGTGTGAAGATACGAATCGTTTATGTAAATATAACTAATTTATAATATATTACATAACATGCTAACAAAACAAAATTAGGGTGGAAATTGTATAGGGTGTTGTTTAATCGCAAATTGTTACAATCATTTTTAAACAACGTTTCAATCAGATAAAGGAATTTAAAAAAAATCTTGACAATCATCTCTTTGTAAACCGTTAACTCAGTCAATAAAAATTTGTCATTAAATTTAAATCGAGATGACGCCAAAGTTTTCGTACACATTCCTTTTAAATCCTGAATAAGTAAAAACAAAATTCGTTTAACTAGAACATGTTTATCGTGATCTAAATATAACTTAAATGGACTATGCTTTTGAGTTTGGTTTAATTTTGTGATCACAAACCAAATATCGGCTAACCTATTAAACAAATTGTTCTTGACTATTTGCAGATAACTCCATCAGTCTCCAGGCGGCCTTGGGATTTAATTCATTAGGATCTCGGCACAAAACCCACACATAATTCACTCTCATTACTTTCTCGGGATCACCTTCGACCACTTTATTTGAGCTTCGTTCTCGCACAGCCATAATCTGTTGAGCTTGGAAGGTTATAATTAGCACGGGACCCTGTTCCATGACTTTGCCCATTGCCAAGTCAATATTTTCAATATCTAAAATTTTAGAGTCCAAATATAAACCGGCTTTCATCGCCTGGCTAATGGGTGTTGAAATAATATTAAAGGTACTTTCGAAACACCAATCTTTCAATATATCCAAATCGCCCCTAACCATAGCTTCCAGAATATTGGGAATGATATCGGTTTCGCAATCTTTCAAAAATTGCTTTTGATCGAAATTAGGATCGATTTTGCATAGTTCTGTTAGCGTTTCCGAAAGTTCGGTTTTGGAGAATAAACCACCCATTACATCGGAAACTTTGTCTGTCAGAAGACGTGACGCTCTTATAACGGGATTTTCAGATTCTTCATATTTCATTTTCCAGTCCAAAACTTTATTGACGTAGGCATTGTTGTTCTTAAAATCTTCCCATGATTGATAAAACTTGGAATCCTTGTGCAACTCTACACCCATAGCATCCTCATTTGGCTCCACCACTCTCTCATCAGCGCCAACTTCAACTTCTTTACGCTTGCGCAATTGAACCGGTGATCTATACACGCGAGAATTTATACTTTGTGCATCCATTTCCTGCTTAATCATTTTTGTTGTATCAGAAATAGCTTGGAAAGCTGATGTTTGACCAAATTTTTCTCCTTGCTCTGATATACTCTCTTTCGCAGTTTTAGCTTGTTTGGATATCTCTTCACTTATTTTGGAAGCCTTTTTGGCCAAATCCGTCTTGCTGGCTTCATCGAGGACGTCAGTGACTTTCTCCTTGATTGTACCCAATTGCTCTTTAAGAATACTCGAAGATTTGTGAGCCTCAGACTCGACAACATTGAATTTTTGTCGGGCAGATTGTAAAGCTTCAGATTGCTCAAGTTTTTGGGCTTCTTCGCGGAATTTTTTAATGCTCTCCTTCATCTCTTTATTCTTATCCATTTCATTTTTGATGTTGTCAATAAACTGGGATAAAAATCCAGGTCTTCGGCCAGGTTGGGAGTAAAAGCGCTGTAAAGAAAAAAAGTAATTAAGTCATGTGATATGTAGTTTCTTGAGACGGAGGTGAAGCATTAACAATGTGGTTTCGCATTGTTATAATAAAAATGAATTGTATACATAAATATATATACAGTCGAAGCCGCGTAATTGAAATCCGTAAACAAACAGTGCTTTGTTTCAATTATCCGATGTTTTCGGAGGCTCATTACATTAGAACATAAAGGTGTTGGTATGCCATTCTTTATTACCTTGTAAAATAAGAATATTTTCTTATACACCATAAAATTATTTAAAAAAAAAACAACCCAAAAAATCCTTTACATACTTAGAAATATACTTTCTTCTACGAACACTATACCCAAAACGAATAATGACATTCACAGCTCGTTTCAATTTTAATAAAGTTTAGTATGAGTTCCGGAAATCACTTCGAGTCCATACAAAATCAAAAAGTATATATCCTACGATAAATGGAGTTAATATGGATTTAAAATGCTTATCTACTATCACTGATTGCAGAACCAAACAGAATATTATTAATATAAACTAATAGAATTAATAATTTCTATTTGAATTTTGATTGGAGAATGGGGATACAAAACGGTTTTAATCACGTTTTTTATACATATGTAAGTATTTTTTTTTTAAATTCTAATAACTGAATATTTTTTTGGCACTTTAACAAAATTGATATCAACTAAGAAATTTGTAAATGGTAATTATTAATATAAGGCTCAATTATTGACTTTTCGTCGGCAGTTCAGACAAACTGAACGCGTCTTTAAGCAATACAATACTTGCTACCGATTCTTTATAGTTTATATTTTTTGTATAAATGTGAGTCCAACAATACTATATCATTATGGCAAAAGTTTATATGTCCAATATTCATAATTGTACAGGAAGCAAATACAAAGTTTTAAAACCCTCATGAAGACATGTGGGCTTATTAGCCTTTTTATAGCAATTTTAATGACTTCCACTTATCTCACACATCTCATCCTTTGCCAACTTAAGACATATTAAGTAAGAAAACTTTAAAAAAATGGACATATCAACTTTTGCCATAATGGTAGAGAAAAGTAAATGCAAACCAAAACAAAATGCTGATCGCGCCAAGAAATGGCCCTTTACCGGTCCTTATTGTAGCAAGAAAAACTATTGAGACACGAAGTAATATTTGCACTGTTCATTTGATGTCTTACTCTCATCTTCAATACTTACTTCATTTTGGAGTCCCTGCAAGCATAGTCTTCCCACCACTACTGCACTGCGATTGGTTTTACTTAAAGCCAGCAATTTGTACTGAAAAAAGGAAACAGCAATTTATTATAACTTTTTGTATAACCACTGTGCATTGTGCATGGAATAACCTCTCAACCATTTGCACAATTTGCCAACGAGTATTGGCTCATACACTATCAAATAACACACCATTTTATTGAAATCCTACTGCCGTCAATATTATAATACAACTTTCAGTTAATTTTATTCAATGCAAATGCAAACAAATTTGTATTTATGTAATTTGATGTGAGGTATTTCGTTAAAAGTAGGAATTCTCCCAATTATTTAAGTCCATGCCCGTTGTACGAGTAGCTGTCATTCACGTTATCACCTGATCAGACTTCCATGCCAACGAAAATTGTTATTGAGCGCCGACTAGTTTATTATTAACGATGCCTATAAATTTATTTATTTATTTATTATATACATTTTTATGTGTGCTATATAACAAATAATATTTTTTTTTGCTAGTTTTTCGATTTTTTCACAAAAAATATTCTTAGTTTTATAACAATCGAAAACTAATTAGAAAATTTTTTGCACTGATATTTACAATCTGGCAAGTCAATTGCATTGAGAGTTTCCAAGACTCTTAGCTTCTGTATATAAATTGTTATTAGTGATGTCGAAAAACTGCAGTTCAGATTGTCTAACAAATCTTAAAGTAAAGTTTATACTGCATTTTTATTACCGCTTAAAGATCTTACATATTTAGCTTTAACACCTCAAGCCATTTCTACTGTAGTTGAAGTGTTTTGGATTTTCTAACTTTCGAAGGGGATTCGGCATATGTAAATATAGCTCAATTGCCGGAGGACTGACATAACATAAAAAGCGATTCCAAAATAAATCGATTTTAAGATTTTAATTAAGGCTAGCCGCTAAAAAATACAATTTTTTTTGGTTTATGCCGATCTTTTCTCATAGGAGCAATATGTAAACAGAATAATAAATGCAAACAGCAACAAACATTTTTTATTATGGTTGCGTTTTGTTGGTAACTTATATCCGCTTAGCCATACAAATGCTATCCCATATTCAAAATAGTAGTCAAAAAAAAATGTGACCAAATTTTTTATCGCAGAGGTAAACAAAAAATAGAAAAGAAAAGAGAACGTTAAATAAAATAATTTGCATTTGATTGATATTTTTCCAATAAAATGTTATTTTACAGCTAATTTGTTATACAAACCCTAGAAAAAAAAAATTCCAACTTGAGGCTTAAGGTCCCTGAGAAACATTAGATCCTAATAAGGATCATGTGAATCATTTTTATACAAATGCTACATAATTTTTCGAAAATATCAAAACGACAATTAATACAATATTTACGAATGAAGGAAAAGAAAACAAACAATTATTCGACATAAATTACTTTGCTGCTAAGTAATTTCTTTTTGTTAACGGCGAAGCGTTTTGTTGGTATCCTATACCGGTCTCCTATATAGGACACCAAAACACAGCCTATATATTTAAAAAAAAATTGGAAAGTATAGCATTATTTAGAATTCAAAATATTGATATGACCGCAAAATTCAAGAACCTAAAAAAACTATTGAATCGACGGTGAATGATACGGACGCAACTTAATATGTTAATCTTAAATATTCTGAAGAAATATATTTAAGCTTTTAAATGGTTCAATGGCAGTGTGTTTGCCATTTTAAGCAATTTTTAAAGCTTTTATAGCCTTTTTACACCAAAAAAGAATTCCGCATTTTGAGCTGAAGATGCGGAATGCTAAAAAGTGGCTTTACACTGCAGTTTCGCATATTGTCAGCTGTTGTCTTGCTCACACCTTTTTCTATTTGCTTTGTAAAAATGCAATATTTTCCTCCCACAAGCCTATTAACATTGTTACGGAGGCAGTATTCCACGAAGCACGAATAGTTTTAACTAATTGGATAACCATTTATTAATATTTTGGCAGAAATGTAAATTTTTTGTCCGTCCATGTTGTTTGGCATTTTTTCCGATAAATGTAAACAAACAACGAAAATTGTGGTTACCGGATCAACATTACTGAGAAAAATCGCTTAAATTTCAATTTTCAGAATACAACTCAGTGTATTTTTCCGCATCTTTCATGTATGTGAAAATATGCTAACATCTTTCCAACAACAAAATACATGTAAAAATTTTAGCATTTCGACCGCAACCTTCAAAGATGTGGAATAATGCGGAAATATGTTAAATGCGTTCCGGTGTAAAAAGGCTATTTAATGGATGCGAAAATATGTTAATATCTTTCCAACAACAAAATACATGTATACATTTTAGCATATTGGCCACATCTTTCAAATATGCGAAATATGACGAAAATATGCTAAATGAGTTTTGGTGTAAAAAGGCTATATGTCGCTGTAATACAGCGAAGTCGTGATTATCTGAGATAATCGGGACTGGAAGCATTCTGGATAATCGATTATTCACTTCAGAAATTTCTAAGTTAAATTTAAAAAAATCACAAAGCGGTTGCCCAAGAAACCATGAGACTAAAATCAAAATCGAAACCCCGGTTTTTAATGAGAAAATTAAAGGTTTTCTAACTTTAATATGCAATACGAATACCCTCTCTGATGTATATGCTACTGACTCATCGTATGCAAACGAGGGAATTACTCATTTTCATGCTGTTCACATTGTTTTTAATTATTCAAAAATTATCGAGAAGAAATTGTGCGTTTATAACTAGATACTAGAAATAATCACGGTTAAATGATGTAAATATAAATATTTTTTATATCGAATCACGGATAATTGGAGTCTCACTGTATGACAAATAAATATATTTATAAAAAAAATGCTCGATATTTGTTTTCAATAAAAGAAAAGTACAAAATGTTTATGCAGTAAAATTTATAGCTCATTTAGACAGCCAACGAAATTAAGTAATTTAGTTTGTTTTCTGTCAAGTGTGAACCTATGTAAAAAATAAACAGTGTTAAACATTCTCCGTCAATTTTAACGCTTGAACGTGAACAGTACTATCTTCGTCAAAAGTTTTGCACTTACCAACACTAGTCTCAAAAAGTGCAGTTATAATTTCCCATATTTAAATGGAATTTGAAAACTACCGAACGCAACAATCGGGTACTTTTTGCAAGATAGGACAGACGCAGAGCATTGCGAATAAAATTGAAAAAAAAATTTTTACGTGTTTAAAGCAGCGCTCAAGAACAATAAACTAAAATTATATTTAAATGTAATACTAATATCATTAAAAACAAAGAAATAGAACATCAAAAAAGCATTCTGCAAGAGCCGGTAAAGAAAGCAGAGAAGAGAAATAACGGAGATCTTGTTGTTGGATTTAGTGAAATTCAAAGAATTCAATTCAGTGTGACGTCATGTACCGCAGTAGTTCAGACTCAAATCAGGTAAGTTCGATTGTGTGGAGGAATTGAAAGAATTCGGAACAACAGTTATTCTTGCTTTATGTACCTCTCTCTCCCCTCTTTCAGCAGACAGAAATGTTACAATTATTGAGTTTGAATGATCTGCACATGAAATGTTTTCAAGAAATGTATTTGGACACATGCCAGGCTTTGACAGCCTGTAGCTCAGCAGCATCTTCCCCCAGCATGTGTCCTTCTTCTTCGAGTGACACATTATCTCCATTATCTTTTTCTTCCTCGCCTACTCCAAGTTTTTCATCCAGCTCAGTACAAACGGGAACTGCCAGTATTTTGTCTCCTGTACAGCAGCAACAATTGTTAGCAGTACATCAGCATCAGTTGGCTTTAGCCGCTGTCTCGGCAGTTCATCATCCTGTAACCACGTCTACGACACAAGCAGGCGCAAGTGTTGTTGATGCTGGGGCAGCCACAAAAATACAACAGCAACATGATGAAATTTCTAAATCTCTTCAAATGTTTGCAATGTTGACAGCTTATAAGAATGGTAAGCAGGAATATATTAATTTATTGCTTTTTACAATTAGAAGAATTTCATTTCGAATAGTACCATCGTGCAAATAAGTTTACTGTAATTCCGGGAAATTCGTAATTCGTAGAATTGTGAGGCGTTCTGTTGTGTAAAATACGCTATCTAGTGACGAAAAGCTGGAATAAAAACATACGGCTTTAACTTCCTTTCAACGGGCGGTGTCTACAATTATCAATATGATGATTGAGGTTATGTCACATTTAATGCTATTGTTCAGTTATTAATTATTTGAAGTCAATTAAATGCGAAGCGCAGCCCCCCAAAACCGCATAACGAACTACAAAAGATACAAATTTGGGTATCTACAATTTTTAAGAAAACAAAATAATCGTACAATATATTTAGGACCATTGAATTTTAATGTGTAGGAAGAAGAAAGACACCATTTTGGCAATAGTTGGCATGACCAATTTTCATAACTTTCCAAAGTTTTAAAACCTTATTAAGATATAAGAAGACATCAGCTTATTATCAATCCATTAAAAACACTACCACTTATCACAGCGTTCTGCACAAAAAAGCTATGATATGATCAGCTCCAACTTTTTCTTAGCATTTTTCAAAAATAATAAGTTTGTTTTTACCAATGTCAATATTTATATTTTTTACGACAGTTAAGAACTGGAATAACAACATAATCAACTTGGTTTAAAAATGAAATTTTTAAAAAATTTTCCAAGTAAAAATTTTTAAGAAAAAAAAGTATGTTTTAATGTCCCATTTAAAGGTCCTTTTCTGTCTATTCTCGAAATAAGGACAAAAAGGACACAAGGAGTTGAGACAGAGAGTTGAGACATTTAAGACATCTGATATCGAAAATACACTAAAACAATAAGAACTTAAAAACTTAATTTCCCTTTGCACCCCATGAATGAGGTATGGGATAGCTTCTCGCGTTGTTGTGAATTAACACGCTTTCTATTTTTAGATTCACAACTAACGGCACCTACTTGTTTATCGACGAATGCGAACGTCACTGTTTGAGAAGCTCTTACTAGACACGACGATTGAATCGACGCTTAATACTGCGAAGTTGCTGTCAACAACATTCGAGGGGAGCCGACAATGAAAGAACATTTTTTTTTTCTTTTTTTAAGATGACTGGAGCCAGGTTTGAGCCTGCGATCTCCCGCATGGTAGTCGCGTGTTCTAACCACTATGCCACGGCCGGTCCCAATAAGAAACATAGTTTTTTTTAGCAGATATTTGAAAATCTATTAAACTAAAAATTTGACCGGGCCATAAAAAAAATAATAATATACTCATCTACTCATCTAAGGCTATCATTCCGCAAAGCAATTATTCCGCTCCAGACAATTGTGTCACAGTGTAATCTAACAAATATGGGTTAGGAATATTTACATATCAGAATTTATAAGTTTTATATGTAATCAAATATAGCGGAGCTTATTCGATTTAATATTAATTGTTCATACATATTTCTTATTCTCAGAACCAGCTGCTAGTGTTACTCCCCAGTTGCCACAAACGTCTTCCGTAGATGCGGTTATGCAAGACTTTGCTTGTAATGGTTACATATCTGATGAATTTAATCGTTACCATCTGGGTATGCATTTATCAAATACACCCAAATCAGCTGCAGGCGCAGGGGGAACTGGCGTTTCTGGAGTCAATACCACAAGTCTCTTAACTGCGGCTTTAAATCAGCAACAACATATTGTAAATGCAGCTCCAAGTTATGCAGCAGCAACATTGGCACACCATCAACAACAGTTACAGCAATCTAATATCAATCTGAATTTTAACAATAACTTTTGGAAAATGTTGCCAACACATATGCAGCAACATTCTCAAGCTGTAACGGCTGCTGCAGCAGCGGCAACTGTTGCAGCTGCTGCTAATATTGATTATAATTGCAATCAGAAAAAGTTACCAAAACGATATAATGGAGCCAAAAATGAAAAATATGTGAGTACTTTAATGTTATTTTCAGCAATTTTTCTACCATACTCATTTCAATGTTAAAAATGCGGTTCTCAATATATCTGCATCTGCAGAATGTTACGAATTTCATTCTACCGTACTAAATTTGTGAGCTAGTATAAATAGAAATAATAAATTACAAATTGCGACTCTAAAAACTCGTCTAAATTGTAATTTGAAATTTCTGAATATTTGGTATAATTTTTTTTTGAAATCGTAGACATTTTTAATGTTTACGGGGTATATATATATGAGTTTGAATGAAACTGTTTAATATTTTAAAACTAGCTAAACATGAATATGTATACAACAAGTAATTTTTTGTAATTCTAAATAATTCTTTCGATAATTTGGTTTGTAATGGTGACGATGAAATATATTTAACGCATTTAAACTCAGACTATCGCTAATGCCACCAGAACTTTTGTATATGATGCCATTTAACAAATTTTTTATTTTCGTTTTCAGTCGTCAGCTAAACATTGTGTTTTCTGTGAAAACAATAATGAACCCGAAGCTGTAGTCAAATCACATGCTGTGCGCGATTCATTCGGCAAAGTACTTTGCCCCAAATTACGAACGTACATTTGTCCTATTTGCAAAGCATCCGGTGATATCGCACATACTGTCAAGTACTGCCCACAAAAGCCTATCATTACAATGGAAGATGCCATAAAAGCGGAATCGTTCCGTTTAGCTAAGGGTACTTACTACAAACAACAAATGAAAGTTTAATTCCAGTAGTCAAAATCAAATCTTAAATTGATTTTCAACGTTTCAGAAAAAGAAAATATCAATATAAGTTTGATAAATTTTTTTAATCTTAGAAAAAAAATAATGTTAAAAATGTTTTGAAAACATTTAGTGAATTAATAATAAAGCGCTTGATGCGCTCTCGTTTAAATATTAGACTATAAGTTTTAATTCGTATTACATACACTTATGAAAAATGTACTTACATTAATGTGCCTAATCACAGTATATCACAGATTATTTTTATCTAAAACTAAATTGATTTTAATTTAAAATTGATATATATCTCAAAGAAAAATAATGAATTCAAAGAAATTTTTTTAATTTAAATTTGCAAAACCTACACTATTATTTGTCTCCGTTTGTAGATCAAAGGAGGTTTCGCTTTAAAAATTATGCTTTCAATATATATAGATATATTAACCCAGTATTTGTTTATATCTATTCGATGATGTTTACAACAAACCATGTATTACAACCAATATTCAATTAATTTTTTATTTAATCGACATTTTAATTTACAAAGTATTTTATTAGGTTAGGTCAGGCTTTATTATTATTATATTATCTATTACTTAGATAATCGGCTTTTAACGTGTTTTCTTTAAACTTCGTATAATAATTGTGTTTATTAATTTATTGTTAACTTTAAACATCAGCAAAATTTCAAATTCCACATTTTTTAATTTGAAATCGGATTTTTTTTATCATCATATAGCAAATAACGCACTCGTATGGACATATTGAAAAAATGTATGTATTAATGGAGTGTTGGTATATGTAACGAAAACTAAACTTTATATTCGAATCTATTATTACGTTTTATAATATCAAATAAATGTATTTTATAATACAAACAAGAGTGTTACTAAAGATTGTGTAATTATTAATAATGAGATATGTATTGATAGCTTAATAAGAAAAGGTCGAATCTTGTTTTTTAGGAAACCGATATTTTGGTTGGGGACTCTCAAACATACGTTTCGTACAAATAATATTTTGTGTATGTTAACAAATAAGGACTTGACATTAAAAAAGCCCTAACTTAATAAATAACGTACAAAATCGTTACGAATTTATTCAGTTTATTTCACCTCCTAAAAAGTATAAAAAAATGAGATACGGCTTATTTATTTTTAGCCATCGATATAAAGGTTTGTTTCGTTTTTTTATATGTGTACATATATTTACTTAGTTGCCGGCATTTTAATGGTTTGCATACACTTATCTTCATTGTATAAAATGTAAATTGAGTTCGGAGTTCACATCGCTCATTTCTTAATGATTTGACTCATTTTGTACAAATGAAAACAAAATAAATAAGTGAAAAAATATGAAAATTAAACTTGTACTTTCATTTTGATAAACGAAAATTAAGAAAATTAGACAACTATAAAATGGTGAAACGAAGGGTCTATGGCTTTAGGCCTAAATACTAATATTTAAATTATTAGTTTTAAACATATACAGTTTTTTAAAAAAAATGTGTGCAATTGCACCGTAGCAAGCCTCTATTGAATAACGACATCCACATTGATTCCTCATACCTTAATCTTATTAATCTCATTACTTTATGCTTAAACTATGGAGAAATTCCGTGTGAAGCGATCACACAAATTTGTATTTTAATTGGCATTGGAATGCTGAATGTTAATGAGATTCTATACCTATTAACACAGATACTTTAATTGGCCAAAATAAAAAAAATAATTTTTTTCTAATTTTTTTGTCATCAATTAAATTTTTTTCCAAAAAATTGAAGAGAAACTTACCGGGGCTTAACCACAATATTATATAAAACCGAAAAAAATTAAAGGTTAAAAAAAAATGTCATTGGCTAATCCAAACCAAAGCTAATAATTCCCAAAAATTTTCATACGACCAAATTTAAATTTAAAAAAAAAAAATTACTGATTCTTTTTCAGCGCACTTTAAGGTACATAATAGAAAAATTTCATCACATTCAGAGAGGTGAACCAAAATATGCGTGATCGCTTCACGTCTTTCAACTATTCTTTGTGAATCGAAGTTTATTGAAAATAAACCTTAAACTCTATATGTATTTGCCTGTATGCCAACATTTTCTATAATATGTCTATGTTTTGTTTCATATTTTTATATAAGAAAAGCCAACTACTAAACAGTTTTGAATGTTATCCTTCTTCCTTCATAATAAGCTCATTGAGTCTACTAATATATCGTATTTAAAATCCCATGGTCCAATTAGGATAAAAATACTTACAATATTCAAATTTAATTCAATTAATTATTAAAAAAAAATTAAATTCAATTTATTAAAAATATATATCATTCATATTACATTTCTTTTATCATTAAATTCGCGTGCGCATTGACGAAATTACTCTTCTTCATTATTACGACATTTTTCGAATATTGCTATAAAGATACCATCTGCCAAATCGTCCTCTGGTCTGGTGTACAAACAATTTTTGCCAATTTTTTTATAATCCTGACTTCCAACATTGCGCCATTTGTTGCGTAATGCCTTTTTGCCGCTCAGTAGTTTAAACGAAGGATTCAATTCCAAACATCTTTGGACGACTTGTTCATTTTCCTCTTCGTACAATGAACACGTCGAATAAGCTATGCGCTTTACATCTGGGAATGCACTCATTGCATGCGACAGCATTTTAATTTGCAATCCAGCCAATTTCTTTAGGCGCTCTGGATTCTTTTCGTCGGGGTCTAATGACATACGATTTTGCATACCGGAACCGGAGCAGGAAGGATCAACAAGTATGTATTCCACACCCGGACACTGGTCGGCTGTTACGGTGAGCGCATCCGCATTTATAGGTTTAACAATTTCACAACCAGCATTCGTTGTCATATTACACAGAAGGCGATAACGTTCGGGGTTTTGTTCTACAGCATATATGGTACCTTGGTTATGCATGACATTACAGGTGTGTATTGTTTTCATACCAGGTGCAGCGCACATATCCAAAACCGTAGAACCTGCTGGAGGGTGCAAAAGTTCTGCCACCAAACAAGTACCCTGAAATTGGACAATTTATATAAATTATATTTTGGTGACATAAACGAGACTAAATCTTTTTTGAACTTAGCAGCAATTTATGGTATGAGCGGTGACTATGATTATTCTGTAATCATGGCCGAACTTCTCAATGTAAATATGTATGTATGTACACACCTTATCCTGCAACATGAATTGTTTATCCTTAGTACACTGATGGCAGGCCCAATAATGCTTCTGTTTTGGATGAAATATAAATAAATCATCCACATGCATATCCATCATATATTCATCTTCTTCCAATTGCTTAACGGCAGCTAAGAAGTCATCATAATTTTCAAACGGCTGCTGGTCTTTCCTTCGCCATTCCTGCTCAGCCAAAGAGGCGTGTGTATCTTCCACGCTAAGTAAATTAGTATTAATGCGTACATAACGAGGTTTCAAGTCTATACAAAAAAGAGAAAAAGAAACGACGTTATTTTTTATTGTGTGAGCTAATTATGAATGAATTTTATTAAAAAAATTTCAAGGGAATGGACACATTGTTATGCTTTGCTTATAAAAATAATTCTGTTAAGAACTTCAAAACGTCAGTCCTCCTTTTTGGTCGTAGCCTCAGCAGTTTCATTGCCGGAATCACTTGAAATGCCTTCGCGAAACGCTTTGTAGACGTATAAACAAATAATAAAATTCACCACCAAAACGGATGACAATACTGAATAGCAATTGACTTCAAAAGTAGTCAATTCAAAGGACTCCTGTAACCACGAACGTGTGCCATAGTACGTCAGAAACGGAAACGTAAACATCAGCACTGAGAATACCAGTAACCACAGAAAAGCCGGCGTGCTACTATAGTCCTCTACACTAGGGGCGGGTGTTGCGTCAACAGGAACATCCTCAACTGTTTGTTCAACCATCTGGACAACTTTCTGTTGCAGTTGTGTATTGGAAACATTCAGTTTTTTCTTTCCCATATTTGTTAGTAAACTGCCTCTATGTAATAAGAATATATGCGTAAACCTTGCCTTTTTTCTTTACAACTGGTGTCTCAGCCGACGTTGAATCACCTCCCAGAGCCTCAATCAAGCGGTCTCTATACGAACGAACTGTCTGCACAGGTCTGGATTCTCCGGTCAACTCTTTACGCCCTAGGATTAGTTCCGTCACCAGCACTTTACATAAATTCGGACATAAACGAGGATTATCTTCCAATATTTTTGTTTGTTCAATGGCTGTATCTATGGCACCACGATTATCGGCGTATAGTTTTAACACTGCTTGCATACCACGCATACGCTGTAAATGACAGAAAAACAACACATTAGAAAATCTCAGAGTCGTATGGCTGGTATTGTTTTTATTTGCACATACCGCGTGTTTTTCCTCGTAAATTAATGTTTTTAGAGACTTTTTACGTTCCAATGCAGTTTTTAATACAGCTGCAACCCTCTTGTATTGTGTGGGCACTTTTACCGAATGTTGGAAACCTGCCATAGCTTAACTTTGTTGAATGAAAGCGTTTTGAAGTGAGAGAGCCGTCCATGTGCACGTGACGACGGATTGTCAATTAAATGCAGTTCTCTTTTAGTGGTATTGCCAGAATTAAAAAAAATGTTACATTTGACAGATTACCCTAAATGGACGACGTACGTGTGGCGCTTTATAACGGTATATAGTTTCATTGCAAAATAGCAAAATATGCTCTTAAAATCAACAAAAATGCTCTAAAAAATTAGTCACAAAAAGATTTTTCATTATAATTTAAATATGTTTATTTGATGTTAAAAAACTAAATATTTTTATTTGATGTTACAAAAGCTTAAATATGAAAACAACAACAACTTTTTAAATTAAATAAAAAACCGAATAAAATTGCATTCCATAACTTATCTCTACCTATATTTCATTTTATGATATATTTCTACTTTAGTATTATTTTTTAAGAAACATTTTAAAATAAAAATAGATCAATAGAATAAATAAATAGATCTAGACACACGAAAATAAAAAAATCTTAAATATTTTTTTCTTAATTACCACAACTTTTTTTTTTTTAAGTTTGTAAGCAACAAACTACAAAATATTGAGATATTATATCGAGCAAAAAATGTATATTTCAACGTGAATAGTTTTTGTACATTAAGAATGATCTGAAAACATCCACAGATGTAATTGCAACGAATTTAAGGGATAATATATTAATTAAATCGTATTTTGATGTCAATGTTGGGTAGATTTACACAATTCCTTACAAATACTTTTTATTACTTCCAAGCCAGGGTTTTGTTGTAACTAGATTAATTTTTTTTACTATTAAATTAATATCAGTATCCTGTAGATTATCAATCAATTCAAACTTGTTCAATAAGAGGTAAGACCTGATGTTTGCGATTTTTTTTAAATGTTTTGCAATAAAATCGTAATTAGAAGCAATAAAAACAAGTTAGATCTAGTTAAGGGCTATGTCATGACATGCTTTGCAGTTTTAATTGATTGAGCTTTCCCATCTTTCAATTTGAGCGCAGTCAACTTAATTACTTTAGATTCATTATTGAGGACCATGGCCTGATATTCAAAGCTCTCAATATGTTTGCCGTCAAAGTGCATGCTTCACTTCTCCTAGATAAAGCGTGCTTACTCAGTACTTCTTCACCCGAGCAGCTTCCTTGAAGATAGCCTTGTGGATTCCTGACGCAGATGGTGTTGGGATTTCAATACCCTCAGCGGAAAGCTGGTGGCACACCATTGCTCCGTGGGACGAAAGCTTTGAGCTTGTAACAAGGCGTCTTGCAATGCCTGTTGGGTTATGCTTCCTTTTGCTCGTTGATGCTGCATTGTCATCCTCCCAAGGACTATCTGTACTGTTGTCGAATAAGTCCGTGCTATTTTCGGAACAATCAGGTATCACTGAGCTGGTAAGTGAGGACACAGTCGCTTCCATTGCCCTCTTTCGCTTGGATGGGTGGAGGTTTGCCGCTGGAATAACCAACGCGGCCTTTGCTCTCAATTTGCAGTTTGTAGAGGTTCTCATCCTCTTTGCCCTTGGTCATGTCAAACAGTTCCTTCAATGAATCAATGTTTTTTCTGCAGCGCTCGTAGTCTTCCAGTAGTTTTGTTAGTTTTGCACAAATGGCTTGATCAGATATATGCGGGAAGTTCAATGTTTTGCTCCATAGGGCTTTAAGCTCTATAGCAATTAGACCGATCCTCTCTCTCCTTCCTTTGGCAGTGGACTCAAGAAATTTGAAGCGTCTAATGACGTGTTTTTTCAGGGGCGACTCCGTTCACCCAATAGTGCTTCAACAATTGCCACGTTGCCTCTTCTTGAGGGCGCTTGAAACTGGACTAGCTTCTTTGTCTAGGTTTCCTTGTTCTTCTACGAGTTAGAAGAGCTCTTCTTGAATGACATGTTGTATTCTACTCAACAACTTATAAGTTTCCCACCACAATCACAAAAATGAAATAACCTTTTTTTTCTCACTAATTTCCTTTAATTCTGAGAATCGTAAAAAAATCGTCAACGTTTTTTTTCAAAGAGATAAATTCGATTCAAAATGAGATACCTTTACTTCGATTTCGATTTATTTCTATGATCAATGTCTCATTTTGTTTATATGTAGGTTATGAGGCTTTTCGTGTAAATTTTAAGACTTGACACTTTTTCCGTTTTGGATTTATATGATGTTAAAAAAAAATTTAAATTTTTCACAAAAATATCATTTCAGTGCTTTGTGCGTGACCTTTTTCAATATTTAAATGGAATAAAGTTATTTTAGTCAGTTTAGTTTTATAGACAAAAGTTCATTCATTCGTGCAACAGGAAATAATACATTCTTGAGCTGATCTGACGGCAAATCGAATCACACTCGAAAGCGAGATAGTTTAGCTGTCTATACTAATCTGTGTTTTCTTATATGCTGGTTGCAAAGATTTCCTTGTTTTAAGGAATGAGAAATTAATGTGAAAAATATTCCTTTATATTTTTTTAAAATATGTTCTAAAAAATAAGGAAACCAGTTTTGTAATGTACCATTACGAAATTTTTTATGGTAAATACAACATAAGTTTAACGTTTTATAAAAATGTTTTCATGACACCCAACTACAGAAAGTTCAAAATTTAAGAAACATGGTGAGTGAACTATTTTCTGTTGTGTGTCCGTTTAAGTACACCTTTTACCATCTGACCACGTCAATATCAGTGTACAGCTTGTATAGCTTATGATGCATACGACGCCGATACTCTCCGTTAACTATGATGGGACCATATATTTTCATCCGCTTGGAGGGTTTTTGAACCATACATCCAGACAGGTAGAACCAGTATCTGGTATAGCTGGATATTTGTTCGTCGAGAGAGGGCTCCGTCGTTAAATCGCTTCCTTAGTTCGTAGTAGCATTTTTTAGCAAGCAGGATTCTTATCCGGATTTCGTGGCTAATATTATTGGTTTTGTTGATGGCGGAGCCTAGATAGATAAAATTATCTACCACCTCGAAATTATAGTTGTCAACGTTCACGCAGTTTCCCAAACGAGTAGATTTTTTGTTCGTTGGAACTGATAACTTTGTTTTGTCCTCATTCACCACCACATGTCTACGTCATCAGCGTAGTTGAGTAGCAGATGAGGAGGCAAAACGTGGAGAAGAGGCAAGTAAATGGATTACTCCATCAAATCCGGCGAAATACCAGGCCATGCTAAAAAAAAGATGAAATATATATATTTTTAAAACATTCAAAATTAATATGTGAACAAACTTAGGCCATGCTAAAAAAAAGATGAGAAATATATATTTTTAAAATATTTAAAATTAATATGTGAACAAACTTACATTTGCCGGTAAAGTGGTTTGGATGATGCAGATGGGGAGGCAAAACGTGGAGAAATGGCAAGTAAAATTGTTACTACATCTAATCCGGTGGAATACCAGGCCATGCTAAAAAAGATGAAAAATATCTATTTTTAAAACATTCAAAATTAATATGTGAACAAACTTACATTTGCCGGAAAAGTGGTTTGGATGATGCAGATGAGGATGCAAAAAGTCCCACATCTGTTAATTAGGGTAAAACCGTCGAGTGCGACTTTTGTAGTTGATGTGGACAAAAAGCTGTTTCTTTACAGTTGTAGTATTAAGCCTCGATCTTTTGTCGGTTGTGCAGGATCCCGCCATGGAAAATTAAATTTCTGAAGAGGCAGAAGTTCCCGGAATGCCAAAGCATACATTTAGTACTTCAGAACTCTCGGGAAATTCTGAAATTAGGAATTAAGTTTCAAAATATTTAAATTGATTTCAGCGTTGTTTAATACTTTACATTTTTATTATCTCTCAAAATACTTGCTTATTTTGGCAGTCAACGTATCCTTCTGCGCCAAACCTGCCGTTTCTGCTAAAAAATTTAACATTTTACGGCGCGTTCCAGATATTTTCTGTTGATTTTCTAAAGAAAAAGGGGCAAATAATTTATTAAAATTTATAAGAAATAAGGATTTCCTATAGGATTTTCAACATCCGCATTCAAAACAAAATTGTCTGGTACCTTAAGCGTAGTTGGTATTTTTTAATATATCCATTTAGTACCGACCAATTTTTCTGACATGGGTCCATCAGTGCGGCTACCACGTGAGTTTTCATTATCTGGTGCCTTCTAGGGAACCTTTCCTTCGCAAAATCGTATAATTGAATCTGACGACTCCTCAAATGCTGCCAGTTTTGAATATATACTTTCAAAGAAGTAAATACACATGGACATTCTTGCGTACTCCTCTCCTTGCAAGTAAGTTGTGGACTCTTCAACAATTTTCAATAATATCCGAAACTCTTTTAATATTGACTTTTCCATTTCGAAAATTATTAGCTCTTCTCTTTGTGCATTTATTAACGCCGGATTTATTATTTCCATATTTTCTTCGAAACTACTGAATATTACAAAGTTTGTTTTGCCTTTTGATGGATAGCTTCGTCCAAATTGGATTCTAAATTTTCAAGAGCTTTGTTGTCATCCGCATCCTATGATATTTTCAATCTCATTAATGAATTTGTATGCATCCTGATATTCTTGCAGCTTTTGCAGTTTAAGAATCTCTTCTCCATTATACATAAGTGCTCTAAAAATAGTTTTGAATTTCAATCGCTGCCTTCTGAAACCTATATCGCTCTATATCCTCGTTCTCCCGATCCTTCATCTGACGTTTTTTCCCCTTAAATAGCAGTCTCGCCTGTTTTACTGTCTACAAGTACCGTTCACAAACAGCACGAGCTACTGGTTGGAGTAGGCAGTGGCTACCTCTGGGGTTTTCAGCTTCCGATGTCCAGCTAGGTTATCATCACACGCACCAAGTTGTCATTATTTACGCCAAGTTCCATACGGAATAAATAACGTTGATCACTACGAATATTCTAGTCGATGATGGTGTCTGACATTGGACCCATAGCAATCGGTTCGAACTGACTTGAAACCTGTAGAAAAAGTGATAAATTTGAATTTTTGGTGAAATTTTTATTTTGAATAGGACTTTAAAGTTCCTGGCCATATACTTGGACCGATTTGTTTTCCTATTAAATTAGTAATTAATGTTTTCAGTGGCAATTCGTTAAAGTGTAGCAAACAAACATTCAACTGTAGTGTGCGTTGTAGAAACTTATCCATACAAGCGTTTACATCGGCTTTAAAACCAATATTTACCGCAGTTCCATCGCAACAAACTGCAACCAAATATTGTAGAGTATACCCTACTAAACACAGAAAATTTGCGATGGCCTTCTGAATTTCTACACCTGTTCCTTTAACTAGATTTACATTACCAAGGATTGCAGATTCGAGTTCCTTCACTATCTCTATGTGTTCTTGTGTAACCCTTGAAATTCTTATCTGATTTTTTAATAAAGTATCTGTTTTTTCGTCGCAAGATATGCATTTCAGCGTAGCATCACTAGTAGACGCAGCACTGACTTCTGATCCATATTTAACTCGCTCCTGCTGTATTTTATTTTGATCGATAATAATATTCTAAATACATAGTTAATTATTTATTCGCTAGCACCATTTTGTTCTGCCTTTTTAGCAATAGTAATTGTTAAATCTTAAATAATTGTGGTAGCGAACAAAGATTTATTGCGATTTGATGTATTTGTTCGATCAATCTGAGACTTTCAGAGGGGATCACTTTTTCTTTCATATCATTCTTCTAATACTTCTTCGGTTAAACTTTGAGCATACTCGGCAGTATAAAGAGAAGTTCCGTTTGAGGTAGACTCTGCTCCCATAGGATCTACATCCATGTCTTCTTGGTCTATATAATACAATGGTAAGATCCTGCGTCCACATTTGCACATTCTTATGGTTTGGGCAGCTACACAGTTTACTGACTTCACTTTTGCACTTACACTTAGAAATTCAAAATAAATTGTTCCATTCAACTCGATTGTTTTTAGGACGTCTTTTTATTAATTCGCGCCAGGCATTTAAGAAATTTTGTAATAATTTTTTGATCGTAGTTTTTCCAGCTACGGGAATATTTGCACACTTTCACAAATCCGTTGTCAATATTATTACGGCTTGTATATAAGATGACAAATTTTTATTATTTGCAACACATTTCTCCAACTTTCCTTATATATAAAAAATTTTCAATAATATCGCGATTTGTTGGTAGTTTTGATTTGTCTATTTCACACGCGTTAAAATCATATTTAATCGTCCCTAGAATCTTCTTTTCCATTCGCCTTGTAAACCTGCAATATTTTTCTGCCACAAATCTATTAACATTGCTTCGGAGGCAGTATTCCACGAAGCGCGAATGCTTTGAACTAATTGGAATAATCATTTATTAATATTTTGGCAAAAATGTAAATTTTTTGTCCGTCCATGATGTTTGTAATTTTTCCCGATAAATGTAAACAAACAACGAAAATTGTGGTTGCCGTATTAACATTATTGTGAAAAATCGCTTAAATTCAGCTATTTCAGAGTACAACTTGGGGTATTTTTTCGCATCTTTCATGAATGCGAAAATATGCTAACATCTTGCCAACAACAAAATACATGTACAAATTTTAGCATATTGGCCGCATTTTTCGAAAATTCTAAATGCGTTCCGATGTGAAAAGGCTATAAAAAGACTACTTTTGGTGATAAGTGCGTTGATTATTCGCCTTAGGTATGAAAACCACATTCAATCACCTCCATTAAATGGGAATATATCAAGGGCACTTTACACTGGCAGATAAAGGGTGATTAAATTGTAAGGGCCGATGAAGAATGTGATCCACACCAAATGAAATGCAGAAAAGAATTTGACGTTTATCAATTTCAGACTAACTCAATTTGAACCATGGATTCAGGATTATTTTGAAAATGACCGTTCAAACAAAAATTCATATCGTGCACTTCGTGATTTTTCGGTCAATTGTATCGTTCAAATGTGCGTACAATCGGAAAAATCGTACAAAAATTTGAGCAAACTGGGTCTGAAGGACGTGTGAAAACACCAGTGCATGCGCGTTTAGCTCCTACTGCAGAAAATATTGCTGCTGTTCGCGATAGTGTGGCTGAAGAGCCGTCCACCTCAACTCGTTGTCGTGCCCAACAATTGCACCTCTCACGCTCGTCGTTGATGAATATTATGTATTAAGACTTGCATTTACACGCTTACAAGGTGCAGTTGACTCAAGAACTAAAGTCTCTTGACCATTCCAAACGTCGTCAATGGTCAGAAATGACAACAGTGGATGATACATTTTCGAAGAAAATCACCTCAGTAGATTTGTCAATAAACAGAATTCCCGCATTTGGGCGAATGATAATCCAAGAGTGATTGTCGAAAAATCAATGCACCCACAAAGAGTGACTGTTTGGTGCGGTTTATGGGCTGGCGGCATCATTGAGCCGTATTTTTTCTAAAATAAGGCCAGTCAGGCAGTTACTATGAATGATGTTCGCTATCTTGAGATAATAAAGAACTTTTTATGGCCCGAATTGGAAGATATAGTTTCAACATGACGTTGACACTTGCCACACAGCTAATGAAACAATGGCTCTTTTGCGCGACAAATTCAATGGCCGGCCGTGTTATCTCATGTAAAATTTGACACCGTTGGACTTATTTATACCATCACCCTTAGGGATGAGGGTATATATCATTTGATACGACCCAAAAGTGTAACACATAGAAGGAGTGACTTTAGACCCTAGGTTTCTTTGAACCAAATTCGATTCATGACTTTTTAAGTCGTTTGAGCCATGTCCGTCTGTCTGTCTGTCTGGTGGCTGTCCGGCTGGTTCGCACGATAACTTTCGAAAGACGCAACCAAATGTATTGAAATTTTGCACGAGTTATTATTTTCTTAAAACAACTTACGGTATTGCAAATGGGCTACATCGCCCCGCCCCTTCTGGTACCTCCCATACAAATACATCATTCCGCCCACTTTAGAAATCGAGTAATAATATCAATACACCCTACGGGATCGTCCCCAAATTCTGTATTTAGTAAACCTATAACAGGATAAAGTTTTGGAAAAAATTTTAAAAGCCTGGCAACGCCCCTTCTGGTACCTCCCATACAAATCTACCTTTCCGCCCACTATAGAGATGGAGAAATAATATCAATAAATTAAACGTGACCGTACCCAAATTCTATTTTTAGTAAAGCTATAACAGGATAAAGTTTGGGAGAAAAAAATTGGAAGTCTATTCACGCCCCATCTGGTACCTCCCATACACATCTGGTACCGCCCACTTTAAAAATCAATTAATATTATTAAAAGACCTAACGCGATCGTGCCTAAATTCTGTATTTGGTAAAGTTTAAGCAGGATAAAGTTTTGGAGAAAAAAATCTGGAAGTCTAGACACGCCCCTTCTGGTACCTCCCATACAAATGTACCACTCCGCCCACTTTAGAAATAGGATAATAACATCAATACACTCGACACGATCGTGCCCAAATTCTGTATTTTGTTATGTTATAACAGGACAAAGTTTTGGAGAAAAAATTGGAAGTCTAGCGGCGCCCCTTATGGTACCTCCCATACAAATGTACCTTTCCGCCCACTTTAGGGATGTACTAATAATATCAATACACCCTACGGGAAATTCTGTATTTAGTAAAGCTATAACAGGATAAAGTTTTGGAAAAAATTTTAAAAGCCTAGCCACGCCCCTTCTGGTACCTCCCATACAAATCTACCTTTCCGCCCACTATAGAGATGGAGAAATAATATCAATATAATAGAAAATTAATTATTTTACTGAGGGTAAGGGTAAATGTAAGTCGGGTTGCCCGACTGAAACTTTCTAACTGGTTTTAATTACAAATCGGTTAATTTCAATAACACAAGACTTAAACAAAATCTTATATTGGGTGATGGTATTTATCAGTCAGTTTAACTGACTGAAATTTCTGTACTGGTTTTTAGTTCTCGCCTGTACACACATCGCAGGTTATTAATTTTCTTCTACACATATTCTTTGTCTGCATTTTCTTCAACCTCTCGGCTTTTCTCAGTAAGGACGTTATACGCATTTGTATAATTCTAAGAACTCAGCTAGAAACCGTCGTTGTTTGGATGATTCCATTTTTTATATTAAAGTTTTCTAAATAATTATATCTATTCGACATGAAAATCTCTTAGACTTCTACGTAGACTATACGATAGGTCTGCCCAGATTTTAAAAAAATCAAAATCGTTTTGATATTCGCAGACAAATCTGCGCAGACCGAAAACTTCGCCATACACTGGGATATATGTCTGCCCAGACTTTTTGCCTCTCAGACAAATCTGCCAGTGTAAAGTGCTCTTAACAGTTGTAGAGACACTCTAAGTAATTCCGCTAAGTACGGTGCAATGAACAAATGATATTTACTGCTGCATTCTCGGATAAATGCCACCCATGCCCAGGTACTTGTAGTGTTAAAATGTATCCAAAGCCCATTTCACTTTGTCTCACTGATCACCTCGTTTTCTAAAGTTCATGAACAAAACTTACCGGACTCAACAGCCACTATAATACCGAATTCAATTTTTGCTAAAAACATAACTTTTCGGTACAACTTTTTATATATATTTTTAAATTTTTTAAAAATTTTAATTCGAATCAGCTATACAAAATAAAGTACTGATAATTTTTTTAAATTTCTGGTTTTATTGGAAAGGTTGAACTTTGACATTTAATAATGGAACAAAATATCAATCGTATAACTTCGTGGTATGCTCGGCAGTACCTCATCCAATTTTTCAACACATTTTCGATAGTTTCGGGTCGAATCTCTTCAACAGCCAACTTCGATTTCACGTTTCAACGCTTCAATTGTCTCTGGATGCTTTGTGTAACATTTATCCTTAATGGCTCCCACGGAAAATTATTCAAGGGCTCAAATCACAGCTCCAACTTGTGACCCTGTCTTGTTGAAACCAAATGTCGTCCATGTCATTCCCTTGCATTTTTCGGAAAAAAATTCGTTGAACATTGACGGTAACTGATGCTCCTTGCAGATTTTCGAGGAAAAATGGCCCAATGATACCGCCAGCCCAAAATCCGCACCAAACAGTGACTCTTTGTGGATGTATTGGCTTCTCAATAATCACGTGTGGGTTTTCTGAACCCTATATCCGGCAATTTTGCGAGATGAAAATGAGCTTCATCTAAAATCACGATGATCGGACGAAGTAATGCCGATCCAGTCGTGGTAGTCATATGAATGTTATTGTGTTACATTATTAAATGACAATGTTCAACCTTTCCCATAAATCCATAAATTTTAAAATATTATCAGAACTCTTATTTATAGCTGATTCAAATTTAAAATTTTAAATGGCCCAAAAATAAATACCCAAACTGTATATCAAAATAACAATAACATTAAACAGACTTTTAAGTAATTAAATTTATAAACTTTTTCATGTTTATCAGGACAAATAATATTGGATAGACTTTGAAGTAATAAAATTAAGAAATTTTTGGTTTGTTTATTGATGCAAACGAATGGTTCTTAAATGCAAATCTTTACTTAAAATTTATTACAAACAAAAACTTTATCATAGAAAATACTTCTCACCATCATGCATCAAAAAAATATTGTGGGAATACTGATGTCGACAAATTTTTCTTGCATTGTGGTATAATAAATTAACAATACATTTAATGTATTCATACTAAAAATTATTACATTGTTAAATAGCATTTTGTCATTGAGTTGAAATAAATTGATCCCATAAAAAGTCTTCTTACTCACCCTAAGTTATTACAATACATGTTTATAACGATTTTTTTTATGGTGCGATCAACATTTCCAATTTTGTACTTCCTGTTAAGCTTGTTTCATTTTCGTCTCATGCCTTAAGAGCGCCTAAGAGCGCCTAAGAGCACTTAGTTAATGTATGTTTCCTCTTCGATTTATACGTATCTCCCGCCATATACGAATCACATAGTTCTTAATATCATCAAGTCTTAATTACAAACACATTTCGCAATTCCAAAAAACATTTATTTGTTATTAGTATTCGCTTTTATTTAATAATAATAATTTTGTTTTGAAACAGAAAATAACTACAAGTACAAAACTTATTTACAAAAACAAACATGTAAGCAGACATTTAAATTTATACAAAATGATCAATGTAATTATTTATGATTTACGTAGAATATAAATCCTACCAAATAAAGTGATTTTTATTCATTCACATGTGGGTGTTAAATAAATTGAGAATGAAGTTTAAGTTAATACATTATGGTCATTATTAAGAGAAACAATCAAACGAACAAACAACAACAAACGACCACATTGTATTACTAAATTTGGCAATACTTGTTCCAAACACTTACAATGAAAGAACTTAATACATATAGCGCGATTTCTCTGCGACAAAGTATCACATTTGCAAGGTATATATGGTTGTCAATTGCCTCGCATGTGTACTATAGTGTCAACATTTTTTTTAAAACAGTGCATACGCAATCACTGGAATTCATAAAAACCGAGACTAATGCGGAAACATCGGCAGTTGAGAAAACTCACTAAACTTTTCATTTAGCTAAGAACATACACACAGAGTTTTTCTTCTGATATGAAAGTGATTTCGAGAAAACTCGCTATGGAATCCAAATCAAATGAAATATGTACAATACTATGACCCCAAAAGGGTAATGATATAAAATAAAACAATTTTCTTTGCATCCCAAGATCGAATAAGATTCCGACATTCAATTCTTATTCTAACCAACTCGTTGTTAGACGCTCAAAGAAAGTTACACGATTAAAGTCAGGATCACTAGGACCATTGCATGACCTAACCATGAATTCGGTAATGCAAAAATGTAATGAAATACGTACAATATATACATGTATATAAACGTAATCAATTTAACTCTATTGCTATGTTAGATTTGCTTATATCGTCACAACATCATCAGTCAATTCAGTATCTAATGAAATTCTAGTTTAAGAACGCACTCGTTTGAGAAAATCCAAATTTTCCAATGCACCGAAAAAATAATCGGCTGGGCGGTACAGAGAATTTTGACTTCGAGACTGGTGGGTTCGAAATTTTTTTATACTATAACATCAGAAATGCTTTTTGACACATTTTGTTTTTCATTTAACTTTTCTTCTGTGTACGTTTCCCACACCAATTCATCAGAACATTTATTTTCTAAACCTCTACTCCGGTTTTATTTAATCAACGATAGTGTTGCGTGTTTGTTTCAAATTTATGTCATTGTCGTAGTTGTTGTCGTTGTTGGTGTTGTTATTATTCTTGTTGTGTCAATCTGGCAAACCTACACTAACCCGTTTTGTGGCGGCCGAACTGCGAGCGTTGCGTCGAGGCATTGGTTGTTGGGATGTGGGCGACCGGGTCGCATCATTTTCAGCTATAATTGCACCATCATGGAAGCATAGACTACTGCGTAGATGTTTTTGTGATGTGTTTGACTCCGTTGGCGACGTAGCACCTGACACCTGAGAAGACATCTGCGAGATTGGTGGAGCTTCACGAAGCGAACTCATTTCATTATTCAACCTGTTGGTTACCCTACTGATGGGTGCTCTGCTGTTCAAATCCGCCTCAAATTTTTCTCTCTCATAAAAATCTGCATTTTGTCGAGATATTCCCCGTGTGATTTGATCTATGCTAGATGTTCGGTGGCGAGAATAGCGTGGATCTTCATTTGGATCATAAAACTCCTCACGATGGGAGGGATATTTTCGTGTTGGAGACTGCTGTATTCTTACTAACTTCATTTGCCTATCGATTTCATCTTCGTAGCCTTCAACGTATTTGCGATTATTTTGGGTTTCATATTGAGAACGGTCCAATGATTTCTTGGTGTCATTTCTGACATATCGATATGATGGATCTTCGTAAAAAACTTCATCAATATCCGGTTCTTTAAAATTTTGGGAATTTCTATAGTATTGATCTTCTTTTGTTAATACTGAACTATTGGATCTCCTGTACATGTCTCGTTCGTTCGGATTTATATTCAATTTTTCAGGCGGTATGCTTGTAGGCTCTCGGTAGTTATTCCTTTCCGATTGGCGATAACTGCCTCTATCCGAATTGTAGCTATTTCTCTTATTCACTGCAGAACTTTGAGGACTTGCATAGAAGCTTTGCTCTTCTGATCGTCTGTTATAGTCTTCTTGACCATAGTCTCTCACGGGTGCTCTGTTTACATTGTCCTCTTTTGTATGCCTGGTTCTTTGCAATGTCCGCACTTCTCGATTATTCACCTTGGGAGTTTCTTTCTCTTCGCTTAAACTACGTACATCACGTTTCATTTGTAGTTTGGGACTGTTTTTGGAATTCAATTCCATTTCACGTTTATCATTCATGTCCATTTTGGGCGTCCTCAAAGGTTTACGGTTATTTTCCTCTTCGTTTACAAAATCGTAGAATTGAATTTTGGACATATAGGCTTGTTTCTTCTTGGCAGTTGTGTAGGCTTCATCGACCACACTTTCGGGCAATTCCAGTTTGGTGGCAGTTGGCTTTTCTGCAAGTTCCATCTTCTTATATCCTCCGGAATGCAGCCTTCTTGTTGTAGATTTATTGTCATTCAGATTATCATAGAATTGTATAGATGATTGGGAAAATTCTTTACTAAACCTTTTTTTAGTATCCACGTCATTTGGCTCCACCGATAATTGCTTCTCGTAAAGTGGCCTATCACACACTTGCATACTGTTTCTCCGCTTGACTCTCATATCCGCTGCAGACTCGGCTTTGGAATCGTCGGGCCAGAAGATATGTGATTCCATTCGATTGCGACCCACAGCACCTCTGTCGATCATCATTTTGGGTGGTAGGCCCGTAAAGAATTTTCCGTTCAACATTTTCACAGTTATGACCGTCTGTGATATTTACAATCAGACGCGTCTTATTCGTTCGAAATCTTAAGCTCAACTATTGTCCAATCGATTTGTTCTCATTCATCGATCGTGCTGCTAGCTGCTTTTTTTTTGCTTTGAAAAATGTCGTTGTTTTTGTTGCTGACTTTGTAGGCGTTTAAGCAAAGCAAATGATCTTTTAGCCAACTCCACTGACATAATCAAGAAGGTACAGTGGTGCATGAGGATGTAGAAGGTGCTTAAAAAAGCGTATACAGTATTTACCGCTTATATGCACTTCGTAATTTGCTCGACTTTTAGTGCTTATAAGCGGGAAATGCATTTACCAAAACTCGGTTATATGCATTTGCAGTGCATGTAGAAAAACTCGCTTAGTTGCATCGGTGGTGCTTTTATAAAAAATATGTTATGTACATATGTATTTAGTAATACATGCACCAGAAGTTCAGAAACGTAAAATGTAATTGTAAAAACAGAATATGGATGCACATTGCTAGTTTGTTTTGTTTTTTTAACATTTTTATTGAGATCAATATTTACATATGTATGCATGTAACTATTTGAATTTTGTAAATTCAATTTCATTAAATACGTGATGGAACATCAGATATGCAAACGTACAAATGAGTCAAAAGGGGTGAAACAGTTTGCTATTTAATGGCGATGAAAAAATTTTCGTACATTTTCCTTATTGATGGTGAAAAATTTAGACAGTGCATATATGAGAATTTTTTACATGCAATTTCTCAAAATCCTACATAATTTTGGTGCATAAATGCGAGAAATGCATATAGGCGGAATGCATATATTAAAAAATATTGCGTGTATTTTATATACAAAAGAAAGATTGTTCAAGTTCGGCTGCATATAAACGATAAATGCTTATAACCGGCGTGCATATAAGCGGTAAATACTGTATTCCCTTTTCATCTCATGAATAAGATATAAGAGAGCTACTTTTAGACTCACACATCGGAACCTACAGTACGTAATTGTTTTTTTTTAGAAAGAAAACATTATGTGGGCCGCCGATCAATAAATTTCAGATGGGCTATCCGCTCAGTAGTTGCTTGTTCTAATTTTAATGCCAAGGCCGATCTCTGTAATGTACTGTGTTTAAAATAAAAAAAAATTCAAATGTAACAGTAATCTCAACAAAATTAGAAACATTTTGACAATATAGAAGTTGCCAAAATCTATTTGATATAATTTAAACTTTGTTTATATTGCAAATCACGTTTTGTTACCCGAAAGGGTGATCAATAATTTACATCGTGGAAAGAATATTTACCATTGTAACGTTCCTACTTTACCACTGTAATGTTTTCTAAACTGATTTGCAATATTATGGAAAATCGTAAAAAAAAATAAAAATCACCGAAAAGTCGGCAAGAAACACGACAATAACATTTATGAGCGGCATTTCAGACAACGATTCAACACAAATATAGTATAATTTATTCTTTTTCGTTGATTTCGGTTGTACTTAAAATGCTTTGGTTCGGTTTGGGTTTTTGTTCGAGCGCAATTGGCAACTTCAAGTTTCTTAATATGGTCAGTAAGTCAATGAGTGAGTGCTGATTGTGTCTGTCGCCCCTTTGCTGGTGGCTGATTCTAGTGGAATGTCTTTTTTCTGAGGTTTGGTTTGAAAACAACTATTTTATTACATTTGTTGTTGTTGGTGTTTGAGACAGTGGAATGTTTTGTTGTAAGCCAGTGTTACACCAAGTGCTGACGTCAAAGATTGTTTGAAGTTGTCGATAACACTTTACTACAAGTGCATACAATTCAGTGTTGGCAAGTTGATTATAGCGAGAGAGATAGCGAGATATAAACCAATTAAATCTAAAGAGGCTTGATTTAAGCGTGTTTAACGTGGTTATAGTGGGATAAGTTAAGAAATAATATAAGATATACGTGTGTCAACTAGGGCGTCTTTGAATTAATGCTGGGCACATAATGAGCATTTATGATACTTAAATATGTGAATGTATAAGATATTAGAATATTTAGCTGTACAAATTAGTTATGAAGAGGTCACAAGATATTCCCACATGGAACAAAAGGCCTCTGCAAGCAAATGAATATTTCCCTCCTGTTTCTAATGTTGAACTTCAACTGTCTACATCCATCTTGCAGGGCAAAAAACCACCAGGGCTTAATGGAATATCAAACCTTGTAGAATAGGAAATAGCAGTGTTACACCCAAAATATTTATTAGATCTATTAAATAGCTGCTTTAAATATGCAGCGTTTCACTAGATATGATAACAACTTGTGCTGCTGCCGAAGGATAAAAAACTGACGGACGGCCTGTATTTTTTGTAACCAAGAGAAACAATATATAAGAAATGTCGCTCAAGCGATTACTTGCTGTATTCAGTGTTTGATGCGAATGGTCTTGCGAAAGTGTAGCTTTTACATCACTGAAACTCGAACAGCTGGCATTTGTAAACAATAATTTAGAATCGTCAAACAAAATTCAAGATATGGAGCAGACAACTCTCAATAAAATATTAAAAACAGAAAAACCGAAATTTTCACGAACAATACTTCTTCATCTGTTGTCTAATTTGCACTTAGCATTGCAGAGTTGCTTAAAAAAATTATAAAAGTAATGCACTACCAAACCGTTACAACCTAAAACAAACTAATCACTGAATACCGCTACTGTGTGTTGTTAACTAGATGTCAAGCACGCGTTCAACTCTATGGGGGTATTGCAAAATCTAAACTATTCCCCAATACCTAATATCAATCATACAGGACATCAGAAACCGAGTAGTTCTCTATAATACGAACGATGTGCACAAGAAATATGTGGTTACCGGAGGCGTTCCACAAGGGTCTGTTCTTGGTCCCCTCTTATGGTTTGTCATGTACATATAATTTAATTCTACTGCTTAATTTACCATTTGGTGATAGACAATAAAACAAAGGCCACATCATCTGCAGCTTCTCTCTTCATGTTGATACCAAATACGAGAGATCTAAAATATCATAGAAGAAAGATTCTATCATAGGTAGTTAAAAGCATCATATTATATGCCTCACTCATATGGGCTAACTGTATGATTTATAAGTCATACTTCGGCAAACTTAACTTGGTATACAAACTGACAACAATGAAAGCTGTGCTTACTTAACGGTATCTGATGAAGCAGCATTCGTCATATCAGGAATGGTACCAGTGTGCCTACTAGCAGCAGAATGCGCGTGTATATATAAAAACCCCTCTACAAAAGCGGAAGCCACAGCAAATGGTACTAAATCCTGGCAAAGAAATTGGTGGACCTACGATCATAAAACGATGATGGACCTATAAATGGACCCTTGATGGACCTGTCCTAAATAGTTTGTTTGAGAGGAAACATGGAGACATTGTGTACTACATAATCCTGTTCCTTGGTGGATATGGTGTATTAAGAAAGTACCTTCATCGTTTTAGTCTTGTCGATTATTCTCCTACAAGTTGGAGACATCACAAAACTTTCTCCAGCCAGAACAACTGTTGATTCGTTCCTAAAAATACAGCAATGTCTCGGAACCCAACAGAAGTACAACTCTTTAACTGTTCCTCACCAACTTTAATTTACAACATGTAGAATTAATCAACTTTATTGCAGCTTGGAGTTTAGCAAAAAAAATTAAAAAAAATTTATCCTTGAATAAAAATTTGAGTAAACAAAAAAAATATTTTAAAAATAATTGATAAATAATCAAATTTTTTGTAGAAACAAATATTGTTATTAACAAACAAATTAATTCATTTATTTATAGAATATTATATTGCATAAGTACTGAAATGTAATTCCGTTTATTTGAATCAGGCTATAGTCAACTAGTTTTTTAATTAACTTTTACTCAATGAAATAAAATGTTTTATACGTTTCTAAAAAATATAATGTTTCTTTATTGCTTGCATTAATCAGAACAAACCATTAACCTTGTACCATATTTAGTTTTTGTTTCTGATTATTTGTTTTGTTAACAAAATGATCAGAGATACTAATGTTTCGTGTGTTTTTAATTATTTAAATCTTAAAAGTTTTCAAATTGCGAGTGAGAGTTAACAGCGCTGAGTATGTTTAACATAATTGGAATAAATTTATTTTTATACCAAACTCGTTTGGTTGTAATTTAGCTTTTCGTGATATCCACATGGCCTCTCTTGTACGTTTCCTCTTTGGTAATCTTTTTAGATATAAAATCGGGTTTGTTACTATTATCAGCTGATGATAGATATTATTTTGTTTGTAACAATAGTGAAACATGTTCAGAATAGTAATGATCAGAATTTTTTTTATTTATACCCTACCCATAAATCTATCTACATATATTTCCATTAATTTATCTATATTTTTATTACCATTGTGTTTCTTAATTTTCCACATATGCACATTGATAATTCAAGAAGCTCTTTTTCTGTTATTTACTAAACAAGGGTAATTAAATTAATAGAATTCAAATATCATTATGTTATTAACTAAAAAAATAATTTAAATCATTAAGAAAGTTTCAGTCGAGCAACCCGACTTACATATACCATCACCCTGAGTACAACAAAAAATTTTCTATTATACTCATATTTTTACTCGACTTCTAAAGTGGGCGGAGTGGTACATTGGTATGGGAGATACCAAAAGGGGCGTGTCTAGACTTCCAGATTATTTCTCCAAAACTTTAACCTGTTAGAACTTTACTAAATAAAGAATTTGGACACGATCGCGTTGGGTGTATTGATATTATTACTCCATCTCTAAAGTGGGCGGAAAGGTACATTTGTCGCTAGACTTCCAATTTTTCTACAAAACTTTATCCTGTTATAACTTAACAAAATACAGAATTTGGGCAGGATTGTATCGAGTGTATTGATATTATTACTCCATCTCTAAAGTGGGTGAAGCGGTACATTTGTATGGGAGGTACCAGAAAGGGGCGTGTCTAAACTTCCAGATTTCTTCTCTAAAAATTTTTCCTGCTTGAACTTTACTAAATACAGAATTTGTCTATTTTTAATATTAATCTATTTTTAAAGTGGGCGGTACCAGATGTGTATGGGAGGTACCATACCGTGGCTAGACTTCCAATTTTTTTTCTCAAAAACTGTATCCAGCTATAGATTTACTAAAGAAAGAATTTGGGTACGATCGCGTTGGATTTATTGATATTATTACTCCATCTTTAAAGTGGGCGGAAAGGTACATTTGTATGGGAGGTATCGTAAGGGGCGTGGGTAGACTTCCAATTTTTTTCCGAAACTTTATCCCGTTATAGCTTTACTAAGTACAGAATTTGGGTACGATTCCGTTGGGTGTATTGATATTATTACTCGATTTCTAAAGTGTGCGGTATGATGTATTTGTATGGAAGATACCAGAAGGGGCGGGGCCACATAGCTCATTTGCAATATCGTAAGTAGTTTTGGGGAAATATTAACTCGTACAAAATTTCAAAACATTTGGTTGCGTCTTTCGAAAGTTATCGTGCGTACCGGCCGGACAGCCAGACGGACATGGCTCAAATGACTTAAAAAGTCATAAATCGAATTTGGTTCAAAGGAACCTAGGGTCTAAAGTGACTCCTTCTATGTGTTACACTTTTGGGTCGTATCAAATGATATATACCCTCATCCCTAAGGGTGATGGTATAATAAGATTTGTATTTATAAGGCTATGAACTATCTGTGTACTTACTTATATATCTATGAGCCAATAAACACATTTGGCATGATTCCTCCGCCCATAGAATGAAAATAAAAATTGTGTCTGAAGATTTGTCTGTATTGCAGAGTACTTTTCTATCTGGTGATACAAAACAATTCAGCAGCGCCCGATCTGCCAAAAATAATGTTATTATGAATACACTGCAGTCGACGTAGCTAAGAAACTTAAAGATTTTTTTCTTAACTATCAATAATTACCATTAAATACTACCAGCAATACTTTACACTGACGAATTTGGCATGCGTATGTCTTTGACGGTAGACAGTGGCTACCCTCTCCACTATCATGTACCATGCTGATCATAGTTACATGGAATTGGCGAAATATTTAACAACATTGCATTAACTACTTGACTAGTACAATCCGAATGATAAATTCGTCGGACCATAAAAATTGCATTAAATAATTAAATTGGGGCATTCATTTTATATTTAAAAATTTTTATTAGAACACATAAAGACAAGTGTCATGTATTTAAATTTTGGTTCATATTTATTCAAAAATAACTTAAAATATATTCAATAATTTTATTAATTCAATTCAAAAAGTAAAATTAATCAGTAAAGGTTATTATGTAAATAACACATAATATTTAGTTTTTATTAGTTTAGTTGGATTTTATTTCCCATTTGCAGGCCCCGAATTTTTTGCAGTAATTGGTATTGACTGTTAAAAAGAAAAATAGAGCCATGAGTAAATGGTAAAATTATTATTGCTAGACTGGAAATTTTTCATTTAAATATTTGCAGTCTATCATTTTGTTGGCGTAAAAGCTTGCTCAAAAGTACTTTTTGCTCAGCATATGCTTCCATTTTAAGTTCTATTTGTCTTTAAATTACTTTTTCACTTTGGTCAATATTGCTTCAAACAATAATAAAATCATACTCTGCCCGATTCTCGAGTATAAAATCCTCATATTTTCAGCAAACGGGGGGAATATAATTTCGATTATTCGAAGTCAGCTGTACTGGCGTGTGTGTGAGGAGTCTAAAAACGATGAAACATTTTCTATGTAACTGTCCCGATACCACCCATATGAGGCTAATATACTTAGCGAAACGTTGTATAGAGGACCTAGAGTCTCTCTCCTCAGTCGGAGTAAGTAATTAAAATTTAATAAACTATTTTTCGACTCTTAACTTAAACTTAATTTCCCTTTGCACCCCATGAATGAGGTATGGGATAGCTTCTCGCGTTGTTGTGAATTAACACGCTTTCTATTTTTAAATTCCCAACTAACGGCACCTACTTATTTATCGACGAATGCGAACGTCACTGTTTTGAGAAGCTCTTACTAGACACGACGATTGAATCGACGCTTAATACTGCGAAGTTGCTGTCAAACAACATTCGAGGGGAGCCGACAATGAAAGAAAATTGTATTTATTTTTTTCTTTTAAGATGACTGGAGCCAGGTTTGAACCTGCGATCTCCCGCATGGTAGTCGCGTGTTCTAACCACTATGCCACGCCCGGTCCCGTCGACTCTATCGGCAATATTTCTTCATAGCTTAAAGAACATTCCATCACTGACTGCCGGCACCATTTACATACGTAAACTACGGATAAGTGCACATTGCATAAATGCAAAAACCGCATAAGTGCACTGGAACTTGAAGCCATTAGCCTTTTTTAAACGTTTACATACAAAAATACACGGATAAGTGCAACACGCATAAATGCAAAACCCGGATAAATGCACAACTTTTGCTAACCTGAAAGTAATTTTTTAGTACAATTTTGCATGCATAACTGCAAATCTCTCATACTACATACACATAAGATTATGATTTAGAGAAACTGGAAAAAAAATATATAAGGTTGGAACAGAAAACACGGTCCAAAAAAAGATTTCAGATTTTTTCAGCACGCGTGGTTTAGGTGAATCGAATTGAGTGCAATTTAATATGTATTTTGCAAAAACAATGGTGCCTAAAGAAGTATTAACTTAAATGTAACTTCTTTTCTCTTCGGATGCGTTAGATTCTTTTGATATTCTCATCGAAACTTATCAAAAAGTGTTATGGTTTATTAAAGGATCATATTTTTTTAATTACAGAAATTTATTGCGATGCTTTTGATAAAACAACGTGTATGGGAGAACCAAAGGAGTGTAAATATGTTTATCAGTGGGTCGTTAAACATGTGAACATGCAACATAAAGCTGTTAATGCGAAAAACATGGGTTTTCCAAATTCAAGCTGCAAACTTGAATAGACTGTCTTTCAGCTTTATTGATTGTCATCGCAAACTCTAAACGAACTGGAGACTGTAATCATTTCAATTCAAACGGCAAATCCGTGGGTATCATTGGCAATACATCGATTCCTTTATATTTTCTGGTTAAATTATTCTAAGCACAATAAAACAATCATGTATTGCTTCCTAAATTATGTAATGCGCGATCAAGGGGTTAAATCAATTTTTTGTGTGCCATAGTACACTTCTCCCGCACTATGATATGACATGTTTGTAAAATTTTGTATCTTCATATTACATGCGCAGTTCTCAGAAAATTTGCAATTTATTGCGCTGTTCTGCTGCGTCCAAAAGAGTTGCGCAATACAGGAGGATGCAGTAACCAACGCAATGCCAAAATCGACGATATAAAAACCGATGGATACATCAAGGAAATAAAATCCTCCACACTCAATCGTAATTGCTTATAAATTTGTATTACAATGTTGTGGGTCGTTCGTTACTCTACTTGTAATAGATGCAGATTTGGTAAATGTTTTAATTCGTGGGTGTTCGATTTTTTTTCTGTCGTAGATCTCGGTCACATGCACCACTGGTCTCAAATAATTCCATATTTAATATCAAAACGAATGGTACTATAGTCCCCCACCTATTGCGTTTGGAAGACAGAATTGGGCAGGGCCACCCACTTTTGGCTTGATCACGCATATTCGTGTTTATTGCACACCCTATTTCTTACTTATCTTAATTGAATCCACACCAAATTTCATAGTCATTCGCAAAATAATTCTTCAGACATCACATTGTAACAAATTACGTTTAACGGGCAGGGACACGCCTAACGATCTAGTAGCCTAATAACACAGTGCAGCAGACTTTTTCGGGGGTGAACCAAACCAATATCAAACGATAGCATTTGACCTCAGTAACTAAACCATGAACTCCATTTTGCTCAACTACGTCACAAATTTTTTTTACAGTGGTATGAAGTTTAATTTTTTTGGTCAAAGGTCGAATTAAAGAATATGAAAAATCAACTGTAAAAATACATTTGTGGTATTTCATGTCTTTGGAGACATATATTAAAACAATCAGGGGAATATTTTCTCGGAACATTTTAACCCTCTAGCTCCCGCCCGTATGTGACATTTTTGGCCCAATTTTGAAAAACTGTTTAAATGTCAACTATGGAGAGAGGTCAAGGCCTACAATCTTCGATAGAAAAATTCTCTGCAAAATTTCACTATGAGTCACCGAAGACTCCCATATGGGTCCCATATGGGTGGTAGCTAGAGGGTTAAAATGTTCCGACAAAATATTGCCCTGAATTTTTTAATATAGGTCTCTGAAGTCATGAAATACCCCAAATGTATTTTTATAGGTGATTTTTCATATTATTTGAATCGACTTTTGACCAAAAAAATCAAACTTTAAACCTTCAAATTTTTTATACGTACATAAATGAAGCATTTGTCAGAGTCTATTAAATATTTCAATATTCAAATCTTCACAATTTAAAAATTTGGATAAGTTTTATATAGGAAAATTTGAAAATTCACTCATTAAATGGACCAAATGTGTTAAATGCAATGTTTAAATAGCCTAATACCATCCTCGGAAGATTGTCTTTCTATTGGATCTGGTTTGTTGCAGATCGGTTTAATGGTTTTGTAGTCTATAGCGGACATACGTAGAAACAAATGTTTACTTTTATATATATAGATTAAAAACCTGTTATGTAATGTAAACCAAATATAAATAAAAACATTAAACAGCTTTATATTTTAATTATTTTCTTAAAGTTCCGTCCAAACTGAACTGGTGTTACAGATTAATAAAAATAATATAATGTTTGTATAACTGCAATAATCGTGCACTCATGCAATGTTTGTACATATGCAATAGTTGTGCACTTATCCGAGTGTTGTATAAATGCAAAAACCGCATAAGTGCACAAAAAGTCGCGCGAAAACCGATGTGCACTTATCCGTAGTCTATGTACACTGCAGTTTCGCATATTGTCAGCTGTTGTCTAGCTTACACATTTTTCCATTTGCCTTGTAAACCTGCAATATTTTCATGCCACAAACCTATTAACATTGTTTCGGAGGCAGTATTCCACGAAGCGTTAATGGTTTTAAGTAATTCGAATAATCATTTGTTAATATTTTGGCAAAAATGTAAAATTTTTGTCCGTCCATTTTGTTTGCCATTTTTTCCGATAAATGTAAACAAACAACGAAAATGGTGGTTGCCGGATCAATATTACTGAGAAAAATCGCTTAAATTCTACTTTTCAGAGAGTATTTTTCCGCATGATGCCAAAATATGTTTACATCTTTCCAACAACAAAAAACTTGTTAAAATTTTAGCATTTTGGCCGCATCTTTCAAAGATGTGGAATAACGCGGAAATATGTTAAATGCGTTTCGGTGTAAAAAGGCTATAAAACCAGTTTTTTGAGCATTTAGAGTTGAAAATGCGAAATGCTTTAAAGGTTAATGTTTAACCATAATTTCGTACGTAATCATAGTTATACAAATTCTATAAAGCAAAAATAAAGAAAATACTAAGGCAGCACTTTCAAACTTCATTTCCGCAGATAACATGAATTAAAGCGAACAGCATTTGCCATGTCATATGGTACCTAATTTTCCCAACACCATTTTTAAAATTCCCTCCAAAACAGATACACATTTTCGACAATCCCGACGCGAAACGAGTAAGAATACTTCAAGAAAAAAAATGTAGCAATTTTAACCACAAGTATCTTGAATATATTGTGGAACAGCAGAAGAAACTGGAAAACTGTTGGAAGAAGGATCAGCATGTGATAGGAGAATTATTGCAGAACAAGGTAAAAAATTTAGAAACGTTAAAAAAAATTAATTAAAAATTTTCAAAGCGTGATAGGTTCTAAAGAAAAGCACGTTCTACAAAAAAGAGACCAAAATTGGGCTGATAAATAAATTGATCTGAAAATACAATGTTCATAATTGTGGAGCTATGTATATCATTATGTCGGACGAAAAGAAAGTTGAGTAAAAACCTGATACACCGGAAAAAATTATACTTGGTCAGAGTATTTATTTTAAATCGAACAATTATTAAAATTTTCTGCGAGATGACTTTTCATTTACCCCACCTTAGCACTAGATCCCCACGTCACAGCAAACTTCAAGAAAAGGGAACGCCAATGTGTACTTGTGTTCGACGAAATGGAAATAAAAATGAATCTGCAATATAACCGCGAAAAATATATAATTGAAGACTTGGCCGATCACGGAAACGGAAGACGCTTCAAGAGTATGGCAAACAAAAGTTTTTTTTATGTTGAAAGGTATTTGCAGTAAATGAAGTTGTGTTTTCAGTTTCAGGTAGAAGCACAAAATCTAAACCAATGTGTTATTTAATCCTTTGATTAAAAGTACACTTCCCAATATTCGCCCAACAAACTTCTAATGCACAACTTTATAAGTTTTTGGGATGCAAAAATCCAGGCAAAACTTATTTCATTCACAAGAAAATATTTTGTTGATATGATAACTATCACATGTATAAATCAATTCGGAACAACCTGCTAAAGGTTTCGAAACGACCGATGATTGTTTAGTTTCTGCAATTCCTATAAAAGCCGTATATGAGAAAGACCACAAAAACGCTGTCAGGATGTGCCCCAAAATTACAAATAAATACATACAACCGTCGCCAGGAGAGAAAATGTCTGTTGAACGGGCTATACAATTGCCAATTAAAAGAGATTGTGGCATAAAAAATCAAAAAATAAATGCCGCGCTTACCTATTTGGAAACTATAAAATCAAAAAGCATTAACGTGATTTGCCTTACTGGATCAAACACACAATCTATGCTTTTATCCACTTTTTCGTCACAATTAGGATAATTAACATGTTCGCGGCAGTAGGGGAAAAAACTGCGAATCTAAAAATGATTGCTTCCTAGATTGGATAAGTCCCAATTAATCGCCCGACCCAGTGATTTTCTTCTCTGATCACTTTTGACTCCGACGTTCTAGAAGTTTTCCATGATATTTTCTCTTTTACCGTACATATTTTTATTCATAAACAAAAAAAAGTAACATGGGTTTAATCTCCGGATTTAAATCTAATAAGAATGTGTGAAAAATTGTTAAAGATTGACTTGGACAAACAAATTAAGAACAAGACTTAACTTTCGATAAAAATCCAAGAAATATGGTACATACTCCATTCTTTAGAATTTTATTGGTTAAGTCGGAAAGATGATATCTGCCAAATGGGCGCATTCACAATTGATTGCCATACGGGCACGTTATATGGCATTTTATCGATCTGGGAACGGCGACGGTTGTGGCTCGCGCAGTGTGACCCGATGCTTTTGCTCGTTCACGTACCCGCTGAGGTGGAAGTGAGCCTCATCGCTCATTATGAAAAATCGTCCACTTCGTCCTCGAGATTGAGGATGGCTTGGGTGTAGGTTACACGCATTTGGCGGTCGACAGGCAACAGCTGATGCACCTTTGACCAAAATTCGCCTCAGGGACGACCGGCTAATTGCTTATTGCGAGGCACGGCGTCTGGTCGATGTTTCCAGCGACATTCTCGGCAAAACGGGCACTCCGAGACCGGCCAATCCTGTCAACGTCTCTTGTGGTCAAACGGCGCAGTGTTTGTGCAGTCGGTGTTGGACGGCCTGGGAATCGGCGGCGGAATTCGCGCTGCGACAACACCACATACAAATTATTACGCAAAAAAATAGACACGATTATTCAGCGTTCTTGGGAAGTGCATCGCTCCATGGCTTGTTCACTTGTATTCTACATCTGTCTAGTCCACAATTGTTAAAACAGATTTGACATTGGCGGCCATTTGCAAATCTAAGAGCAACTTCCAATAGGTTGATCTCTTTTGACCCAACTTTTTGATAAATTAGGTAAAGTCAAAAAGGCTGCAAAACAGCACACTGTCTGGCACACTTAGTGTAATGAAGTCCATTTTATCTAGCCAAATTGTATATTCTATAAATTTGCTGATCGGTCATACAGAGATCAGCTTGGATCATTTCTAAGGCGTGTTTTTATTTGATCCGATGTTTTGGCAACTTCTGCATTTTATATTCGATATCGACAACTTTGAAGGCGTCAGCCACGTTGCTGTGATATCTTTGATCGCCTTAAAGTTATTTCTGCCTATCATTTCTGAAGCGTATTCTTCGAATATTACATTAGCGTCATGAAGTCAAAACTTAGCATATGAGCCTATTTTTTAATTAGTTTGTTATACAGTTCCTTTTACACGAAATAATATAAAAAGCTTATAGCCTTTTTACACCGGAACGCATTTAACATATTTCCGCGTTAATCCGCATCTTTGATGGATGCGGCCAAAATGCTAAAATTTGTACATGTATTTTGTTGTTGGAAAGATGTTAACATATTTTCGCATCCATGAAAGATGCGGAAAAATACACTGCGTTGTACTCTTAAAATTGGAATTTAAGCGATTTTTCTCAGTAATGTTGATCCGGCAACCACCATTTTTGTCGTTTGTTTACATTTATCGGAAAAAATGCCAAACAACATGGACGGACAAAAAATTTACATTTTTACCAAAATATTAATAAATGGTTATTCCAATTTGTTAATACTATTCGCGGTTTGTGGAATACAGCCTCCGTAACAATGTTAATAGGTTTGTGGCAGGAAAATATTGCAGTTTTACAAGGCAAATGAAAAAATGTGGGAGCTAGACAACAGCTGACAATATGCGAAACTGCGGTGTAAAACCACTTATTAGCATTCCGCATCTTCAGCTCAAGATGCGGAATGCTTTTTTGGTGTAAAAAGGCTATTAGTTTGCCATTAGTGGATAAATGAACTGAGTTGAATGATGTATCTGTTATTTTCTTCTTTAGAGTAGCTACACATCAACTAGCGTTGCGTTTTAGTAAGATAATATGTTGACACTTTTAGGTCCTTGTCTATACACTCCTTCTCTAGTAAGATAAATCAAAATCATACTACACGTAAACTTTATTTCATAAAAACACAATTTTAAGTTTGGACACGTTTTTTATTGAAATATTTTTTTTGTTATTTTTTCGGCTTTAGAAGTTTTTTTTGTTTGTTTTGTTTTTAAAGACATTAGAGTTTTTGCTGTTTATCGTAATTAAATTGTTCGTTTTTGTTAAAACTACAGATTTGTTTTGTCATCATTTTATTTCGTAATGTACTTTTCATCTATCATTCTGAATTTCCAAATACACATTTAATACTTCTTAGAAATACATAAAATACATCGTACAATCCTAATACATAATTTATAATAGATTATTACCAATAATTGATTAAAATCTTTTGTAATGCATTTGGAGTATTATTATTCTTTTACTTGCGATTTGTTTTTTTAATTATTTATATGTCTCACCTGTTTTCAAGCGAATATTCTATGGCTTTAAAAGAAATGCTTAAAATCTCAAAGGAAATGGTTAAAATAAAACATTGTGAAACTTATTAAAACTGCTAAGAGTGTGACTTAAAACAAGATTTATAAAAATATATATTTGATTTAACGTTGTTGTTTTATATTGCCAGATATGTTAATTGTTTTGTTTGTTTTTTTTTTTTTTGTTTGCATTTGTGTGGTTCGCTGAAGTTGGTAATTTACAATTTGTTCTTTTTTTGTTGCAAAAGAAAGCATTACATGCAAATCTACAGTGTTTTTTTTTTGTTAGCAAGTAATCAAACCGAGAATGTTATTATTATACTCTTATATACGTTTTGATTCATCGCCATCGTTGGTATCAATTTTTGTTTTTTTTTGTTTTACTTATGTTTATTTTGTTGTTATTTTTAAGTGGACTATTTACAATTGACTGGCAACACCGAGTAGGAATGAAAAAACACTACTGTTGAATGGCAACACTGACAAGCACTACGATGGACCAAACCGAGAAAATTTATTGTATGCAAGGCCAAAAGTGTACAACCAACGAGAAGAGAATCGGAGAGTCGGAAACCCATTTGTTGAATAACCATAAAATGACCATTCCGATAAGTATTTTCGGTTAAATTACATGAGAAATCTTTGAACCTCTCGCATGTTCATATCTACTCGTCGTTAATACTCACGTGGCAAATTATTTAATGTTATTTGACTTTGCAAATGCTTTTTTATAGGACAATGTAATACACAGAAAGAGAAACCATTATTGGTTTACACAGATATCGGATTTGATTTTTCTTAATACATTAAATTGTACCAGACAATATTGCTAAGATTCTCATTGTATTCTTGCTATAAGTACAGAAAACGTAAATCGCTGTAAGGGCCATAATTTACGGACATACACCTGGAAAGTCCGAACTCTCTACAGAGATGGTACCTCTATATAATTGGCGAATGACCTCGACAAATACAAGACTAGAGAAAACATACCCGCTTGTTCTGGTAAGCATTACGTATGTAATGATACCATCGATGACCAGAAATGACACAGTACATCCTCGTCAATATATCCGCAATACGTTTTATTGACGAATTTAACATGAGGATGTCATAGGAGGTATACAATCGCCACCCTCTCGCTTACCATCCATTGACGAAAACACTAATGGTAATTCGTAATAACTTTCGTCGATACCAATTATATGATGAAATAGATAATGAAGTGGAGTGAACTAGTTCGTTAATAATATACTACCACAGAATGAAAAAATTTGAAGGAACTTGGGAAGTGACATAATGTATGGTGTAGGTCTGGTCGAGTACAATATGAATACGTATACAAAATTTCCCTAACACCTCCAAAATCTTGACTTACGGTTAAAAAACCGGGGTTTCAGATTTTTTTGTTTGATTTGTAGACGGTTTTAGGAAGAAGAATCTTAGAAATTTCCAACGAGATATATTTATATATAGATATCTTCCTATAACTGTCTTGTTAAGCGTCAACAATTCATACTTTTCGGTTTTTTTCACTATTTTTTAAGTTTGAAGATGTTTTTACCCACAATTTTATTAGAATACCCTAAAGTTGGTATTGTTATTTAGAAAGAGTTTGCTTTTACGACTAAAGCGCATATTTGTTTGTAAAAATCGGTTAACAAGTGGGTAAGTTATTCATGCATTTTGAGGAATGCTACTTTCATATCTCATACTAAAAAAAGCCGGGAGAACTTTGCATTCAAACGCGAAAAACTTCTAACAAAGTTGTTGAGTTTACATTTCCAGATCAAACACTGAATGGAATTTTTCAACCACCGTTTAACATACCGATCATTAAATTGTTTTTTTTTATTTCCTACAAACACACCAGAGAATAACGGCACTTAAAAAAGAGAAGAGGAAAAAAATATGAAAATTAATATGTCTGGTTATTTTACTATCTCCTAGTAATGTGCATGGGAGTCAATTGACGCAACGCTCGCTTACTTTGGATTAATGAAATAAGTATATACGCAGTTAAACAAAATCGTTAATGATGTATACTATGAAAAGTATAAATTAGTAAGTACTGAGTGTTATAATCGACGAAATCTTTACAGAAAAGGTGTCTATTGTAGTTTTGCCGAACAAGCGGGTAGTAACGCTGCCCTTCCACGACATTAAAATTGTTCTGTTCTGTACCAACACGTCCGACATGAGTTAAGGCTGGTTACCTTCGTGTCTGCAATAAACATGGTTGTGAGTGAAATCAGTTTCCGCATATAGATAACCACAAGGCAACCTGGATATCAACTTATCAAAACTCCAAAAATCACATTGATCATGTGGTAATCGTTGGGAGGCATGCATCTAGTGTCATGGCTGTGCGCTTGATCCTTGGTGCTTACATTGGCTCGGCTGATTACCTTGTTGCAGCTAAGGTAGACACAAGATAAAGCAGAACGAAAAACGCACGTAACCAATCACAAAGAAAGCTTTACATCGCAAAGCTGCAAACCACAGAGATAGCCACTGCCTACTCCTACCAGCTATCCCAACTACTACGACACAACGCCTCTACTTCTGACATTCCCGATACACAGTGACAGCATATTGCGCATTTAATGGCAACCGCCGCAACTACCGTGCTAGGATATGAAAAACGGCACTCAAACGAATCCTGGTACGATGAAGAATGTCGCATAGTCAATTGCAACCCGGTCTGTTAGGAGACGGCACAAGAAGACAGTAAAACAGGCGAGGCAGCTATTTAAGCGAAAAAAGTTTCGGATCAAGGAACGAGAGAACGACGATATTTAGATAAAAATGAAGCCCGAAAATTTTACCAGAAAGTAAATGTAAAAGGTTACGGTATTGAGCTCCCCTTCTGTATGGACATGGATGAAAATCTGGTTACAGATAAGAGAACTTCCGCTCTTTAAGAGAACTTCCGGTAAAGCTCATCGGCGCCGATGAGCTGATAACAAGCATTCATCTGCCCTTATGCACGGTTTGGCTCAACAAGTTCATTTCTTCTACCCATCACATATAAGGTCCTCTGGAGTGTTTGTCATGTGAAAGACTAAAGCCAGTGTAATCCCACCTGATCGGGCCTTATCAGTGTGGCATTGGTCGTGGTACATCAACAACTGACCAGATATTTACACATCGGTAACACCCGTAACAGACCCAAGAGAAGCAGATCGACACTTCGAAAATAAAGCTGCCTTCGACAGACTGATACGGCAGAAATTACTCGGAGTCACGGCTGAATGACGCTGATTGACACGAAGTCTTTAGTGGCACGATAATCAACAAAAGCCAAGTGCTACTTGTGTACACTGATGAAGCAGACATCATCGGCCGAAAACTGATGGATGTTACTACAGCCTTCAAAGGTATACAAAAGGTATCAGATAAAATGGGCCTAACGGTGAATGAGAACAATACGAAGTTACTAGTTTCAACGAACAAATAATCTATTCGTTTGGGACGCTGAGTGTTTCTACCTATACTCAGCCATCAACAAAACAAAAAGCGCTAGTCTCAGTAGTACAACCCGCAATGAATTCAGGTCATTATTTTCAACAGCAAGCCTAGATTCTGACCGAATATTGTGGAAAGAACTAAAAAATCTAATATAGTTTAGGACATTTCAGCATATGTAGACAATTTGAAAGAAAGGACTAGAAAATCTAACATAGTTTAGGACATTTCAGCATATGTAGACAATTTAATAAAGAGCCACTATTCGATATGAAATACCACAATTCCATACTTGGTTGAGACTTTTGGAATAACGGATTACACGGTGAAGAAAATGAATGATTACGTAGGGATATTGGATTTCATCTGTGAAACAATGGATGACTATCTCCCACCGATTGTCCGACCACTAAGTGTATACCTCACAGTAAAGGGATTTTATCGGAGTGATGGGAGTTAATACCTGCTGTGATAGTCATAGGAATCTGTATTTCTGAAATCAATATTTGCTTAAGTCTGCCTTAGATCTTCTATGAAGGTACGGCATATGGCACGACGTCAACCCACACGGGATCACCAAATAGCGATGCATACACAATAAATTACTGTTTGGTACAGATTTTGGACTGACGGAGTCGTTGATCTGTACTTTTTTGAGAATTACCCTAGTGAGGCTATCACCGTCAATTAAGAGAACTATAGAAAGATAATAACCAATATCTATTGGCCCACGAACGACTTGTGTTTTAAACAGAATGACTCCACGTGCCTCGGACGCTACGATTGACATTCTTCACAAACTATGTGAGGATTAGGATATCTGTCGCCGAGGGGATGTGATTGGCCATCATGATTTTTGTGAGGTATTCTGAAATCGCATGCCAACTCCAATAAACCGTAATCGACCGATACCCTTAAAATCAACATAACCCAGGCCTTCGCTCAAATTCGGCCGCATCTATTCGTGACTCCGTGAGAAGCCCCATCAGGCATACGTGAGTCCTTCTAAACAAGGTACGTATTGGCTCGCTCGCGATCTGGTTTTTTTTTCTCGAAAATGGGTTCTTAGCTCTCGAGCCACGAAATTTAAAATGAGCTCTCGGCTCGCGATATACGTACTCTGCTTCTAACACAACGTATTTTATCTATTCCAATATCGACCCGTCTTGTAATTAAAAAACCCTTTATCTTTAGATTTACACAACGGGACGAAGATTTTAGATTCACGGTGGTTTCCTCAACGATTCCGACGTCATTTACGAGCATTATGGTGCTACGAAATTGTGTCCATTGAAGAAGGTTTCGGTTGTATGAACGGAAAATTTTTAAATTTCCAAAAGAGACAATGTGGTGGAACGAAAGAGACGGGCATAGCGGACACAAGTTCGTATTTAGGGGGCACCGTTTCAGTTGAACGTTGGGAGTCATCGTTACACAGTAGCTTATGTTCTATAAAAGAAGTACGTATAAGCCACTCTGTCAGATTTTTCTTTTTAATTAACCTGTCCTTAATGCTTTATTGGTATATTAAATACATTGCCGCTTCTAAGATTTGTTTAAATCGCTTCATAGTTCATTCTGTGTATTACATTGTACCGTGACCCGTGAACTGCACAATTATTTTCACAAACATTTCTATTGTTGAAATACTAATCAATTATTTACTAAGTCTCCCGTGGAATTTTGTAGACCAACTGTTGCTGTTGTCGCCGTCACTGCTGTTGCTGGTTGCATAAGGATGAAATTAGTTTTACCCTCCTTATCCGTAGTGAGTTGTAGCAACTCAGGCTTGTCCACAACTCCCGCGGAGCCTGTTATATCGCCCGTATGCGTAATAACACAGTACTGATTCCCATTGTAGGTGACAATCGGCAGCGTAGTGGCTGCTACCGATGTAGGGGTTACGACACTTGCCGTCAATTGATGATGCTGATGGTGGGGATCAGCTGTTGTCTGTATATTGAGACCGTTGATGTTGTTAAGCTGTGCCTGCACATAGGTGGCAGCCGTGGGTGAATTGGCTATGAAGTTGGCAATCTAGTAAAATGAATGAATTCACATTGAGGATATAAGAATTTGAGGTCAAATTGTGAATTTGTGTTGGTTGGTTTATGAGTGTTTCCTGTTTATGTGTAAAGTTGTTGTTGTTTTATAAATGGTTATTTGTGATATTTACATCTTGATTATTATTGTTGTTGTTGCCGTTAGTGGCGTCTCGATTATCGTTTCCAGCAGCTGCTGCTGCTGCTGCCATAGTTATTGCCGATGTTGTACTAAAGATGGCCGGTGGTTGGGTTAGTTTCTTTGGAGCTCTCTTGACAACATGCTGCTGTTGCTGTTGCTGCTGCTGCTGTTGTTGTACTTCTGATATTTGTTGCTGCTGCTGTTGTTGTGGCTGTTGTTGCAAATTAATAAACATTTGATTTTGTATTATAATTTTCTCTTTGCGCTGTGACATTTCATCGCTGTTGCCATTGTTGTTGCTGCTGCTGATGCTGCCGCCGTTGTTGTGGTTGTTTGTAGTTGATTCCATTTGATAGCTGCGCTGATTTCCAGTAGTTGCCGCCATTTTGACGGATTTTCCAATTTCTGTTGTTCCCTGTTCCTGATGTCAATACTGGAATGTAGAATGTGATATCTACATTATAAATAGTTAATTAATTATTACATAGATAACTGTAAATAGTAACCAGAAAACTGATTTAAAACTTATAGATAATTCCTAATGTGAGGTGAAATTTATTTAAAGTCACAACTAGTAGATACAGTTTATATGTTACATACTTATTTCTATAGAAACTATAAAATTTTCCAAACATAGCGGCAAGAGTTATCGGTGATACAGAAAATTAAAGTAATTATTAAGCTAGTATTGAAAGGATTTATTATGAAATTCATTAGATACTCGTATTTCTTGAGCCGTAATGTAATGTAATAACATTCTTCTTAATTTGTAGTAAACAAATTTGATAAGACTTCTTTAATAAAGGATTGTTTTACAATTCCAGCCAACCAACGGAGTCCGCTAGGTGCACCGATAGGACTCGTGTGTTCTAACGCTCCGAAAGCAGGATCATATCAGCCGGAGAAAACAGCACGCTCAAACAAAAAACGCTTCTTAGGAACTTCCTAAATGTGTGTTTTTGGAGTCCCTTCATACTCATTTAGATAACAAGCAAGGGCAAGGTACGGATGGTGGTTAATCTGGATCACAGTCAACAAATATTTGGCCATAAAATTATTCATGGAATTCCTAATAATATCATAAAATTCAATCAAAGCTTTGTCTAAACGATCATTACAAACAAATAATGATTCACAGTCAACGGTTTCAAAAAGAATGTTGTCAGAAAATATTTGTACGAGAGTAACAGAAAATCTTTTTACTTGGGTGAGGCAAGCCCTCTTGTTTAGTTTGAAAAAGAACTCTGTGCCACTAGACACCCGTTCAGTGGTATCGGATGTGCGGAAGGACAATTTTCAATAAGCCTAATGTCATGCTATCATCAATGCGTCTTACAGAGTAGGTACCCAATGTGTACAAATGCGGACGCGGATCTGAAACTGATCAGTTCCAGATCCGACAAAACGGAATCCGTGTAGTCGGATCCGAACTTGATCAGTTCCGGACCCGACAAAACGGAATCCGCACAGTCGGATCCGAAACAGATCAGTTCCGGATCCGACAAAACAGAATCCGTGGAGTCGGATCCGAAACTGATCAGTTCCGGATCCGACAAAACGGAATCCGTGAAATCATAATTATAGTAAAAACTGTCATTAGTAAACAACCTACGTGCATCTATTGGGTAACCAAAAACCACATGTTTTCCTGATTTTTTTTTAATTGTGTAAATTTTGAACACTTTTTCATTACATGATTTCCGTTTATGTGTGCCATGCGGATCAGTATCGGATCCGATACTGATCCGATTCTACGGACATTTTGGATTCCGGATCGGATCCGATTTCGTTTGAAATTCCTTTTTTAAAACGGATCCGGATCGGAAATCAGTTTCGGATCCGGATCGGACTCAAATGCGGTTAAAAAATGGATCCGTTTTTAAAAAGGAATTTCAAACGAAATCGGATCCGGACCGGATCCGATTCGGATAAAATGTCCGTAGAATCGTATCCGATACTGATCCGCACGGCACACTGGGTAATAAAAGTCAACGCAACGGCTCTCGTAATGGCGTTAGCAGCCACAAGAAACAAGCCTGCTAGGTCGCTTAAATACACAAACTATTATGAAAACACAAAGACAAAAATTAACAGCCATGTTCTGGAAAACAATTCGGTTTAAAAACGGAGAAAAATCGGTAAAAAGGTAATACTTTTTCATAATTTTTACCGATTTTGCTCTGTCTTCAAACCAAATTGTTTTCCAGAACATGGCTGTAAAGTTATATTCTGATATTCTTGACGAATATCACATCATCTCCATAAAGGGCAATACGATTGACGGGACTGATGTACACACGACGAAAGTGTTACGACTTCTTTAGCAGCTACCATGCAGAAAGACCCGAATTTGGATGTGGATTCATTGCCCGCAAGAGACTCAGGCAACTGCTCTCACAGTATACAATTGACCGAATTGTCTATGTCCACTAAGGTGGACCCTCAACGTATGGGAGAACTGAAAACTCATCTGTTCCAAAAAAAACCGTTAGCTTGTGTGACGTTAGGTAAAAAAATTGACAAAAATGTGTGTTTGAAGTGTCAGGCTAAAAAAAATTACAAAAAATGCCTCAAAGGGAAGATTTTTTTTTGTTTAGCTGACTATGAGAACACATTAAGTCTGAGGGGCGCTGGAATATGCCAGTAAGAAGCCAGGCTCTTAGGAATTTAGTCACTATGGAGCGTTTTTCTGGAAAAGACCGACCGATAAGCTTGAGAGAGTTTTACAAAACAGTGATTCTGCGACTGTATCAAAAAAGGATTCTTTAGAATGCGAGGTTTTTGTCACTTAATTAATGCGCCAAGCATTGTTAAATGGATCAACAGATTTGGTGAGACCAATTCAGTATTTAACTTACTTAATTTTCCCTTTACACCACATGAATGAGGTATGGGAAAGCTTCGCGCGTTGTCGTGAATAGATTCACACCTACTTGTTTATTGACGAATGCGAACGTCACTTTTTGAGAATCTTTTACAATGTAGACATGCCCATCGACTCGACACTTATACTGCGAAGTTGCTGACAACAACATCGAGGGGCCGCCAATTAAAGAAAATTTTGTTTTTAGATGACTGGAGCCAGAAGTTGAACCTGGGATCTCCCGCAAGATAGTCGAGTGCTCTAACCATCATGCCACGACCGTGAAGAGTGCAAATCAGTCTGTTTGTTATGAGCGGAACTTTTCAATTCGTAAGAGCAGTGCTTTAAATGAGCATCTAGCTTCATGAAACCATATTATGCATAAAGATCTTAAGCTTTTCCCGTACAAATTTCAATTGCTGCAAGAATAATAACCACAGAATAGAAAATTCTCTGACAAATTAATATCCAGGAAAGGTGACATAAACTGGACTTTATGCAGTCCTGACTTCACTCCTATCTACTTTTTCCTGCGGAATCACCTCAAATATAAAGTTTATAATAACAGTCCGACTTCTCTGGTGAAATAGAAAGAAAATATTCGCAATAAAATCGCAGCCATAACGGAATCGACCTGCTGAACTGGCATTTGAAATTTAACTGCTCGAATAAATGAATGCCATGAACGCAAAGATTTACATTTAGACGATATTATTTTTAAGAAAAAAAATTCCTAAATACTCTGATTTCATAATTATTAAACAGTTCTTTGGAAGACATCTTAATATTTATTATATCGGCTTACAAAATTGAAACTTCCTTTTGAGACACCCTGTATAAATAGATCACATTTATATTTATTGTTTTTTTTTAATATATATATAAACAAGTTAAAGAGCATGTTATGATTTTGCCTGACCTTCCTAGAAATAAACCTGGTAATCTAGAAGAATACATTAAGGTCCAGCGTGTGGCGTTGGCTAGGCCATGTTGTACGCATGGACGAAAATGGTCCAGCTCGAAAAGTCTTCGGCAATGAATTCGATGGACAGCGCAGAAGAGGGCGACAAAAACTCTGATAGAAAGACCAGGTTACTGGGAACCTTACAGAACTTGGTGTGAATAACTGGAGAAGAAGCGCAGAAGATCGAAGCGCTTATAAAATTTTTCTACGTGCAGTTTATAATTCCATAGGATTGCAAAGATGTGCCAGCTAAGTAAGTAAGTAATCGAAAAGACAAGACGCCACCATGTAGCTCGCAAAAGCAAACTTTCAACTTTGAACTTTACATCTACCAAGTAAATTAAATGTAGTTATAATGACCATTAATACAAAAATGGTCGGTAATCTATGTCGTTAAACTTTTGGATGTATTCCTTACAATTGAATAAATTTCTATTTAAAAAAGACTTGTTGCATCCTCAATCGACATCTCAAAATGAAGATACATCAGGTGTTATTATAAAACTAGCTGAGATGAAGTTTTTTCTACCCTGTCCAATATTTGACAGTTCAGTACTCGAATACATGAAATTACTGTAATCGCTGTGCTGTTGCTAACAACATATTATGCATAAATATCTTGATATGCTATTAATATATATCTGCAATATATTGTAACTTTCCCAGATACCCCTTAAAACCCCTCTTAGTTGCTAAAATAATTATCCAATTACGTTATTCATTGCACTACCGACATTTGCTCACCTCCAAATGACTCTTGGCATGCAGGGTCCACTCATCACGATTGGAAAACATTCGACCGCATAGTTCACAGGTCCACGACAATTGCTGCTGGGCGTGATGATGCGGTATTATAATACCCGGTATTGCAGTGGTCTGGGCTCCGCCGGCTCCGGCATGTTGGCCAGCCGATGTCTGGACAATGATATTTTGGGCAGCCACTTGCACGGCCTGTTGCTGAAGTTGCAATTCCAAATTCTGCTTATTGTCTTCGGGTTCGGGTTCTTTTTTCTTCACCAAATTGTTGAGACGTTTCCCGAGTGGTGCGATATTTGTGGGTGTCACATGTTTAAATTTGTTCATATGAATGACGAGTTTATCGCGGCGAGCAAAAGCTTTGTTGCATACCTGCGGGAAAGGCATAAAATATGGTTAATATGACGTACGGAGTGGAAAAGATCGCTCAAGGCTATAAAATTATACTTCACAAATATAAGGCTTCTCTCCCGTGTGAATACGCATGTGAATGGTCAATTTGTCCTTGCGCGCCAATCCTTTGCCGCAAACGGTGCACTCGAAAGCTTTATTGGTGGCTAAAAAGACACAGGCATTACACATGAGTACGAACTATTATAGTAGCTGTGTAAATGCATTCCAACTTACGTTTCGATGGATTGGTCTTACGTACACCTGACGAAGCTTGCTGCACTTGTTGCAGTGCCTTAAGACGACTGGCCGGATGCATGGAACCACCTTCAACGTAAGGTTCGGTGAAAGGTATCAAATTCGGCTTGGGTATGTTGTAGGTGATATTGTCCGACGACCAGGTGCCTAAACTTTGTAGAACCCTTACGCCCCCCTCGAAACCCATGCCCACATCGTCGGGTACGGTGAATGTGCTGTCATTGCCGGCCGAACTGGAGGAACTTATTTGTGGTACTTTGATGGTGCTCGCATAATGTTGCTGTTGCTGCTGCTGTTGTTGTTGCTGCTGATGCTGTTGTAGTTGTTGATTTGAGTTGTTATTGTTGTTGTTGCTATTACTAGTATTGTTATTATTGCTATTGGGAGAACTTTGTTGTTGGGTTTGATTAGTATTGGACGTTTGTTGTTGCTGCTGTTGTTGCTTGAACTGAATGGCAGCCTGGGCCATTTGCTGTTGCACAGCCATATGGGCTTCCAGATACGCGTTCTTTTGGGCCACGGTCATCTTATCCATATTCACTGTACCGTCCTATGGAAAATGCACAAGAAATTAAATCAGAATTAGGAATTGCAGACTTTTAAAAGACATTTCGATATGGAAGTCACATTTGCATTTCAAATAAACAAACAACATTTGATTTACAACCCTTAGTCAGAGTACGCCACATTTGTAGCACTCTCTAGCATCCGGGTATCTCTCGAACTTTAACACACGCACACATGCATGTCTACATCTCCATTAAAAATGTTCCGCATTCTCCTCGCGATGGGGACATTTATATGTGAAACAATTGGATATGAAACGACGCAATGAGTGTTGCACAATAATATTTGTTAAATCATGCTTAAAAGTACTTTTCGTGGATATTTTGAAACAGCTAAGGCTAAGCTAATGGACAAGTGTCTTAGGTACTTTGTCATTGAGCCAAAGAAAAACAGTGTCGTGGCTGAATCAGTTGTGAGATGCTATGGCGCAGAAAGATAATCGTAAGTTCAAACCATTTAATTTAGTAAAAAACGATTTACTTGATCCTATACTGCGAAATTGCTGTCAATGAAAATAAATGAAAATGTGGATGACTGAAGATAGGAATCGAACATGCACAATTTGCAATGCAAAACACCGTTTATACATATAATCGTAGAAGAAAAGCGGAACGATATATTGGAAAATACATTTTATGTTTCTAAAAAAATTTATACATGGGGGCTACGACTATAGTGTTCAAAATCAGAGTTCGAAAAAAACATTAACGTACGGTATCTTAACGTTCTGTACGGAATTTCGTTGAGTACAGTACGCAAACACTTACCTTACAAGAAGTACGAAATACACTACGATACTTTGTTAAGTTTGTGTATGTGTACACAATCAGAATTGTTAAAACACGAACACAAACGCTACGATAACGTACTGAACATCGAACACAAACAAAAACGGAATGCACAACGTTTAGTGTATTTTTTGTGGTATTAACAATAAAAAAATGTTTTTTTCAAAACACTGCAGGATTCGGTTTGGCAAGCTCGCGAACCACCCTTTCCTGAAAATTGGCTCTTAGCTCGCGAGCCATGAGTCACAAAATTTCAAATGAGCTCTCAGATAGCGAGCCAGGAGCCACAAAAATTCAAGTGAGCTCTCGGCTGGCGTGCTAAGTACCAAAGTTATGAACCAGAAGTACTTTTTAATGCCAGTAGTACTTTTAATGGCCAGAAGCACTTTTCTGTTGCTGAAAGTACTTTTTTTTGTACCAGAGTGCTTTTTTGTACCAATAAGTAATTTAAATGTACTTTTCTGCACAAAGTACTTTTTTTACCAAAGTACTTTTTTATGTCAAAAAGTACTTTTAATGGCCCAAAAACACTTTTCTGTTGCACATAGCACTTTTATTTTGTACCATAGTACTTAAAAAAAAAATAAAAGTACAATAAAAGTACTTTTTGGTACAAAGTACTTTTTTTATGAAAAAAGTACTTTTTTATGAAAAAAGTACTTTTTGGTACAAAAAAGTACTTCGGTACAAAGTACTTTTTTATGAAAAAAAGTTTTTTTTGATACAAAAAAGTACTCTGGTACAAAAAAATTACTTTTTACGAAAAAGTATAATAAAAGTACTATGAACCAAAAAGTACAATAAAAGTACTTCTTGGCACAAGAAAGTACTTTGTTTGGTACAAAAAACGTAGTTTGTGCCGAAAATTACATTAAAAGTTCTTTTTAGTACAAAAAAGTACTCTGGGACAAAATAAAAGAACTTTGTGCAACAGAAAAGTGTTTTTGGGGCAACAAAAGTACTTTTTAGCATAAAAAAGTTTTTTTGGTACGTAACTTTGGCTCTTGGCTTTCGAGCCAGCCCTTTTTTGTGCTCTCGGCTCTTGGTTCGTTAGCCAGCCCTTTATTTTTTGATTTGTAATTTCTAGCTCTTGGCTAATTTTGTGTTAAACTATAGCTAAATGCTAAAAGATGGAACGATTTTCGGTTTCTGTTTTGAACAATATATGCAACATTCCTCAAAAAATACACTAAACGTAGTGTATTCAGTTTGTGTTCGATTAAAATATACACAACCAAATCGAGTATGTGTTTGTGTTCGATGTTCACTACGTTATCATAGCGTTTTTGTTCGTCTTTTGACAATCGTAGCGTACGGTATTCTGGTTGTGTACACATACGCAAACGCTAAAAAAATTAGTATCGTATGTGTAACTTCTACGTACCATACGTGTTACGTACTGTTTTTTTTTCGAACTCTGGTTCAAATAATTGAATTTTTCATAAAACCAGTTACGGGTTTATTCTACTCGTTTTCAACATTTTGGTTTCCGAATACCTTATTTGTTAAAAATAATGTGTTTATCGGTTGTATTCCGCTATTCGGAAATTGTAAATAAAGTCGATAAAGTCGACTTAGCATTTATAAGAGTTTTTAAGTTCAGTTTGCTTCTATATATATATCCTTCTTAAATCTCAGGATGATCAGTCAATCCAAAGTGAAATATTAAGGAAATTTTAAATTGCATATAAGTATATAAGTGGAATCCATATAACTCAAAAATTTAAATGCGTTTCCTGTAAAACTAACGTTTTACACATAGCATGGTTTAGTATTAAGGTATCGATAAGACCACAAATTAACCTCTATTAAAAATTTGACGCTTGGTTTAGAAGATAAGGGCACTTAAAGTTTTACATAGGAATATAAGAGGTTTCTCACCCATTTCAAGGTAAAATCCAATCCTATTTCAATATGAGATCCCGACTGTATCTTGGTGAATTCACAACTTTAGTATGGGGATCATAAATTAAGCTCATTTTTGCGATCGGAGACTTAGTTTAGGAGATAACTTCATTTACATTTTTTATATGAATACAAAACAGTCATCTAGCAGCATTTTCTAAACAAATATTCGTATTGCTTAAGGAATTTCAATGAAAGTATCATTTGAGATTTGCCCTGAGAATATCGTATAAGCATAAATAACCTACTATGTATATTGATTTGCATAGAAAATTCATGGCAATGTTCTGTATGTACTTTCTAGTAACTCAACCTATAAAATTAGTGATTTACCATCTTTTTGAAAAACATTTTTGAAGAAAAAAAACCGGCATACGGTTTCGGAGAAAAAACATCCGGTGACCGACCGTGGCATCGGATGTTTAGAACAGGCCTGGGTTTTGTCACAATAATATTTGATTACATGCGAAAGTATCTACCGTACATACTATATCATTAGTGAAATACAATGAAATAAGTATAAGTATAAGTTTAACCGATTTAAGCATTCTATCAGCCAAAACAAAGTGCAACCAAGAAAAAATCACCTGAACGTGACTATATAGGTTCGATAGTAATACCGGAGCTGAGCAAAACCCTAACTCAGTTCGGCTAGATTGGCTACCAATTTTGTTTGCCCCCCCCTAGAAAATTTAAAAATCCTTGAGTCCCTCGAAAAATCATGACATCAGGTTTTGGCCAACAGTTTCTGCAGTTATAAATATAGCGTTTTTTATCCTTAAGCATAGTTGCAACTAATAGTCCACTTAAGAAATTACTATAACAGTATTTCCCAATAAAATAAGACTTCCCTCGTGTTTTAAAAAACCAAACTCCTCTAATGTTTAATTCTTCCTAGCCACAAAAATGCAAAACCAGCATGCTTAATTTGCAGTAAACAGTTTCTTGTGAACAAAACCGAAAATTTAAAACGATATTTCAATTAAAACACAATCAATTTGATACAGATTACTTAAATGGATCACAGATTCGCCCTGATAAAATCTCACCACTGATGGTCCTGAAAAGACAATCAATTAAAAATTTCGAAAAGATCCTACTCTCCCACTTTTTATCTAACAATAAGTTCACTGAAGAGCTCCTTGGCAACTTTAACAGTAGTTGTTTATTTTAAACAGTTTTCAAGTTTTTTCTCAAAGCTTTCAAGTTTGAAAGTGATGGAGTATCAAGAAAATACTGTTTTGAAGTATGCATTTCAGAAGATTTCTTAGACTGAGGGTCTTGCCAATTGTTGGTAAAACAAAATTACAGAGGATTCATTTCCTAATTTAAAGATAACTGCCATCATGTCTTTCACAATATTTATATGTACTTGTCTTTGTGAAGCTACTTTCTTAAAAATGAATTTTATCAAGATTAAATATAGGAGTTCCCTTACAAATGAGGATTTCAAAGACAGTATATTCCAGATTTTCCAGAGCACCCCGAGTAAAATTTTTCAAGCGATATTTTTGTAGAAAATTTGAATGTTCAATGTCCTATTTTAAGGCACTTTTTGACTTTTCTCAAAATAAGTATGAAAAGGACATGTAAGATGTCGAAATAGAGAGTTTTAATGTTTTTTGAAGACATCTGATATCGCAAATGCTCTAAAAACCTATTTCAAACTCAATTTTAAAGGTTAAACTGAAAATATCACTGAAACCTAAAAAAAGTTCGACCTACGTCAGATCTGTATCTGTCCTTCCGGTATCAGTTGGATTTGGTGTAATTAAAAATTGTTTTAAAAAAGAGGATGCCTCAAAAACTCTATAGAGTAACCATCAGCTGATACTAATTCAATAAGAAAATTTAGGAAAAAATCAACCAATATCATGGGAGGCTTTAGACAGATGTGTGATGGAAATGTGTAATTGATTTGGATTGATTGATTCATGTAATTGTAGATGAAAATGTGTAATTGTATTTTGATATAAACAGGAATTTTTTTGCTCGATAAATTAAACACTGTATCCTAAGTTATTTTTAACATTTCTTAACTAAATTTCTAATAACAGTAACACTTCTTCCTATTTTTGAGCTCAATGCAAAAACATAGTTTTTAGAACAACGTTAACATCGAATAAAATCAAAACCGGTTTTTTTTAAAATTCGAATGTTTGTATACTCCAATTATCATATTCATATGTATATGAAACCCTTTAGCTGCAACATAGGTTACAATTGAAGCACAGCCGCAAATAACGTTTCAAAAGCCATTTTTAGCAAAACCTGTTTTTTTTTGCAGATTATGGTTTACTAATTCTCTCGCATTGCTCAAACACCAAATCAGCCGAATTTAAGCGCGTTATCGCTCTCAAAATTCAATTAGAAAGTGCTCTGCGGTGAAGGGACGTTGCAGAATACAAATTTCCATACATAGGAATGATTTCATTGTGCGAAAAACATTTAAAGTGCCGTTATATTATATATGGAGTATCGTGGAATAACGTTTTGACTAGCAATGAGTTATGTAAAACAACACTTTTTCCACACTTTGGACAGCAACAATTGGCTAAATATTATTATTAAACATTGTGTTTTTGTGATTTTTGGTTGCATATATGAAATCTAAGAAAACGAATAAATTAATTCCTATTTATATAACCATTACAATCGACAAATCACTTACTGCAACTTAAATTAAAAATTGTGTAATAATTTAAATGAATCGAACAGAATTTAAAAAAAAAAATCGGTTTTTTAAATATTTTTCAATTTTTTTTTTTTTGGATTTGCAAAATTTTAGATCGATTACAAAATCGGACATTACACATTTTTAAACTATGACTAACTATCATAGATTAATTAGAGACATAAAAATGCGTTAAACAATAAAAATACTAATTTCACTCACTTCTATCTGATTTTACTGATTATCGAAAAACTTCAATAAATTTGTTGTGCTTTTACATAGATATCAGATGTACTCAAAATGCGTAGATAGCTCTAACTACGTTCTATTCAATGCATTATTTTTATGCAAACAATAATTCATCTAAATTTCTCTACTCTATGCAGCTGTTTTATATTCTGTTCACATATTAATTCTATTTCTCTATTTCTTGAATGTTCGACACTAAAATTGTTCATTGAAAACATAAAACGGACCTTCGAAAGGAGAATTAGACTCAACAAGGACAACAACAATGATGGTTGAACACTACCGTAGCTTTAATCCACTTAAATTGTTTTTCGAAGTAAACCATAAATATGAATAACGATGACTTGAATATCTTTTGCATGCCTACAAAAAATACATTTCGCAAACTATAAGCTAACATTTTTAACTACAATCTAGCGGGTTTTGCTGACCAAAAGTTGACAACATTGATTAGCTTCCCATTTCCTCAACATTCCTTTAGAACAATAGAGAGCGACTGTTAAAACTTTAGCGGTAATTTTTCTACTATCTTTGTTTGGTTTGATTTCCTTGCGTTTGAGTTCAGTTTCAAAGCGTTCCTTGTCATAATTCTTTGAACGTTTCTCTGGTATTTTTTCGCAAATACAAAATACGGACATCTAACAAACATACACACGTATGTATGTGTGTATGTGGCATTTTTTTTTTGGAAATGAACGCCGGTTGTAAATTGCGGAGTTTGAGGTTCAAGTGTGTATTTTATGGCGAATTCTGCACTGTGGGTCTATTGTCGACATGCGTCATGAAAGTCAGAGTGATGTGTTAAGGGAAGGGTTAATATAGACGTATCTAAATAAAAGTGGCTGAATTATTATAGGAATAACGTGAAATTTTTCTGAATTTAAATATGTTTCAGAACCGAGGGCCGACTTTTTGCCTTTTTTAAATTTTGGATTCTACTTAGCCCAGTCATTGTATATTTTATATCATTAATTTCAATCGTTCGGATTAAAAATATAGACATTATGGATACCGATTTTCTAGCATCCACAGTAATAACTATACAGATCCAGATCCACAGAAAAAATTTAATAAATTTACAATAAAATTTATAATTTAATAGAGTTTGTTATATGAAAAAGTTTACATTCTAAATGATAGAAATATTAGTGGGTATCCGTGGATTGAATACCATTTAGACTGTCTTGAAACTTTTGGCATAACATTTGTTAAGGTTTTTATTCCCTAATACGAATCTAAACACCAAAAAATCTATTGCCAGTATAGAGTACACCGCCGTCAAATCAGTCGTAGATGTAACGCACAATAGAAACGTATACTTAATGGTGTAGCACAAATATGATTTCTGTTCGAATTAGCCTTAGAGAGTTTACAGGTATACTATTTAAGACTCATTGACACAGGATCATTCGATTTGATGCCTAATAACGATAACAAAAAAAGTACTTTTTTAAATTTTATTCCAAACAAAGTGTGTCAATCCCATTTTTCATATTAGTACAAATTAGTTATAAAAAAATCATGACTTAATAAAATTAAAAATGTAATATACATAAATAAAACAATTCAAATTTTATTCTCAATTGTTTTTTCTTCAATTACTTGTGCCAAAATATTTAACTGGCCTTTTCTCGACCGATTGACCTGCGAATTTGGCATTTACAGGATGGCGAACGTGACATAAGTACGCCTTTAAAGTGAAAAATTAATAACGAAATATTTGAATTTGCTTGTTTACATTTTCCGATAGCATTTTAGAGGCACTTTGCTTAGTGCAAAATTCAGCTTTTGTAACTTTGTTGTTTCCAAAATATCAAGAATAAACATGCGATGGCGATCGCGACAAATATAGAAGTTTTTTTAAATGCATGTAGAAAAATGCTAAATTCAGCGTATTTGAACATTTATTTTTAACTACAATTTTTTAAACTACTATAGAGGGATGTGGCTTTCTATTGGCAGTTGTCATGTTGTAATATAGACACCGGTTTTTTTTTTGTTGAATTTTTTTCATGATTTAGCACGCGATTTTTATCACGTGACATTTTTTCTATGACTATATCTATATACATATATGAGCAATTCAGTGATAATTTTTAATTTGCGAAATAAGGGAATGTTATAAACTTTTTATATAAAAATTTGTTGATCACGAAGGTTACAGTAGAACGTCAATAAAATAAATTAAAAATTTTGCAGAACACTGATAATTTTTTACTATAATTGGAGTTATTTAAATTCAAAAAGGTGACCAGATCGTTAATGCAATTTTGTAGTCCGTTTAATCTTAAATAAAAATAAGATAAGCTTTGGACATTTTTATTAATAAAATTTAAGTATTAATAATATTATTTAAGTATTTAAGTCAGACAAAATTGTTTTCCAACATTGTTTTTTTTCAGTCGCGGTAGACGTTTCAGTTGAAATACTCATATGCATGAAACTTAGCACTAAAAGGTTTTTGGGGTCGCTGATTTCGAATCCGAAGACAGACTTGAAAAAAAATGGTGGATACAGAATGTCGAACATTATTTTCAAAAAATGCTGGAATTCAAAAATTGATCCGGATTCGAAATTAGCGACTCCAAAATATCATATAAAGCCAAGAATTTTTTTTAAAAAAGTGTCCGTCATTTTTTAAATTTGATATTCGAAATCACCGACCCCAAAAACACCCTTCCTTAGGCACAATATCAGTTAAATGTAAGCACTTTATGTAAAAAATCTCCGCCATTTTGTATTCTTCATTTTGTCTTTATACAAATTTGACTACAGATTCGAAACCGTTGACCCCAAAAACTTCCTTAGGCACAACATCGGTTAAATGCCAGTAGTTTATGAAAAAAATATCCGCCATTTTGTTTTTTCCAAATTTGACTCCAGATTCAAAATCAGCGACCTAAAAAGCCCCATTAGATACAGTATCAGTTAAATGCAAGCATTTTTTTTTTAAATGTACGCCAATTTGTTTCCTCCCTTTTGTTTTTTCAAAATTTTACCCCGGATTCGAAATCAGCGACCCCAAAAATTCCCCAAGTACCATGTTTTTTATGCCTATTTAACATTCACAGATCCGACCAATGTGCAATGCTGATGACCTCAGTTTAATCAAAAATTACAAAAAAAAAAGCTAAAAGTATGTCTGTGCTAGCGTCTAGGTTGACAAACCAGTTCAAGGTTGCAAATTAAAGCATATAAAGCACGAACACTTTCTACTACTGGTGCGGCCTAGTCACACCAGAAGCGTGTGCAGTTGAATATGTGAATCCTTTAAATTCCATGAATGAGATGTGGGAGAGCTCCTCGCATTTGTGTAAGTTTACACACTTCTACACTCTACACTACAATTTAACAAATTTGAAAGTCAGTTGTTCGATCAGATGTTACTGTCGACAACTTCGAGGGAGTCGCCGATCAAAGTAATGTAAATGGCTGTGACAGCGCTTGAATCCAGGTCATCCGCATGATAGTCACTTGTTCCAACAATTATGCCACGGTCGTTCCCGATATATTTAACAGTGTTTATATCCGACACAACCTAAACATAATCAGTATATTAAATTAAAATACAGACATGGCGTTATTGCCGTTCAGGCTCTTTCAACATATCGGCGCATTCTATTAAATGTCAAGTCTATATTTGTCACTTTTGGACGCAATAGAACTTAGCTTGGCAGATTTTTCTATTGATTTATCAAAACAGAGAGTAATATGGTTCATTTTGATGAAAGTATGATCCGATATCCTATATATTCACTTATATATTCGTTATTTGCTTATTGACCCACACGCTTTAAATTACAGAAATTATTAGATATACTAAAGTCAATAAAGCCGGTGGTTTTGATAGCCCACTGTAGCTAACTCTGACGACCACTTTTTCTGGACTATTTACTAAGAATTAGCCGATACCGACAAATTTTTATTAAAACTTGTTCAAAATTGAGTATTTATTTACATTTCGAATTATGTTACGACAATTGGTTTAATTTAGCAGATTGTACAATTCGAAGATATTTAAAAAAAAAATTACTGCTTTCAAATGATTTTTATAACTGTGATTTCATATAAAGAAACTGCATTTCTCCCTACTGTATCGTGGTAGACAGTTTTATAATGCAAATATTCTAGATTGTAATATAGGTATTTTCTAATAAGTTACGCTATTCTTTTTGGCCTTTCACTTAAATGAGCGATTGTGTGGCTCTCCACTGCTTACATGGCAATCACAATGAGTACACTTTTGACCCACTGTTCCTTACAAACAATTCGTTTTCAACACTTAAAAAACATTGATATAAATTAAAAAAAAAATTAAAACAAAATAGTTTTCGATTTGTTACTTATAAAATGAGTATTTAACTTTTTATCCTTACATGGGAAACATACATTTTTGAAAAATTTCCCAATAGGCAAAATTTTTCACAAAATATGTCGAGGAAATTATTAAATTTTTCAGTTCACTTTAACGCTTTATATACATTTCCGGTTAATCTTTAAAACGTTTGCTGGATATTCATTACGTAGCTTCATTAAATTTCACATTTGTAGTATTTTTTTTTTTTTGGTTTCATTAAACTTTTTCCATTTTGAGTTTTTTTTTTGGTTTGTTCAGGAAATATCACAAAAGTCTACGGCAATCCGGTGTCCTCTATGGTGTCCTTTGTGGGGAAACAACTGATTTTTTCTGTGCTTCTGTATTTAATCGATTTTTCGCGCTGTAATAAAACGAATTTGGCCGTACAAACAAACGCACACACACACGTATACACACTGTGTTAGCCAGTTAGTCAGACAGACACAACCTCACACAATACACCGCCGTACAACAATATGATATAATCATTAAAAATTCTCACTATAGAAAACGTTTACTATTACTCCGGCATTTCCGTGAAAACAAAACTTTAACAAAACTTTTCAGTTTGCAAAGCAAAAAAAATAGCAAGGAAATATTCTCAAAACATTGACAAGAGGTTTTGTAATAAATTGTACACTTTAGTATGCATCCGCAAAGTATGCTACGAAATTTTGTCCAGCACCTTTTGTTTGTGTATGTATTGCAAAACTGATTTGCCACTCAAAACGAACGTTTGTTGCCCAAGTCCCCCAACAACAAAAAGGACACACAGGCACACAAATTAGTACATACGTGTATGCGTGAATGTGCAAAAGCTGCGTGCCCAATAGTATTGAATTCATTTTCCATTTCATTTTGTTCCTGAGAGATAAATTTCACTCTCCGTGAAGTGAAAACGAAATGAAAGCGGAACTACCCGATGTATGTTGTACTTAGGGATGCCAAACGGGAAATCCCGAATCCCGAAATCCCGGGATTTTTCGGGATTGATGAATCCCGAATCCCGGGGTTTTGATAAATAAATCCCGGGATTTTTCGGCGATACATTTTTAGCCACAAGTGTGGATTGTGAAAGATGTTTTTCTTATATGCTACTTATGTTTGGAATAAAATTCTTCAAGATTATCGGATGAAACATTACACAGTACAAAATTTTTCAGCTTATTGGTTTGGGACTCGATTCTGAGAACTGCACGTGAAAGTAGCCCCAAGAAGAAGTTCTGCATCATTCTTTTTTTGCCATAATAACACATGCAACAAATGAAGACTTTTTGCTAAATACAAGAACGTGACAGTATAGGTTCGATTCTCAAATAGCTAACTAACACTTCGTGATAGCGCTAAACTATATTCGGCAATAATGTAGCTGGGAGCTACAACAAAAAAATTGATGAAGGTAATATAATTTTTTCACTTTTTTGAGCATTACTTTGAGGGAGTCCACATTTTTTACTAACAATGTTCCCCAAAATTATAGCCATGGTAAAGTTGAACAACTTTTGTGACTTTTGAAACTAATTTACAATAACTAATACTGAATTTTACTTAAACTAAGTTATAACTTTAGCAAAATCATGTGTTGTACTGTGTAAGATGCTTTACTCTTTCTAAAAAACTACTTAAAACAATAATTAACAGTAATAATTTACGTTTAAGAAATCAGTTACTAAAAAAAATTTAAAAAGAATCCCGAAATCCCGAAAAATCCCGGGATCCCGAGTAATTCCGGGATCCCGAAAAATCCCGGGATTACGGGATCGGGATTTATAAAATCCCGAATCCCGGGATTTACCAAAATCAATCCCGTTTAGCATCCCTAGTTGTACTACGGCAAGCAATTTCACATTGTGTATGGGATGAGTGTGTGTGGCCGTGTGTGTGTTTGTGTGAAATTATATTTGTCAGGGATGGTAAATATAGCTTACAGTTAAGTACTTTGGCTTTCATCTTGTGCGGATGCACAATGTATCAATATTTTCAAAATGTATCAATATTTTCATGTTCGAGAAATTTTTTATCAGTGATCTACGACGTTGGTTATTTTTTAGCACTAATAGTGTTTATGCGGCTGCGGTAATAAACTACTGGATGTTTTTGTGTATTCTCTTTTATTGTTTTCTGTAACTGCATTAGTTTAACACCGTATCAAGAAAACACAAACATGGCAAAGATGAATATGACAACTGTGCGATCGCCACCACCACAGTTACACTCTAAGCCTACTCACAGAGCTCTGCATTCGTGGTACTACTGCGTACGGAGGGCCTCTACGGGGTTACGCCTGGAAACGTTGCACCTAGTCTCACGGTTCAAGTCGGTGTGTGAAAGAGTAGCCACCATAAGACAAAGTCCGACAGAAGAGAAAAGCGATGAGGACTAAGAGAGTTCTACGAGAGCCTAGATAATGTATATGACCGTAGCCCGAGTCATGGCATCAAAATTGTACTAGGCGATATTAATGCTAAAACAGGCGGGCATACCGCATTTGTACTTACCATCAGAAAACTCAGTCTGCACACCGAAGCGTCGAATAATGGCGTCAGACTGATAAATATCTCTGCGGCAAAAAATATGGTAGTTAACAGCACTAGATTTAACCATAGAAATATTCATAAGGCAATATGATAATGTCCAGATCAATTGAAAAGGATTTAGATAGTTCACGTGGTAGTCGATGGAAGGCACGCATCGAGTGTTCTGGACGTATGAGTTATCAGGGGTGCGAACATTGACTCCGATCACTACCTTACTGGAGGTAAGGTACGCAAAAGGCTAAGCATGGCGAAAAACGTACGTAAACAGGCACAGTGCAAAACCACAGAGGTTGCGGACCCCTACTCTTACCACCTTACTCAAACGCTACGTGATGCACCAACCCCTGAGAACCGTGCAATGGAAATATATAGCCGACTCCAAAGAATTGACTGCGAGATCCATACTTGGGTACTCAAAGCCGTCTCAACATGATGCCTGGTACGATGATAAATATCACAATGCGAGAGACGAGAAAGACGGAGGCTGCATGCAGAGAGAAACTGCAGCCAATGGCAATGCGAGCTGTTCAAGAACAGCACAGGGAGAAGAGACGGGAAGCAATTCGTCTCTTTAGACGAAAAAAGGAGCTGAAGAAGCGACAGAATGAGGGCATAGAGATGCTTGAAGGTTACCAGAGGGTTAAGGCAAGAATGCGTGAAACAGGGCTACCCTCCTGCAAGGACAGCGATGGTCAGCTAGAGACGAACCCGGATAACGTTCTGAAAATATGGAGAGAACATTTCAGTAAACAACATCCAGAGGACCCCATGCATCAGATCATGGAGAACATCTGATTAGAAGAGAGCAAGCCCGAAGATTGGAGCTCTAAGACACGAAGAAATTAGTTGCATGCAATTTTTGAATTCTTTTTTAAAGTTGCTTCTAAAAATCATAAACATTTACACGAGGAGTTTTTGCATGCAATTTTTTGACGTTTACCATATGGCACCATATTTCATAAGAGCCACATTCCACTAGCCTATGCCGAGGATATAGACATAATTGGCCGAAATCTACGAGATGTTACTGCAGTTTTCTCATAACTAGAAAATGAGTCAGCAAAAATGGGTTTAGCGGTCAACGAGGACAAAACAAAAATTATGATTTCGACGAATAAAGAGTCCTCGTCAACATTGAAAATTATTGTTTCGAGGTAGCGAATGAGTTTACCTACCTCGGATCTTTCGTCAACAAGAAAATAGTGCTCGCCTTTAACACAACCTTATCTCAGGTTACTAAGAAACAGCTATACCATGCTGCCGCATCGTGGGTGCTTACGACAACGGACATACAAAACCTGAAAGTATTCGAGAGAAAAGTACTCCATTAAATATATGGACCTATTTGTGTCCACGGCGAGTTTCGCCATCGGATGAACCATGAACTGTAAGAGCTTTACCACGACATCGCCGTAGCTAAAAGAGTTAGAATACAACGACTACGATGGCTGGGACATGTTGCCAAGATGGATGTAAATGCTCCAGCGAGAAAGGTGTTTGAAGGCAAACTTGACGGACGGCGCAGAACACGGAGGCCCAAACTCCGTTGGATGGACCGAGTGGTAGGCGACATGCCACCATCTGGTAAGACCAACTGGAGAACACATGCAGAAGACCGAAGCGTATGTAATTCTTTAGTACTTCAGGCCTCAAAATTTATGAACCACGTTCGTAAGTTGTAATGGGCCACTTAAGTAAGTAAGTAAGTAAATGGAAATTATGTTTGTATACGGGAAGTACAGAACGCAAAAAATGCAAACATTGCCAAACTCATTCATTTGTTAGATTTTAAAACTCGTATAGCGGTGGCGTATATATAAGACAAATAGTACGCAACTACTGTTGTTGCAATTATAATGTTGTTATTCTGAATTTTAATTGAATATCTTTTTATCAAATTTCAATTAACATTTTTGGGATTTTAATAGGATATTCAGATTTTTAATAGAATAAAAAATTATAAAAGTAGTAAACAGCACTTAGAAATGTGCGATACATAAATTTGCTATGTCTTCCGCCACTAGAAATATTTACAACTATTTACCACTATTACAATAATTGGATTGTTCAACGATATTTCGCGTTATCTTTTTAATTTTATACTGGCTATTTCACATTTGTGCGTTTTCCCTCATATGAATAGAAAAAAAACTCTGCAGGAATCTAATAATAACAAGAATTTGTTAAATATACACAAGAATAGCAGCATATATATACTATATTCGTTTGCAATTGTCGGTTATTCTTCTTCATATAGTCGGAAGGCATTTCATTTTAGGGTTTGCATGTACCGACGCAAATAATCCATATGTCGTCGTTATTGGGACTTAACCTTCGCTTTCAAACTGTTATTTACTTAAAATGACACTAGAAGATGTCAAAGCCACATAACTGACTGACTGCGAAGAACAGTTGACATTGAAACAGACATGGGTAATTACAATAACATGAATGTTAAACATAGTGTTAAATATGTAACAACATATTTGACAGATATTTCAAAACATAAATACTATAGAGCTGATATTAAAAATATGGAACACTGTGGAACAATTTTGGTAAATTTTTGTTTTAGACGGCTACAGTTTTGTAATGCTCTATTACTGATGCTTAAGTTATCTATCTATAGGCAGTGCTATGGTGGAATTTGTATTATGAATACTTACATTTTAAACAATGTTCATCAAGATAAACCAACTGTATATTTTAAAACATTTGGTAAAATATTTGGCAAATATGCCTTGCACCATGATAGTCGTAATATTTTCTCAAATTGCAATCTGAGAATAAAAATTATCTTGACAGATAGTATAAAGCATTGTCATGTAAATCACAGATCATGTGACTGGTTTCATGCTGTCATCTTATCTAGATTCAGTATTTTTTGATGAGAGATTTTCTAATTCGAGTTTGTTGATCGTTATTCACTTAGAAATAACCAGAATCTATCTTTGGAGGTCCCCGGAATTGCCACTGAACGGATGGCGCAAAGTTGTGCAATCTAAATGGAATGCTACGACCGATGTGTCTTAGGAAGTAGGTAACATAAGTTACTGAAGCTTAAAACTGTCTCTCTTAGTGGCTTTGGCAGCCCAAAGAAACTAGGATCAGGCGCGGTGGCCTTATAAGCTTTAAATAAAAAAACTATTATGAAAACACGAAGAAAAGAAAAAACAATAATGTTAACGACCCGAACGTCGTAATGTTCATAAATTAAGGATATGCACCTGCAATATCCGAACTCTACAGAAATGGTGCCTCTATCACACTGAAGGATGTCCTTGTCAAATACTGTACATCGCCGCCGTACAGGAAATGCAGGAACAGTGACATATTTTACAGCTGCCATGCTGAAAGACATGAATGTGGATGTAGATTTGTAGTCGGCAAGTTGCTACGATATCTGGTCTCGCGGTTTAGTGACCGAATAGCCTCTATCCGCATCAAGGCGAACTATATTTAAATCACGTTGATTTGTGTACTTGCCCCATCGAAAGACAAAGGCTATTACATATAAGATGCATTCTATGAGAGCCTGGAGGAAATATATGACCGCTGCCCTGCACATGACATTAAAATTCTTCTGGGAGATTTAAATGCTAAAATATGAAGAGAAAATACTCTTGGTTCAGCATTCGGAAAATTCAGTTTACACAATAACACCTCCGATAACGGATTCACACTGGTTAACATAGCGTAGACAAGAAACACAATAGTGAGTGAAACCAGATTCCCGCATAAAGATATTCACAATGCAATATGGGTAACGGTAACGGACCGGCCGTGGCATAGTTGTTAGAACACGCGACTACCATGCGGGAGATCGCAGGTTCAAACCTGGCTCCAGTCATCTTAAAAGAAAAAAAAAATAAATAAAATTTTCTTTCATTGTCGGCTCCCCTCGAATGTTGTTTGACAGCAACTTCGCAGTATTAAGCGTCGATTCAATCGGCGTGTCTAGTAAGAGCTTCTCAAAACAGTGACGTTCGCATTCGTCGATAAACAAGTAGGTGCCGTTAGTTGTGAATCTAAAAATAGAAAGCGTGTTAATTCACAACAAAGCTAGAAGCTATCCCATACCTCATTCATGGGGTGCAAAGGGAAATTAAGTTAAATATGGGTAACCCCTGATTAAGAAACATGAAACGAGATTCATCACGTGATAATCGATGGAAGGCATGTATAAGCAAATATAGATTCGGATCACCACCTAGTTGCACTCGATTAAGTTGTGCTGAAAACGATCTCAACCAAACGCAAAGAAAGCTAGACATCACAAAGCTGCATATCACCGAGATAGCCAATGCCTAATCCAATCAACTCTCTCTATTACTTTAAAGAAACCCTTCCCCTAATTCTGATATCCCCGACAGTGGCACCATATTTCGAATTCTATTACCACTGCCGCAACAACCGTACTGGATTATGATAAAACACGTTCCGACAAGACCTGGTACGGCAAAACAGCAGCCAATGAAATCGAGTGCGGTAACGAAATGATATTATGAGAAGAGGATGAAACGCATTTTCAGGCTGAAAAAGAGTTTATGGAAGAATATTAAAGGCAAGAATATTAAAAAGTACAGGAATGGAGGCCGAAAAAGCTAAGATTTTGGAACCGGGATCCTTTACATGTAAGGTCAGAGATGGAAATCTGGTCACGGACACTCTAGAGTGTACAGCAACTATGGAAGGAACACATACGTTCTCTGCTCGTTCCCAAAGACAGCATAAGGAACTAAATGACGCTAATCTTCGACCATCGAGATCAGTCCGATATGACAGAAATTGTTAGATGCTATGACTTAGTTTGGAATCTACCGCGAAGCTAATAAGATCTTACGGGATGACACTGACTGACACGAAATCTTCAGTGAAAAAAAGGCAAAAAAACTGACAGTGACGTTTTCTTCCAAGTGAGGCTTTAGAGAAGGCGATAGTTTGACATACAATCTCTTTAATATCATAATGGAAATGATCTTTAATAAAAGTTACATGCTGCTGGCGTATACCGATATTCTTGGCCGAGGACTATAAGATGTTACTGGTGCCGTTGCAAGCATTGAGAAGCAGTCGACAGGAGTAGGTGGTAAATAAGAACTAAATCAAGTTATTTGTTTCAACGAACACAGAGTTTACTCGTTTGGGACGCTGCGAGAACGTTGACAACTATATTTTTGAAGTGAAAGATGGTTTTGTCTATCGTGGCTCCGTCGTAAACAAATATAATAATGTCAGTCTAAATATCAAGAGACGAGTATTAATCGCAAACCGCTGCTATAGTATCACTAAGCAAGCGATTTAATGACAAAGCGCTCTCTGGACGAACAAAGATCCAACTCTACCTTCCTGTCTTGCTGCACAGCGCAAAATCCTGGGTAATGACACAAGCGGATCAATCTATTCTGGGAGTTTTCGAGAGAAAATTACTTCGCGAAATATTTGGACCCGTCATCGTTAACGGAGAGTATCGTCGTCGAATGAACCTTGAGCTGTACAACGACGCCGACGTAGTCACGCGCGTTCAGATAGACCGAATGCGCTGGCTTGTACACTTTGTGAGAATGGATGAAAATGCTCCAGCTCGAAAAGTCTTCGGCAATAACCTCGATAGACGGCGCAGGAGAGGTCGACAAAACTTCGTTGGATCCATTTTACTTTTGGCGTGGGTAATAATATGATATCAATATCATCGGCATTAGCGAGAAGCATGTGTTTTCTGGTGTAAATTGGGCCTGTTCTGTTAACTACAGCATCACGCAGGATATTTTCCAAAAAGATATTGAGATGATCACAGTATAGACGATCACCTTGCCCGATAACCCGTTTGGTATTAAACGTTTCGTCAACTACAATGGTTAAAAATACATTTATTTCATTCCATTATTATCGTACCAAAACAAGCTCCGCTAAACATTAGGTCCACCAATGTTCGGAGAGAGTTTACTACCAAAGCTACTGCAATTGCCTTCTCTTCATAAAATTGAAACTAACAAACATTCACATTTTATTTGTACCGAATACTGACAAGGCTGTGTGAAGAATTTAATAGAAGAATATGTGTATACATTCCTATCTTCGTATCTGGTTATTTTAAGTATTGCTACAGATTACTTTCTACCCAACAATTTTGAAATTGTTCTGAAGAAAGCCAAACTCTATGCCAACTTATAATAAGTTAATGTACTAAAATTATAATGTTACTTCATTCGATACAACTTTTCGAATACCGAAATTAACAGTCCACCGTTGTGCAACATTCATTGTTCATGTTGCATGAGTATATGAACTTTATTTTTTATTTCATATATAATTACATATGTTAACTAAACTTACCTGGAAATTAATTGTTGCTGTAACGGCTCTCATAGACTCCGCATAATTTCTTAAAATGTGCTCGTTATGTAAACTAGATTGACGCCAGTCGTATAAATTCTCCACTTTCTGGACACAACGTTCACATATATTTTTGGGCAAAAAGTCTTCTTTGGCAATCTACATAAATATGGGGAGAAAGGAAGTAGATTCAGAGGAAAGGCATTCATGATTGTAAAGTGGGGGAAGGTGGGCATCACCACATCGAAATTTAAACACAAACGTGACATGGCTGTCATCATCCTTATCGCTTGAAAACTTACATTAACCGGCATTAGCAGGCGCAATTTGTAGATAAGATTACGTTGCTCGGCTTCCTTTTCGAACAGGTGGATTTTGGCGGGACCATTACGTATGGAACAGAGACGACATAGTTCGGCAAATGTGGTAAAGTTCAAATTCGCATCATAGTTGTGTGTGTTGAGATTTAGGATGTGTGTGAGTTGCGGTTGTTGCTGTGACTGCTGTTGCTGTTGTTGGTGATGCTGTTGTTGTGTTTGATGTTGTGGCTGTTGTGTATGATGCTGTTGCTGATGTTGCTGTGATTGCTGCTGCTGTTGTTGTTGTTGTTGATTAGCGGTATTCAACATAACTATACGTTTTAATTGTTTACACTAAATTCTGGCATTGACCAACACTTGGCATTAACATTAATTAATTAAATAAATATTTAAACTAGTAGAAGTTTTTGATCACAGTCTTTTTAGTTTTGTGTCTTCCGTTTTCAAATAAGAGAAATGTCAAACAGTTGTTTTTTTCTCTAAAAGAATTAATTTACTTACTTCACGTAGTAAGCAAGTTAAATTATTAATAGGCATGTATTATCAATTAATATCTTTGTTTATTTAAAGAAATTAACGAGAAAATTTTTGTATTTCACATTTTATGCACTTTAATAGCAGTTGGCAGATATTTTGATAGCTGGTTGCTAAATGTAAGGATCATTTGGTTTCCTATGCTCTTCAAAATGAACTTTGGATCTGACCTTTTCAAGCTATCGTATGAATTCCAAAGAGACATACTGACAATTAATTAATTGGCATACTTAAAGCTAAACTAGGAGATAAATTAAATTACTACTCTTTCCAATAACGAAACAAAAGGCTGGATTTGTTCAGAAAACGTTCAAGTCTTGTTCATAAAATATACTCCAACAACAGGCAATAATAGCGTTGCAGAGCTTCTGGTACCTTTCATACAAATGTACCACTCCGCCCACTTTAGAAATCGAGTAATAATATCATTATAATAGAAAATTTTATGTTGTACTGAGGGTGATGGTATATGTAAGTTGGGTTACCCGACTGAAACTTTCTTACTTGTTTTTTTAAAGCAAATCATTTATACTAAAAGGTGTACTAAATTTACATGCTGGCAATTATATGTAGATACATAGTTAGAAATGAAATGAATTGTTAGAATAGAAATGAACACCTTTTGACCTAATATTCTAAATGATCAATGTATCTGGTAAATAAATTTGAATTCATATACCGTCCTTAAAAGTAAGTTAAACTATTCGTGTAACAATTAACCACAACATGTACCTACATGGTAAGTAAGCTTCTAATCTTCAGACTTTCTTTCCATGCCATTCATAATAGTACAAATATTGGTATCTCCAAAAATTCAAACGCTTATTGCAAATATTATAGATTAATCATCTGAATTTAAAACCTGTACTTATGTATGTATGTATGTATATTCGAATATATATGTATATATTCACGAAACGTTAATGCGGTACACATGTATGCATGCATCTGAATCAAATGAGCTAAATAAAAGCAAACAGTAACATCATCGACTATCCTTTTTTGTCAAGTTCGTTAACATCCAATTGTTTCATGGATTGAGGAAAAAGACGGACGAAGGTGATGTATTGTTTGCACGTTTTCTCCAGTAAAAGGACGGGGAATTGACCCACAGTTAGAGTGAGACGAAGCATAAAAACTAGCGAGCATGGGAAAGGGGAATTGGGGGGTATTATTATTATTACAGAAGTTTGTTTGTTTGTTTGTATTTTGTACAGCTGAGAGTATGCAGCGGAAAGATGTTGCCAGATGGTTCATATAACGATGCTTTTGCCGCGTAAAAGTGATCTGCATAGTTGACGAATGAAAAATCCACAATGAATTTCCAAAAGTCTGGTAGCAAGTTTATAAAAAAAAAAAATATTTTTAATTAAAAAATTGGAAAAAAACTAAAGGTTACCGATTTTGAGACAAAATCAGACAGATGTGACAAGTAATCTAAATAAATATATCGTTAGCTTAACGTGAAAATGTGCTAAGTCATATTTTTCAAATTTTACAGGAGAGACAAAAAACCTAATAACTTTTAAATAAAACATTATTTTATTAAACTGTAAATGCAGTAACCTCAATGTCATAACTACTCAACGCAAAGGACAAAAAAAAACTAAAAAAAACATGCATTTTACCCCTATCAGCTTTTTATTGAGTTAGCAGTTTTTCTTACGTATTTTTTTTTTCTGACTAAGCACATTTTACTAAACTTATTTCCTCATAGTATTAATAAATAAAATTAAAGCAATTTAGTTTCAAAAATTAAAAGGTACTTGTTTATTTGTTAACATTGATCACAAATTATATGCAGTCTTATTTCATTGCTGCTATTTAATTATTCTTAGTTAATTATTTATAAAAACAATCTTAAAATTATATAAAAATTATCACAAATAACAATTTTGCAGTCTTACTCCTGCTGCTAGTAAAAGTTATATAAAACCAGTACAGAAATTTCAGTCAGTTAAACTGACTGATAAAACCATCACCCAATATAATATATTGTTTAAGTCTTGAGTTATTGAAAATAATCGATTTGTAATTAAAACCAGTTAGAAAGTTTCAGTCGGGCAACCCGACTTACATTTACCCTTACCCTCAGTTAAACAAATAATTTTCTATTTTATTGATATTATTACTCGATTTCGAAATTGGGCGGAGTGGTACATTTATATGGGAGGTACGTGAAGGGGTGTGTTTAGGCTCCAGATTTATTCTCCATAACTTTATCCTGTTATAGCTTTTCTAAATACAGAATTTGCGCACGATTGCGTTGGGTGTACTGATATTATTACTACATGCCAAAAGTGGGCGGAAAGGTACATTTGTATGGGAGGTACCATAAGGGGCGTGTCTAGACTTCCAATTTTTTCTCCAAAACTTTGTCCTGTTATAATATAACAAAATACAGAATTTGTGCACGATCATGTCGAGTGTATTGATATTATTACCCTATTTCTAAAGTGGGCGGAGTGGTACATTTGTATGGGAGGTACCAGAAGGGGCGTGTCTAGACTTCCAGATTTTTTCTCCGAAACTTTATCCTGCTTAAAATTTACCAAATACAGAATTTGGGCACGATCGCGTTAGGTCTTTTAATAATATTAATCGATTTCCAAAGTGGGCGGTACCAGATGTGTATGGGAGGTACCAGATGGGGCGTGAATAGACTTCCAATTTGTTTCTCCAAAACTTTATCCTGTTATAGCTTTACTAAAAATAGAATTTGGGTACGATCACGTTTAATTTATTGATATTATTTCTCCATCTCTATAGTGGGAGGAAAGGTAGAATTGTATGGGAGGTACCAGAAGGGGCGTGGCTAGGCTTTCAAAATTTTTTCCAAAACTTTATCCTGTTATAGCTTTACTAAATACAGAATTTGGGGACGATCCCCTAGGGTGTATTGATATTATTACTCGAGTTCTAAAGTGGGCGGAATGATGTATTTGTATGGGAGGTACCAGAAGGGGCGGGGCCATGTAGCCCATTTGCAATACCGTAAGTAGTTTTGAGAAAATAATAACTCGTGCAAAATTTCAAAACATTTGGTTGCGTCTTTCGAAAGTTATCGTGCGAACCAGCCGGACAGCCACCCGACAGACAGACAGACAGACAGACAGACAGACAGACAGACAGACAGACAGACAGACAGACAGACGGACATGGCTCAAACGACTTAAAAAGTCATGAATCGAATTTGGTTCAAAGAAACCTAGGGTCTAAAGTGACTCCTTCTATGTGTTACACTTTTGGGTCGTATCAAATGATATATACCTTCATCCCTACGGGTGATGGTATAAAAATCAGTAAAAATTTAAATTTTGCAAACACGCCAAGATTTCTGCTCTCAAATACCGAATGAAACGTACGTAAGGAAAGTGGCCGGACGTTGTGAGTTGCGCACCAATCTTTTGAATAAAAATCATAAAGCATTTGCTTAGAACGCCATTCCGGTAATAGATATTTTTTTTGCGTGACAGCACGACAGTAATGAGACTCCATTACTGGCAGAGAATCAAAAAATAAGTTCATGTGTTTTTTTTCTTCTAAAATGTTGTTTTCAAAATTTCTCATGACATTATTATGTGCAGTCACGGGTTTATTCACCCAACTAAGCACTGAGCATCTACCTATGCACAAGGTATTTAAAAAAAAATTCTATATACGCGCAAATTTTTACCATCCACTTTCAAGTGATATTTCAAAGTTTGCACTCTTCTAGACGCATTAGGATTTGTTCTATTTCGAGGATTGGATGGTTTAGTCGTTTGCACTAATATATTCACATAAACTTTTTTTTGTTTCCAATCCATCTTCCAAAACGTTTTGAATATCTGCTGTCGTTGAGCATCAGTCACCAATGCACATTTCATGGTAGCAGTATCACATGTTTGAGCACACTTACATCTTGCCTTTATGGCTCGTGCAACTTTTACTTTTTATAATTCCACACATCACTTTCTTTTTTTCTTCCCCAATAGCTTTTTCCACATTCTCTTCTGTTTTTATTTTTTGCAACGAGCCATGTATTGGTCTCCACCTGCGCTCTCTTTTTGCGTTTTTTATTTCTCACTGGCATATCAAAGGAATTGTCAGAGTCACTGTTAAAGCCATAAGGAACCAAACCAACCACACCATCGTCAGATTCTATTCCAAAAGACGCATCATCGATGCACTGAAGTGATTGTGCTGTCCATGAAAATCTGCTAAGAAATTGTTTAGTTTTTATTTAATTCTTCGTTTAATTAAGTCATTAAAGTCATTTATTACCTTTTTCGTTTAAAATAAAACACAAATAATATTTAACATCTGACTTAGCACAATTTCTTTGACAGTCGTAAAGTTAGCACATTTACACATCATTACCAACATCAGGTAAAAATTACTCAAATTCATAATTTTTTTTTTAAACTGTGTATTTTGAATTTATTTCTAAGACTGCATCAAAATCTCATTTTTCAAAAAAATTGACTTAGCACAATTTCATGTTAAGCTAACGATATGTATTTGTATATCGTTAAAAAGGTCTAAGATTCTTATTTTTCCTTTAAGAAATCAAAAATTAACAACAACCACTAGATGAAACATTTCCCTTAACAGTTTGAATTTAGTATATAAGTACAATTTAAATATGGCGTTCCTTGAAAAGCTTGAATAACATCCAATGGGTAACCAATTTTTACAAACAATAATGCATTTTACACCTGAAAACGTGCACTTTGTGAATAAATAATAAAACTTGTTCAAACTTATAAATAGTGAAAAAAATCCTTAAAGGCAAAAACTTACAGATATCTATATTTTATCTATATTAAAATATATATCGTTGGAAAATTTTATTTTACAACATCTATAACATCCAAATTAGCAGCAATTTTGTATTTGTATTTTGCCGGCTACATCTTAGCCAATAAAGGAATTCAGTATTTTTGATTTTCCTTGAGTGGGACCGTGGAAAATCAGTTGTTCATCATGTTTTTAATAAGTTACACAGCCACATAAAAAAAGGTGTCGGGGTTGACAGATCAGGCTATTATTTTCTTGCGTAGTTTGATGCGCTGAATACGAATCTGAAGTCCATTTTATTCCAACACGTTAGGATTTGTGGGATAAGAAAATTGCGTTCCTCGATAAACATGAATAACTTATTCATTTGTTCACCACTTTTTACTAACAAATAAGCGTTTTACACATGACATAATTCACTTTCTGAGTATTATAGTAAAAATTAGGGTAATGTAATAAAATAGGGGCTAAAAACTTCTACAAACTTTCAAAGTAGTTTGCAATTTTAAAGCTAAAACAGATGGTAGTAACAAGTTATGAATATAAATATATATATCGTTGAAAATATCTAAGATTCCTTTTTCCAAATTAGTTAATAAATCCAAACTTTGTTCATAACTGACTGAGTTATCAGCTCATAAGTGAGGAAAAACATAAAAAACGGGTTTTGAACCGTAAGTCAAGATTTTAAGGGTGTTAGGATACTTTGGTTTACAGATTCGTGTTGTACTAGACCAGACCTACATTATACACTAGGTCATGAACCAAGTTCATTTAATTTTTCCCATTTTGTAATTTGCATGTGAAATACCAGAAGGTCACGGCCGATAGTCCATATCCATTACTGACTCAAATTTGAATAAGCGTACGTATTGCGGAAAATATGACTGAATTCAGTGCAGTAACAAAAAAGATATACATATGTGTAAAATTATGGGAGTAAATTCGGTCATCTGTATGGGAGGTACCAGAAGGGATTTGGCAAACGTTTCGGGTTTCTGAGGACTATCATAAAATAATTAAACTGAAAAAATTTAAACATCATCTAGTTGACCGTTTAAAAGTTATGGGAATAATTAAAACTTTCCAAAAATTGGTAATTTTGTATAGGAGGTACCAGAAGGGAAAAATTTAATACCGCTAATTTTTCATACCGATCAGTGAAGCTCTACTCTAGTTATTCTTGCCACCAGCGAGACAGACAATCATGGCTCAATCGTCATAGAAAGTCCTAAAACGGATTTGGCCTTAATTTACTTGGGGTCTAACTCGTCTTCTGTAATGCGTTACTTGTTCTCTCGTATTAAATGATATATACCCTCATCGCTTAGGATGGGTTAAACTTTAGCAGTTAAACTTCGTACACTTTTATGGTAGGGGTCTGTGATCGGCGGGGGTTCTGCATGCCGGGACTACTTTATGTTTTTCAGATCGCTAAAACCGAATCTGAAGTCAGTTTATCGCCAACACGTCAGATTTTTGACATTACCCCTAACTTTGGGATCGAATTTTGGCGTTTTTGACTTGAGATTCGTATTCATTGCATTGAAATATATAGGAAAAGAGTAGTCTGATACCCAACCCTGACAATTCATTGTGTAGTTGTGCAACTTACAAAAAAAAAATTATGAAAAACTGATTTCCAAGGTCCTAAACTTTAATTTAATTTCCCTTTGCACCCCATGAATGAAGTATGGAATAGCTTCTCGCGTTGTTGTGAATTAACACGCTTTCTATTTTTAGATTCACAACTAACGGCACCTACTGTTTGAGAAGCTCTTACTAGACATGCCGATTGACTCGACACTTATGCTGCGAAGTTGCTGTCAACAACATTTGAGGGGAGCCGAGAATGAAAGATTTTTTTTTTTTTTAATATGACGAGTCAGGAATCGAACCTGTGATCTCCCGCATGGTAGTATCATGTTCTAACCACTATGCCACGGCCGGTCCCGATTTCTAAGGTCCTACCGAAGGAAAATCAGAAATCTAATTTCCTTTACTGACTACGTTGTAGCCAGCGTTGAGCTTAACAACATTGCTGAACACCACTTTGCAACATTCGGTCATTTCGATTGATAAAACACACAACAAAGGCCCAAAAATTAAAATTTTCCCTATACGATAACTTCAAATCGACATACATATCTCGACCTAGACCTGACCCAGCAAAACGCCGAGACACGTATAACTTTTTTTGACCGATTTTATTTTTTCCCGGTAAGCAGAACCCTCGCCTATTTGGGCTGTTGCATAGTGTATTTTTTTAAACTCAGCCTACAAGTAGTCTAGCCCTTCTGGTTTCTACCAAATTGTCCTGTTTTCTGTAAATTGGTATCGTTCGCTTATTTGGTGAAAAGATTTTTGTGGGATAAACTTAAGAAATCCCAATGATTAACGTACCCATTTTACGAAATGTAAGAGCAGCCAATGGGAATTCAGTGCCCTAACGTCAAATATTGGGCTACCTCACCTCTTTCTAGTATGAATTAAACGGCCCTATATCCAAAAGAACTGTATCGATCATAACTTTAAACAATAAAACTACCAGTACCTCTCATACAAAATTGTCATTTGTTATTACACGTTTAGTTAAAAGTTATATAGAATAAATGAATATTTTTGGTCATATTAAAATTTATATATTCTTGTATATATATATACTTTTTTGTATTGTTTAATACAAACTTTAATGTTGGAACAGTTTAACACATATTTGATAGCAGTTCCACTAAAACTTTGTATATTGCCCCCCAAATTTTTTGAAAGTTGTACACTGCAATTTTTCTTTCAGTTTTAACTTATTTAATGAGATAGCCATGCAACCAGAAGACTTAACTTAATATCCATTTACACCCCACGAAAGAAGTATGAAATAGCTTATTAGAGATTCTATCATAACCAATAACTGACTAATATAAAACCAAGATTTCCTCCAATTGAACTTTATTTTTTCCGTTGTACATATGTGGAGCCAATGTAAGTGTCATATTATAAAATAAATAAGAATCAACATTAAAACTTCAGAACTACAGCTTTATGTTGTATCCTATAGTTTATTAAATGTTATTTACAGACAGCATAAAACTATTCCCCTAAATGTAATTAATTTGCTACGTCTGGCAACACTGATAACGTGACAACACAAGAGTCCGATGCAGTTTGTGTGGGGAGCATTGCACAAAATGTAAAATGGCATTTTCCGGAAAAACTAAAAACCATTTTTCGCGGAAAATGTTAAAAGAAACCGATGAGGAGTAATGATGTGCTGGCTTGGAAGGCTGACCACCCACTAACCTTGGGAAAAATCGATAATGCAACCAATACCAACTGCAATGGGCGAAACTTTTGACATATTAAATTAAAAGTAGTAATTTCGACCAGTTTGAAGACAAAACTATCAATAATTTGACACAAAATTAAGAGCGACATGAACTTTGTTTGGCATGATTTCACTTCCACCTTTTATGTATTTACCACATTTCCATATTTGGGGAAAATCATTTCACTCGATTGAACAGTAATTAAGATCTATTAGCATTTGCTAGTTGTCAATCACACATTATATTAACATAAATCACACGACATTTTTTTTTTTGTTATCTTTATTTTCACTGGTGGTTAGGTTGTTTGTTTTTTTGTTTTGTATGCCATTCAAATACCATCATGTGTATATAATTGGAGTGGCACATATTTGGGCGTCCAGCAACAAATCGGGTTTCCACTGGAATTCACAACGAACGAGGCGACGACACACAAATCGCTATGACCCATGCAATGCGACATTCACTACTGCCACCGCTCACTTGCACTGCACTTTCCTACACCACACGATTTGGAGCTCGTACAGCAACAGCACTCATGTGTATTGCAGTTGGGTTCTTCGCGTCTCGCGCGCTTGTATGTGCAACGCATGTTGCACGAACAACGAACATCCCCCAACCAACCAACCATCATCATCCATTGCTGTTGCTGTTAGTTTATGGCTCCACAAAAGTTGTTCCGGTACTCTCGCGTCACCGCTGCTCTTGGGTTTCCGCGTGTGCGCTCTCTAAGTATCCGGAAGACAAGCATTACACTGCTCAGAGTATTGCAAATGTAACAAGCGAATGTCGGAATTAAAAAAAGAACAAACTGTTTTTTACACGAGATTTAAGTCATTTGTATTTACAACCACTATGGGGGCCACAAGGTAGTGAACACTTACCCACTCAAGTTTACGGTTAATATTCGTTGAAACATCTATTGCATCTCCAAATTGCGTATTTACACCTCAGATACATTTGATAATGAAAACAAATTGTAATCAACAGGTTGCCTACTTTTTTTAATGTTGACCCTTAAAATATTGGTATGGGTTCATTATATAATACCCACACACACATTGCTTTCGTATTACGATGGCTCATTTGTTCTTTTTTCTTTTGAGGTCAAGGTTTATGGCCTAGGTGCACTCTTGCAGCATCTAAATATTAAATATAAATATAATGCATATAGCAGAAGTCTGGGGATCCACCTGTGAATTTACTTAGTTTCGCTAATAAAATTCAGATTTTTTTGAAACTAACAAAAAGTCATTTCAGTTGGTAAGGAAGCGTTGTAAGTCCCAACTTTCTTTGGAAGTATCAAGACTTTTTTAGTCGATTGAGCTATGTCTGTCTGTCTGGCTGGTTAGTAGTCACGATAACTTGTCAATATTTATGCATCATCCTGAAACACAGTTTCAATATTTTTACAATATGTAGCTATATCGATCCAATCTTTCTGGGACCTCTCGTAGACATTTATCTAATTTTTTATTTGTTCCATATCTTTGGAACGGAAAGCTGCAGAATTTATTTATGGGTAAAAATTAAGTAATCCGAAAATTTTTTTCCGCCGATAAAATGATCGAATTTACACCCACGCCCAGATTAATTAAATCATACAAACTGATTCGTTGGTATGTATGATTTAATAATTCTTTGGAGCGCATGTTACGCAGTTTTCTTTTTGGGGTTATTGCATTTCTCCGATCGCGGACTGCTCAGCTGTGATAAAAAAAAGGGTCTTGATGGGGCGTCTCTGTGCACAGACAATCCCACAAAACTCAAGTGCCAATGAGTTAAGTCAATATGGCTATTGCTGGTGCAAGTAAATAACATTTTACACCATCTCAGGGAGAATATTGACGAATAGGAAACACCCTCTGGCCAATACATATAACCCCCTGGCAGAAGGATTAAAATGCTAACAAAAAACTGTTGTAGGTGAGCCCTTATCTGAAGACAAGGTCGCTCGAGAAGGGACTCGTTAAGAATCCACTCCTGACAACTCCTTCTACCTCGTTGATATCCAAAAAGAATACCTACCAGGTATCGGCCAAGGTCAAATCTTCCTCCTCGGTAAACAGCATGCCTCTACCGGATCTTCATGTGAGACTACCTCGGTAGCCTGCTTGAAAACATCATCCTGTAAAGGGGAACCGGTGGCTCTCACATTTGGTAAGAGGACTACAACCTCCTCGACTAAGACAGAGGATGAGGATCGGCTCTCTCGAAGGCAAAATTTGGCTATATACAATCCTGCAGTTTCCTTAGCAGACTTGTAGGAAAAGATACTGCTCTGCCCCGGTAAGGAAAAGGGATTGGCCAGGAAAGGACTTACGAAATATAGATAGATTCGAGAAATCGTATCCCCTCAAACCTACAAAGAACGACGCCTTCATCTCTTTTTTTCTTGCCGGAGCCCCTTTAATTCAACGGCTGCGAAAGACTTTGCTGCTAACCATTCTGCGATGGAGGTTATTGTCAGCCCTCCAGGACCCTCTACCAAACTTAAATCCTCTGCCTATTTGACCTCCGCTAGTGGGAAGTCAGCGAAACGTCCCCGTTTTGCTGAAGAATCCTTCAAGGACGCTAATAGTCCTCGAGCAAGGAACAGATTTTCATGACCAATTTCCTCCCGAACGAAAACTTGTTAAATGCTTAATAAAGATGTATAGTGAAATGAAAGTCAGCTGGTGATCCGTTGGTGGGTTGAACAGTAGCACCTCGTCAAACATGTAAAATAAAACAGTCATTGCCTCCCGGCTGAAACTTTTCAGATGATAGTTTATACGTTATTATTGAATAAAAATAAACGTCTACTGGCGTACATTGGTGGCGACCTAAAGGGTCTACTGTAGCACAATGGGGCTGATTGGAAAAATTACGGTAATAATATCACAACTTTCAATGTATTGTTCTGATTATTTTGAAATGTTCTAGAAATTTGTAGAGGAGTAGTCAGGCTTTTAGAAATTCGAAGTCAAAGTTGACCACTTTGGTGCTGCTGAAACTATCAAAGGCTGTCACTTTACACTTATTGGCCGATTACAAAGATGATTTACTAATAAGAATTTGCAATGTGAGGCAAACAAACATGCTTAGTGTTACTGAGTTCACTTTTAAAAATCTAAATCTACAGAATAACATTGCAGAATATCTTTTATCGTTATTAAGATATTCTCTATCAAAGTTTAAAATTCTAAAGTAATGATCGGAGTGAAATGTTAGCGCCAAGGATCACGCGAACGTTCATGACACAAAATGCATGCCTTCCATCAATTACCACGCGATCAATTTGATTTTGTTTGATTTTCGATCAACCTTCCTATAATTCAATATTTATTTTGCTATAATTTTAAAGTTTTTGCCTATGCTTGCTCCTACATGTTTTCTAATTAAGGCTAAAATACACGCTATTCACCAATATTGCCTATCTACGGTCAAATCAGTACATTTTGATTTCCTATCCACCTCCCTATAATTCGATATTACTTTGCTATAATTTTGTAGTGTTTGTCTTGGCTTAAGTATGGTTTACACGCTATCTACCCATATCTACTCATATCCCCTCAACAACATGAGCGAGATAGCCTAATTAGAAAACATGTAGGAGTAAGCAAAGACAAAAACTACAAAATTATAGCAAAGTAATATTGAATTATAGGAAGGTGGGTAGGAACTCAAAATGTATTGATTTGACAGTAGATAGGGGATATGGGTGGATAGCGTGTAAATCAGCCTTTAAACATGTAGGAGTAAAGGCTGATTTACAGCCTTTACATTTTGATTTCCTATCCACCATCCTATAATTCAATATTACTTTGCTATAATTTTGTAGTGTTTGTCTTTGCTTACTCCTACATGTTTTCTAATTTGGCTATCTCGCTCATGTTGTTGAGGGGATATGAGTAGATATGGGTAGATAGCGTGTAAAGGCTGATTTACACGCTATCCACCCATATCCCCTATCTACTGTCAAATCAGTACATTTTGATTTCCTATCCACCTTCCTATAATTCAATATTACTTTGCTATAATTTTGTAGTGTTTGTCTTTGCTTACTCCTACATGTTTTCTAATTAAGCTATCTCGCTCATGTTGTTGAGGGGATATGAGTAGATATAGGTAGATAACGTGTAAACCATACTTAAACCATACTTAATAATTAGGCTATCTCGTTCATTTTGTTGAGGAAATATGAGTAGATATGGGTAGATAGCGTGTAATCCATACTTAAGACTATCTGGCTTTTGTATTCGAGGGGATATGGATAGATACAGGTAGATAGCGTGTAAATTATACTTTATAATCTTTCATGACATTTTTATTGTCGTGATTCGTAGAGTGCAACTTTAATCTTACGTCGGGGCATGTTCACAAATCAGAGTGATGTAGAAATGCTTGCTCTAATGGGGATTGTGGCTATTCGATCACAAACAGGATTAAACCCAGAGGCAAGATAACAAATCCACATCCATATTCGTGTATTTCCTCATGGCAGCTATAATAGATTTCGCAATATTTAAGTGAGAAACATCCCTGCCTAGCCCATCTCTCTCTTGGATGGTTTTGATGTCAGCCTTGTATTTTTTAAAGACATTTGCCAGTCGTATAGTGGCATATAGCGAGATAGCGGGTGGCTAGCCAAAACACCAGGGTTCGTCGCTTTAAAACTACACGAATCCTATAAGCGTATATATGTATTTCTATGATCGTAAAAATTACTTATATCAAAAACTGCCAGCCTGGAATTTAGGAAGACTTGTAAAAACTGTCTTATACATTTTCGTATATTTCGAAATCATAATAATTCGTCTTCATAAATCACTCATTATGTTTCAAGATACATTGCTGATAATAAAATGCGATTATATACATAGGCGTAAGGCCATTCTAATATATTTACTTCAATACGGTTTCCAAATTCAAGGGCAACGAAAAATTCGATTTACTCCTGAATTGGCTGCTGAATTTCATCAGGACATAGCCGATGATCCCTGTTTTATGTTTCAAGTTATTTTGCTGTCAAAGGGAAACTCGGAGGCATTCATATTAGCGAAGGAGAACGCAGTGGAAGATTTACTTCACGCCATGGTGTGTTATTTGTAAGTAGAATAATAAGTATGTTTATAATTTGGCTGACTGGATTTATAAAAGTAAGTATTATACCTTTATTTCAGTGGCTCCTCTGTGGAAATGGAACGGAATGTACATGTGACACGATGTCTTGGAAAAGTTCGCAAAGAGATAAGTTTTATATTTCCTAATTGTAAGTATAATAGGAATTTACAATGGCATTAAGACTGGATTTGAATAAACTACATTGAAATAGATTAAATCGATATCGCTCTAGCCGAAATTTTTTTTTTGCTGAATTACTTATAAAAACTTACAAAAACATAATTTCTGCCTTCTCTTTTAACATTATAAGATGTCTTTGAACCAATTTATTGTCCGGATCAGCTAAAATTCTGCTCTAGTAATACGCTTGTCCCCGCGATTATACATGAAGTATATGACATTGTCACCAAAGCTGACACTGATTCACAAAACGATTGGAAGAAAAAACTGGCCGAATGGTTAATCCTCACAAATAAAGCTTTGCCCCAGGTGTCGAATCAATGTGCAGGCAACCCATCATTAAATGCTCGAGAAATGGCCCAACAGACTAAGGTGACTGCTTTTAAACATGCTCGCGAGCCACTTCAAGCCCCTATAGATTACAGGTCCTCTGACACGGGCGGAACATCGCACAACATTACTTCGTCTTCATGTGTAACATGCTCCAGTTTTGGTAGCGCAAATGAGTGCATTGCACAGCATAAGAACCAAACACTTGCTGATATTATCAAAGCCAAAACTGCTTCTTTAGTTGCAACCAAATCCTCCAGCATAATATATGAGATGGAAGAAATTGAGGAAGAAGGAGAATATGGTGTCTATGAAGTCAAAACGCCAGCAGGAATTATTGAAGAAATTGAAGATCAGGTTCGGCCCATAACAGAAGACACTATAACAAATGAAGCTGCTGCTAATGTTGTCACGGCGGTTCCAGAAGAACCGTCAACAGTCGCCGAAATACTAGAAAATTATATTGAAGATCAAGGACAAACACAACCAACAGATATAGAAGAAAATGAATTAGAAATACCACAGCAATCACAAAATTTGCCTGAATCAATTCCATCTCAAGAGGACGATATTCCCAAATCTTTACAGGACGAATATGACGAAGCTATGCCTGCTCAACCAGATGAAATGTATAAGGGTGAATAATTTGTTTAAAAAATACAATATAACGTTGTTCGTCCATTGATTTTTAATATATTTCCAACACTTTAATACCGCCGCATACTTATCCGGAGATATCAAAAAAAAAAAAATACAAACAATTTCATATTCTTTTAAAAAATTTCAAAAGTACTGAACTCTTACTAAACTAATTACACAGTACAACATTTTTCAGCTCATTGATTTGGGACTCAATTCTGAAAACTGCACGTAAAAGTATCCCCAAAAAGAAGAAGTTCTAGAATAATTTAATATCGATTTGAAGGTAGTAAATATCTTATAGGGGAATTTGTCACGTTTTAGGCTCTTTTGTTTGACATAACTCGAGAACCACTAGTACGATTTAGCTAAAACAAATTAAAAAAAAATAAGAATTACAATTCTTTTAATCTGTTCATATAACGTTTCCCTACATAAGCAACTGTTGTACTCCGTGGCGTATGATTTACGTGCAATATTACTTAAGATAATCATACGCCACCATATAACAAAAAAACATAAACGTGAAAAATTCCTCTTTACGATACTTTCAAACTTCAAGTCGATATAAAATTATTATGGCATGTAACTTGACAAAACCAATTACCCTTTATGTAAGATTAGGTTGTGGACACATGTAGTCTAGTTAAAACCAAATATCACTACAAACCAAGATATGCCGATCTATTATCTTATTAAAGAAAGAAAAAGAAGAAAAGGGAAGGGATAGAGAAAGAAGATCAAATCGAGGAAACCCCAACCCGCATGAAGCATTTAATTGCCTTTTGGTCCGGCAGACACGACAGTAGTTCAGTATGGATCTATCCCATTTGTCTGTCAATTGCATGATATTGCAGTGGCCAGTTAGAGTTCCACAGGCTGGTCAAAATCAACTGTATTCTGTCCTCAGAGATCTAGCAGTTATACAGTCGATTCTGGAGATCCAACATCTTCAGGCTGTTTTCCACATCCAGTCCTCCATTAAGCCAAAAAGGTAACAAATGGGCGCGTGAAAATCTTCCAGAGAGTCTTGATTAGACATAGTACGGCCTCTTTTGTCCAATAGGTCCACCGATTCATTACCAGTAATCTCGCAATGTCCTAGGACCCAACAGAGGCTGACATCCAGAGGCTTTAGTCCATCCAACTTCTCCTAACAGTTTCTCACAAGCTTTGATTTGTACAATGTATAATTTTGTAATTATTACAGATACAAAAGATGGTTATCCGTTGGCTAGTATCGTTTCTACACCCCATAATATCATCATCAGAAATCAGATTGATCACGTGTTATTGATGGAAGGCATGTCTCAATCGTTGTGGACATGCGTGTGATGCGCGGTGAAAATATTGACTCGGATCACCACCTAGTTGCAGCCAAGGTACACACACGTTTGAGTAGTGCTAGAAACACTTGTAATCCATCGCAAAAGTAAGCTAGACATAAAAAAGCTGCACACCACCGAGATAGCCAATGCCTATTCCAACCAACTCTCTCAATTACTCCAAACAAACCGCTCTAGTTCTGATGATCCCGACACACAGTGGCAGCATATTGCGAATTCTATGACCACTGCCGCAACGACCGTACTGGGTTATGAAAAACCACGCTCAGACAAGCCCTGGTACAATGATGAATGTCGCGAAACGTCTGAGGAAATGGATGCTGCATACAAGGCAAAACTGCAGCCAATGGCGACGCGTACGCCTGTTCAGACGGAAAAAGCGTCTGTGGAAGAAAAGAGAGAGCCAGGATATCGAAAACTAGAGGATAGAGGAGAGGCACGGACACTCAGAGTGTGCTGCAAATAAAGAGGAAACAATTTCTATCTCTCCCGAAGGCAGCATAAGTGACGAAAACACACCAATCATCGACGATGGAGTAGACTGTCCACTAGGGTAATAACTTTTTTTGGCCAACATTCTCCCCAGGGCTTTTCTAATGGCAAATATTGTATTAACACATTGAGTGCCATGGCTACACGTTTTCGTGCGACACCTAATACTTTCTGGGGTGCCACGTCGCACGTTTTCGTACGACAGGCATTGTCTGGCCTTAGATATTGTCGTGCGTTTCTGTGTGACTCTACAGGGTTTTTTTAATGTGTTTCTAGTACCCTAATGTTTGCCCTAAATTTTGGTTCAAGTTTCATAGAGATATCTTCATTTTTTGCGGATTTAACATAAAAACTCGGAGGTTCTTTTTAATTTTGAAAATTTATTGGAATTCATTCGATATTTCGAAAAAAAAAGTATAAAAAAGATACAAAAATATTAAAATTAGGATATGATAATTTCAATTTACATTAATTCTTTAGATGTGCATATTTCGGAAAGCAATCAATGCACAATTGGGGAGTGTTGGGGCATTGCGGACAGTACGTAGTTGTCCTTTTGATATTCTTTCTTGCTTCATTTCGACTAAATTTTCTTTTTGCTTCAGCGTAGCATAAAGCGCAAGCACGTCGGATGTTTTTATTATTTTCATCTACTCTTTTTCTGATAATATGTTTTGATTGCGATACAGGCTGAGAGGATATGAGATTTAGTAGGTCCTTAGCAATGCGTTCACGGAATGTTCGTATATTAATGTTTTTATTCGTAGCTGCTTTATACACAGTAAAGGCATTTACCACGGAAAGTCCGAGTAAAAGTTCAATTCCCAGCTTTCGATATCATTTTAACCCTTTGCGAAGGGTATTTGAGTAAGAAGCCATTTGGTCGGAAAGATCAATGCCTGCTTTCCCCTTATTATATTCTAGCACAGCCAATGGCTTTTCTGTTGCTCGTCTGTTACGTCTCGCTCCTCGACTAGTTGAAGGCTCTTCAGGATTACGTGCTCCATCTGTTGTGGATACCATTATCGGGGCATGTTTCGTAGATAGCATTCTGACGTCGCGTTTATCTTTCCACTTCAGAACAACTATACCATTGGGATCTTCTCTAGCCACTACTTCGCCTTTCTTTATAGGAGCAACCATAACTTCTTTTGGCAAATGTTTCTTGTTGGCACGGAGTGTACCGACAACATGTGTTTTTTGATCTAGCATTGAACGAGCCAATTCATAGCTTGTGTAAAAGTTGTCTACATATAAAGTTCGACCTTGACCTTTCAAATCAATGATCAGATCCTCGCAAACTCTTTTTGCCAAACCGACTTCTTTCAGTCCACTTGATGACTTTCCGGAGTATATTTGCAATGACCAGGTGAATCCTTCGGTAGAGCAGAGCAGATATAATAAAAAATTTAAAAAAATGTAAAGAATAATGCGTAAAAAGAAAAAAAAATTAAGAAATAGCAAAAAAAAACGCGTCGCACATTTTCGTACGACAGTGATTTTTACGATTGCAATTCCGTCGTGCAGTGCCACGTCGTACAGAAACGTGCGACATAAAAAAACCGTTATAAAATCCAAAATAAACCGCAAAATTATCCAGGATTGGCGCAGAACTGAATATTTTCTACTTTTACACTAGTTTATAGCAAAAAATGTGCTTGGCACCGGGGGAAGGTTTTCGTCAAAACCCCTTGGCACTCAATGTGTTAATGATAAAAAAAACTATTTCAGTTCAATTTGCAAAAAAAAACCTTACGTACCGACAGCGATTTCTAAAATGCCTTTAATATATTTTTTTTAATAAAAATTTTTATAAAATATGGTTTAATTTATAAAATATGGGGAATGGGACTTTGCCCAGAGGCTGAAAGTTACTGATTGTCACTCGCTTGGGAGTGACCAGAATCGATTCCTTTGCGGCACTGTCCAAGCAGCTAACTACTTCCGGCCTTAGACCAAGTATTCCCTGGGCAATGACTTTAAAGCAACCGCTTAGAAGTTAGCTAGAGTTAGAAGGCGAAACGTTGAGTAACCTAATCGGCATGCTACCACCGATGCGTCTTAGGAAATAGGTAACAGAAGTTACTGAAGCTCAACACAGGCTCTCCTAGTGGCTTTGGCAGCCCCAAGAAACTAGGATCGGGAGCGGTGGCATAATAAGCCACTCTCCTTAAACAAAATTTATTATGAAAACACGGAGAATAAATATAACAAGAACCCCCCCAAATGTTGACGACCCCCGCAAACGATATAAGGACCATGATTTAAGGATATGCACCTGGAATGTCCGAACTCTTTACAGAGATGGTGCCTCTATCCAACTGGCGGATGTCCTCGACAAATACAAGGCTGACAACACCGCTGTTTAATGGTTATTAAACAGACGAAAGATTGTTGTGCGAGACATGTGTCTTATGATTCCTGACTAAGTGTATGTATTTTATGATCACTGCTGATTAGGAAAATCCCTTGTAAACTCATTAGGGGAGGTCCCAATATAAAGGACAAGACATATGTATTTACTTATGCGTTATGATACTTTAGGAAAATTATAATCTGGCTGTGTGTGGTTTAACAAAGCAGATCACACACACCAAGCTATTTACAGATCAAACACAACAATCTGGTTATTGATAAGAAGCAAGAAAGGGAAAGGTTTGGGATTTCCTAAGTGGGTAATAAAACGTTGCTGATAATGCATGTGGTCTGCGGACTGATAAACGCTGATAATTTCTTTCTCGCTTCTTCGTTAGTTTTAAGTAGTTTAATAAGTATTCTCAGATTTAGCTATTAAGTACAAGTGTTTGAAAATAAAATCAGTTGTCTCTACGAAACTCAAAGAAGCGGTTGTTTTATTAAAGTAATCTTCGCGCCTCAAAACATTGGTCCTTCGAACAAAGAAAAATCAGTGAAAAAAAAAAAAAATAAATCTGCGAAGTAACAAACCTCGAGATTAACTGAATAAGAAAAAAAAAAATATAAATCTGCGAAGTAACAAACCTCGAGATTAACTGAATAAGTGTAAAAAAAAAAACGAGAGCCAAAGAAAAACGGTTCTGCGAATCAAAGCGTATTTTACGGCTTGAAACAGTAAAATAATTGAAAAGTTGTGTGCGTATCTCAAGGCCTAAACATTGAGATAGTGAGTGATTGAGTTAAAACAAAAAGAAAAACATAGTGCATAAAATAAAAAAAAATGGCAACGGAAGCTAGAATGAACCTGTATAAGAAACAGGTAGCAATCGTAAAGGATATAGAACGATTGGGAGAAGGGCGGAAATTGAGATCCGTCGTGAAGAAGCAAAAATTAGAAAAATTGGAGTTACTGTGGCAAGAGCTGAAGAAGAATCACGAGCTTCTGGAGCAAGCAGGCTGTTTCACGGAAATATATTTTAAGGATGATTATTTCGGCAGCTACGAAGCATCTTACATCAAATGCAAGGAAACTCTGGAACTAATGGAAGAAGAAAAAGATGAAATGGCACCGGCGTCAAATACTGCAACGACAGAAGAAGATGCTGCAAAGAAGTTTATAAGTGTCCGAGATGGAAATCAAGTCCAGGAGAATGCTGAAATTACTTACTGGAGAAACCAGTTTTATAAGGATTTAGCAAAACTAAGGGAAATAATAGACAGCACAATTGATGGAAAAAGCCAAGTAAAGCTGAGAAGTCATAAAGCAAGAATATTGGAGAAAAATGAGCGGATGATGAAAGTTTATGATCAGCTGAGGGAGAAGCTTCATGTTCGAGACAAGTTGCTAGACGATGACTATGAAGTCATTCAAGAAGAAATAGCATCAGCGGTAGACGCTATAGCAGAAAAATTGGATGATGTATGTGAAATGGCAAAACCTCAATCGCTGCAATTAGAGGCAATAAGGATTCCGAAATTCTACGGAGATATAAAAGAGTGGTCCTCATTCCACGACCTATATAAAAAATTGATCCATGAAGATAATAGGATAACAGATGTTGAAAAGATGTATCGACTAAAAGGCTTAATATGTGGAGATGCCAGCAGATTGATTCAACATCTCCAAATCAACAGCAACAGCTATGAGGCTGCATGGGAAATACTCTGCCAAAGATATGACAACCAAAGACAGTTATTCACGAAACTGATTGATAGAATACTTGATCAGTCATCGGTGACTAGTAATAATGCTACAAGTATGAGAAACTTGCTTGATACCACGATCGAATGCGTACAAGCAATCAAAGCGATGGGATTGAAACTAGATGATGCAGACCCAATATTGGCGAGAATTGTAATTCGAAAATTGGACAATGATGGACTCAGGCTGTATGAGCAGACAGTAAAAAAAGCGAAAGAAATTCAAAAACTTAATGATGTTATGGAATTCCTGGAACAGCAGTACAATGCGTTGGAGGCAACGAAAAGCAAAAAATCGTACATTGTACAGAAAACGGCGCTGGTGACAACAACAATGCAGCAATGTTTCCATTGCAAGGCGAACGGGCACCATATTATAAAGTGCGCCAAATTTATTGAACTGCAGGCCAAAGATAGAAATGATTTAATAAAAAGCTATAACCTTTGCCGAAAATGTCTAAAACATAATGTCAGCCGAAGATGTGATAGTAAAATAGGATGCGAGAAATGCGGAGGGTTCCATCATTCAATGTTGCATATCGAGTTTTCCAAAGGAAAGAACGTTGCGATGACAATGAATTCAACTGAAAAAATATTGTTGGCAACTGCACAGATTCGAGTAAAGAAAGTGCAAGGCGGTTATGCGACTCTGAGAGCTTTAATAGATCAAGGATCACAAACAACAGTGATATCTGAAGAAGCAGCGCAAATACTTAATCTTCCGAGAAAAAGGGTAAATGTGGAAGTTCATGGACTCGGTGGGACGCTAGTTGGTGTAGCAAAACATCAAGTGAATTTAGAAATCCGGCCACGGTTCGTCAGCAACAACAAATTGGACGTTAATGCAATTGTAATGCCTACAATTGCTTCATGTCATCCAGACGACTCATTTTATTACAAAATTAGTGAATGGAAAAATTATACGTTGGCAGATCCCGATTTTAACCAGTCAAGCAGAATTGATGTCGTCATTGGTAGCGATCTCTATGTCGATTTACTGGACGAAGGAATGATTAAGAAAGAGAAGATCCTCGGACAAGCAACAAAACTTGGGTGGATATTATCTGGCCACTTAAACATAAGAAGAAAGAATAAGAGTGTATCAACTAACATGACTCAATTGGAAAAGTTCTGGGAGTTGGAGGAGGTAAATGATGACGAAAATCCTCATGAAGACGAAATCTGTATGCAACATTATTTATCGACGAGCAGAAAAAACAGCGAAGGGAGGTTCGTAGTGAGTCTGCCATTGAAAGAAAATAAGGAACTTGGCGACTCATATAAACGAGCAATGGCAAGATTCATAAATTTGGAAAAAAGACTTCAAACTAACCATAAATTGAGAGACGAGTACACTAAGTTTATGGAGGAATACAAAAAACTTGGGCATATGAGGAAAGTAGAGCAGAGGATGTCTGGGAATTACTATATTCCCCATCAAGCTGTTATAAAAGAAACAAGTCTGACAACAAAGCTACGAGTGGTATTCGACGCATCAATGAAAACGTCGAATACAAAAAGCCTCAACGATATTATGTACGTCGGTCCACGACTACAAAAGGATGTGTTCGACATAATCCTCAATTTTCGGATGCATAAGTACGTGATGATTGCTGACGTGGAAAAAATGTATAGACAAATTATGGTGGATGAATCAGATCAAAGTTATCAACATATTCTATGGAGAAGCGACAAGAACACACCAATAGAGGAGTACAAGTTAACAACGGTAACATACGGAACATCATCAGCTCCTTTTCTAGCTGTGAGGACGTTATTCGAAATTGCAGCAGAGTGTAATGATGAGAAAATTGCAAAAATAATAAGGGATAACTGCTACATGGACGATCTGATGACGGGAGCAGATTCAATTGAAGCCTGTATAGAGATACAAACAAAGTTGCGAAATCACCTGCATAATTATGGATTTCATTTGAGAAAATGGTGCTCGAATGCGACAGAAACTCTAAACGGCATAACATCGCACGACAGCAATGAAGTGATCGATATAGAAGAGGACGAAAACGTAAAAACTTTAGGGTTGCAATGGAGGCCAAAATCGGATAATTTTTTGTTCAAAATAGCAACTGCTGGTAGTACGGATATAACTAAAAGGTTAGCGTTATCGTACTTGGCGAGAATTTTCGATCCTCTGGGACTACTGACTCCAATAACGATCACTGCTAAATTATTTATACAGCAGCTTTGGGTGATGAACCTGGAATGGGATGTCAAGATGAATGATGATTTAACAAAGCAGTGGATTAAGATAGTACAAAATATGATTTTGCTTCAGGAAATTCGAATTCCAAGATGGGTAAACACAACATCCAAGGAAAGAGTAGTGTTGTTGGGCTTTGCAGATGCATCGGAAAAAGCTTACGCAGCAGTAGATTATGTTAAGGTCGGAAAACAAGTGTCTATACTTGCGGCAAAAAGTAAAGTCAATCCGATAAAAAATCGGAAAACAATTCCAAAGCTCGAATTATGTGCAGCACAACTATTAGCAAGACTCGTTGGAAAAATAATGAAGATAATGCACAACAAAATAGAAGTACACGCTTGGACCGATTCAACGATTACTTTAGCGTGGATCCAAAATAATACCAGTAAAGACAGATTTATTCGAACAAGAGTAGCGGAGATACGATCATCAATACCATGCAGTCGTTGGCGATATGTAAAATCTATGGGATCCAGAGGAATTGCACCAGAAAAATTGAATGAAACATGCCTGTGGTGGAACGGCCCAAATTGGGCAAAAGAAGATGAAGAGAATTGGCCGACAGTTGGTGCAGTTAATACGGTGACCACTACGACCATGATCAATGGTGATAACTTCATCAATGATATTACCAAGAAGTATTCATCGTGGAATAAAGTAATAAGAATTCTAGCATACGTAATACGGTTTGGGAAGAAGCTGAAGAAAATTAAACTGCCGGAATACTTATGTGCAGATGAATTAGAAGAAGCAGAGAAATTAATAATAAAAAATAATCAAATGTTGGAGTTTGCAGCAGAAATTGGTCAGTTGAAACAAGGGCAACATGTCCATCATAAGAGCAAGATAGTGACGTTAAATCCATTCTTAGATGCAGACGATGTGCTTAGAGTTCGTGGTCGACTACACAACGCAAAAATATCTTTTAACCATCGGCATCCGGCAATAATTTCTGAAGGTCATCTGGCAGACTTAATAATAGAAGATGCACATAAGCGGACGTTGCATGGTGGAAACCGTTTGGTCGAAGGTGTTATCCGAAGAAGCTATTGGATTATTAGATTAAAAAATCGTGTAAGGAAATTGATTCGCAGTTGTGTCAAATGTACAAGATATCGTACGGAAGACAAAAACCAGTTAATGGGCAATCTTCCGAGCTGCAGAGTTAATGCGTGCCATCCCTTCGAGCATTGTGGTGTAGATTATGCCGGTCCAATACAAGTTAAGTGTACAAAAGGTCGAGGTATCAAAACACATAAAGGCTATATTGCAGTGTTTGTGTGTATGGCCACAAAGGCTATACATTTGGAAGCTGTAAGTGAGCTGTCTTCAGATGCATTTTTGGCAGCGCTAAAAAGATTCTTTGCCAGAAGAGGAAAATGTCGCCATATGTATTCCGACAACGGGACGAACTTTATTGGAGCAGCAAAAAAATTGGACAAGGATTTTAATACGGCAATTAAAGATAATTCAAAATTGGTCGGCGTATTAGCAGAAGACAGAGTAGAATGGCATTTCATCCCGCCGGCAAGTCCCCATTTTGGGGGATTGTGGGAGGCCGGTGTAAAATCTATGAAGCATCATTTGAAAAGAGTAATCGGCGAGAACAAATTAACTTTTGAAGAGTTAACCACGGTGCTGGCTCAAATTGAAGGCGTATTAAACTCCAGACCGTTATATGCAATTGCGGACGATGCAGATGATGAAGTACTAACTCCAGGTCATTTCTTAATTGGTCGTCCACTTACTGATATACCAGAACCAGCGGAGGAAAGAAAGATATCGTCGTTGAACCGATGGAGGTTGCTAAACAGTCTAAGCAGACAGTTTTGGAGAAAATGGAAAGATGAGTACCTGACAACATTACAAAGCAGATACAAATGGACAAAAACTAAACCGAATGTGAGAGAAGGTCAGCTGGTGATTGTCAAAAATGAAGATACTCACCCATCAAGATGGCCCATGGGAAAAGTTATAGAAGCACATCCGGGGAATGATGGACTAGTTCGAGTCGTTTCAATAAAGACACAGAATGGGATAGTAAAACGCCCAATAAGTAAAATATGCACTCTAGATGTGATACAAGATCCAGATCCGATAGCAGAGGTCGGTAAAAGGACTAATGCAAAGAAAGACTCCAGGTCATTGAGTGTTAGCATGTCAAAAGTGATGATAGTGATGTTAGCAGTGTTGTTTGGTCAAGTCGCGGCTGTACACAATACAACAAAAACAAATATTGAAACCTTGCCAGAAGGCACAGCAGTTTATATGGACAACCTAGGCATGATGGATATTACGACCTCGACGTGGAACATGATGGTGTATTACAATTTGACTTCCTTTTTGGAGTCGATAACGCAGATGTCAGAACTGACAAATCGAAGCTGGTCTATATGTGATAGATTAGGAGAATTTAAACAACAATGTAAAACAACGCTACAGAACTTTGAGAATCGAATCCAAGAAGTTGAACGAAATAATAATTTATTTACGTTAAATGAAGACCGTCGTCCAAGAAGGGGAATAAATTTCGTCGGATCGTTTTACCATTGGTTGTTCGGATTGATGGATAACGACGATAGGGAGGAAATAGAGCGTAACATGGAAGTATTGTTGAGCAATCAATACAAAATTGAGAATTTATTGCAGAACCAAAGCTCATACGTGGATGCTACCATGAATGTGTTGCAGAAGACTACGAGCGAAGTGAACAAATATTATAAACAAATGCAAGAAAGAGTCGACAACATCACAATCCTAACAAATCAGCAATTTTTTGTATACAAAGAAGTCATCAAGTTTATGTCAATTTCAAGCCAAATGGAAAGCGAAGTTCAAGAAGTTGAAAAAACGCAGCAACAAATTATGAGGATACTAATGGACATAAATCATGGAAAGGTTAGTCCCGATTTATTAAAGCCGGAGCAGATTGGCCAAGAGATTCAGAGAATAAATGAGTGGCTTCCGGAAAAACTAAGGCTTCCAGGAAGCAAAGGAAATCAGGTTCCTACAGTTCTTCAGCTGCTAACAGGAAAGGCGGCTGTCATGAAACGAAAATTGGTAATACAAATTAAAATCCCACTAATTTCCAAAAGACTCTCGAATATTTTTAAGGCGATTCCCGTCCCAGTTCAACAAGGACCCACACAAATGATTGCAGCAATTGGTCAACCATACGTAGTATTTAGCCATGAAGGAGATGTATACCACTTGCTGTCTGAATAGCATTTCATGAATGCAAGGTGATTGCAGACAGACACTATCTGTGCGAGGGCCATTGGGCTTGGCAGGATGCAGACGACAACTTTTGCGAAATATCTCCGTTAAAACCACACAAACAAGTTTCATGCCAATTCATTGAAGCTAGTAACAAGCATATGTGGATCAATTTGGACGACCGCCATAGATGGATATTCAAATCGTCCATGAACACTTCAATACATGTGGTTTGTGAACAGAAGCAGCAGGATCTGTTTATGCTTCCATCGCAAGGAATTCTAACGTTGGCTTCAGGTTGTTCGGCTCGGATTGGGAAAACGCATCTACCAGCTAGCAACCAGAAAAATTTAACCACCGTAGGAACATTTGGGACACATCTTCTCAGTAAAATTACGGACACTGTTGCTGCCACGCTGAAGCCTCTGGGTCCACATAGCATTAACAACACGGCGGACGTCGCTAATATCAACCATCTTATTCTACAAACTCGTGAAGCAGACTGGCACTTACAGGGTCAGCAATTTCATCATGTATCCGGGCACTCCGCATTAATATTAGTCATTGTTGTAATTGTAGTATTAGTTGTTGTTTTTATAAGACTAAAAATAAGGGAAAGACGGGTGCAAATTATTTTGAATGGCCGCCGGGAAAATGTTTAATGGTTATTAAACAGACGAAAGATTGTTGTGCGAGACATGTGTCTTATGATTCCTGACTAAGTGTATGTATTTTATGATCACTGCTGATTAGGAAAATCCCTTGTAAACTCATTAGGGGAGGTCCCAATATAAAGGACAAGACATATGTATTTACTTATGCGTTATGATACTTTAGGAAAATTATAATCTGGCTGTGTGTGGTTTAACAAAGCAGATCACACACACCAAGCTATTTACAGATCAAACACAACAATCTGGTTATTGATAAGAAGCAAGAAAGGGAAAGGTTTGGGATTTCCTAAGTGGGTAATAAAACGTTGCTGATAATGCATGTGGTCTGCGGACTGATAAACGCTGATAATTTCTTTCTCGCTTCTTCGTTAGTTTTAAGTAGTTTAATAAGTATTCTCAGATTTAGCTATTAAGTACAAGTGTTTGAAAATAAAATCAGTTGTCTCTACGAAACTCAAAGAAGCGGTTGTTTTATTAAAGTAATCTTCGCGCCTCAAAACAACCGCCATACAGGAAATGAGATGGACGGGACAGGGATGCACACGACGAAAGAACTGTGACATCTTTTACAGCTGCCATGCAGAAAGACACGAATTTGGATGTGGTTTCATAGTCGGCAAGAGACTTCGACACCTGGTCTCGCGGTTTAACCCTGTAAGTGACCGAATAGCCACCATTCGCATCCGGGCGAAATATTTTTACATCACGCTGATTTGTGTACACGCCCCGACAGAAGATAAAGACGATGAGATTAAAGATGCATTTTACGAGCGCCTAGAGGAAACATACGACCGCTGCCCTGGCCACGACATTAAAATTGTTCTGGGAGACTTTAATGCAAAAATAGGAAGGGAAGATGTTCTTGGTCCATCGATCGGTAAATTCAGCCTGCATACCGACACGTCAGACAACGGGTTTAGGCTGGTTAGCTTCGAAGCGGGAAGGAACATGGTAGTTAGTGGAACAAGATTCCAGCACAAAGATATCCACAAGGCAACTTGGCTATCCCCCGATCAAAACACCAAAAATCAAATTGATCATGTGGTAATCGATGGCAGACATGCATCTAGTGTCATGGACGTGCGTGTGATTCGTGGTGCTAATATTGGCTTGGATCATTACCTGGTTGTAGCCAAGGTGCGCACAAGATTGAGCAGAGCGAAAAACGCACGTAACCAAACACAAAGAAAGCTGGACATCGCGAAGCTGCAAACCCCAGAGATAGCTACTGCCTACTCCAACCAGCTCTCCCAACTTTTACGACACAACGCCTCTACTTCTGACGTTCCCGATACACAGTGGCAGCATATTGCGCATTCCATGGCAACCGCCGCAACAACCGTGCTAGGATATGAAAAGCGGAGCTCAGACGAATCCTGGTACGATGAAGAATGTCGCATAGCGTCTGAGGAACTGGATGCTGCTTATAGGGCAACGCTACAGCCAATTGCGAACCGTGCTGTTAGGGAACGGCATAAGGAGAAAGCTAAACGGGCGAGACAGCTATTTAGGGGAAAAAAACGTCAGATGAAGGAACGGGAGAACGAGGATATAGAGCGATACAGGGATAGAGGTGAGGCCCGAAAATTTTACCAGAAAGTAAGAGCAAATGGATACGGTAATGGCCTCCCCACCTGTAAGGACAGTGATGGAAATCTGGTCACGGATACGCAGATTGTGCTGCACATATGGAGAGAACACTTCCAGCAACTGCTGGTTCCAGAAGACGTGAAGTTATCACGCCAATTGTCGACGACGGCTTAGATTGCCCACCACCAAGTCAAGCCGAGGTAAGAAGAGCAATATCGCGGCTGAAAAACAACAAAGCAGCCGGTGCCGACGGTCTGCCCGCAGAGCTCTTCAAGTCCGGTGGCGAGGAGTTGATAACGAGCATACACCAGCTCCTGCGCACGGTTTGGCTTAAAGAGTGCATGCCCGACGATTGGAATGTATGCGTATTATGTCCTGTGCTGAAAAAAGGTGATCCAAGTGTGTGCTATGTGAAAGACTAAAGCCAGTGTTATCCAACCTGATCGGGCCTTATCAGTGTGGCTTTAGACCTGGAAAATCAACAACTGACCAGATTTTCACACTTCGGCAAATCCTGGAAAAGACCCAAGAAACAGATCGACACGTACCATCTTTTTGTCGACTATAAAGCTGCCTTCGACAGCCCGATACGGCAGAAATTACTTGAAGCCATGGCTGAGTTTGGTATTCCAGCGAAGCTGATACGTCTTTGCGGAATGACGCTGACTGACAGGAAGTCTTCAGTGAAGATTGGCAAGGACCTTACGGAGCCATTCTATACCAGACGAGGCCTAAAACAAGGCGACGGCCTATCGTGCGATCTCTTCAACATTGTGATGGAGATGATAATGAGAAAAGCTGCGGTAAACACGAGTGGCACTATATTCAACAAAAGCCACATGCTACTCGCGTACGCTGATGACGTAGACATCATCGGTCGAAAACTGCGGGATGTGACTGCAGCCTTCTCAGGTATTCAGAAGGAATCAGCGAAAATGGGCCTAACGGTGAACGAGGACAAAACGAAGTTATTAGTTTCAACGAACAAAGAATCTACTCGTTTGGGAAACTGCGTGAACGTTGACAACTATAATTTCGAGGTGGTAGATAATTTTGTCTACCTAGGCTCCGCCATCAACAAAGCAAATAATGTCAGCCTAGAAATCCGGAGAAGAATCCTGCTTGCAAATAAATGCTACTACGGACTAAGCAAGCGATTCAATGACAGAGCCCTCTCTCGACGAACAAAACTCAAGCTATACCAGATACTAATTCTACCTGTCTTAATGTATGGCTCAGAATCCTGGGTTATGACACAAGCGGATGAATCGGTTCTGGCGGTATTCGAGAGAAAAATACTCCGTAAAATATATGGGCCCATCATCGTTAACGGAGAGTATCGGCGTCGTATGAATCATGAGCTGTACGAGCTGTACACTGACATTGACGTGGTCAAACGCATTAAGGTGCAACGGTTACGTTGGCTAGGTCATGTTGTACGCATGGACGAAAATGCTCCAGCTCGAAAAGTCTTCGGCAATAAACGCGATGGACGGCGCAGAAGAGGGCGACCAAAACTCCGTTGGAAAGACCAGGTTACTGAGAACCTTACAGAACTCGTTGTGACTAACTGGAGAAGAAGCGCAGAAGATCGAGGCGCTTATAATATTTTTCTACATGCGGTATATAATCCACTGGGATTGCATAGAAGTACCAGCTAAGTAAGTAAGATGGTTTATACATATGTTAGTATGTAAACGTAAAAAGTAAACGTATGAAAAGTATGTATTGTAAGATATAAACATTAGGTTCAAAATACGCGATGTTTTACAAAGCGGATATATATCTTGTACAATTACAACCAATATATGAAAAAAACTTTTTTTGATTCAAAACTTTAACGCGTTTGGTGCGTAACCTTTTTTAACGATAGCGAAAAACTAAAAACGCAGTTCTTAATATTTGTCCATGCCCTACACGATTTTGTCTGGGGAGATTTGATATTTGCAAGAAATGCAAAAAGTTATTACCCTACTGTCCACCACTGAGCCAAAACGAGATCAGCACGGCAATTGCACGGCTTAAAAATAACAAAGCTGGGGAAGCCGATGGCAGAGCTTGAAGTTCAAGGTATTGCAGTCAGATCGGGGGGAACTGATCTAGAGCTATATAATGTCTACATTCCGCCAGTTGTCCACCAGGCTACCGTCCCGACATCCGGACCCTTCTAGACGGTGACATGCGTCTGGTCCTTGGGGACTTCAACGAACACCATCAGCTCTGGCACTCATGCTTAGGGGATAACCAGAGAGGCGCATTACTGGCGGAACAAATTGATCTGTCCATTTTCTGCACCCTGAATGAGGATGCCCCCACACGGATTATGCGAGCATCAGCTCCCCAGATATAACTATTGCGAGCCCTAGTCTGATAAACTACGCAACATGGAGAGCCGTAGTTTCACTGGCATCAGATCACCTGCCCATAATCATCTGTCTGGATAGACCCAACGACTTCATCGTCTCTGAACGCCGAACCTTCATCAACCAGAAAAAAGCAGACTGGCACGGCTTCAGAGAGTTCACCGATCGCATTTTCAGTGATCTTCCAGCTCCCACCAACGTTCACCAAGCTGAGAGCAAATTCCGCCATACTGTCATCGCAGCAGCAGCCCGCTTTATTCCTGCTGGAAGACTATCTTTAGTGCGGCCGCACTTCCCAGCAGAGGCAGCGATATTAGCAGATGAGCGCGATGACATCCGAAGTACCAACCCTGACGACCCACGTATCGTCCAGCTGAACGGTAATATCAGCAGGTTGGTAAATGAGGACAAGCGGAGAAAATGGATTGATCACCTGAAAAACTGCAACCTGAGCTCAGGAGTGGGTAAGTTGTGGTCCATAGTTCGATCTCTCTCCAACCCAACGAAGAAGGATGACAGGGTCGCGATTAAGTTTGCCGACACCACCATTTCCGACCCTGTAAAGTGCTCGAATGCATGTTGCATGCAGTTTATCGAGCACCCAGAGAGAGACAAGGCGAAACGAAGTGTTGTTCGCAAACTTCACAACTTTCCAGTCTCGGACATACCACAACCCTACACCCCTTCTGAAGTCTCAGAGGCCATCAATACAGCCAAACCATCCAAGGCGATTGGACCCGATGGAATATCCATGCTGATGCTAAAACATCTTGGCGAGCGGGGGCACTCCTCCTCCCCCAGCTGTCCAGCCACCTAACAGCAGCTCACCACCAGCATGGATTCCGTAAAATGCATAGCACTACCACTGCATTCACCGCCATAACCATTTTTCTCTTATCGTACGATCCTGGCTTTAGAGTAGCGCCCTTCCAAAAAGAAACTTAGATTCTTTCTCATTTTTATTATTAATTTTATTTTTTTTTTCTTCGTTCATTTCTTATTATACTAAACAATTTAAAAATTAGCCAACTAATTCTAACAATGTTTTAAGAGGACACAAACTAAAAGAGAAACACAGTTTAGAATCATTTTAGAAAAATAGATCGTATATGTATGCATGTATGTATATATAATAATTCAAGATATTTAAGATTTTAACATATAAGTTCGTTTTTTTATATTAAGGTAGAGAATTCTATAGTTTTTCATATAAGTAAGAGTTTATACACAAAGAAGAGATGTAAGGGTTCGCTGAAAGAAAATATTCATCACAATACCATTTTAAGAATTCATCCACCTTTTCTGCTATCACCAATTTTTGCTACATTTTTGAATGTTCCACGAGCGCAAAATTTATTGTGAAAAATGTTTAAGCTGTAAAAGAAAACAAAAACGTAAAGTGTCATATAAAGAACAGTTATTAATTATTTAATAATACGACTAACCTGAAATTTTGGCGAAAGACAAACTTGATTTTTCAAAATTATAACATTTGCCAATTTGGGAACAAATACGAGACTCGTCCACCACAATGCTTTCGGACAAATGCATTATACTCTTGCCGTATACCTTAATCATGTCGGAGCACTAAACAAGGGGTTAAATAAAATGCAAGATGTATTTATAAAAGTGTTAAACATGAAGGCAAAGAATAAGCCTATCTTCGGAAAACACATACTAAGAATATATACTTACAATGTGATAATATTTAGCCGGTACATTCTCGCAACCAACACTGATCATATCAGTTACGCCGATAGCATTATGTTCAGTGTGTTTTCTGAAATAGGGCATCAAAGACATAGAAGCTCCATGGCATACACCACACTCAATAACTTCATCTGTGAAATAAATATTTTACATTAGGACACATATATATGGTTTTGCCTTAATATTGTAAATATCTTACCACTAACAACTTCGTTTACGGCTTCAAAGCATACATCCAAATTCTGACAGATTTGTTTGGGTGGCACACTACCAATCAGTGCGATTATTGCATTAGCATATTGTTCCACAAACTTATCACAACTCCTAGCTACTGTCTTTGGCATGTGATTGCAGATGTTTTCAATCACTCTTTTAATTTCCTCTTGTTTAGTCTTATCTTTCAATTCGCTTTCTAATTTCGTCATAATGAATTCGCAAAGAATACAAGTTGGAGGCTCTTCCACAGTCATGGATTCATCTGCGCCAGTCAAACGATCATTCTTTCCCAAAGCATCATTTTGTGTAGGCATAGCAATGACATCGTATTTTAAAGCTTCATCAATCTCCACTGCAATAATATAATTTATAGAATTGCATTAAGGTTGAATGTATTATTTAAGACTTACAATCTTCAGTTTCGCTGAAAAGGCACAATCCTATCTCTGTACAAATTACTTTCGGATCCATTTCTTTCAACAATAGTTCAGCTATTTTATCGCCATATTTATCAACATATCTATGACATTTGGCCTGGAAGTTTTTGCGCAATTTCTCACAGGAGTTCTCCAAAGCCTTCTTAATGTCGTCCTGTAGGAACAAAATAATAGTTAAGATAAGGAAAATTGACAATATATAGTATAATAAAATGATAGCATTGAGTAAAAAAAAAAGCAAAGTTTTTACTATTTTAGAGCTTAATTACTACCAGATTTGTTTCGTGTAGTAATCAATATTAAAAAAAAATGTGGAAAATAATGTTATGTCATAACAACATACATAATAATAATGTAGCATTTATTAAAGCTTGTAAGAAAACAGTGTTTGAACAAACAAGATTCTGAATGAATGAATGTCGACTAATACATAAATCGGAGAGAGCGTTGCCGTTTTTTATCTAACGTAGTGACTATATTGAATTTAACTACAAAACTGGCAATATGAAGTAGGTAATCCATGCATGATTTAATATGACAAACTAGTGATTTGACATGGAGACATTTTTTAATACGCCGTACGTTGTTATTCTTTAACTTATTTACCTTAAATATAATATCCTGCTAAAGTTTTTTAGAAAGACAAGTATTTCGTAAAAACACATTACTAACTTTGCCTAATCCATTATCATCTAAAACTTAAAGCGTTACAAAACTCACCTTGGTAGTATGCTTGTTAATGCGTTTCTCAGCCAACTTTACCAATTCCTCGCACAGAACGCAATTTGGTGTTAAACCACTTTCTGTGTGCTGTTGGAACATAATTTCCACAGGCATTTGCTCTTCGCTTCCATCAATTTGGTTGAAGCCTATTATAAAATGAAAGCACTAATTGCATTAACAATGGAATAAAACTAATATCACGGACTTACTATCATCATCTTCATGGCTGCCACTGTCATCTTCCGCGCTTAGGCCCATTTCTTCCAAGTAGTTGTTTGTTTTGGGACATAATTTTATGGCCACGCAAATTTCTTGGGGCTTAAAGTCAGTTATAAGCATATCGACCAATTCAGACGAATATGTCTGGACGAAATCTACACATTCGGTTTGTAATTTTTTGGGCAAATGGCTGCATAGGTTGTTAAGAACATTTTCGATGTTTTTCTAAAAGGGCAAAATTGTTTTTATATAGATTATTGGATTTATTGTTTACTTTCATTGACCTACCTTTGACTTGTCGCCCTTGATTTTCTCCTGGGCTTGTTCTACGGCAAACAAACACAAGGGGCATGTAGGTTTATCTTGTTCGTCTATTTCTTTTGGTGAAAATACCTCCATATCATAACGATTTTCATGATTGCGGGGACACATACTCATCTTAGGACAAATATCGCGAGGATTCAAACCTTGAATCAATAGAGCAATAACTGCGTCACCATACATGTCAATAAAGTTGTGACATTGGCCTTGAACGGTGTTGGGGAACTTGTTGCAAATGCCATTGACAGCACGTTTAATGTCATCTTCTGTCGCTGGGGTAGCCAACGTTTCTTGAATGAAATGCAACATGTATTCACACAAAGTGCACAATTCTCCACCCTCCACTAACAGGGAAGGATTAGCGGCTCCCATCAAATGATCTATGGGCAATGCCATTTGATGAATTTCCTCCTGAGTAAACTTTGGCTCATGAGCTCCCAACTTCTTGCGTATGGTAACCTTTATCTCAGCTGGTGGTAGTACAGGCAACAAAGGCATTATATCACTCTTATACAAAGAATCCGAACCCTTAGGGCACACACCAATCAGGAAACAGGCACCATTCGCATCCAAATCGTTCACCAATGTCTGGTAAATGACATCGTAATACTGGTCAACCATACTTCTGCATTCGGCACGGAAAGATTTAGTCTGATTGCATAAGCCATTCAAAACTTGCTTAAATTCCTCCTCAGTGGTATTGGCCACCAACAAATCACGCAAATGTTGCACTAACTGCTGACATAATTCGCAAGGAATATCATCATTACCAGGTGCCATCAAATCAATGGGCTCATCTTCCTTGAGATCCTCGGGATGTTGGTGATATTTGGCTGCGCATACACCAGACAGATGACAGACGCCGGCAGGTTCTAGATTCTCCTTAATATGGTCATAGATATCATTGAAGTATGACAAAACAATATTGGAGCATGCGTCTGAGAAAGAGGACATTTGACCACAAAGATGTAAAATGTTCTCTAAGATATCATCGCGGTTGCTTGTTTGGAATTTATTGGTCATCAAAGAGGCAACATTGAAGCAATTGCCACAAGACAATAGGGACTTTTTGGGTGCCCCAGTAACTGGAAGTACTGCGTGCTGCATTTCTTCATGTTTTGGTTTTATATTCTCCTCAGAGCTTTTGTCCTCATCGCTTTCACGGAGAGTGCCATCCAAAGCAGAGCTGTAGTATTTGTCCAGTAGTTTATCGATATATTGATTGTTACACAGGCCAGCCACGGAGCATACTTGCTGTAAATTGTAGGTAATAAAAAAAGAGGTATGCGAATTAATAAAATGGAAACTTTATTTAAGGATTATATAGGGCAGTTGTTTTTTTTTTCGAGTTTACTGTATTATTTTAATGGTCCATAAATTGTTAACTCTTTGTGTTTTTCTCATTATAAATTGAAATTATTTACTCTACATTATTTGTTACTATACATCTAAAACTGTTATTTATTTTGAAAATGTTTGAGATTTTGATATGACTCACCCCCTAATTTTGTGAGGTTTGGAAAAAAAATTCATGAGCCAAATAATGGGGAAGATGGATAGGGGGCAAATGGCCGCCCATAGGTGTCAAAAATGGCGGTGAAAGGCCCCGTAACTGAGCCGCAGTAGCCCCTGGAGGGGTAAAATGTATGACTGACCCCAAATATTTTAGCAACCCCTACAGTTTCTCAGAACATATCTACCCTCTATGTTTAGATAGTTCCCCTATATAATTTTTTTTATTTTGTATAATCTTTTTTCAGAAAGCAGTTACTGCAGCCCCTTGGTGCCTCCTAGAGGTCTAAAATGTATGACCGGCCACCGGTTATTTTTCCCTCCTAACATTATTCCCAAACGTACTTTCTCCATCTCTTCCACCACTAAGGGGAAACAATTTGCTCCCACCTCTTTAATTGCCCCAAAGGTGCCCCTATGGGAGTCAAATGTATGACCGACCCCAAATATTTTAGAAACCCCAACAGTTTCTCTAGTGGTCCCCATACAATTTGTTTTATTTTGTAAAATTTGTATACCCTTACCCTACGGGTAGGAGGGTATAATCATGTGATACGACCCAAAAGTGTAACACATAGAAGGCGTCACTTTAGACCTAAATTTCTTTGAACCAAATTAGATTCATGACTTTTTAAGTCGTTTGAGCCATGTCCGTCTGTCTGTCTGGCTGTCCTGCTGGTACGCACGATAACTTTCGACAGACGAAAACAAATGTTTTGAAAATTTGCATAAGTTAATATTTCCCCAAAACTACTTACGGCATTGAAAATTGGCTACATGGCCAGGCCCCTTCTGGTACCTCCCATACAAATGTATCATTTCGACCACTTTAGAATTCGAGTACTTATATCAATATACTAATAGATTTCATGTTTTACTGAGGGTGAGGGAATATGTAAGTCGGTTTTCCCGACTGAATCTTTCTTACTGGTTTTTATAAAAGCAACCCCTGCCTAAAAAATTTGCATCAAGTATAAAAAAGGTAGATAGATAGTTAGATATAATTGAGTTACAATTAGACCAGCAACGATACAATCAGATAGGACCATTAAGACCAAAATAAATAAAAATATTAATTTTAATACTTACATCAGGATTCATTTGCGATGATAATGCCTCCACCAATTCGGGTATGAAGTCATCGGCCAATTTGCAACACTCTTTCTTTACGACTTTGATGGGTATCAAATTGCATGAACCCTCAAACACCTCCTTCAACTCTTCCATGGTCTCATTGCTGCGCAATTGGTCACGGGCTTGTGTGACCATATCCTTGCAGATTTGGCAGATGGAATCATTATCAACGGGTACTTGATGACTTTCCCAAACAGTTTGAATGCAATGACGGACAGCATTACAACCTTTAGCATTTCTATAAATATACAAAGAGAGATGGAGAAATGTATGTAGGAAATTTTAAATGGAATATACAAAAACAAATACAAAAAATAACAAAGACAAGTTGTATACAAACTTTAATAAAGCTGATAAAGGTTTTATAATATAAAGTACGCACATATGATAAGATATATCATTAATGGTTTTGTTGTTATAATTGGTCTTGCCTACATTTTTGATGAACAAAGGAATCTTTTAATGCGCCTTAACAACTAAAATATTACGAATATACCAAAATATTGATTAAGCAAAGAAAACTTTGGTGGTTTTGCACCAACCAATTGCAGGGTTTAATATATTTTGACCTACCACACTCCTATGAGCACAGTACAGAATTCAATGTTCAAAATTCTTATTTAGGGAAACTACTTCTTAAAATTTAAAGAATTTTATACTCAGATTTGATGAACGCTCACACCAACATCTGGAATTAATATATTTTGTCCTATCTCACTACTATGAGTACGATACAGAATTCAATTTTTAAATTTATAATTAAAATATCAATTGTTACAAGAATTTTCATTAGAATTTTCGTAGTCATCGGATAGATTTGATAAGGCAACGGTACTTCCTGACAAATATTTATTTCATATGAACTATGGATCCACACTATAAATTGATCTATTTATAGCCTACATAATATCGAACATATTTGAATGTGATTTGAATCTAATATTGTAATGCATTTGTGCATGGCTTGAATTAACCCCTATGCAATTGCTGGTTTGTTATTTCTATTGAAATGTTATCTATTGTATGTGTGATTCAAACAATGATGGAAACTTTAGATTCCATACAATACACATTTTCACGTGATAAATGAATCACAACTTATAACAAAATATTCAATGTGATAAAATTACAATCCAAGCTCAAAGGCCCCTCTGCATTTGAATCAGCGAGAAATTATCAACAAATGGGGAGTTTAATGACTAAAACAAATAAACAAAGACAGAAATACAACAAACCAAAAACACAACAACAAATCCATCTTCTAGAATGCACTTTGAAATAAACGATAAAAATGTGTCGTTTCTTTGAACAAACAGCAAATATTTCAAAAGTGTTTTCGTTGTTCTTTTCCTTAATCAGCAAATTTGTAAAGTAAACAAATATAGCTTCATATATCAAAGAGTAAAAAGAAATTATAAAAACTAAAAACCCCAAGTTGGGTCACAAACATATGTTAACTTAAAAAAATTATGATAACGACTTTTAATGATTAAGTTATTCCGTTGGAAACGCAAAATCAAGTCAAAGTTTTTGCTGTAAAGGAAATTTATATTAATAACACAGTGCAACACATAAATTGGTGCCGCCTTCGTACCGAGCTATTTTTGAAGTATATACCGAGACTAAAAAAATCCCCAAAGGATTTGGCCCCCTTACATCGAAACATTTTTTTATGGATACTATAATATTTTCACCCCAATACGATTTTTTTATCTTTTTTAGGGAGTCCATAATCCATTAACTGTTTGGAATTTTTTCTTTTCGTCTTCGGCAAAGTTGTAGATTTAAACCAGAGCAAAAAAAGTCTCAAATAGACCGACCCAAAAAAATTGCATCTAGTGCATGAAAATTGTAAAAATATGGGAAAAAAGGCTATTTTTTTTATGATATTTTCACCATACAATTATGATTAAAATAAGTAATATTCCACATAAATCATACGCCACGGAGTACAACGAAGTAAATTTTGTGTAGAAAACATCATGAAAAAATATCCTTTTTTCCCATATTTTTGCAATTTTCATGCACTGGATGCAAGTTTTTTGGGTCAGTCTATTTGACACTTTTTTTGCTCTGGTTTAGATCTACAACTTTGCCGAAGACGAAAAGAAAAAATTCCGAACAGTTAATGAATTATGGACTCCCTAAAAAAGATAAAAAAATCGTATTGGGGTGAAAATATTGGAGTATCCATAAAAAAATGTTTCGATGTAATGGGACCAAATCCTTTGGGGATTTTTTTAGTCTCGGTATATACTTCAAAAATATCTGGGTACGAAGGCGGCACCAGACGATGACCTTAGAAATGTTGCACTGTGTAATATAAAATAAAAACAATTTGTTTTCAAAAATGTTGATAAAGTCGGAGGTGTGGTTGTTTTTCAACTGAAACCGCTCAATTTGAGTCAAAATCGAAATACTTTAAAGAAAATTAATTTGAAAGACGGTAAAACCATTTCGTCTTTTAATCGAAAATAAATATTCCACTAAGACGCATACTCTCCGCCTACTAACCGAAGTAAGAAATCTGTCTTGATATTTGTATCTGTACCGCCGATAGATGTTCGAGGAAATTTATTTTCCAATACTCCGAAGCTGTGTATTAGTTGCTTCACAATATTCTTATAGCTATATGCCTTACTATGTATGTCCCTTGAATTTACTTATAACTCCTTACAGACAGGGCTCACATCCTGTACAAATCTGGTCTTTTAAAAAAAAAGACTACACAATGAATTACCGTGTACACTAGTGGGTCAATATTTTTTTTTTTCACAAAAATTCGTGGTCATGTTCTACTAATGTTGTTCTTCGATACTGCCAACTCGCGGCCCATTTGAGTAAGCGTTTTAGAAACGCCGGTCCGGCATAGACGGGAAAACTGAAAAATTTCATACAAATGTATTAAAATAATAGAATTTTTTTTGTTCCCGGAAGGTTGTTTGAAGTGGTCGTAGGTCCGGGAAACCGGGAATATCGTTTCCCGGGAAATGGGGAGCTCTATTAATTACACTCAATACAAATTTATAATTTTAACGAAAATATTATTTTGTGGAGAATTTTTCCGTTTTGGTCGTTTTAAGTGCATTTTGTATGGAATGCTTTGCATTTTTGTGTGGTAGGTTTTTCGGAAAAGATGTTAGGAGGGTAATACTACTGGGTGTCGGTCTTACATTTTACCCCTCTGGAGGCACCATGGGAGCAGCAGGAGCAGATTTCATAAAAAAATTATAAAAATAAAAAAAATTCTATGGGGACCTTAAGGGTTAAAAATAGAGGGTAGATATGATCTGAGAAACTGTTAGGGTTGAAAAAATATTGAGCACTGGTCATACATTTGACTCCTATAGGGGCGACTCCGGGGTATTAGAGCGTTGGTAGCAAAGTGTATAACAAAAAATATTCTGTATGGGCCACCCTTAAGGGATGAAAATGGGGAATAGGTATGTTTGGGAAAATTGTTAGGAGGAAAAAATGACTGGGTCGGTCATACATTTCAACCCTCTTTGGGCGATTCCGGGACAGCTGTGGGACTTGTTGTGGATTTCTTGGCCAAATTTTCTTAAAATTCATCGTAGATTACGATTTTTATAACCGCTTGGTGCATTTGTTTACTCTCTACAAATTGGCCCACTCTAGTGGCATACCACTACGTGGTGGCAAGTAACGACAAGTAATGAATATAACCTTCCGCACCAAACGCGATTTCTAAAAAAAAGTCAGATTTTTGTTTTTAATATTTTATACTGTTATATAAAATAAATTTTAAGTTTAAAGTATGTGATGATTTACAAAATGGCAAAACGTCTTGCATAATTTTAATGGCACGGTCTTCTGATAGTTTTATGACTGAGAAAACTTAATTTGCTTTTGTAAAGCCGGACAATGACTTTTGTAGGGTGGCGAAATTATTTTTGTAAAACGTATGATCTGAAAACCAAGGTTAGATGACGTCGTTCGTGACAAATGTCAAAAAGAACTGGACTGCCACCTCTATATCTGGCTACTATTAGTTAATATAGTTTATACATGACAAAATGTATGTATTGAAGCGAGTTGGCAACCCTGTAATTAAAATCACTTTGACAGATTTGTGAAGAAATAAAACAACAAAGCAAAACATCAAAAACAGCTGATCGGATGACGTAACATTTGTAGGAAAACCTTGAATGGCTATATGATTTGAAAAAAAAGTTATTGTGTTTGGTGCGGACTTTTTTGCAATTTCGAAAAAAAAAATAATGGGAGTTCATACTTTTGTATGCTCTATTCGACTATGCTATGCCATTTTTCCTATTTGCAAAACTTGTAAAAAGTTATATGTCTAGTGTGCACGTGATCCACATTTTATTTATTTATTTGTACTTATATAAAAAACCGAACAATTTGGGCCATACTTTTTTTCAAAAATACAACAAATTGCAAAAATTAAATGGATAAAATTATAAATCTTATACAAAAAAAGTTGACCATTTTTTATTTCCCTAAACCATAAATACACGTGGTATTCATAAAATGAACTACTACTCTGAATACTACCCCAACATTCGTTTATCTATAAATAACCATCAATGCAAATTTCAAAAACATAGTTCTAAAAAGCAAACTAACAACGTGGAATTCTTTGAATAACAAAACAGTACGATTCAAATATATATATTTTTCAAAATTTTCTACCATGATACAAAATAAAATATCAAAGATCCTTATTCAATTTTTTTGTTCCATTTCCTAAAAATCCAATTAATATCTAGATAGCCTAAAGTGTCCCCTTTCATTTGGTATCCATATAGTCTTACTGGAACCAGCATAAAAATTACAACAAATTTTGGTATAATTATATCCTTGAAAAATGTCAAGTTCATTTAAATGCAAACTCGACCAGATAATTAAAAACTTCGTTTGGTCATCCATAATAAGTATCGTCCAGTGTTATATTAAATAAAAATTATTTTAAAAATTTGGAAGGCAGTTGAGGTCATTACTGTTTTTTAAAAACATTTCTACTTATCTTTTGTGTATCTCTACAATTCATCCGCAAGAAGAAGTCGGATACTTGAAGAAAATTTGGATAAAGATTTCTATAAAAAATTATATTCTTAAGACATTAAATTGTAGTCTTTTATTAAATCTTTATCCTTTTTAAAAATGTGTTTACTTTTTATTTGGCAATTGTCACGTTCACGCCATGTATTTGCTTACGTGAGCATGCGTGAACGTGAGTACCGAAAGAATTTTCGTAAATTAATGGTCAATATATCAAATTAACAGCCTATAAATCATTATTTACTTCTTCAATTGGTTTTTTTTACAAGTAAATACATATATATATTAACCTTATATTTAATTAACAACACAAATTTAATTTTTGAATACACTGATGTTTTCGATAGATTAAAACCATTGAATAACAAACCGACTGTGACAGCAACTTCAAGTAGTCGAATCAATTGGCATTTGCCTGTTAAAAACTTTCCAAAAATTTGGCAATCGGAATGGTTGGTAAACTTTACGTGCCTTTAAATAAGTGTTTAAATGCAAGCGTATTAACTTACTCAAACGCTAGAAGCTACCACCATATCTCGTTTGTGGAATGCAAAGGGAAATTGTATGTTTTCTGTTTTAAATTTTAATGCAGAAAATCTTTGTGAGGTAAGCATGGTTGAAATCAAAACATTGTCCCAAGTTCACTTTTAGATTAAATAGCCGGCCTTTACATACATACTGTTTTTATATACATATTGTATTAATATTTGTGTTTTATATTTTCGCACACATTGCTTGCATTTAAACACTATTGTAACACAAATATAATCGCCATATTTTAGGATGAGTAAGCTTACAATTTCAAATGAATGACTATCAGCGTTACAATGATCCCGGACATGTTCCCTCACCACCCTCAGGTTCCCAAAAAACTGTACTTAGTATTTGTGAAAATATATTATTTTCAACACCCTACCGGCTTTTTCAATACCCTTACACACATACACAAGCACACACTTTTGCAAGATATATTAGTCATGCAATTGTAAACAAATAACACAAATATGTAAGCATAATAAGTTAATTAAATAAATAAAATGCAATGCGCCACCCCAAAGCCGATGTCATTTTAAATTTTAAGTTATTGTTGCCATGCGTAATATCCTGCCGCCTCAACTAATGGCATTAAGCTTTCAATCAGAAATATTTAAAAGGAAGTTCTAATGAAAATACTTAAATAAGAAATAGATCAAAACATTTTAATTTAAATCAAATGCATGTGAATTTCATACATACACATATTATCACCAATTTATATTATATTCATACAAAATATTTGTATGTGTGTATATGTACGCGGGTAGTATATTTATAAAACCAACAAAGAGGTTATCGGAAAAAGCCATTAATCCCATTTGTGCTAATTTTTGTTTTTACGCTGCTTTACAAAGAAAACAAAGAAATTAACAAATTAAAAGTGATGGCACACAAACATGCGTACAAGAGAACGATAGATCTAAATATTTGTATGTTTAATGACACTTGAGGGTTTATTGTCGTACCACGGTTTCCTTCTTATGGTCAATAATATTGCATTTTAATGTTTAACTGCGAGTAATGACAGATGTTGCCAGATGTATAGAAAATTCCGTATTACTAGAAAACGTAATTTTATAAAATATTTTTCGCAAACAATTTAAATGTAGAACAAATAGTTTGATGTGAAATTGATCAGCTCTTTGCTTATTTCAAAGAGATATGCCCTTTAAGACTGTACAGTACAAAGCGAATTTCAAATTTATTACAAAATTAAAAAGAAAATATTTGAAAAACACGTAGCAAAAAAAACGTAATTTCTCGATTAACTGTGAAAAAGCACGTAGCATATCGTCGTCCGGAGATTCATGTGCTCTATAAGCAAAAGATCACATTCTGAGTAAATCAAAGTTAAGGGTGCGTCTGGCTGAAGCTATGATACTTCTTCTCTAACCAAGGCAATATGTGTATTGTTAAAGAACCTAAGGGAAGAACTTTTACACAACTCAAAATTTTAAATTTTTAGTTTGTGTCTATACTGTGCAGAATATACGTAAATGTCCACAAATAAACAAAAGATCAAATTATTTTGTTGTTGTAAACTCTTGCCTATCATCACTATAGAACAAAAAATAAGTAATTTTATATAGCTGTTCGTAAATCAGCAATTTGAATAAGGGCGCAAACTTCGAATATTTTTTATATTATTATAAATAATAAGAAGCGCTACATTATTACCCTGTAATAAAATTACGGAAAAAATTAAATCAGTTTTACCATTTTTTAGGATAACTTTTATAGAAAGGAACACGATATCCGTTTACAATGCTGCCTTTTTGAAAAGTACATTAAAAAGTCAATTTCAGGGGTAAACAGTTTATCAAAACAAAATGGTTACTGATAGAAAATTTTAAAAATTATTTATAAAAATATTGACTATGGACTATCAATGGGATCACCAGCATCACCAATGGTAGCCGACATCGTGATGGAAGAGCTAAACGTTGAATACCTCTTTGGAAAATGGCAGACTACCCTACCTGGACTCAATGCTAGTCAGGGTGAACAATCGAATATTGGTGGATTGGTACCAAAATTTAAACTAAAAACTCTAAACTTCAATTCAAAACACCAAAAATGACGATACCATACAGCAATACTTTGTGAAGGCTAGACGGCATATTATACAATGGATACAGTTCTACATATAGTTTTGCTGACCCTGAAAAGTAGTTTCGGAAATCTTTAACTTTTACGGAGCATCCACAGAGCATTGCTTGCATATTTCAAAAATTTTATAAACCAAATATTGCCCAGTGGTTATTTATTTTATTTAAAATGGATAATGTTGACGTGTGGTCTTCGTTGATACAGTTTTCGCACCAGTGTGTTTGGAATTCTCGGTGGTTTCTTGAAGCTTTTAACACTTAAGGTTGTGATAGATAATGTGTGGAGAAGGCACAGCAAAGGGTGCTGATGATGATAGTTTGGCAATTATCGAAATAGCTATCCACCCTACCAGCTGTCAACATAATACATTTCACACAACTCTTGTAAAATAAATTCTATTAGCAATAATAGAGACAGATCTTGAACCGAACGAAAACACATTCATTATTAACACATAAAAATCAACAATACGGAAAAGATTAAAATTTTGTTATTTTTCAAATAATTTGCAGTCTCTTTATTGAATCTTCCCTTACTTTAGTTATGCTGTAAGTCTCCTAACTTTTCAATCCAAAAGGATAGCATTTTTTTCGTTCGATTAATTCATTTCTTTCTTTTTCTGCAAATCTGTAAGAGGGGCATATGGCCATAGCTCGGACTTAATTTCATGGGTAGAAAAATCTATTTTTTAAATTTTTTCACATCCTACTTGTAACTCTCCAGGATCAGGCACAAACTTTGTGATGTATCACAAATCTGTGTATTGTTTTGTGTATTAGTGTTTTATACTATGGTTTAAATTATGGAAACAATTTAAGTAGGTTTGGAAAAGCGACAAATTGTAGAACGGCTATGAATTTCATGTCAGTAACTTTTATAAAACTTAATAACTTTTCTTATTCTATGGAAAATGTTTGTTCTGTGTGGTTATTTGTTAAAGTTACGGCAAATATTTTTTTTTTATGATTAGAGTTTATATTTGCCAAGTAATTTTGTGAATATTGCGGCTATTATTGGTGAGTCCGAGGTCAAACGGTGGAATATATTCCCACAGGTTCCATCTTTAATTTTCTAACATCTGAACCAGATTATTACGATGTAGATACAAGCATTTAAAAGCCTATTTAAACTTTGACGGATACGAGAAGAAAATGCAAAATTTTATCTATATTCTAAACGCAATTAATATTGGAAATAAAGCCACATATTAAATTTCTAAGGGCCTTGATAAACAAGAATTGAAATTTATTAATAACCTTCAAAAACAATTCAATTGTATATAAGCTAATAATCGCGTTAATCATAATTAAGATGCATCTAGGACTGTAGTTAAGAATCCCATGAACACTTTAATTTTATACAAGATAACAAACTACTTGGGAGTTGCAGTCATCAAGGCAGTAATTTTCAAAGTAAGTAAAAACACTTTACTTTATTAATTTAAACCTATTATTATTATTATTTTAAATTATTATTTTTTTTAAACTTGCCTAATAATACCGTTGTATAATCTATCAATATTTTTTTTTCTTTTGTCAATTCACTTGAAAGATTATTTAAAAGATTATATTCTTTTTGGTTACGAATGCATTAATAGTAATATTTTATTAAAGGACAGATCTTATTGATTGTTTTTTTTTATAATTTCCTCTAATGTTCATATCATTAATATAACTTAATAAAACCATAATAAAAAAAAAAACTTAATTTCCCTTTGCACCCCATGAATGAGGTATGGGATAGCTTCTCGCGTTGTTGTGAATTAACACGCTTTCTATTTTTAGATTCACAACTAAAAAAACCATAATAAGTTATTTAAAAATTAACGTGATCTAACTAAATATTTCCACGAAATTGAAGGGATGATTATATAAGACAAATACATTTTGGGCTGACATAAATTAATACGTAGTGGGCATGGTTGGGCGGGTTATCGACTATGGAAATGAGACTTAAAGAACATCCTCTCCTTTCTTAATTCCGATTTAGCTATTCTTCTATGAATGTATTATTGAATCTGTCAGACTTTTCTTTATATTTTTTTCTTTTATTGCTACCTAAAACTCTAATATTTCTGTAATGGCCCAAGGCTTCGAGATATTCTTTACGTGTACAAAATATCTATCTATCAAATTACCTATTTAATTTTAAATTCAAATCCCGTCATTTGAAATTCAAAACTCGTTAATTAAAATTCAAAAATCGACAATCGAAATTCAAATCTTATTATTTGAAATTCAAAAGTCGTCAATTGAAATTCAAAACTCATCAATTTTCAATTCAAAATTCATCAATTGAAATTCAATAATATCATTTTAAATTCAAAAGAATTGAAAGCGTAGGTTCATTTCGTCCGTAAAATATACTACATCTTGTAGTTAGGGGCATATGTCCCTGAGAAATGTGAAAACAAATACAAAATTTGCAATGGGTAGCGAATCGAAAAAACTTACTTGTAAAATAATTTTACTTTGTTGAATCACATAATATTCTCAAACGATTGATATGTAAAAAATATATATAATATACATATACATATACTATAATACCGATTGTATTGTTTATCTGTAATATATTAATTAGTAATAAAAATTATTCCTTAACAATTAAATACACATCTTTAATTTGAATTTCAATTGAAAATAGTATAGAAAATAGTTTTACATATTGTCAAAAAGACCACTTAATAACGCCAACAACACATAATTTTCAATTCAGCAATTTTCTCAAAATGTTTAGATTTTTAGGTAAAGGCATCAAATAACGATGTATCGCCTATCCTGTACTACACCTTGTTATGCAGGTAATTTCAGTTACACCCAAATCCAAGGTCAAATCGGAGAAACCGAATCCCAATTCGCAAACACAGTCTGGCAACGCTAGGCCTGTGTTTATTTCATAGTATGGAAACAAAACAAAATGGAAACAATAACAGATGAACCGCATTAAAGCGACGAATGTTCCTTATCAAATAAACTATTTTCGTTTCGTCACAAAAAAAATATGAAAAAAATAAAAACACCTAATTTTGGAACAACTGTACACTAACAGAAGAAATCAAAATTTATCGCTATTTTACTAACTGTAAATAAACTATCAATCTTTGTCCTACTACCACCTATATTGCTCTGTGCTACCACTAAAGTTTTGTGCAACATTGTCTCACAATTTCCGATTTTATGGCTGTTTTCGTGATTCTTTTCTGGAAGTTTTCTTTAGCTTTTTTTTAAGAAAGAAAGCTGCATAAAAACAATGCCCGACACGGAATTCTATGCAGACGACAGTGGTCATAACAAATGACTACGCAATTTTCATTGTTGGTGTTTAACGAACGAACATTTTCGCAAACGCAAGAATACATTGAACTTAAGTTTACTTACGTTATGTTGCTGCACCAGTATGAGGGACCCCAGGTGCATTTGCTGGCACCCACCAATTGTTGCTGATGGTGAACGGGCGATGCATTAATTGCACTCAAACCTGAAATGAAATGCCACAAGGAAATACGAATTTATTAACTATTATGCATATTTAGAGGTTTTAGCTGAAACGCAAAAAAAATATTTTCTTGGTAGTAAAAGAAAACCTATACACTCACAACAAAGAAGCAGTCATAGGAACAACAAAACACGAAATATAATCTATAATTTTCCTCTATTTCTTATTGTGGTGTGACTGTGTTTTGTTGGTGTAACAAAGCGCTTCCAAAGTACTTACCAAACACTGCCACCAGTGCTACAATGGCACAAAGGCCAACACTTGTTTGTTTCATATTGTTAAAACTTTCTTCAACAGTTTGATTTCAATGCTCTTCAGTTTTTAAATATAATATTAAAAATAAAATTTAGTATTTTCACTTTTCTGAAGATTTTATTTTTATTAGAATTCACTAGGAATTCAATCAGTCGTTTACGAGTGCAGCAGAATGAATAATCGCAATTCCCGAAAATGAATAAACAAGCAAACACGGCAAATTATTTTCCCCACAGTTAATTAAAAGAGTAGCAGCTGAACTATTTCGACTTTGCTGATGTGTGTAGAAATTTTATGTAAATGATAAAACAACATGAATAATAATTTTTTGTAATTTATGTTTTTTTAATTAACCATTTTTTGTACAAGAAAAATTAGACAAAATATGTACATAATTAACATTTGCTGCAACCGTTAATTCAAAATGGATACTACAGTGTTGGTAATCGTCAAGTTGATGTAACCCTGAAACAAAATTTCCTGTCTTAACTACACAGAAAGAAAAGCTACATTTAACAACACCACAAAAAACATCAGTTATCCCACTAAATTAAAATTCAATTAAAAAATGTTAAATATAGGCACAAGGTATCAAAGACCCTAATGATTTGTTATAGCCTTTTTACACCAAAAAAGCATTCCGCATCTTGAGCTGAAGATGCGGAATGCTAAAAAGTGGTTTTACACCGCAGTTTCGCATATTGTCAGCTGTTGTCTAGCTCACACATTTTTCCATTTGCCTTGTAAAACTGCAATATTTTCCTGCCACAAACCTATTAACATTGTTACGGAGGCTGTATTCCACGAAGCGCGAATAGTTTTAACTAATTGGAATAACCATTTATTAATATTTTGGCAAAAATGTAAATTTTTTGTCCGTCCATGTTGTTTGACATTTTTTCCGATTTATGTAAACAAACGACCTAAATGGTGGTTGCCGGATCAACATTACTGAGAAAAATCGCTTAAATTCCAATTTTCAGAGTATTTTTCCGCATCTTTCATGGATGCGAAAATATGTTAACATCTTTCCAACAACAAAATACATGTAAAAATTTTAGCATTTTGGCCGCATCCATCAAAGATGCGGATTAACGCGGAAATATGTTAAATGCGTTCCGGTGTAAAAAGGCTATTAGATTATTGGATGTGTACTTTTAAATTATATATGTATCATGTATAACATTAGATATGTTATTTAACGTATTCGGCATGCTGGTACAAAATTTTTGAAGTAATGGTTAGTGTTAAACCTCATACGAGTCACTGTAACACAGTTCAATCCCACTATATTTTTTTAATGTGTTATGTTCCCACTATTACAAAACTAACCCAATTTCTTTTCCTAAAGTAAAGTTTTGTTAAATTACACAATGTCTCAAAATTTCAGAAGTGTCTTTATCCGGGACATTTAACAATTGATTTTAAAGTAAAATTTCACGCTCTTAGATATGTGGTAGGTAGAACGGTTCATGAGATATCGTCAAACTTTTTGCTAAAATGCAATTGTCTCTGGTTTAAATCCACCGATATTAAAGATAACAAAATTATCTTTACAAAAAATGCCGGTTGTTTAAACTCCAATCAGAAATAACAAAGTTATGGCGCTTTATAAAAATTGTGGTGATTTTTCAAGTTTTTGCTGCCTTTTGTTAAATTTTTTTCAATCTTACCATATAAATTTCTCCGGTCTTACATATTAACATGATGGGGTAATTTGACCTGTTTTTTTTCTGTGCGTCTAAGAGTAATTTTATACACAATATAAAATATACTTGTAATTTATTCAGATGTGTGATGACTTAATAAAGCTTTTAAAAGAAAGATGCCGGTAAGACTCCACAGAGGTGATAATGAATCTATAAGAAATTTCGTGAAAAAAAATTAATATTAAATTACAAGACGCAAGACAGATGTGTCATGGAAGATGGAAATGTATAAATTATGAATAGTTATATTTAATATTAACAAAATTTTTTGTGCGATAAATATATTTTTAATTAAATGGCTAATAATAGTAATTCTTTTTCTTATTTTTGTATACAATTCAAAAACCCGAATGAAACCGGTTACCCTATTTTTTTTTAAATAATTATGTAATCGAAAGCCGAGTTTTCGAAATAATGTAAATTTCGAATACAACCGAAAAAAATGCAAATAGACAAACACAAACACATTTATATATATTTGACCTTTGACCTATTTAGGGCTTAAAGTTGTCAGATTTTGCTCAAACTTGACCATAGTCGTTTTATAACAACTTAAGCTACGCACAGACGGTTGCCAGAGCTTACAATATTGCCCGAAAAATTTGCAGAAAATGTCCAACAACCGTGTGCACTTTAATTTTGTATGGCAACGTTTGCAGAAAAATCATTGTAAAACAACAATATTGCCAGACATCCGATAATCGTCTGAACCGCAAAATGTTGCCACCTTCAAATTTTTGTAAGATAATTGCAAACACATTTAATTTGCAGATGTGCGAAGTTTATGCATCTGCTAATTTCACAATTTGCAGAGATTAATTATATGGCAACACTGTCCATTGCCGGTACATTAGCAGATTTGACAAAATTGCTATATTCCGCTCGGGCATTACCGAAAATCCAAAGTTGCATTTTCGCTGCCACCCTAATGTATAAAGTGCCTGATACATTTCCCTTTTGATTATTTATTTTTAAAAAAGTTATTAAAGTGCTATTGTTGGATTTAAAAGTTAGTGGGCTAATCAAAAACAAGATATTGTTTAACGGTTTCTTTTAAAATTTTTTTGATTTTTCGACTGTGCCTAAAGCAGCGGCACAGTGCCTTTTTCATCCATAATTTATATTTGGTTACACTTAAAATATACAAGTACCTTAAAATATGCTACACATTTTGTGTATGTATGTTATTCAGCTTTGGTCTAATACACCAACTCCACTACCATCGTTACCACCATCGTTGCCGTCGAATTACTCAGGTGCGACAAAAAAAGATTGAAGTCGAAACACATGTGAAATGATCTGGTAGGTGTTGCTGAGTACAGTAAAAATCTGTATTTTAAATTCCAAAATCTTGCGTTAAGGTAAAAAATGTTTTCGTTCCGTTATGCACTTATGAGCCATTAACGTGGTTAAAAATGAATCGCAGCGGATTTGCAAAGAAAAGATTGTGCCATTTTGCAACGATATTTATAGTTATATAGAAAACTTGTCATATCTGTTTATTTTTGCGTCGGAACTCAAACTTTTAACCATGTTCTGAGAAACAATTCGGTTTGAAAACAGAGCAAAATCGGTAAAATGTAATACCGAAAAGGAACATTTATCCAATAATTTCAAAAAGAAACTCCTCAAAACGTTGTATTCATAGGTGAAACCTAAGAAATCGCAAAAAATAATTATTATTATTATTAGCCTTTAAAACAACTTGACAACATATATATTTATATCTTAGTGTCTAAATCAGAGGCCGAAATGATAAGAGATTTCCATTCGCTTCGATCTTGTGCGGACCGTCTCCAGTCAGTCCTACCAAGCAGCGTCAGTGATTCCTCCACCTGGTCCTTCCAACGTAGTCGTCTTGTTAGAATACCTTTCGCGCTGGAGTTTCCTCATCCATTCTCACGACATGACCTAGCTAGCGTATTTGTTGCACTTTGATTCGCTTGACCACATTAATGTCATGGTATAACTCGTACAGCTCATGGTTCATCCGAATCCTAAACTCGCCGTTTACGCAAATGGGTCCATATATTTTGCGGAGTATTTTTCTCTCAAACAGCGCCAGATGAGCTGCATATGCCTGTGTAAGCACAAAAGATTCGGAGGCATACAACAGGACCGGTAAAATTAGTACCTGGTACAGCTGGACTTTGGTGGTTTGAGATAGGGTGCTGTTTATGAAGTGCTCGCGTAGTCCAAAAAAACACCTGTTGGCGAGCACTATTCTCCGTTTTATTTCAAGACTGAAACTGTTGTTTTTATTCATGGCGGATCCGAGGTAGCTAAATTCATCCACTACCTCAAAGCTATAGTTTTCAGTGTTCACACTGCGTCCCCAACGGGTTGACACTTTGTTCGATGATACCATTAACTTCGTCTTGTCCTTATTTACTGCCAACCCCATGTTCGCTGACTCCCTTTTAACAGATGAGAAGACAGCTGTTACCTCTCGCATCGTCCGACCGATAATATCGATATCATCTGCATATGCGAGCAGCATGTGGCTCTTATTAAATATGGTGCCAGACATGTTAACCGCTGCTTTCCTTAACACCTTCTCCATCACTATGTTGAACAGTATACATGACCAACCGTCACCCTGTCTAAGGCCTCTCGTCGTATCGAATGGTGCAGATAGATCCTTGCCAATCCGAACAGAGGATTTGGTATTCGTAAGGGTATACCGGCAGAGACGAATTATCTTCGCAGGAATGCCGAACTCAGACATGGCTTCGTATAGTCGATGCCTGATGGGACTATCGAAAGCAGCTTTGTAATCGACAAAGAGGTGGTAAGTGTCGATTTGTTTCTCATGGGTTTTCTCCAGAATCTGCTGTAGTGTAAATATCTGATCCGTCGTGGATTTGCCTGGTCTAAAGCCGCACTGATAAGGTCCAATCAGGTTTTCCACAATTGGCTTAAGACGTTCACACAGTAAGCTAGACAGGACCTTATACGCAATCGGTAAGAGGCTAATTTCACGGTAGTTTTTATACTCACTACGGTCACCTTTTTTGTAGATTGGACATAGCACACTGAGATTCCAATTCTCTGGCATGCTTAAAACAAGCTCATCTCCAGCCACCTTAAACAACTCAGCTGGAAGACCATCAGCCCCAGCGGCCTTGTTGTTCTTTAGGCGGGATATGGCAGGTGTTATCTCAGCTTGGCTCGGAGGTGGACACTCGATGTTGTCATCTCGAATTGGTACACAGTCTTCATCAGCCGAGTTTTCAGACATCAATAGGCTGTACGCTCTCGGAATCAGTAACGAGATGACCATCCTTGTCTTTAAAGGAGGGAAGACCTATTCCATGTACCCTACCATTTATCTTCTGGTAGAATTTTCGGGCTTCACCTCTGTTCCTGCAATCTTCAATACACACATTATTCCGCTCCTTAAGCCTGAAGAGTCGAGTCGCCTCCCGCCTCATCTCCCTGTACTTTTCATGAACAGCGCGCGTTGCCATTGGCTGCAGTTTGGCCCTGTATGCAGTATCTTGTTCCAGGGTGGCATTGCTATCCACGTTGCTTTGTGAATGTTTTTGTGGTCAAATCGTGCTGCTAATTACAAAAATTAATAGTAACAAAAAATTCAAAAACAGCCATGTTCTAGATAACAATTCGGTTTGAATTGCTCCGTTTTCAAATCGGTAAAAAGGTATTAACTTTTTATTACCTAAGAAATCGTTAAAAAATAGTAACAAGAAATACAAAAACAACCATGTTCTGGAAAACAAGTCGGTTTGAAACAAGGTAATACCTTTTTACCGATTTTGCTCTAGAAAATAATTCGGTTTGAAACGTATTACCTTTTCATTAAATTTTTACCGATTTTTCTCTGATGATGTCAAATTTTATTACAACTATGGAGATTAAAGTGGCACCATTTATCCATCTTTGCCCAATTCAGAACAATTGCTTTTCATCTAAACGAACTTAGATGCTGTCTTTAGTCGTTTGGGCTGACTAGGCCTTAACCAAAGACGTTGACCACAATGCTGACTTTATCAAACAAATGTTTTGAATAATAGTTGCGCTCTTAAGCTAATTGAAGCTTCACAGAATAACCAAACAACAATTGCACGTGGGTTTAGTTTACGTATTTATATGACTGTCAATGAACTTCTCAATGTCTTCCAAGTCTCTAGGTTTCATACAAATACAAATTGTATAGAAGCAGTAAGAGTTATTAACCATAAAATCTAATATTGATTTTGTTGACGTAGAGTGCCACAATTGATGTGTGTTGGAAAAAGACTAACGCTCCTTCACTGCTAGAACTTGATTAATAATTCTCAGTTAAAACCTCAAAATGCTATACTAGGCACAAGTATGATGTAACTTGCTAGTACAACCACTTCTTTCAAGGTCTTGTCTTGCGATTAACATTTTTCGAATCGGCCATTCAATGCAAATACCACAGCCTTCAATTTAAGCTCCCATGAAAAAATGAAACTCGTAAAACTTATGGAAAAACAAGTTTGGGAGTTTTTCTAAAACCGTAAATGTCGTCATTACTAGCGCTGTAGACGCGGCGATACAATCAAATGCATCAAAGTAATTTTGCACTTGAGGCATAGAAATGCCACATGAAACCGAAATTGTGGTAAACTTTATGTTTAAAATTTGTTGTCGGTTGCAATACGGTAACCTGAAATTACTAAATACATACAAATACCCTACACTAGTTATATCGGGTATTTATACAAGATGATAAGAATATCAGAATAACAAAAGTCCTTTATTAAATTAGGAAGAAGCAGAAACATCTGCGACCAAATACCAGCTAATGAAGAAGGGAAGATGAAAGAGGCCATCAACAGCTTTGTTCAACAGGTCTTGGAAATACTATTGCCGTATCTGAGGACTATCTTTAACATCTGTGGAACTGTTTAAATAGTATGAAGAACGGCTTTGGTGAACTTCATCTCAAAGGAAGGAAAACCATCACACACCAAAGCGAAGGGCTATAGACTATTACTACCCTCAAATTTAATATTTGATAATTTCCAAAAATACTTAATTTTATGTACGAAAGATATAGAATTAAAAGTTACATGTCTCAAAACTACTAAAATTGAGATGTGACTATCTTTCTTAGGAGGGCAGAATAATCTAGATCATGGACTATGTCATCAAGAACTCAGTCGACCCGCGGATCTAAGTCAGAGTATAACACCATTCTAAGCGGAAATCCTTGTTATTAAACAAGCCGCCAACGAAATTAACGAGAGGAAAGTATTACAGGTCAATATTCTCCTGAAAGTGGTCAGGGCCTGTCAAGATGTATTAATAAAGGTGAAGTTATCTGTACAACAAATTTGGCATTGCAACAACCACAGGCAATTTATTTTGTGTAGTTCCTCTCTAGTGTCAAAATCTCCATACAAAATTTTGACAACCGAAAGGCGCCACTCGGCGAGTATATGTAGTTGACAGTGCAGAGGCACCAAAATCAGAAAAAAAGTTAAAACCAGCTGGCAGTTAACGCCACCTGTATTAATACATCTTGGGGCCTGTCAAACATCTCTTAACGAGATATCTCGTCTTAACAGAAGAAGCAGCTGTACAGAACATCATGAGAAAAATTCACCAGTCGGTAGATTGTCTCTAATTGAAGGTTTAGAAGGAACCAAGCAGTAGCTGATTCCAACTCGAGGATTTGGATTATGCGGATGATATTTGTCTACTCTCGCACAAAATCTCAAACCTGCAAACAAAACTAGAAGATCTAGAAAGATTAGCGCGTAATGTTGGACTTGAGATAAATATCAAGAAAACCAAAGCCATGAGAATTAACAATGTTAACACGGAAAACATCATGCTACAAGGCCAACCAGTCGAAAAAAACATTTTTTAATTTTTTATAACAATCCCGGTTTCCCGGGAAAGGACCGGGAATCCCGGGAAAACCGGGAATACCGTTTCCCGGTAAATGGGGAGCACTAATAGAAATCCCTATTTAAATACTTAATGTTTGTCTCATTCTTTGATATCAATTCCGCCAATTAGTATAAACTCTAAAGTTCTCGAAACGTCCTTAACTCCTTAGCTTTAAGAATATTTTGATTAAGAGTAAGTCTTGTTGTGCCCAGAAAACTACGAGTGACTCTACCTGAAGTAATCGAATTTGATATGGCAGCGTGCATTAACTTCGCCACACACTGCATCTAACTTTACACCTAACAGAAGTCACTTAAATACATCTACACATTTCAATCGATAAATTTCACCTCTGCATTTGGCAAGTAACCTCGACAGTGTTCGCCAGATGGCATTCTGTCTTTTATAGCCGGGTTTAATGGGTCAGTTTGCACAAATTTGCCATTTGCGGTGTGCCAAAACACATTGTTCGACAATATTTGGCGGTTAAAAATTTTTAAATTCATACCTATGTATAACCGGAATATTTGGTAGTGGTTTAACATAAACTAACCAAATGTTTGTTTAGCTCAACTTTGTTAAACAACATCAAAGCCAAATAGTTTATTATACGATACTGCTACTGAATTGTATTGAAACAAAGAATCCGTTTGCAATAGTATAAATTTGAAAAATTTTCCAAACAAATGCTACAAACATACAAATATACAATGTGTGTCCATTAGGGTGGTCGGAAGTTATATGGAATAAAAAGTGGAAAATTTGGTCTATGTCACCCCCCATAAATGATGTATTTGCAGATTTTAGCATATCCAAAGTTTGAGCACGATTGAAGTATGTTAACCCGTGCCGCTTTGGGCTTAAAGTTTTTAAGCTTCTTAAGCCACGTTTGGAAGGCATAACTTAAAACGACTAGTCCAATTTTGATGATGAAACCGAAATTAAGGAACTAAGTTTTTCAATCACTATAGCTGTGTTTTTTTCAACAGTGAGTTTTGTGCTTGTTTTTAATATTTGACAGAATTGTGATAATATTGAAATCAGGGACCGTAACTGTTATAAGATTTAAAATAAAAATTATTTTTTTATTTTTGATTTTTCCAAATGAAATGAAAAATAAGATTGATTTTTTTATCTTAAAATTAAGAATTTTGGTATATTCCATGTTGCCTTAAACACTTCCTGCACATTGATTTATTTAGTTAAAATTTTCACTTATACCTCTTATTTGCGATCCCTGATTGAAAAACATTCTCCGAAAAGTGGGTTTATTTCTTAAAAAGGAATTTTTACGGGTGTTTGAGATATGTTTTATGCATATCTCACAAAAAGTTTTTATTGAAATTTCCTTAAGCAAGCGAAAATACGTTAGGTTCATATGAAAAACACATTGCCGTTATCTGGAATCTCAACTTGAAACAGTTGAAAAACCGTCGATATTCGTATGAACAACTTTGAGTGCAGTTATCTTCTTAACTCAGTGTCCAATTGCAAAAATGAGCTTAATTTATGATCACCATACAATCGTTGAGAAATTATCAAAGTACAGTTGGAATCTCATCTTGAAATAGGTTTGGGAACTCGACTCAATATGGGTGAAAACCTTCGATATCCATATGAAGAAGTTTAACTGGGTTTATCTCCTAAACTAGAATTCCAATTTCAAAACGGAGGTAAATTTGTGATCACAATTCTAATCTTTGCTAAGTAGAGTTTCTCTCCCGGGATTTCCCGGTCATTTTTAATTCCCGGTTTCCCGGGAAATTCGTCCGGGATTCCCGGGATTTTGAAACACCTTTGGCAGATCATATTTTAGAAACTTTAAATAAGCGAATTGAAGAAAGAAGGGGCAAGCGACTTTATACTTTAGTTAAGTATCTTAGAGATCCAACAGTATTTGATAAGAATGCTAATAACTTATTTCAAACTGCTTCACAACAAAATGTGATCGCGTACGCTGAACAAATTTATACTCGAATTTTTAAAGAAGACGTTATCGACGAAGTTCTGGAATCGGTCGAAATTCCTGTTTGTGACATTAGTACCGAAAGACTATTTGAGGATATTTTAACCGATGCCATAACAAATGCAATGTTGCATCAGGTAATAGACTACTTAATTACTCGATAAAAAGGATTTACAATTTTACGAAGCAAGTGGAAATGCAACGGAAAATGTCACCATTTTATTGAATGCTTTCTGACAATAAGGCCAACATCAGTTACAAGCGACAGAATGTTTTCAATAACAGGGCAATTTGTAAAAAGAATTAGAAACAGACTGTCTAATGAAACTATTTTCAAAATGACAAATTAACTTTTATTGTTTAACTTATATTTTTATATGTATACATATGTTTTTCTACTGCGCGAAAATTCCCGGGATCCCGGGAAATGCAAAAATTTTTCCCGGTTTCCCGGGAAATGAAAAGTCCGGGAAAAAGAGAAACTCTATTGCTAAGGTAAAATTTAAGTTTTAAAGGAAACGCGTTCAAAGTTTGTGAGAAATATAGATTTATCTTACATATATCGTCGCTGCGCAGACCAAATCAGTTATGTGTAATTTTTCCAATTTTTTTATTGCATTTTTTTAAAGTTATTGTTGTCGTCTATCGACCCTTACATCAATTTCGATATCTTGATTGGTTTGGAAGTTACAAAACAAATAAGTTTTTTGTATCTCCTCAAAAGTTATTAAAAAACACATGACTGTTTTGGTCGGCGCAGCGGCGATATGCTTAGTTCAAATTTCCTCATAACTTCTGTTTGGATTGACTGATCAGCATTAGATATACATAAAAAATAAATTAGAGTCAACTGAATTCAAAAACTCTATTTAATTGAAATAGCATGCTGTCGACTTAGCATTCTTTAGAATTAAGGTACTGATCTTCATATGTATTTATATTAAGTTTTATTTTTCAATTTTTAAGAAACCGAACAAAATCGGTTCACCCGGGTTTTTACCAAATCAGGTATTCGAAAATCGAATCGTTGGTAAAAGGAATTTGTCGAATAAACCCGAAACCGGTTTTCTTAAAACTTCTAGTATTTGAATACTATAGGTATAGAGAAACCTGGGAACTGTAATTTAACCCTTTAATGACGAGAGCGAAATAATGGGAATTTTTTAAAGATTTTGTCAGTACTACATTTAAATTTGATAAAAAACTAATTTTACATAAAAAAAGTAAGTCGAAAAATTTCAGAAAAATATCCATTTTTACTAGCGTTATGACGACTGTGACCATATGGTAACAGCTTTAAAACAGGTAAATAAAAAGAACCAAGTACAAAATAATTCATGCAATAAGTTTTTATGATATTTCGTATTCTTCTCAAATTACAAAAACTAAAAGTCTATAATATATCAGCCTTTAAACAACCAAAAAATATTCTTAATATGGAGTGACTTTCTATATCCCTCCATATTGCTGTTTTGGGCACATGTGGAAAACACATATTTTAAATGATCCCCCACGCTCGCTACTGACGTCTGGTCGCATAGCGCTAAATCAAGAATGAAAGATCAAAGCATGCTTTGATAAAATCAAAAGAGAAAATTCTTGACATTTATTCTGATGTTTATTTTATTGCTTGAAATATCTAACGCTGTCGACGTTACCATATGGTAACAGTCGTCACTAATGGGTTAATCGAACGGGTCAAATTTTGTCTAGTCAGTTAACTTGTATGAGGTGTACCGGAAGGAGATCGTCAAAGTTTATGGTTTATTCGTTCTATCATGTGGGAGGTACCAGAATAGGCTGAGTTAATCGCCCAATTTTATTTGGTTAGGTTTTGCCTATCAATTGTAGTATTTAAATAAAAAAAAATTTGACGTGCTTCCATTTAAAAATTTCAATTTCAAATTTGTCTATGAATTTTCCGCTTTAAATGAAATAAATTTAAATTTCTAAGATATTTTTATAATTTTTAAAAATTAAATTAATTAATTTTGAAAAATATATTCGAATGATGGATATTTTTATAACTAATTACAAACATTACTTAACCCTTATGTGAGTGACAAAAAAAACACCTTCTCCAGAGTGACAGGGGTACCCGGGTACCCACATACAAATTGTATAAAATTTGGATATTTTTCTCATCGTACTGTATATAAAACGATGCTTTTATGTTTTGTGGCTTTTTGATATCGATTTTACGTACAGTACGATGAGATAAATATCAAAATTTCATTCAATTTGTATGTGGGTACCCGGGTACCCCTGTCACTCTGGTGAAGGTGTTGTTTTTTTGTCACTTACATAAGGCTTAATTATCAGAGCTCAAATCTATCTTTTATCTTCCCAAAAAATTAGGACATTTTTCGAAGAATTAAGATTCCGAAAATGTTATTCCAAAAAAAAATATTTCTTTTATGTAGTTTCATTGATTTTACTTTGGGGCAGTCATCGGCAGCAATACAACCACAATATGAGTTTGTGTTGGTGAGTTGTTTTCTTTGCTCTCTCACTGTAGTGAAGGAAATTGTTGTATAGTTTTTTTCATAACTATGAACAAAATTATAATATAATAATCTAGGAAATATTACTGTTGTGCGCGTGGCAATGCACATTAACAAATAAGAATTCATTTTTACCGAAAAAATGCATTTCTTTTATTGTCGTGCTAACAACAGGCGTCGGCACAACTGCGTCGGACGAATGCTCAAGCGACACTGATTGAGTTTGTTTGTTTTCGTTCAATATGTGTGAGAATCAGGGTGCACACTTAATTTTTTTTTAATTCGGTAGAATCGACAAAAAATATCGGTAGATTTAAATAAAAATCGGTAGAAAGTGCATTTTATTTAAAGAAACGTAAAAAATAACAAAATGTACACAAATATATGTACTTATTGCATGTATAAAAAAATATAAATAATAGGAACTCAGTTTTTGTACATATGTAGTTTATAAAATTACTAACATAAATTTTAATCGACTAGCAAACATTTGTAATTAATAAGATTATATGTATGATCCATTTGTAAAGATAAACTTTTGTGCAAAGTTAACAAGTCATTGGGGGGAATATGTAATTCATATCCAACACAGATTTCTTTGGCAAATATTAGGTTGATTATAGATTCAGTTTTTAACAGATTTCTTTATTAGGTTTTTATTAATTTCATTATTAGGTTTTGATTATTATTACCTCTCTGCGTCTGCACTGCTATATGACAAAATAGCCAATCTGCACATATATCGACTTAAATTACTAAATAACAATTCGTTAAACATATTCTTTTCTCCGCGCAAGGTTTTCCGAACTCGGACTAAATTTCCTTTAAATATTTCTTTAACCTTTACTTTTTTAAACAAAATAAACGATCCCCCCTCACTATTCAATGTTTCTTCACAATCCCCAGGGGACGAAAATGCTTTTAGCAATGGTAATATTATTGTCATATCAAAAGACTGAATTTTTTTTGGGTTTTAATATTCTAATAGTATTTATTGATGGTTACTGACTTCAAATCTTTTTTTTTAGTTCAACACACAGACTTATATAATAATTAAGTAAAACTTTTAATAATATCATTTAAGAGATCATGCGTTTCTAAAAAGTCATTACATTTCAATCCAAACTATATTGAAGAAAATTACAAGAAATGTGAGTGATGCCAGACATCGTTTGAAAAAATGCAAGTATTAAGAAAGTGTTGCTACAAAGAAAACTCACTGCAAATAAAAGTTGCCACACATAAAAAAAACGGCAGATTTCAGGCCCTGTGCGGTAGAATCGGTAGATTGTAAAATTTACCAAAATAATCGGTAGAATCTACCGAATATCGGTAGAAGTGTGCACACTGGTGAGAATACATGTGTGGCTCTCTCGCCGGTCGCTGCTTTGGGGTACCCCTGTCTTGTAAACCATCTGCATTCATTAAATATATTAACTTGAAAATGAAAAGGGTACCCCGGTACCCTGTCACTCACATAAGGGTAAACATTTGAACAGTTATGTTAATTAATATACAGTACTAGTGAGCCCGGCAATGCTTTGCTATTGCATATTATTTAACAAAAATGGGCGTAAAAGTGGGCGTGGTAGAAAAAGCTACCCTATAAGTCATGCCAGAGTCCAAGTTAAATGCTGTGAAAATTTCAGGAAGATCGGTCCAGAGGTTTGGTCTCCTATAAGGTACAAACAAACAAATAAATAAACAAACTCACATTCTATTTTATATATACACATAGATATTAAGAAATGCTGATTTAATTTGCCTCGATTAGAGAAAATTCACACAATAATATTTCGTACCGATTAAAAATATTAACCAGTAAGAAAGTTTCAGTCGGGCGACCCGACTTATATATACCATCACCCTCAGTAAAATAAAACAAATTGCTATTATATTGATATTATTTCTCGATTTCTAAAGTGGGTGGAGTGGTAAATTTGTATGGGAGGTACCAGAAGGGGCGTGTCTAGACTTCTAGGTTTATCCTCCAAAACTTTATCCTGTTATAGCTTTACTAAATACAGAGTTTAGGCACGATAGCGTTGGATGTATTGATATTATTACTCCATATCTAAAGTGGGCGGAAAGGTGAATTTGTATGGGAGGTACCAGAATGGGCGCCGCTAGACTTCCAGATTTTTTCTCCAAAACTTTATCCTGCTTTAACTTTACTAAATACAGAATTTGGTCACGATCGCGGTAGTTCTAATAATAATATTAATCGATTTCTAAAGTGCGCGGTACCAGATGTGTGTGGGAGGTACCAGATGGGGCGTTGGTAGACTTCAGTTTTTTTCTCAAAAACTGTATCCTGCTATAGCTTTACTAAGTTAAGAATTAGGATACGAGCGCGATGGATTTATTGATATTATTACTCCATATCAAAAGTGGGCGGAAAAGTGAATTTGTATGGGAGGTACCAGAAGGGGCGTGGTTAGACTTCCAATTTTTTTCCTAAACATTATCCTGTAATAGCTTTACTGAGTACAGAATTTGGGTACGATCCCGTTGGGTGTATTGATATTATAACTCGATTTCTAAAGTGGGCGGATTGATGTATTTGTATGGGAGGTACCAGAAGGAGCGGAGCCATATAGCCCATTTGCAATACCGTAAGTAGTTTTGGGGAAATATTAACTCGTGCAAAATTTCAAGACATTTGGTTATCGAAAGTTATCGTGCGAACCAGCCGGACAGCCACCAGACAGATAGACAGACGGACATGGCTCAAATGACTTAAAAAGTCATGAATCGAATTTGGTTCTAAGAAACCTAGGGTCTGAAGTGACTCCTTCTATGTGTTACACTTTTGGGTCGTATTAAATGATATACACCCTCATCCCTAAGGGTGATGGTAGAAAGATCAACAAAACACAACAACTATTATCTGCCCAATACTGTTCTTGTGTTTAACGAACTCCATACTTTCGTACGCTTTGTTGAAAGCATATTCGAATAACCCCACCGGGTAATTTGAACAGACATACTGCGCACACTACAATCCCTGGCAGCCAGTTCGGTAGTGTTTGCTTTATATTCGTAGTAGCACATTAACTAGTCGTTATTGTATCGTTATAGTAAACGAAGATTATTATAAATGAGTTCTTATATGTTAATGTGCATTGCCACGCGCACAATAGTAATATTTCCTATATTATTATATTATAATTTTGTTCATAGTTATGAAAAAATCTTTACAACAATTTCCTTCACTACAGTGAGAGAGGGAAGAGAACAACTCACCAACACAAACCCATATTGTGGTTGTGTTAGTTGCCGATAGCTGAACTAAATCAGTGCTGTTCAAAAGTGAAAATGTAATTGTGTTGGTGAGAAAAAGAGAATTTCACTGTGAGAAATGTTAAATGGGTAAAGAGCAGTTTTAATGCATAAACATTAACATAATATATACATATATACATTAGATACCTTTTTTGATTCTATATAAAATAGTTTAAAAATTTAATTATTAATATAGTTGTGTTTTTTTTGTGCATTAAAAGAAACATCGGCATACACCCGCTGCACATGTTCATTCGTCGCTGTTTCAGTGACGACTGAAAGCAAGAGAGTAAGCATACATGTGAGTTGAGCGGGAACAATTGTTCTATGAAATGAACACCAATGAACTAAATTTAGATTTTTTTGCCTGAGATGGCACTTGGTACATTTTTGATACATACTATTTGTATGTAAATGTACAAAATGTTATTGTATTTAAAGCAATGTCTTCGAATTTAATTTTATGATAAATGCGTTCTGTTCGACTCGTCATTAATACATTTAGCGCCATGTGTGGCACCGATGCTCACAACCTGAGTACTCGTTCGGGTAGCGTGTTCACACGCAACCTTAAGTCTTCAGGAAAAAAGTTTGGCCCGAATGAATGAATTGCGATTTTGGGGCTTGGCGCGAGATGATTTAGGTTAAGCTGCGTTCAGACACAAATTTTAATTATTTATTTATATTACAGCCTACAAAAACATATATTCGAAGTCAAATCGAACCCAAACAGGGAACACAATTTCCAAATTTATGCCAACTCTCGCCAAATAATATAACATGAAAAGTTTTGCTTGAGAGTAAAGGCGCGTTTCGACACACGGATTTGTCTGTCGGGAACACTATCGATAACTAATATGCCCTTGAACCGTTTACATAGAAGATTTTTTCACAAATTAGATAGATCCGTCGACGGATCCGTTTGTCTGAATGCGGCCTAATAGGTACTAGATGTGAGTGGCAACATCGTCTATTTAATGCATTATATACCAAATTCGATTAACTCCATTAATTGATTTTTGGTTAATTTTAATTTCATAGCATAGATAGATTCCATTATTTCTCTATTAAAAAAACTACTCCTCTAATAATATAAATTAAAACCACTGAACATTTCTTATACCGTTAAATTTTTAAATCATTTGTTGGAGTTAATAATAAAACAAAATTAAAAAAAAACAACGACAGCTTTAATTTGTTTAAGTGAATATTGTTTGCAATAGCAACAATGCACCAAAATTGGCTAGCGGCCAGAAAAGTTTCATTGCTGAGTAAATGTATCATATCAGAATCACGCACAAGGATCACGCGTTTCGAAAACGGTGACGAGTTCGTCATCAGATCCCTTTGCGACGAATTGGTGGACTCCCATATATCATCAGCTGTATATATATCTACCATGTATGTCGAACACGAACATGCGACGTAGATATCAGTCAAAAACTTCCAAGCACAAATTCTTGAATATGACCATTGGTTTCTATACTTACTTTAAATTAAAAGAGCATAGCTTTAGGCGCAGGCCAATGCCAATGAAGATAATCGATTTATCAAGTATACCATCACTTGCGAACATGTAGTAAATTATGTTAAAAGAGTTGATTTCTATCAACAGCGTACCAGACAGGTAACGACAATGTCGATAATTTTAATTCTCAACACGTAGAAAAAAGATGTGCTGATGATTAAAATAATGTGGTTAATTCAAACAATTATATGGAAGGTACTAGGAAATCACACAGTTTTCTTAGATTTTGTCTACCAATTCATTGTAATGAAACTTAACAACGTTTAAGGTCCTAATGCTTTGCTCTCTGTAGCTATTGAAATAATAATTTTTCGAAAAAAAAAACGACAAATTGTATGACAGGTACGTGTGGGAACAGGGCAAGTCGGTCCATTTGTATACCTGAGTGAACATTTGAATATGTACAATTTTACTGAATTGGCATAAAAAATATTAGTTACAGAAATTTTTAAAGCTTTCCGTTAATTTACTGAAAATATAAAGGGTGATTTTTTAAGAGCTATAGGAAAGTTAAAAAAAAACACATAAAATTCAGAAAAATGCATGAAATCTTTATTCGAATCGATAGACCGGTCCATATAATTTAATGTTTAAAGATTATTTAATGCAAATGTTGACCGTGACTGCGCCTCAAAGGGTCCATCCGCTTAGTCCAGAATTCAGTGGACTTACTATCTTTAATAGTTTGTCAAAACCTTAAAATCAACATCAGAATTTTTTTTTAAATACAATGTTTAGAACCTCTGGAAGATGACGTCGTAGTTCAAACTCCTAACTCACTAACAAAGCTGTTGTTAATATCTTTTTAACAATGCATAGAACATGATAATCAGTCTACAAATAACAATTTTTTGAAAAAAAAACACAAAGCTGACGATTTTGTCTCGCAAATAAAAAAAATTTTTCATACTCCTGATATTGTTTTAGCATAACTGTTCGTATAAGGCGGTAACATTGGCCACTTTGTTTTGACCCAGCTTAATGGACATGGCTCAAACTTATTAAAAAATCTTGAATTGTGGTGTTAAAATTATCCTTTAATATTTTTTTTTTTTTTTATTTATTTTCTATCATCAGAACACTTAAAAATAGTTACAATATTTATATTTACAAATCTTGAGGATTAACTTAAAAGAGTATTGCAGCAAATATAGGCCTGGTTTTTAGATTCTATATACAAAAGTTTTTATGTGACACAAGTCAGGGGAAAAGATAGGGAAAAACCCCATTTAAATTTTTAACATTATTTTTAGAAATTTTAATATTAAAAACTTCTATCATTTAATATGTTTTACTTTTTCTCGTATCAAATTATATACAATCTTATCCCTATGGGCGAGATAATAAAAAAATCCCAACAAATGTTTGCAAATTACTACAGCATTTCCAATTGAAATTCAAAGAAAATCAATTGAAATTCAAAGCATCAACTGATATTCAAAACTCATAAATTGTAATTCAAAATTCGTCAGTTGTAAATCAATCTTCAAAACCTTTTCAACTGATGAGTTTTGAATTTCTATAAACTAATTTTAAACTTAAATGAGGAGTTTTGAATTTTAATTGACGAATTTTTAATATGAATTCATGTGTGAAGAATATCAATTGACGAGTTTTGAATTTTAAATTAATATTATTTAAATTTTAAATGGAAATTTTGAATTGATATTATTTGAATTTCAAATAAATTTTTTGAATATCAATTCACGGGATTTGAATTTCAAACGAAATATTTGAATTTCAATTGATTTGCTTTGAAATTCAATTGGAAATGGTGTAGAGACAAAAAGTTTTCATTCCGAAATGTTGTAGTGAAGCGGTATTTTTGTACGGAGTCCAATGTATACAGATATATGGGCCAAAGTCAAATTTTAAAAAATTCATGAAGTTGACCTGCGCCCTCCAAAGTTTCATAAGTGGTAGTATCCCACATTTTTTTTCAAGAGCTCGTATAAAAATAATATATGCACAAAATTTTTTCCCGCCGCAGAAATATCGAAAAAAAATGCATCACAAGATTTTTGAATTTTTGGCCCTTGAAATTCTAATGTCAATGATATGTCAATCATTGAAGAGTTCGCGGTAAGGTTATAACCCAGGAAAAAAGTGTCACCATAGTTGATTTTTTGGACTCTAAAAAAACTAACTATATATAACGTTGGAAGTCTCTTCTTTCCAAATCCTCTCAGAAACTGTAAATCGGTTCATATTTACCCGCATTACGGACTTAGAAGTGCGTAGGGTACGAAAACCCCGTTTTCACATGTAACTCAAGATTCTTGTTGTGCTCTGCAGCTCCTGCCAGAAAAATAGTTAAATTTCTCTGATATTTTTTTGTCGCTCTCTGTTATCCACAGAACAATGCGTATGTCAGCCCAAATACCCATATATTTATATTAATTTTATTTTTTAATTTTGTTACTTAGGACTGGAAATAAACCTAATTGCATTATATCACTAGTTTTATAGTAAACGGCTTATAATTTAAATATACTGTGGCACTTCCATCTCTAAAAAGTACAGTTTTCCATGTGTATAATAAAAATAATTTTACCATCTCTAACGTTCTCTTAATGGTGAACAGACCTGATAATTTTTATCAGCTAGTACGTTTTTTGGTACCATACTTAGGGGCTATTCAGAAGCATTGTTTTTTGTTTTATTTTATTTCTAGTTGAAACTAGAATGAACCGAAAACTTTGAAGTTTTCTTTTGTCTTTAATAATATATCATTTGATTACATTTTTTAATAATCTTAAATACCAAATCATGTTTCATAAGTTTTATGCAGAAGTTTGATCAAATCGTGATATGTATTTATTATCAGATGATTTTATTATCCACATGGTACTGGAGTGGCATAATGTACAACCCTTTTACAAGTCAGTTTAAGTAAAATATATTATCAACAAATAAACAACATCGCTTGTTTTTTGGGTACACAACAAATATACAAAAGTTTAATTATTAAGAGGCTACTACTATAAGTTGCTTTATTTTTCGTCACGTAGACGACTAATGAGACGAATAAGAGGCATCACTGCTTATCGTAGCTGTTGTTGCATTATGTCTCTATATTATGTGTATTATTTATTTTAGTTGGAGTCGCAAAACACACGTAACATAATTTAAAAAAAAACAGCATGTGCTGTACTAAAAACAGTACTTTGTTAGCTATTTTTTGCATATCCGGTTTCTCAACCCTGAAACCAACCACCATAGAGTAATGAATAGTCTGTGTGCAACCACTAACAATGAGTGCGCATGGCTGTGCGAAAGTATATGTAGTGAATTTGTTGCTACCCCGCTTTTTGTGTGTTACTTTTGATTATTTGCTCATGATTTATATATATCAATGGGGAATAATTTTTGTTGTGTTTTTTATACTTCTCATTTGGTTGAAGGCAGTTGTTGTACTAATAGTTCGAGTTTAGCGGAGAAAAGCATACTTACCTGGCGTAGGGGTTACCGTGATCATGAAGGCGGTTCCCCCGAAGTGAGGCTTGGCCATTGCACATTCGGCCGAGTTGACCTCCGCGATTATTCCTAATGTGAATAACTCGTGCGTGTAATTTTTGATAGCCGGGAATGGCGTTCGCGCCGTCCCGACATAATTTAATAAATTTCAGTACAAAGTGTTTTGTTTGGTGGTGTGCAGTGTGACCATTTTTGCATTTTTCAGCTAAATTTAGCATTTTCTTTTTTATTTAGCCGCAAAATTTTCATTTAGCTTTTTGCAATTATAAATTTTTTCATTTTTTAGCATTATTCTATCCAAAAATTTCAAATATTTTAGTACTGTAGAAAACATTTTGAACCAGTGTTACCGTTGTGCGACTAAAGTGGCAATTTGACCCTTTTTTGAAGTCATGCCACTTTTGCTGCCCCTTTTTCACAAATCCCCTTTTTGCCACTTTTTTTAATTTCTGCGATTTTTCACAACCCTAAATGTTTGTATGCTTTTTAATAGATTTTAATACTTTTTTTATGCTTTAGACTAAATTTTAGACCCTAATTTTATTAAGGGTTTTGAAGACATTAAATATTCTGACATAGTGTCATATGAGGCATTATATATGAAGGTATTATAGTGTAAACCAATAATAAGGTCTTAAATGGGTATTTCCACAGAAGTGTCAACCGTGATCGAAAAATTAAAAGTTGGCAAAAAAAAAATTCTGACTTGTATTTGTAAAGACGAATACTTAAATTTAATTAAATTAAAATGCCCAAACCTTTTCTTAGTTTCCGTGTTGATTTAGCAGATTGCAAAATTGCATTATTTTGCAGGTTTTCATATTTTCATATTTTATTACCTGAGGATGCAAGTCCACTCTTATCATAAAATTGTAGTTACAACAATAAATGGCACCAATAATAGTAAAAAATTAGAAGTTAGCGGCAAAATGTTGATTTTATTTTACTGGCGTTCTAATGTAACATTCGGGACCAACCTTTAGTGGCACATAAACTTTATAATATTCCCTAATTTCGCAAATAAAACAATGGTTTAAGCAAACATTTTTTTAAGCTATTCACAGCTATGGGATATTTTGTCACATAACGTCAGTAACATAACGTAGGTCTTTAATACCTCTCGTTAAAAACCAAAGGAACAAATTTGCCCAACAAAAATATATTTTTAAAGCGCTATTGGTCTATTTTATGAAATAATCAAGTGCATTTACTAAATCTTAAACAACACGCCGACTTTTGAAGTGTCAAGAACTAACCTAAAACGCACTTCTGATTCGTGTAGCATAACGTAGGCCTGTGTTATCTTAATATCTTGGATTGTAGTTTTTTTAAGTATGACGCCTTTTTTACATAATGTAGAGCTAGTAGGGAGATATTCAAAATGTATTATAAAATACAAAAAAGTTTAACTTTTAATTGTTTTTTTACCAATTGAATCGTACGATCGTAATATTCGTAAGGCTGTTTGAACAAAAATTAAATTTTATACATATGCCTTGTGCCTTGGAATGTATTGTTTTTTAGTATATTTTACATCTTAATGTAATAGACTGAGTTGCTTTATGCTATTTATTATTTAATTTTATTGTTTTGTTTAAATAAAATGAATTTGCGGTTTTTTTTATAAATTCACCTTTTGTGCGACTTTTTTTTAAAAAATCCCCTTTTTGTGCCACTTTTTAAAATTTTCCAACGGTAACCCTGTTTTGAACAACAAATGGAAGATTTCACAGTGGACGAAATTACTATTTTAGAAAAGCAATGGCAAAAGCTAAGTACATATAAATGGGCAAACAAGAACTCAACAATTGATTTCTGGATAAGTGCATACGAATATAAAAAGGCTTAAATGAAAACCCGTTCAAGGAATTTTCTTCTTTTGTTATGAAGTTTCTAGTAACGTAAAAGTTGAAAGAGTTTTCAGTGGCATGAAGTTTATAAAAACAAAAATTAGAAATAGAATTATATTGAACACTATGAATTCACTTCTTTACATTAGATGCGGATTGAAAAGGTTAAATAAATGTTGCGAAAGTTTTAAAATTACCAACGATCTCATCAAAAAATGTGATAAAAACATGTATGATAATGATATTTCGACCGACTCTTCGGAAGTTGAGGAAGAATATTCATTTGATAATGTATTTAGTTTATAATAATAATTTATCATTTTTAAACAAATGATATTTAAATGTGATATTGAATTGAATGGTCACTCTTTCTTTTATGTATGTAAGACTCTTTTGGCCGTTTTCTCAATGTATCGACAAACTTCCTGTTACTAAAACTCGACATAAATTTGTAAGAATGATATACCGACAAAAAATTATTTTTCAGTTGGCAATACCCCGAAAAATAGATGAGACAGTTGACAAATTCTTGATATAAATAAGTTATTCTGAAGTGTTAAAAAATAAGAAAACACATACATTTAATAAAAACAGAATAAAACTTAAATTATGACAGGTAAAAGTAATGTGGGAAACATTTTACCACCGAAGATAACCTGCTGCTTATTGTTTTGGTTATAAATCAAAAATATATCTTGGAAAACAAAAAAGCTATGAACAGCAGTCAGCTGATTGAGTCTATCTGTACGGCAAATAAATAACCGGCAGATGAGGGCTGGTTAGCTTTGCGATAGAACAAAAGCAAATGGGACTTTGAGAAAACCTAATTTCTTTAATCTACAGTTTTTCGTTAAGAAAAAAGATAATCGCCTAATGAGAAAACGGCCGTTTATGTTTCTTTTTTATTCAATAAATAGTTTTTTTTTTAGTTGTTTGCCATGTCTCAACAATACATGGTTGAATTATTTCATGACATTGTTTAATTCTAATGAAATATATTTCTAAGGCAACATTGAATACAAAATTTAAAATAATAAACGCTTTATAGTGATCATTTTATTAAAAAAAAACGTTTTTAATTTAGCATTATTTTTTTGGCATTTTAATATTTGTTCTTAGCATTATTTTAATGCTGATTTAGCTGCAACAGATTTTTAGATCTGGTCACACTGGTATTAAAGAATGGTACAAAAGAGGAAAATTTGCTGGGTTATTAAATGACTCTCCACACCGCATAACGGTAGACTTTTTTTTTAATATTTATAATATTCTCACTGCAGTATTGTGTTGACCACAAATATCTGTTTTATTTTGTGTTTCATAAGAGATTAGGCAATTCGAAAGGCTATAAAATGGTATAAAGAAATTTTTTTTAATAGTTTTTTATTAATACAATAGAGGTATGTATTTTTTAAATTCTTAATGTGCAGGTAGTTGATCTATTAATCAGTTTGGAAAAATGTTTGTTTAATAACTTAACAATTTGTTCACTAATTTTTACAAACAAATATGCATTTCTTACATGACAGAATGCACTTTCTGAATAACATAAAAAACATTAGGGTAATGTAATAAAATAGTGACTAAAAACTGCTTTAAACTTAAAAAATAGTGAAAAAAAATCAAAAAATTTTGAGGCAAAAACAGACAGGTTGTCGTGTTATCTATAGAATTATATATATTGTAGGAAAGGTCTAGGATTCTTCTTTCCAAAACCGTCAAGAAATTCAAAATAGTTTCGGAACTGACTGTGTTATTAGCTCATAAGTGATGAAAGACCCGAAACCCCAGTAGGAAAAGATTTTTAGGGGTTTGTTTCTTTTTGAGGTCTGTTTGGAACCGTTTGGTTAGCTGTCGTATGAACTCTGAAGGAACAGACTGAAAATGAATTTATTGCCCTTCTTAAAGCTAAATTAGGAGATAAATTACACTTCTCAGCAAGAGATTGCGTCTACTCACTCCAATAAGGAAACAAAAGGTTGGGGTCGGTCAGAAAACATTGAAGGCTTAGAGGGGCCAGCGTGTTTTCGTGACATGAACCCTATTGAAAATATGGGCGCACACTTGTTCATAAAATGTACTCCAACAACAGGCAATACAATAGCGTTGAGAGCTTAAATCGGCAGTAATAGCGGCTTGGGACTCCTTAGAATGTTCAACCCCAAAAACCCTGAAAAATAGTATGACCGAAAGGCATTTTTTACAGTGTTTTTTTTATTTTAAATTTCATTTTTGTTTTAATAAAAAAGTTTTATTTCGTAATTATAAACCACTGCGTTTAATTTCATGATCACCCCATAATGTAAAAAAAGCAAAAATCAAAAACTTAACTAAATACAATTTTGTTGTTGGATGCAAAAGTGTAGTTTTTGATTCTCTATCATTCCTCATATGCGGTTTTTGGATAATGACCCCTTAACTACATCTGCATCTACAGTGAAGCGAATAATTTTTGCTCTCCAGTGTATTTAAAGCAACTTTGCAATGCTAGATGCAAATTAGGTAACAGCTAATATACAGAATTATTGCTCGTGAAAATTTGGGTTTTTCTCTTATTAATTTTTTATTTATTTTACAAATGTCAGCTGTTCGAGTATCAGTGATGTAAACGCAATACATGTAACAAAAAAGCTGTACATATTTAGTGTTGCGCAAATGCAATGATGTGACAATTGGAATTCTGTATATTTTGTTGTTGGATTGCAAATAAAAGCTACAATATTTTGCATTGCCACACTGTGTTTTGTACGCATTTCGTGGCAGGTAAGTCAAAATGGCACTTAAGTTAAATTTTAGAACTGCCAAAAGTTGGCAGTTATCTGATTCGTTTACCTGCCACAGAAGTGGCCCATAAGTGCGATTCACACAATTCCCTATTTTTACCATAATTATTTCAATTATTTTAGTCTTTGCAAATACATTTTTTATGTAAAAGGTTATTAAAAAGTAACATTTAAGAAAAAAACAGACCCTTTTAGGATATTATCCTCTATAGTTTCTGGAATGATATCAATCTCGTGGTGCATACAATATTTTTGGAGGACATTTAAAGCTTCTAATGCCTCCTTAGACGATAGAGTTTTTCATCTTCAAGTCTTCATCCTCAATTGGATGCAAATGTAAACTAAACAATGCAACTGCTGAAGACAACAAACAAAAGCACTCTTTCGTCTGATCTATTGTTTTGATTTATACTAGGAACTCACATACATACACTCTGTTATTTTTTAAACCAAGAGAGAGTTATAAAGAGAATTATAGAAAGGCTGCGAGCATTCTAAAAAAAACAAACTAAATACATACCTTTTGTTAGCAACAGTTGCAAAAAAAAATTTGTGGCTGTTAAATGAAAAATTATCATTGAATATGGGATAATAATTCCAAGTCTTTGTGGCAGCTGTCTTAAATTGGCACTTAAACCAGTACATTTCAAGAAAATACAAAAATGTTACATAACAGTTATATTCTATCGAAAAACCTAGAAATTTATATTTGTTAGTTTAAAATTTGTATTACGTATTTAAAATGTTGTTTTCATTGTTAATGGATTAAATTTATTTTTTGTAACCTTCGGTGTTGCCTTCAACAAAATATATTTTCATATAGGAAGTATTTTTTACAGGCGTTTCTGATCTTCGGTGTTTAGCAAATATTTCTTTTATCGGTTCTTTTCTTATAAAAGTTTTTTTATACGACACATTTTTGCTACTTATATACATATATAAAAAATACATGGTGTTTTTGGAACTCATTCTAATGTGCGGTTTTTCTTATAGGGATGTTCTTATGTCCGTTACATACTTATTTATTTTATTTATTTATTTCAACCACATAGTAATACTAAGCCTTTAAGGCCAAAAAATACGTATTACATAGCAATACATTCCAGAGTATTCATAGAAGACAAAGACAAGTATGAAACAAATTTCAAACGAAAGGCATTGCTGGTGTATCCAAAAGACCTTAAATGGCTAGGAAGCTGATTCCAATATCGAGCAACTCTCACGACAAAAGATCTCGCAAACACCGAATCCATTATTACAGGAATTATTATTTGCATATTTCTAGTGGAGCGAGAGAAACTAAATAAAGCACAGGGAGAAACGGGTACTTCATTTTTAATAACCTTGTAGAAAAGTAATATGTTACGATAATTTACAAAATTTAAAAATGAGCAGCCCAAAAATCTTTTTACAAATTCGGAAATATGCTCATATCTACGAACGTTAAACATAAACCTCGTAATAGCGTTCATGACGCGTTTCAATTTCAAAAGATTGCTACTGACTGTTCCTGACACTACTTCAAGCCCAGACATAATTTGAGGCATTAAAAGAGCATAGACAAGCTTCCTTTTGACCTCAATTGGTAAATACACATTGGTTGAGTACAGGATTCGCAAAATACCGCAAACCCTCGAACGAATAACGTCAATATGAGAATCAAATTTAAGCCCACTATTAATTACAATACCCAAACATTTGTGGCTAGTAACAAATTCAATTCTATTCCCTCCTAAATAAAGGTTAAAAGCTGTATGAGAAGTATGACGGCCAAATATAATTGCCTTAGTCTTTAATGCGTTGGGACCGGCCGTGGCATGATGGTTAGAACACGCGACTACCATACGGGAGATCACAGGTTCAACTCCTGGCTCCAGTCTTCTTAAAAAAAAAGAAAAATTTTCTTTCATTGTCGGCTCCCCTCGAATGTTGTTGACAGCAACTTCGCAGTATACTTGTCGAGTCAATCGGCATGTCTAGTAAGAGCTTCTCAAACAGTGACGTTCGCATTCGTCGATAAACAAGTAGTAGGTGCCGTTAGTTGTGAATCTAAAAATAGAAAGCGTGTTAATTCACAACAACGCGAGAAGCTATCCCATACCTCATTCATGGGGTGTAAAGGGAAATTAAGTTTTTTTTTTAAGTCTTTAATGCGTTAATTGTTAATGTATTATGTCCATTCCACCTAGGCTTGGCAGATTTAAAACTGTAAAATTCTTGACATTCACCAAAAAATATCTAGATTGTGGAAAAAATCTTGACAAATTAAAACACTCATACATTAAAAGTTGTAAATATTTCAGAAAAATATAATTTTTTAAAAAAATATATAATTTTGTATAAAAAGTATACAAAACATTGAACAAATCAAGTACAGATGTTTTAGTCTGATAGACTGACTGATAAGTACCCCTACCTTATGTATGATGTTATCTAAGTCTCGAGTTATTGAAACTTAACGATTTTAAATGAAATTACTTATGTATTACAATTATCTAGCTTGGAGATAGGGCTCTCGGTCGTATGGTCATACTTATACTGACATGAAGTGGTTACCGAAAAAAATCTCTAAAGAATTCATAATTTCTAATGGGTTGGATGAAACACTCACTTTCTTAAGCTTCACCTATGAATGCAAAATATTTTAAGTAAATTTTGCCAAGGATTTCTTTATACTGAGCAGTTGTCCAGTCTAGTCCTCCAGTTGTCGGATTGGTTGTAATGAAAGAATGTAAATTTTCCAAAATTATGTAATTTTGTATGACCTGATATCGTCCATATTCATTCCGGAGTCAAATTTGTATTACATGTATGAATTCAGTGTACTAACAAAATGATATGTATGTAAAATTAAGAGGGTAAATAAGCTGATTTGTATGGGAGGTACAAAAAGGGGTGTGGCAAAAGGTTTCGCTATTCTGAGGGTTTGTCTACTATTACCTCATACCTAAGGTTGAGGGTATACAACATATAGTGGGAAAACTGATGCTGATTTGTTTAGTTTGCGACATAGTGTAATTTTTAAATTGTATACTTCGAAGCACAAAATGCAAAAAAATACGAATTGGCATTACTTCGCTGACCTGACATTGTCTCTCTAAGTCTTTCTAAAGTCATTTGAATTTTCTTTACAAAAACAAGACGGCGGCGATCTTTAGCCGGTTAAGCTAAAATTTTGGCTGTTTGATGTTGTCAAATTATTAGTGTTCAATAAAGGGGCAAATTTAAGTGTTGATAGATTTTCGAACAAATACACCAACAGAAAAACTTTTCGCAATAATATTTTAATGAACTGTTTATTTGATTTGTACAAAACTTTGTGCAAGGAAAAAACATTTTGAAAAAATTTTTACGTTATTTTTTGGTTGGTCTGTAAAAATCTTGACAAAATTTATTTTTTCTTGATTCTTGACAAGTATTAAAAATTCTTGTAAATCAAAAAAAATCAAGACCGTCTGGCAACCCTAATCCCACCGTGCAGCCAAGGCAATAATTAATTCTATTTTCTAGTGCATCAGGAAAGGCTCGATCACCGCTGAAGTAAAAAAAGAAATCGTCTGCAAACATGAAAAGCGAGCACATAGCACTATCGACATAATCCGGCAGGTCATTAACATAGAGTATACATACATACTGTACTTGAAATTTCAGCGAATTGCGAGCTTACCTTTTAAAAAAAATCTATCGCTTCCCAAAGGCTGACAGATGTTTTGTACTTTAATCATTAAAATATTTTCATATTTTGGTACAACTCCCTTGAAGTTGGTTGGCGGAATTTTCTGCAAAATTTGTCATCAATTTCTTCCTTTAATTTACATTCGTAATACCTACTTTATTCCCGGGGTATATTTCCTCACTTTCGAAGTTCGTTTAGAATAAGGTAAAAGGGAGAAGAGAAAAAATTCCCGGGGAGATTTCATTTAGAATAGGGAAAAAAATTCTCGGGGAATTGCCATTTTTAGAGACTTCAGACTATAATTTTTTAAAAACAGCACATACTAAATTTCTGTTAAAAATGTCGAAAAATTATACTTTATTTCAAAATTACTTTGTTTTTAATTACATAACTTGTAAAAAAATATTAACAATTTGAAACTGCTTCATAAGCAAATCCTAATTTTTATCACTCCAGGTTGGTATACAATTTATTTCAACCATTAGCTTTATTTCAAAATTACTTTGTTTTTAATTTCATATTAAAAATATTAACAATTTAAAACTGATTCATAAGCAAATTCTAATTTTTATCACTACAAGTTAGTATACAATTTTCTTCAAGCCATTAGCTACAACACTTTCCATTATGCTCTCAAAATCTCTAGGCCAGCCAAATATCAGATGTACAGTCACCACCAGGATAACGCATTTCATGTGGTAAACTGGGGCCATATGGTTCTTTGCCAAAATCTACTAGGAAATTCTCATTTAATTTCATGCCACCATTAACTACATCAATGTCGACTTGACAAATGTGACCACCCTTCTCAACCATTTTCGGGAACATCTGCAACAAATATTTGACAAAGAGTTAAATAACAACGTGGAGTAAAATATTGTGGAAAAAATTTACCAATTTGTCCCAGGGCGAGTACAGAGACGATGAAACATATAAACGTTTACCATCCAATGACAGCTGCATCATTTGCGGTCCACCTTCTAGACGGCGGCCCTTTATAATGCGGGGCTCAGGACGTTCCTGGTTATTAAAAGTCATTAATTTAATTGTATTTCCTTTCATATTATATGTATTCTTAACCTGTACCTTCATTTCTCTATCCTCAATAACTTTTACATCGCTTAAATCGTTGCAAATGGCACCACCCAAGAATATCTGCGACGTCAATTTGGGATTCTCTGGATCACTTATGTCGTATTGGCGCAAGTCTCCATGACGCCAAAGGTTTATGTACAAGTAACGATCGTCCAGCGATAGAATTATATCTGAAACCATTCCACCAATTTCTTGGGGAGCCTTGTCGCCAAACTTTACCAATTTCGTGGGGATATCGATAACCTTTTTGCACGAAAATTCATCACTGTCTGTTTTTTTCTTAAAGTAAAATACTTTGGCATTCAAACAGCAACCAACAAAACCCTCAGCGCGTTTTGGATCATGCATAAAACGAATTTCCAAGGGGGTAAAACCCTCCATACCCAAATCAATAGTTTGATATAGAGTTTGGGTGGACCATTTAAAGAAGTTAATGCGGCAGCCATATTGGGTGAGATCGTTCAAGTCGTCATCTTCCCAGCCCCTGTAAATAAAGAGGGATAAAACGATTAAAAAAAAGTGCTCCAACTACATGTAATGAAAGATAATGCATCTAAATATATTATTAATGTGGAAAAAGTTGTATCATTAGGCATTTAACAAATATTTTTATTGAAACAATGGTCCGTATTATCTGTACAACTTGGATTGAGCTGGGGATCCAGCGTTTCATTAGAGTTTTTGAGATCAGAATTAAGGGAAATGTGTGGTACTACATTCTGTTGTAGACATTTCAATAACAGCACGGCGGAAGGATATGCTTGATTCTAGAATAGAGATTAAAAACCATAAAAATACTGATAGCAATCACTTCTCAGAAATTCAATTTGTGGGAAATCAAAGTCAATAATTTCAAAGTGATCTAGATTTCACGTGACAAGAACACCCGCAACCAAATCGATCACGATCGATCTGAGGTGCTAACCTTGATTCGGATCCTTGTCTTGTGGCAGTAAAGGTTTGCACACGGCTTAATAAGGCGATGAACGTACGGGAAAGCTTTTGACGTCGGAAAGCTGCATAACTCAGAGATATCCACGGCATACTCCTACGCACAATACCTACGTCAAAATACACCGCTATCCGATGATCCTAGTCCGCAGTGGCAACACATAGCACATTCCATGCTTGATGCAGACATATACCCATACTACCGCAAAAGAACAAACCTTGGTGTAATGACGAATTTCGCAATGCAACGATGGAAAAGGATGCTGCATATGTATACGGCGACGTTGGAGCCATTTGCAAAGCGAGCTGTCGAGCAAAAAATCAAGGTTAAACGGAAAGGAGCGACGAACCTATTCAAAAGAAATAAACAAGTGGAGTTTTAGGAGCTCCGAACAGGTAATGACAGCCGAAAGTAAATCACAGAGCTGATAAGTTTGGTGCTGGTCTTATGTCCTGCAAAGATTAGAGCAGGAATCATGTAACAGACACACAGACCGTGCTTGGAATTTGGAGAAACCACTTTTCAAAACTTATATTGACGAAGGACCCAAATGACAACGATCGACATTCGATTTTACGGAAACCTGATGATGAACGTCCAGCTGAGCTTTTCAAGTGCAATGCTGGTGAAGTACTGGTTTAATTTATGCATCATCTTCTATGCACAATATGGCGAAAGAGAATATGCCAAAAGATTGGAGTAACCCAGTGTCTGTTCCAACTACCGTGGTATCAGCCTTCTACCCATTGCATGTACGAGTAAGATGCTATCAAGTATACTGTGAGAACGACTAAAGCCTATTGTCAACGAACTGATTGGTCCATATCAATGTGGCCTTAGACCTGCAAATCTACAACCGATCAGATATTCACACTTCGGCCAATATTGCAAAAACACCCCGTGAAAAGCAGATCGACCCATACCACCGTTTTGTTAATGATATATTCGAAGCAAACTTTCTGAAGCAATGTCTGAATTTGATATACCTTTTAAACTGTTTCGCCTTTGCGGAATGATGTCAGCCTCGAAATTAAAAGAAGAATTATGCTTGCTAATAGGTGCTATTAGGGGTTAAGCAAGGACTTTCAGTACAAGACCCTCACTCAAACAACAAAGCTCCAGCAATGTGGGACATAAATTCTGTTGTCCAAATGTACAGTGAAGAATTTTTAACTATTGCGCGAAACAGTTTTTGGAGTTTTTAAGGAAAATTTTATGCAAAATATATGTACCTACTCTTGTAAATGACAAGAAGAAGGCCGAAGCGCTTGAAACTTATTATTAAATGAGGTCAATAAGGGCACACATTCAATAAGGCCATCTGAGTAAGTAAATATTTACTTATGGTAACTGTATGGTCAGCAAGAGGCCTTATTGGTCCTTACTTTAATGAAGATCAAAAAGGGTATGATGATACACAGAACTTTTTTATGCCTATCCCTACGGAATCTCAATGGTCACAATCACATCCATTGACTCATTGGGTGCACTGCGCGAAATGTTTGGTCAAAAGTTATTTTCAAAATAGTTGGCCATCACGTAACCCAGACATAATTCCAAAGACCTTCTTCTTCTATAGGATAATCTTACAAGTAAAGTTTTTAACGGCAACGCCGGTTTTCTTGAGAAAAAAATTGAGAAATTTATTTAAAAGTAAGGACAACATTTTTTTGACAAATAAGACTTCAAAACACTTTTACCAAAGATTAAGACAACCTAGAAACAAAAATGATTATTACAAAATTTTCTGAAGTTATTCAAGTTAAAGATAAAAAAACCCCCACAAGTTCTTCCTTGACAGTCTTTAAATTTCGATGCTAGCGATTTAAATATATTGAAAAACGGTAATTTTTCTTTAACAAAATTTTGGGTGAACAATTTATTGATTGTCGTAGAAAAAATAGAAAACGCAATGCAAACTCTAATAAAGCATTTTTTTTACAAATAGTTGACCTTTTTTTAATAAAACAAAAGAAGAACCCAACCGTAAAAATCCATAAACAAATATATGAGTTACGAATTTTTTGGCGAAAAACTAAAACATAACTTTTTAACGATTTAAAATTTTGACATATATATATATATTGCATAAAAAATAATATAAAATATAAAAAATTGTATAAGGACCACCTTTACGGTTGAAGATAAAGGGTAGATATGTTCCGACAAACAGTTAGGGCTGCAAAAGCACTGGTGGTCGGTCATACATTTGACAACTTTATGGGCAAATGGAAATGTGAGAGCAAATTTAAAAAAATTGAATTTTGGGGGTTAATGGGGTAGGTACGTTTTGGAAAAATGGTAGGAGGGAAAAATCACAGGGGGTCGGTCATACATTTTACCCCTCTAGAGGCTACTTCGGGGCAGACTTGTTGTAGGTTTTCTCCTTCCCACCAACTTAGAGAGTTATTTTTATAATATATCCAAAATAGTAAGCGCACCTCCAAAAATATGAAAAAATGTCCAAAATTTTTATAAAAAAACGTCACCTAAAAAAATATTTAAAAATCATTTTCGTGTTTAACAAGTCAAAATGTATGGAAAAAGTATTTAGAAGTTTGGTTTGCAGAAAAAATTCGAAAATTTGCAGATTGGTGTAATCGTTTGCAAAGCAAAATGATTTTTGGACCACCTTGTATATGCGGAAATTGTTATCTTTTTGATCTCAATATACTTTGATAACGCTTTCTATAACCATCTGAATTTTCATATCTTTGAAGTACTATGTGACTACCAAACTTTATCTATCTACTGCTAAAGTAGACTTATGCCGTTTCCACTGAGTGAAATACAAAAAATTGTCTGATATTCATATCGGCAGTGCCGGGTACTACCTACTTATCGATTTTTATCTCTCTAAGTCGTAAATATAAAATTGGAACAAATGTGGAAGTTATAGTAGATTTTGTAACAAATGTATAACATAAATTAAATAAACATCCTTAATAAATCTTTTTATATTATTGGTTTCAACGAACAAATAATCTACTCGTTTGGGATACTGCGTGAACGTTGACCGTTGTCAGCAGTATTCGAGGGAAAAATACTCCTTAAAATATATGGGCCCATCATCGTTAACGGAGAGTATCGGCGTCGCATGAATCGTGAGCTGTACAAGCTGTACACTGACATTGACGTGGTCAGACGCATTAAGTTGCAGCGATCGCGTTGGCTAGGACATGTTGTACGCATGGACGAAAATGCTTTAGTTTGAAAAGTCTTCGACAATGAACTTGATGGACGGCGCAGAAGAGGGCGACCAAAACGTTGGAAAAACCAGGTCACTGATAACCTTACGGAACTTGGTGTGACCGAACTTGGAGAAGAAGCGCAGAAAATCGAAGCGCTTAAAATATTTTTCTATGTGCTGTATATAATCTACTGCGATTGCAAAGAAGTGCCAGCTAGGTAAGTAAGTATGTAATAATAATTCTTAATTTGGGGTTTTGTTTACATTTTTGGTTCAGTATACCCACAGATGCCAAGTTGTTTGTTTATTAAAAAAAATGGCACTAATCATATTACCTTACAAAAACCTTATTTGTAGAGGATTGTTCAGATCGCGGACGGCCAACGATATCATCGAACAAATTAGAGGAAATAAACTTAACGAAACAAACTTTCATTTAAGTCAACAGACATCAACACCGATTTAGGCTTCAATACAAATGAGGCCAACAACGTCACAATTTTTTTTACAATTGTTTTTAGTTTGTTTGTTTTTCGGTTAAAAGTCGAATAAAAGAATATGAAAATCATGTGAAAAATACATTTGGAATAGTTCATGTCTTTGAAGACCTATATTAAAATTTTCAGGGAAATATTTCCTTGAAACATTTTAACCTTCTAGCTTTTAACCTAATGGAACATCCCTCCTAAGTTGATTTTTAAGCAGAAATGTATTTTTACACTTCATGTTTCATATTAGCTGTGTTCGTTTACTTTTCCAGTAATAATTTGCAATATTGTAGTTTGGGAGAGTAGGAACAATTTTACTCTCTTCATGCTAAATTTGTAAAAAACGTACTCGAACAACATCTAGTAAAAATTAACAGGAAAACAGCTGATGTGTTTTTATTTTATTCTAATTGTTAAGTTTTTGCACAGGAGCTGATGCATTTGTTGAATTTCACCAAATAATCTTTATCCCTAAAGATTCCGATGAAACAATTGAACAATGGAACTCGTTTTGGAGTTGGACAATTTAAAATTCAAGTTACTAACTGCTTCTCTATCTTGCAAATTTGGGTTAGCTAAATTTATCCATCCAAAATTTGCAAACTCTTTAGTGTTGAGCTGCTATTTTCAGACATAAAAGTCAAACTTTAAACTACTGTACAAAAAATTGTGACTTAGTGGAGTAAATTCGAGTTTAAGGTTTAGTTACTGAGGTCAAATGCTATCGTTTGATGATGTTCCCCCCGAAAAAGTGTGTGTTCACTGTGTTATAAATAGGTTGACCTAAAAGGACAACAAAATGAAGTATTGTTGGGAGTCAATTGTTCAATAAAAATCCACTTGAATTAAAATTCTCTGATCCTTTTTTGAAAATAAATGGATTTTTTTATTTTGTATCTCCGCTGTGCGCTTTTATTTTGCTCCATGATTCCACCATGAAATCGTAGAGATATTATATCGTGTAATATCTCATTGGTAACATACGGATTTCGGCTTTAAGACACTTCTGTGCAAATGAATATTTTCATCACAAAATTATGTTTTTCGGAAAAAAACTACAAATCTATGATTTGTATTTTTCCCAAAAAATTTATATTTTCCTGTTTAACTTATTTATCTAAATTCTAGATAAATCAAATGAATTGAGTGTTTATTATTTTAAAAAATCAATATTGTATCCACGCACAAATGTGGCACAGTGGTGCCAAATAAGTTTTTTTGTAATTAATTCTGTAACTTTTGAACGGATAATGGTTTCTGAATGAAATTTGAAACATTGAAGCAGTCACTCGTTTTCCTTAATAGATTTATTTTACTTTGATATACTGAATTCGTAATATTTTTGAACTCTCTTTTTATTTAAATTAATCTATTTTCGAATCTAACGTATTTACCTTAATTTCCTTAGATCCTAAGAAACATGAATTAACGTACATGTAACGTATAGAGTATAACGTACTCTATGCTTTTAAAGATCAGCTGATCTCATACATTAATATTTACAATAAGACTACTCTGTATATATACTACTTTGTAATACAACCATGTACATAACTCCTTGAATAATGGTATAAAAGGAGCACCATTGACAGAATAGTCAATTAGCTTTCTGCCTCCAAAAGTAAAGTGTCTCTGTCTAGGCTTATTATAGTACCAGACGAACATTTTTCTATAAAGACTAATAGCCTGTTCGGCAAACTTTTTCGTGTAGGCAGACGAACGATTGCTACCCAGACGATCGAGTTTCTATTTGTGTTTTCTTTCTCTTTTCGCTCGGGAGTAAAAGCTCATTTCACTCATTGTCCTTCTTTCAAAGTCCATTGTTGCCGATGTGTTGTTTTGGTCTTTTCAAAAGCTTTTGCTATTGAAAAATACCAAGTTTTTGCATGATGGGGGAAACCCTGTCTTTAGTGAATACAACTGGCTGCGGACACACAAACAAAACAAGCAAACAACAACTAAAAGGTGTAAAGCCGCAATAATTAATAGGTGTATTAATGAAAATCTATAATGATTTAAGTAACAATAAACCAATACAGAAATCAGTCGACATCGATTCCACTAAACATCCAAAAAAAAAGTTGTAGTTTTTTTAAATCCACCATTTCCTAATTTCAATGTATAGGAGTGTTTAAAATGTTCTAAGCTGTTAGAAAGAACATTCTTTTATAAAAATACTCAATTTTAATAACAATATTTCATTTTCTGTGCAATGTTACACCTCAACGATTGCTAATTTTTGATCGTCTAATATGACGTTTTGTTTCGTCCGTTTTTCAGTTTGTCGAACCAAAAATTTCCATCAATAAAAGCTCTTTTTTGTTTCACTCAAAATAAAGAGTAAAAAAACCAAAAATGTCAATCGTTCGCCATTTGGCGTACGAATGGTTGAAAAATTAGTTACAAAAACAGGCCATAAAAGATAATTTATAGCCTGTTCAGCGAACTTTTTTGTGTAGGCAGACGAACGATTGATACCCAGACGATCGAGTTTTTATTTGTGTTTTCTTTCTCTTTTCGCCTGGGAGTAAAAGCTCATTTCACTCATTGTCCTTCTTTCAAAGTCCATTGTTGCCGATGTGTTGTTTTGGTCTTTTCAAAAGCTTTTGCTATTGAAAAATACCAAGTTTTTGCAAGATGGGGGCAACCCTGTGTTTTGTGAATACAGCTGACTGCAAACACACAAACAAAACAAGCAAACAACAACTCAAAGGTGTAAAGCCGCATTAATTAATAGTTGTATTAATGAAAATCTATAATGATTTCAGTAAGCAACATAGATCGATTCCACTAAACATCCCAAAAAAAGCAGCTGTCTTTTTTTTAAATCCACCATATCCAAATTTCAATATAAATAAGTGTTTAAAATGTTCTAAGCTGTATGAAAGAACATTCTTTTGTAAAAATACTTATTTTTAATAACAATATTTCATTTTCTGAGAAATGTTACACCTCAACGATTGCTAATTTTTGATCGTCTAATATGACGTTTTGTTTCGCCCGTGTTTCAGTTTGTCGAACCAAAAATTTCCATCAATAAAAGCTCTTTTTTGTTTCACTCAAAATAAAGAGTAAAAAAACCAAAAATGTCAATCGTTCGCCATTTGGCGTACGAATGGTTGAAAAATAAGTTACAAAAACAGGCCATTAATAAAGTGATTTTTTAAAACGTAAAGTATTGTCGGTTATTAATTTCTATGAACCCATACAATCTTAGAAAGAAGATTGTTACAACATTTAAAACTTCCAGATGATTTAATAGGTGAGAGGGCAATTGGGAGGACCTACAAAATCGGTCACTTTAGGTTAACCTATTTATCATTCAGATGAGATGTGTATACGCAATTTCTTTAACATGTCCACAGTATGCAAGATGGTCCACCACATGCAGTGGGAATTTTAGGTTGTCTACTTTATCCACAATTTTTAAACATTTTATTTTTATTTCAATGCATCAATTGAGTTTTTACACGTGTCTTATGATATGATTCAAAAACAAAAAAATTGCGACCAGTCTGTAATACTGTTCTGTGTATTTAGGTAATTACATAATGTTGTGTCTCATTGTGTATATGGGAATATCTTGATTAACCGAAAAGATATACAATTCAATATAAGAAAAAGAAAAGATATACCCTCGTACATATTAGGTTTGTTTGAAGATATTGGTCTTTCAATTAATTCATTGACATGCAAATTGATATTCAATCACAAGCAACTGTCTTATTCCCAAAAATTACTTTCATTTATACAATTATTTGCATGCTATTTTTCTTTTAATGTGAATTCTAACATGTATGAATGTGAATTTGTGTGTAGAACTGCTAAACATATGCTGTTAAGTTTAAATTTCTACAGTTATGATTCAATTATGAATAATTGCTTGTGAACGATTACCATGTTTTTTCGACCCACACTAATACACATATTAAATTATATTAAAATCTATTAGTAAATTTATTTTAACTTCTTGGTTGACCTGTCTTTGGAAACATCTTTGCATTTGTACGTTTGAATATAAAGTGTGTTGACTAGAGTATACAAACGCGATCAACTGGTTCTGTCGGGTTTTTAATCTTATAATATCGATAAACCAATAATCCGGTCATAATAATATAATTTATATATCTAATATATAAAATTCTTGTGTCACGGGGTGAGTGATTGAACTCCTCCGAAACGGCTCGACCGATTCTCATGAAATTTTATGTCATATCATATCGAGTAGGTCTGAGAATCGGCCAACATCTATTTTTCATCCTCCTAAATGTTAAGGGTGGTCAACCAGCGCCCGGTAGGTGGCGCTGGGGTGGGTTTATAATCAAAATTTGAACAAATGGACCAATTTAACTGAAATTCAGAATGTATGTTTGTTTAATCATCAGAAAAAATTGTATGTACAAATGGAACCGGTAGGTGTCGTTTGGGTGGATTTTTAATCAAAATTCGAATGAATGGACCAATTTAACTGAAATTTAGTATGTATATTTGAGTGATCATGAGGTAGGTGCCGCTAGGGAGGAATTATAATGAAAATTTTAACGAATAAAAAAAATTTGACTGAAATTTAGAATTTATATTTGTTTTATTATGAGAAATTTTTTTCTGTATAAATGGACCCGCTGTTGAGTTGGCTGGAGTTGAATTATTTCGAAAATTTAAATCAATTATCCGATTTTACTCAAATTTAAAATGTATTTTTGGACATGAGAAAATGTTGGATGTAGGTTTTTATTCAGTTGCCAGTGTTTAGATTATGATACACTTAATTTTTGGAATATTATTTAGCCACCAGTGATAACATTATATATAAAAATGGATGTACAATTTGATGTCACCACTAGTTGCGAAAACGGTTGAACCGATTTGTACCAAAATGTCAGTCAACGTTGATGATGGACTATAGATGGTCACCCAGACCACAAAATGGTTTAAGGTAGAATGGCGAACATTTGTATTGGCGCACTTCCTATAAAATTCAAGAACTTCACAAAGTGGTTTTTCGCATATCAAACTTTAAGGGGACTAACCCAAAAATGGGAAAAACTGTTGGGCCAAACGGTTTATATGGTTGTTGAGTCAAATGAAGGGAATTTTGAAAATTTGTACATGATAGCACTTTGCCCCTTTTTAACCCAAATAGGGCAAAGTGCTATCGTAGGAAAGTTATATGTCAGTCAATCGGCTTAAAAATGTGGTTTTAGAATATATGTCTATCAATAAGTAAGTTTTCATCAAATCATGGACGACACTTCTGATCCATTTTATCAATTCTTACAAATTTTGTCCGAAAAAATATCGCCCTTTAAATTGAAATATTTCAGAGGTCAAAGTATTTAACCAATCGTTATTACATTTCAACTGTACTTAACATTTTTTACAATAACTTGGAGGCAGGACGAAGTCTGCCGGGCCAGCTACTAATTTTATATTAACTCATATCTTCTGTTCAAGGCATATAGCTTAAGTTTTAAGACATAATATTATGTTAATCTTAAAACTTTGTTTAAAGGAAATTTTTTGAGAAAAATAAAATCGAATTTAGCATTATTTTTAATCAAATTGCGTTCCATGTAGATAGAGCAGTTTGCAATTCAACGGATCAAAAATTATTGCTATATCTTTTAACAAAATACCTAAATTTCCGAAGAGAGGGAAATTTTGTTTAAAATCGATATTTTAGCCGAAATGACACCAAGCCTTCATTTATATATATGTTACGGACCAAGTTCCCATATGGGACCAAAATGTATGATAAATTGATATTGATGGACCCGATGTAAATTCGCATAGCAAGAGCATGCGTGGATTACACAACTTTTGTAAAATTAGCAATAACAGAAAATTATCGTCAACTTTATTGGAGAAACAGATTTGCATCAACGTTTCAGATAATTATTTAAGAGTTTGATTGCAATCTAACGATGAGAATTGCTGTAAAATTAGCTCTCAATTTTAAAAATGCTAAATCAACATCGCCCAAAAATGGGGAGCATATTTTTGTATTGCAGATATCTTTTGATGCAGCAGATCACTATCTAACTGCAAACATCTTTATAATAGGTTTGTATTTACTTTCGAATCATTGCTCATCATTGATACAAATATATTTTCACAAGTTACAGACTTATTTCCAAAGTTGTTTTCCGATTTCGCGCCATTGTGCGGCGCTCTACTTCTTGTGCAGACAACTGCGAGTAGAAGAATGATTGAATTTATTTGATAAGATTCTCAAAAAGTTTAGGTTCCGAATTATCATGGTTTTACTTAATTCGGAGAGAGAAGATCTCTCTTATGTAAATTTTTAAACGTCTCGTTACAAGTCGTTAAAAGTAAGGTTACACAACGTTATCGATAAATTGGCTATTAAGAGAAACATATTTACCACACAGATTAGATTCTTTGCTCTATGTTTACCATTTCTTTGCAAATAAATCAAGCAGTTTGGCCTACCCACAATTTGAATCTACTAAAATGCACATATTGTTCTTAGTAAATAGTAAATCTAGAGTTAAAATCCTGACCATAAAACTTACTTACCTTCTGAATTTGTTTGGAGCTCCCCATTCCGATGATACCATAACATCAAAATATGGCTGATACCAGAAATCATAGCCACAGTACGGCTTCTTATCGCCTTTAATCCAAGTGCCCAAACAGTTGAACTCGGAGTCAAAGAGTATAAAGTCACACTTGGCATTGCCCTCAGAATCTCCCATTACTGATATCATAATATTACCATTGGCCAAACAATGGGTGGTGTGGGGAGCGGTGACATTGTGACTCTTAAAGACATCGCCATCGATTACTTTGCAAATCTCCGGCTTGCGTGGATCTGTGGCAACATCCAAAACATATATGAAATCCGAATTTAAAGAGGGCAGCACCAGCTTATCTCTCTTGGGAACACGTTGGGCGTTCTTGTCCACATGGTAACAACTAGAACAAGCATTCCAGCCCGAATGGTGCAATTCGTTGCCGGTGCGATTAGTAAAGGTGCGATGGATAACCTATCAGAAAAATACAAATGCGCAATAAAAAACGGCCAATGAAGAACAAACTAGAAATAAAAAACACTGTAAATGGATCAACAGACCTGACTGTAGGTGGGACTGTCGGGGTCAACGTCAACAGTCGCTAAATAATCACCGTGAGGTTCATCCAGATTCGGTTGAATGGTAACAGTGTAAAGTAACTTCTCGCGTGGCCCATTCTTCATGGCATCCAGTGGGGTTGGGTAGCCAGGTCCATGACAACAATCTGCAATGTGCAAAATCAAATTTGTTATGTATGCAATGCAGGCACTTTCTCCAGATACAATCGTACATTGCACGCATGTAAATAGATGCTAAACAATGTCAATACGTAGCAATGTAGGTAGGTAGGCAAACTTACTCTCAGTGCTCATGATTTGCCGGTCTCGAATACGTCTTCTTCGCAGCTGATTCAAAACAGAACTGATAACTTAAGAATAACAAAACAACCTAAATACAAATAGCTGCCGAGAGCTGAAGTCTCTTCTCACATTTGCGATAAGAGAAAATATACAACAAATATACTTTCTTGTGCCTATTGAAAAGACTGTTCAATTATACATTTTGTTTTTTCGTTTTCGAGAGAAATTGCATATGAATAAAGTGTGGGGAATAAAAGTTGTTAAAAATATACAGTACCCCTACCGCTGACAATGTAACATAACTAGATATAGTTAGTTATTTTACTTTCTAAAAAAATGTAAATACTTTAGTTTATATATTTAAAAGGGCGGGTCAGAAAAAGCGAGGTAATCGTATACCAAAATTGGAATCTACGATGAATTCTAAGAGAAGTTCACCAATTTACTATGTGTCTAAAATCAATTCCTAGTTCCCGCTGAAAAGCATGAAGATTTCAGGCAGAAGTTTTTTTTGTTGTTTTTAAATGAGCAAGAATCGAAAACTTGAGATATAATTCTTGTGAAACCCTCTGCGTAAAGCTAACATCTCAACAAACAGAAAGGTTACAGAAATTATGTTTTTAAAAATTCTTTAATTTTTGCCTTTGGTGGAAGAACGGACGGAAGAGCGGGAGCCCAAACAACGTCAAAAACATTCTCTTCGTCTTGGTCTCCAAACATCGGAATAGTAGGTCAAAATTGAAGCCGGGAACCATTGGGCCCTAGGAAGTCAAATGACCCCTAGGTGTGGGTGTAAAAAGCGTTCACAAGAATCGGAATCTACTATGAATTCTAAGAAAATTTCTTCAAGAACCTATATGTCTAAAATCAATAGCTAGCTCCCGCTTAAGGGCGTAAAATTTTTAGTTTGAGGTATTTAAAAACTAAAAAAATACATCTACCTGAAATATTCATTCATTTTTGGCGTAAGCTAGGAATTGATTTGAAATAGAACAAGTCGTAAATCGTACAAAATAATTAAAATTTAGCATTGGGAAACTATTCAATACGGAGATCATCGTAGTGCTCTTATCTTAATTTTTGCGTAAGTGGACTTAATCACTTTTTCCTTTTTGTAACGTGAGCCGTTTGGTCTGAACGATGGTCTCTTGGTTTTTCTCTTTTTATACCTTAAAGTAGGAGTTTCGAAAAATCCCTTCGCATTGCATAACTGCACTATAAAATAAATTATCACAATCTTGTGCCGTTTAATCAGTGTTATTTCTCTCCTTTTTGTCCCTAAATGTACGAATTTGAAAAAGATATTAAATCTATTTTTTGCGAGCGGGTAATGGTGCCAGTCGTATCCCTTTTTCGGTCTTATACGTCATTATATTCAGAAATTCGAAAAATCCCTTCATATGGTACAACTACTCTATAAAATAAATGTTGGACAAAAAATACAAATTATATAAATTTTTTGCGATTATAACTATTGCCGATAGGACTGAGTAATGGTACCAGTTTTGTCCTTGTTTTGGGCCTATATCAGACCTAGAAGCACGAATTAAAAAAAAAAACAAGTAAGAAAGTTTCAGTGGGGTAAACTGACTTCCATATACCCCACCTTCAGTAAAAACATTAAATTTAAAAGTACAAAAATTTAAGGGAGTTACCCGAAAAGGCGTGGCTAAATTTACAGTTTAGTTTTGCCTCCAAATCTTTAAAGAATTTGGGCACAATCGTGTTGAGTATATTGATATTATTACTCGATTAATAAGCTGAGTGAAATGGTACTTTTGTATGGGATGTACTAAAAGAGGCTGACCTTCTAATTTTTTTTACGAAACTTTACCTATTATAGCTTAACAAAATATAGAATTTGGGCACGATCGTGCCCAATATTATTACTCGATAACTAACGTGGGTGGAACGACATATTTGTAAGGGAATTACCAGAAGGTGCGTGGGCATGTAGCCCATTTGCAATACCGTAAGTAGTTTTAGGGAAATATTAACATATGCAAAGTTTCAAAACATAACAAAACAAGAGTTAATATTTCTCAAAACTACTTACGGTATTGCAAATGGGCTATATGGCCCCGCTCCTTTTGGTACCTCCCATACAAATTCATCATTCCGCCCACTTTAGAAATCGAGTAATAACATCAATACACCCAACGGGATCGTACCCAAATTCTGTAATTAATTGAGCTATAATTGGATAAAGTTTTAGAAAAAACACGCCCCTTCTGGTACCGCCCATACAAATGTACCTTTACGCCCACTTTAGAGTTGGAGTATTAATATCATGCTCTGAAAAATTAATTTTGAAGCTGGCCTTTCTAAGCTGTCGCATGAATTCCGATGAGACATACTGGAAATGAATTTATTGCCCTTCTTGAAGCTAAACCAAAAGATAAATTAAATTTTCAACAAGAGAATGCGTCTACTTACTCCAGTAAGGAAACAAAAGGTTGGGTTCGGTCAGAAAACGTTGAAATCTTAGAGGAGCTAGTGTGTTTCCAGAACATGAATCCTATTGAAAATGTATGGGGCATACTTGTTCATAATGTGTACTCCAACAACAGGTAATACAAAAGCGTTGCAGATCTAAAATCGCAGTTATAACGGCTTGGGACCCCTTAGAAAGTCTAACCCAAAAACCCTGATTTTTGAACTTATTGAAAATCAGAGAGATCATACGCATTTTTGAAAAGAGTTTTTTATTTTAAATTCGATTTTTGTTTTAATAAAAAAAGTTTAATTTCATAATTAAAAACCACTGCGATAATTTGATGATCACCCCATAATGTAAAGCAATGTACAAATGATAAACGTAACTAAATAAAATGTTGTTGTTGTTGGATGTAAAAGTATAGTTTTTGATTCTTTTTTATTCCTCATATTCGGTTTTTCGATTGTGACACCTTAAGTAAATCAGCGCTGAAATACAGTGGAGCGTATAATTTTTCGCTCTCCAGTGTATATTCGTTTGGTCTGTTTGGTGGTACCAGTTTTACCGTATTTTGACATCTTTCACCAACCTACTATACTTATATAAGAAAAATACACACTCCAATTCTGTGTAAAGCCGTATGGTATGTGTAGCGATCAGTCCGTCAACAGTAATGCAACATTTTTATATATAAATATGGAGTAATAGAAAAAACAGATATTTCTTTCATTTGGGAAAGAGACACTGGGTTGCCTCGTTATTAGCGTATCCCCAAAAAAAGAAATCCATTAGATGTAAGTCATTATTCTGGAAGTCAGAAAATATTTGGAACCATATCTATAGATTTTTATAGAAATATTTAGAAACTATATTAATAGATTTTTATACCACCATCCCGCAGTCGTTATTTAGTACAACAGAATAAGTAACCCCCAGAAGGATGGTTTAAACTCTAAAGTGACAGCGTTAGGACACCACGTTAGGGTTTTCTCATCTCAAGACGTAGTTAATTTCCATGTTGTAATACCACGAACTCTGCAATGCAAATCCCTTAACATCTGTTATGCTTCTCTCTGTAATTTCGGTCAAGAGGGTAGAAATTTAGATATATTGTCACTTGTCAAAACACACACTATCATCAGTTAGCTGAGGGAATGATTTAAAAATAAAAATCACATCATTTGTGTTGTGAATATGAACAGAGACGTGACATTTAAGTCAATTTATTATGTATTAAGTGATTTTCGATTTTGTCATGTATTATAATATTCAGCAAATTGATGAGAAGTCAATTAACATGTGTTGGATTTTTAACTCTCCAATGAAAAATGTATTAGCAATTACGATGTCTGTCTTTGTAAAGCTCATTTCGGCTAACTAATGCTTGCAGTCACAAGAAAACAGTACTTAAATATCCTCTCGTGATTCAAACGGTAAAGACTTACAAATCTAGTAGCGGTCAAACGTTAACAAACGAAAGATATAGAGTGTGTGTTGCTGTGAAGTAAAATTTGTAGATAACGGTAATATAATGTTTTTTTTTACGAAGATAAATCTAATAGAATTGATATGTACTAACTTTAAAATTTTGGATTAGTAATAATATAATATGTAGTTAAATTGGATGTTTCAAAAATAATTAAAACAACAGTGTCTAATGAAGATGGGCACCTGGACTGTTTTATATAAACTTCCTAAAATAATACGTTCATCTTACATACAGCTTCGTTATTTAGTATCCTACACAGTACAAAATTTTCATTGATTTGGGACTAAATTCTAAGAACTGCACGTGAAAGTAGCCCCAAAAAGAAGAAGAAGTTCTGCATCATTCGTTTTTTTAAATTTACATAAAAATTTACGAATTTGAAGTGTGCGTGCGAAAAGTGAACTTTAGAGATAAAATGAAATACACAGAAAGTACTCGGCACTAAATATATGAATATGTATATGGACAGAATATTTATTTACGATCAGTGAACAAGTGGTTTTTGACACATATACAGTTTAATATTGAAACACAAGTGGTACTAAATACTTCAGATATGATTCATATAACGATATCTAGCCCCTATAGACCTAAAATTCTAAAACAAATTGACGATTTTTTTTAGTCAAATTGAAAAGAAAATTTCAAGCACCGACAACGATTTTTGAATTTGTTTCCAGAGACTAAAGTCGGAAACAGTGTATTTTTGTTATATTGTGTTTGTTTAAATTAACAAACCCGGCGTATTTGACAAAAAGCTAGCATCGACCTAATACCCTCTTTATCTTTTATTCATTACTACTCTTGTCATAATGAATTTTGGGCAGCATACTTTAGTTTTTGGCAGCGGTATTTTTTATTACTAATTAGATTTGTGTTCAGAATATTATACAAAATATTGCCAAAACAAAGCAAATTTCGATCATTATAGGATGCCGCAAAAAACCTGACAGATAGCGTTGCTGTGAGACGTGTATTAAATACTTGTGCAAGTCATTTGTCAGCTTATATAGTATGAAATTGACTTTTTTCCCCGAAATTAATTTAATACTAATAAATTTAAATAAGGAATGAATATGGAATATATAGGCTGACCTCTTCTGGTACCTGCCATACGAAAGTACTTGTTTTTGAAACAAATAATATTTCTTTCATAATTTCCAAACGGACAACTGAAAGATAGTTACATATTGTTAATCTTGTAATATAAGGAAAAAATGCACAAAACCGAACCATTTGACATACCCCATTGTGGTACCTTCCATACAAATGAAATATACACTGGAGAGCGAAAAATTATACGCTCCACTGTATGTCGATACTTAAGGAGTCATAATCCAAAAACCGAATATGAGTAAAAGAAAGAGAATCAAAAACTACACTTTTAACATACATCCAACAACAACAAAATTATATTAAGTTAAGTTTATCTTTTGTGCATTTTTTTGCATTATGGGGTGATCACAAAATTAATCACAGTGGTTTTTAAATACGGAATAAAACTTTTTTTATTAAAACAAGAACCAAACTTAAAATAAAAATACTTTTTAATAATGCCTATGACCTCTCTTATTTGGAATAAGTTAAAAAACGACATTCGGTCATAATTTTCATCAGAATTTTTGGAGTTGAACTTTCTTAGGAACTATCTTTCCCAAACAGCTATTACTACCGATTTTATCTATGCAACGCTATTTGTCTGTTGTCTGTTGAAGTACACTTTATGAAAAAGTATGCCCCATGCATTTTTAATAGGATTCATGTCATGTAACCACGCTTGCCCCTCTAAGACTTCAACGTTTTCTGAACGACTCAACCTTTTGTTTCCTTACTGGAGTGGGTAGACGCATTCTCTTGCTGAAAAATGTAATTTATCTAATGGTTTAGTTTCAAAAGGGTCAATAAATTAATTTTCAGTAAGTCTCTTCGGAATTCATGCGACAGTTTGGAAAGGCCAGCTACAAAGTTCATTTGGCAGAGAATCATTTGGATAAGTACATGTGCACCGAAATACAGTGGAGCGTATAATTTTTCGCTCTCCAGTGTATTGACTATTAATTTTACAAAAATATGTTACTTCCTCCAGTTGTCCGTTTGGAAGTTATGGAAGAAATATGTACTATCCAAAAAAAAGTTAATTTTGTATGGCTTAAACCTTTAGCAAAATATGTGTACACCAATACCTCGCTTTGCGTCGTTTCATTTTGCGTTTTTTCGAAGTTGCGTTGCTACTGAATTAGTACTTTTTTCACTGTGCGTCGTTAGATTTTCGAAGTTGCGTTGTTTTGAGTTCAGACTGATTAATTTTTATTTTGTTTTTCATGAATTAATTGAATAATTTATTTTGTTTTAATTGATTTTATTTTTATATGAATGTAATACAAATTTTCTTTTTAAAAAGTAGTGTTTTCGTAACCCTAGACCCTTTCTTCGATTTTTACATGGTTTGCTGTAGTAAATCATAACTCACTTTGCGTCGTGTTTTTTTGAAACGTAACCACGACGCAAAGTGAGGTATTGGTGTACATACTTAAAAAAAGGATATGTATGAAAACAAATATTGCAAATATATTGGAATTTTGTATTTTGTATTTCCTTATTTTGACAGATGATGTAACATATTAAGGTATTGGTCTTTTTAAATTAAAAGTACACCAATAAGCCTACTTGTAAACACAAAATTGTATTTAATTAGAAGTTTAAAACTGCATTATTTTGGTACACACGCAAAAAACTGCATGACGACCTTCACCGATTTGGCTTATTTTTTACAGATGACTTTCTTAAAACTCTTTCAGGCTATATGTTAGGTTTTGTTCTAATCGGACAATAATTATGAGCAGGACACCGAGTTAAAGTGTGAAAATAGTGCCTCCACATATTTACTTGCAGTTGTGCCAAAAAAATTGTTTTGTCTTATTTTTCCACTGAGTTTAATTTGTAACATATGTCCACATTATTTAAGGTCAGTTCGTAATTTTTAGGACACGTAGTTCAAAAAATATTTGACATTAAAGTCAAAAATTATTTTTGCATAGACTTTGATAAATTTTAGAAAAATAACGGTAAGGAATTCAGAATAAAAAAAACGTACAATCTGTGCGCGATTTTGTTTCCAATAATACAAAAAAAGAATTTAAAAAAACGGTGAAGAATTGCGGCCTAAAATTTCAAATGTCCAAAAAAACTTTTTTTTCCCCACTGTGGGTTGGTCTGTTATTATAACGTTATTAAGCTGACCAATTTTATTATTTATCCAAAAATATATCATTTTGTGTGGGAGGTATCAGAAGAGGTGGGGCTATTCCACCCAGTTACAATTCCATTACTTCATGTTGGGTAATATTAGTACCGATGAATTTTCATAAGGATCAGCTAAGGTTAATCGAGTTATCCTGCCCACCAGCCTTCCTGCCAGCCAGACTGACATGTCTTAATCGTCTTAAATCGAATTGAATTTGGTTTTAAGATACTTGGGGTCTAACACGTCTCCTTAAATGCGTTACACATTTTCTCGTATCAAATGATATATACCCTCATTCCTTAGGGTATAATGAAATTTATGTGTATACTTAATTTCCAATACTCACTGTTTCAAAAAGTTTGGATTTTTGCTTTATAAATGAGTATCCCTTAATCGATCATTCTTAAAGATTCGCTTCTAACGTCACATATAAATACGAACGGCTAAACGTATAGTTGTTATATTTTGTAATTATTTCCACGATACATAATCTAACAAACGAACAGAAAAACAATTTATTATATACACATTGAATTTTACAATTTTCAATTCATATTTAATTCGTTTCATTTTAATCATATTTAACTGCACGTGAGGTCTGACATGCAATCTTTGTACAAGCTATTACTCAAGCAATGCTGCAATTTCGCATGAATTGAATGTATTTGCATTTTTTGGTTATAGATATGTCAAGAAAAACTAGTAAGGCGGTTATCTTCGGCTATGCATTTTGTAACTCCCCAAAAATGGGAATTTGTTTGGGATGTGGGAGTAGTTTAAATCCGATGTTGCTTATCCTAGAAGTTAACCTCTGCTTCTGGACTAACCAAATTTTAGCCCGAAATCTCATAAACTACAGGGACATACGGACGGACACCCCCAAAAAGGGGGAGTTTGTATGGAAGGTGGGAGATGTATTCGTCCGATATTGCTCATATTACAACGTAAGCTCCTATTATAGGATTAAAGCTTGCATATCAAATTTCAGGTCGCTATTTCCTAACCTACAGCTGAAATCGCGGGGGCAATCAGGCGGACACCCCAAAAAAGGTAGAGTTTGAATGGGAGGTGGAAGTAGTTTTTGACCAACATTGCTTATCTTAGAAAGTAGCCTCCGCTTAGAGATTGAATCTTGCGTACAAAATGTCTTAAAATACGGCTGCAATCGCAGGGACAGACCCCAAAAAGGGAGAGTTTGTATGGGAGGTGAGAGTAGTTTTTGACCGATCGGTCTCATCTTAGAACTAAACATTCATTTAGGGCAGAAAAGCTTGCATACAATATTTCAGCTTGATTGCTCTTAAATTACTGCTGTAATCGCGGGGACTGACATACGGACACCCCCAAAAAGAGGAATTTTGTATGGGAGGTGGGAGTAGTTTTTTACTGATCGGTCTCATCTTACTACTCCACCTCCGATTAGTGTAGGGAAGCTTGCATACAATATTTCAGCCTGATTGTTCTATAATTTGTACTGTAATCGCGGAGTCGGACATACGGACACCCCCAAAAAGAGGGATTTTGTATGGGAGGTGGGAGTAGTTTTTGACCGACCGGTCTCATCTTACTACTCAACCTCCGCTTAGTGTTGGGAAGCTTGCATACATAATTTCAGCTTGATTGCTCTTAAATTACTGCTGCAATCGCGGGGACTGACATACGGACACCCCCGAAAAGAGGAATTTTGTATGGGAGGTGGGAGCAGTTTATTACAGATCGGTCTCATCTTACTTCTCAACCTCCGCCTCCTTATGGGCGTTACAAATGGAAGAACAAAATTAACATACCCTTCACTCTGTTCATGCGCATGGTGAAGGGTATAAAAATGCAACACATTGCATCTTATTAAGGTTTCTTCTATTTTGGGATTATTCTTTATGTCTTAATTGAGATCATATATATGTGATCCATATATGTAACTAAGACATAGTTAACCCTTATCCTGTACTTTAAAAAAATTACGTATACTGTATTTGTGGGTCAATTTTGCCCAATACATATTTATTTGAATATTTAAATTTTTTGAAATAGATCGACCTTTTTAAGAAGAGTTATGCTATTATAATGATTTTTGCACACAAACATTGCACATTTGGAACATTTTATGAGTATTTTGTACGTTTTAAACATTTGGGGTATACATAGCAATGGTCTCTTGTAAGGTTGGTCTTTTGCAGTTCACTTGTTGTGGCAGGATTTAATCTGCGTACAATTGGTTTAGCTGAATTGCTGGAAGAAATATAATCTCGCTGAGATATTTCCTGTCGAACAAGAGGCCTGCCTAATTCTCTCAAAAATATAAGACGTCAGAAATTATTTTTCTTATTCCAGTCTTGATTTATTGAAGTAAATAAATAATAAGTGTTATATTTTGTAATGTCCAACATCTTGTAGAATAGGGTTGAGAGTCATCGATTAGATCTGCGCCTGCAAGTGCAATTTCTGGCCAATTAATTTATCAATTCCTGACTTCGTGTAATGGCGTTAGTATGATATAATGTGCTTGCTAAAATAACAAACCTATTTTGCTTGTGTACGAGAACAAATACGAAAATGGTTGTCTTATTTTCTTTATCGAGAAGATTTGAGAAAAGTTTTCTAGTATATATTTCATGTCCAATTTTATTAGCAGAAGGTACGTTTTATTTTTTCGGACTGGAGAACCATAGTAAGGTTTCGTTTGAGTTGTTAATTTCGAAATCCTTAGGATGTAAACAAATTGTTGCATATAACTTTTCGACATTTCAAATCTTAATCCAAACTTAATACAGAACAATGCAAATATCTTCTTCTGGCTTTCAGTTTACAGCTTTATGTGTATGTATTTGCTTGCAACAACCATGTATAACTTATCTGAACGTCACATAGAGCCCGGTTTCTTATCCCATATTTGCCGGGTTTAGAGAGTATATATTCTATGAAAGGGCTACGTTCACAGTATTTAACTAATTGTTCACCTACGGTCGTAATTTCGCCAGGAATAACACATTATTCTAAAATTTCCTTTCAAGCGATACCAAAAATCACTTATAAGAGCTAGTTTATCTCGCACTTGTTTAAATTTCTGTCTGACTTTTTTGTGGAAAGAAGAACACGGAGTACATTCTGAAATCATTGCCTTCGATATTGGCCTGCCCTTCTAATCATCTCTCAATCTTACTAGCCGCACCACGAGATCGAAATACATACGAGCTTAGAAGAGAACGTCCAAATATGCTTTTGTTGAAATTTCGTCTACCAGAATCCAGTTTTCTTGAAAACTGAATGGATATAATAACCGTTGAAGAAATTCAAAGCTCATATATTTGACTTAGATATGCCTAAATCGCTATAAAAGTAAAACATAGTTAAAAATGTCGTTGATATTTGTATTGGGCAATATTGACCCATAAATGCAGTATCCGTAACTTTGTTCATAGAGCATATCCAAAAAGAGTATTTAACTTAATTGAACTTTTAAGACCAAATTTAGGCCAAAAAAATAATTGTCAGAAAATTTCACGAATCAGTTTTCAGAACTTCCAAAGTTATAAGAACTCAAAAACGGTTTGGGCAATTTTGACCCATTAATACAGGATAAGGGTTAATGTGACGTAGTTGGTGGCAAATAAATCTGATAACGATGTGTAATTGATTTTTACTACATTTACGAATAGTTTCGGAAATAACTAAATATGTATATGCTAATCTAAACAAATATGACAATTGAAATGAAAAGTTAATGGAATGGTAATTTTTTATTCGATAAATTCAATTTTGTAGTTTATTTTTTATTGCCAAATCAGCCGCCAATATTTCATCATCCGCTGGACATGATTTGGAAATTGGGCTGTACAGTGAAATAAGTAGGTGTTATTCAATAACTATTTTGTCTTCTATTTTATATTTTAAAGCAATTACGAATATCTTTAACTATGCAACTACAATACTTTATATTTTTTCTTAGTTTACTATTCGATTAAATTTAAACTTTTGTTTCTAAGTCTATACCTAGAGGCGTTCGACAATGTTTCCAAACGGTAATGGTAGAGTGAAGAAAATAAAATAAATCTATTAGTGACCAAAACCTTCCATATTCAAAAAAAAAACACAAATTTATTGCAGTGTTAAATTTTTTGTTGGTGAAAATACTCCTTTAGTAAGATACCACTTTCCTTTTGATATCTACATACTTTGCTGATTTTTCCTTTCCCAAATGTATTCTACTGCTTGTTTTCTATATTTTAAATGTTTTAAAGTGCCACTTTAGTAATGATATAAATATGTATATGTAAATCTAATCGAAATAGGTCTGGAAAAAAACGCAATCATCATCATTATCATTCAAACTCATGTGTAAAGATGACAACGCTGTAGCTAATAACAGGTTCACGACGAATTAAACAAACGAGTTTCAACAATAAGTAAAAACTTCCAAAATCAGTGCAGTAACTCATAAGAGGGCAAACACAGTTGATGTATGCCAAAATATATCTATGTTTTACAAACATAAACAACACAAACCTGTAACACCCCGTACCATCTCGTTGGGTCAAACATAAATACACAGTGCAACCTCTTATACTACTGTGATTTGTGTGTGGTTATAAGTGTATAGGGTTTGTCGTAGCTATTTAAAACTTTATACAGAGCCATATTATATCGCATGATATGACAAAACAGTAGATTATGGTGGCAGTAGCATTAATTTCAATCTAATCTAATGTTTATACTTTTAGTAAAAGGGGTCTGCCTGATGATTGTTTACCTTCGATAAGATTATTTAAAGTGTGTTATTTTCCGCTCATTGTTATGGTTTTAATTTAACATGTCTGAGAAGTTGCAATTAAATTAAATCGGTTATATTAATAGTAGAGCTACACAGAAATAAAGTTTAAGTATTCTAGCAGCAGATAACTTTAATTGACCAAAACCAAAAACAACTTTTCGTATTGAATGGGTGGCAACCTTTACCGAGGACGTTGTGTTCTCCAGGGTACATCTGCAAAGGCCTATTAATAACTAGCTTTGCAGTAATAACTAGCTTAGACATGGCTTTATAAAGCCTATTCCATATTGGAGAATATAAGACAACTTTTTAGTCGACAACGAGGTGGTAGGTGTCGATCTGCTTTTCATGAGTTATCTCCAGGGTTTGGCGTGAGGTGAGTATTTGATCCGTCATAGATTCATCAGGTCTAAAAACGCACTAATAAGGTCTAATTAGTTAATAATTAGCAATTGGTAATAACGCTTATTCCATGATAGTTCTTACACTCACTACGATATCCCTTCTAGTACAAGGTGGGCCAAAAGAAGTCATCCGATGTTTGGCTCTCATTTTTTTCCAAAATGAAAATTTCTATTCTGTTTTTTGATTATGTTTATTGGAATCTTAAGAATAATATTGGATAAATCAAGAAGATGATATCTAACAAATTGGCGCCGTCACAATTGATTGTCATACGGCTTGTTTTACGGCATTTTTCATCACTTCGACGGGAACTTTGGGCGACAGATTCTCGCACTTGTGTCGAATGTTGTTCTTGAGGGCTTCCAGGGTCTCGGGTTTGTTCACGTTAACAAGGGACTTCAAAAAACCCAACAAAAAAAATATGGAACGGTTAAATCGGGTGATCTTGCGGGCTTGTGCAAATCGACAAAACGAGAGATGAGGTGACTCGGGAACGCCACCTTAAAAATATGGAACGGTTAAATCGGGCGATCTTGCGGGCTAGTGCAAATCGCCAAAACGAGAGATGAGGTGACTCGGGAACGCCGCCTTAAGAATGTCGGTTGTGGCTCGCGCAGTGTGTGCAGTTGCTCCGTCCTGTAGGAACATCCTTTAGTTCTAATTCATTCACTGTTGTTGTGTGACCAGCAGCGTTCTCGAAAAAATGACCCGATGACTCCTGCGGCGTGAACAGCGCACCAAGCAGTCACTTTGAGCGGGTATAATGGCACCTCGTGCATCACTCGTGAATTTTCGGTGCACCAGAAGCGATAGTTTTGCTTGTTTACATACCCGCTGAGGTGGAAATGAGCCTTATCGCTTATTAGTAATAATAATTTAATAGTTTATACATTTATATATCCTCCAGTTGTCCGTTTGAAAGTTATGGGAGCAATATAAATTTTTCCAAAAATAGGTCATTTTGTACGGAAGATATCATAAGGGGTTATTCCTAAGTCAAATTTGCATAAGCGTTCATCTTGCGCCAAATATGACTGAATTCAGAAATATTTGCCTCACTGCTTCTGGTATCTTCCATATAGTTTTATATACATGAGCTGTATATCGACATCGACGTTGTCAAGCGCGTTCAAATAGACCGAAAGCGCTGGCTTGAACACGTTGTACGAATAGATAAAAATGCTCCAGCTTAAAAAGTCTTCGGCAACAAACTCGATGGGCGGCGCAGAAGAGGGCTACCAAAACTTGGTTGGATGGACCAGGTACAAGAGCTGTTATCTAAACTTGGTGTGACAAAATATTTATAGAGCGCAAATGACTGAAGTGACTCTAAGTGTGGCTACTGATGGATAAATTTCTGTTGTTGCTGCCATATAAGAAGAAGTCTTAACTTTTCTTACAATTTCACGTACAAAGTTTTGCTGTTAACTTCCTAATTAGCTTGAAGATTGCGTTTGTCGAGTTCTCACTGTGTGAACATTAACAGATCTTTTCACTTTTTTTTATGTTGGTACTAAAACGATTGCTCTTTTCTATATTATCTCTTATCGCTAACGCGAGAGTGTGTATTGTTCGAGAGTGATATTGATTTTAATTGTTTTGTAAAATTATCATTTCTGTTTTGAATCTGCTTCGAGGAAGACGTATTCACTCGAGAAGTCCAACAAAACAATGAGTGCGAAGGGTAAGTTTGTATAGCAACAAAGTTGTTATTGACATAGTAAATAATTAATCAACCACACGCGTATAATTAATCTACGTTTGTGCAAACACAAATTTAAGTGAGCGAATGGAGTACGTGACAATGTTTTTTAATGGATTTTGTTATTTCAGAATGCTGTCATGGTCCTGGCTACGCCACTCCCCTGGATGCCTTGAAGAATGGTCCTCGTGAGAAACTGCTGTATACGGTTACCATTCAGCCGAATAAGGATGAACCCCATGGTGACTATTTGTCAACGGTTGATGTTGATCCAGATAGTCCCACCTATTGTCAGGTGTGTTTCGGCTTTATCCTGCTATACTTGTTGCGTTTCTTTTGTAATCAGTTTATATTTGAAATCTAATGATTGTTTTTTTTATCCACCTTAGGTTATTCATCGCACCTTCACTAATCGCAAAGGCAATGAATTGCATCACTCGGGTTGGAATGCCTGTTCCAGTTGCTATAAAGTGGACAAGAATGCCAAGCGCATTCCCAAAAGAGATAGACTGGTGCTGCCGGCCGTCAATTCAGATCGCATATACATCTTAGATGTCGCCACCAATCCTCGCAAACCCGAGATTTGTAAAGAGATCGATGGTGAGGTTCTCAAGAAACACAATGTTACCGCTCCCCATACCACTCACTGTCTGGCCAATGGCAATATTATGATTTCCGTAATGGGAGACGCCAAGGGCAATGCCGCATGTGATTTTATAATCTTCGATTCGGATTTCAATTGTCTGGGTAAATGGATTAAGGGCGATAAGAAACCACTGTGCAACTATGATTTCTGGTATCAGCCACTATTTGACGTAATGGTAGCATCCGAATGGGCAGCACCAAATAAATTTAGAAGGTAAGATTTTAATGGATGGAATGGTAGTTAACAGCGCTGCAGTACAGTTTTCACATAATTGTATAAGCTGCTATACTGCATAAACTATTTATGAATACATGTAAAGTGAATTTATGTAAAGTAGATCTGAACATTATAGGAGACAGTTCTATGTGTAAATTGTTTGTAGAGGATACTTTGTAACAGATCATTGGCGGATAGAAAAAGCGTAAAATTTCACAAGTGCGTAGATTGCATAAATTGATTAACCTCGGATCTCGGTTCTATTTGCAAAATCATATTTTGAAGGGGCGTACAGTTATTTACCTAAATATTGTAAATAAGTGCATATTCATTAAGAAAGTGATCGTATCCTTCTTTTTGATCTACCGAAAAATTTCCATTGCTTATTAATTCGGCTTTTTTTTAGATAAGAATCAGCCTGCAAAATATTAAATTAGTGGAGAATACAAGGCAAATGAGAATGATTTTGCAAAAATATTAATTCATTACAAAAACAAGTTTCAAATTGCCAAATGGTGGAAAAAAACAAAAATAAAGAAATGTGAGATGTTTTTAATAAACAGTGCATGAAAGTGTTCGAAATTAACAAGTCGTGCAAACTTACGAAGTATACCCAACAATACAAAATTGCTTATAAAGGTGCAAAAAATGAAAGTAGTGAAAAACTGTATATACACCAGTGATTCGCATTTCAAAGCCTTTTTCACACAGACACGTTCGGCAATTCACGTAATCGAAAGTTTTGTTTGATTCAAAACAGTCAGTCTCTGCTTGAATGTTATGAAAACAACAGCACACACGCTTGTTTCGCATTCAACACAATAACAGACACATATACGAACAGAGAAACAATGTTCATCGATTGTTGCGAGAGCACAATATTTTCACCGTGTGCAATTCGACAGAGCTGACGCTTTTTGTGTGACTTCATACCATATTGATTGTGCGTGCGTTCGGCATATCTCTACCACTAATATGCACTATTGAATTTTGCTTGGGATTGTCACATAATATGAACTGGAAGTAAAATATCAAAAAATCGGAGTGTTCTAGGTCAAGAGATCTAATGCTAGATACACACGAGGCAACCGTTCGAAGTAGGACATCGGATCCGACATCGGGCCGAAGTCGTTACTAAAAACGTATGGGGTGGTTGACAGGAAGTCTGACCGACGCTAATGTATGACCGAAAATCTGATGTATGTTCGTCATGTCGTACTGACATCTTAACGATTTGTGAATGTCAATCGAGCGAAATTTTGAAGGTAAATTCGACGCGTCGTTACAAATTCGGACCGATATCTTACCAAATATCTGGAGTAATTCGGATGTTTTTGCCGATGCGGCGTACCAATTTCTGCCCGAAGTCCTTAAGAAAATATCTTCCGATATCGTATCCGAAATCGGGTCGAAAATCGTTACTAAAAACGTATGAAGAGTTTGACACGAAGTCTGACAGACGCAACTGAGGGAAATCCGATGTACGACATGTCGTACCGATAACTGAAAGATTGCTAAATGTAAATTGTAGAAAAAACTGAAGTGAAATTTGTTGTTTCTTTAATAACAATTTGTTGTTTCCTCCGACACAGAGGTCCGAAATCGCTGCGAACTCGAAAAGATACGTCGGAGCAAAATAAATAAAACATTCTTTCATCGAGTCGTACAGAATTCGGTACGATATCGGAAAGAAGAGTTCAGACATTGTGCAGACGTGTCGGATATCAGCCAATGTCGAAGCTTTTCGTTTGCTGGGAATTTTCAAAACTCTTTCTTTTATAGCGGATGACGGAACATACATTACTACAAAATTTAATACCCAACAAAACTTGGCTGATTAAAAAATTGATCATACTTTTTTAATTAAAAACTTAAAATTTTCAATTTATATAGCTGGTTTGGAATTATTTAAATTTTTTGCTGGAAAATAAAATATACTGGGAACTTATAAACTTCAAAGTAAAAAACCATTGAGTTTAATGGATTTCAATATTCGTAGCATAAGAAAGTTTTTAATAATTCTTAAAATGTTTAACCTGTTAAAAAAATTAATTTTATCCTATTTGCGATTTTTTAATCAGGGCATAGTCTTCAACAATTGTTAATTAACCCAAAATTAAGTGGCAATGCAAATGTCCCTCGTATGTTTCTTTGCGATAAGAACACTTTGTTCTTATCTTTTCTACTTGTTATGATGCCGACATACATAATTTAAAAAATCGCTGACTCATTATGAGAGTAAATAATTCCTAATGTTATTATGATAAGACAATTCAGTTTCTTTGTTTATCAATGCTTAGGTGGCCAACTTAACAGCCAAATTTTGGTAAAATGTCATTAAGAAATAAATGGGACAATTTATTGTTTTGTTTACGATAATTAATTTAGTTGCTGTTGGGTGGCCGTAAATCATTAAATTTTACTGCATTTGATTGGTGATTTCATTGTGCTTTTATTACTATCACATATGATAAAACTCACTATGGCATTGGGTATTCTAATGCATTTAATCTATGTGACATTTATCACCAAATATAAGTTGGGATTGATTTAAACTTGCAAGCGAATTAAATCTATGAAATTCTGTAGAAAATACAACAAAAGATATAATATTTTTTAATAACTTAGTTTGTTTTTAGTTTAACAAAGGTCTGACATTAACTTGTTCTGCTTGCAATTTGAAACAATATTTGTAACTCAATTTTAATGCACTTAAATGCACTTAAAAATACAACTAAAAAATTTAAAAACGTATGAAGTTGTGGCCTAAATAAAAACATTTCATTTTAGTAATCAAAACGATAACATAAAATTATTAAATGTTTATGTGCTAATTGCTGGTTCTTATTACACAATAGCTACGTCGCACAGTGGCTGAAAATCGTTTTTCATTGGCCAAAATTCTGTAACTTTTGAACCGATCAAAATATTGAAGTAAATTTTTTTTAATGGATAGATGTTTAGTTCAGCTTGACTCCGTTTTAAATACATACATTTAAATTGATTCAGGACTTTTTAAGGAATTCTGGGTCAAAGTTGAACTTTTGATTATTTTTTTTAACTTTTAGAGTGAAATATGGGTATATTATTTTTTTATTCATTAACAAATTTTATAATTGGAAATTAATATCAATTACAAAAATTTTTTGTAATATTGGAATTTTGTTAATGTTACACTCAAAAAAATTTATACACTCAAAAAAAAAATAGTAAAATCAACTGGAGATTTTGCTATTATTACAGAAAAATTAAAAATTTTTTGCTGTCAAATTTACAAATTTGTTTACACTCAAAGAATATTTACACTAAAAACAAAACGTTAATAATATTATCTAAAAATCTTGCTATTAATACAGAAAATTTTTTTTTTTGTTGTCAAATTTGATAATTTAAACAACAAACATTTTATAAATAAAAACTGCAACAGATTTTTATAGGATTTGAAACCGTGAAAGTTTGTATTTATTATTCCTTTATATTAATACTATGTTTTTCGTACTTAAATATATTTCAGTCAGGTAAACTGACTAATAAATACCATTACTCAGTATAAGATATTGTTTATGTCTTGAAATATTGAAATTAATAGATTTTTAATTAAAATAAAATTGCTCATTTATTATTTTTTGTCTGCTTGTGAAACAAAAACGTAAAAAAATTAACTTATTTGTACAGGAGGTACAATTAGGGGCAGCACACCGTGTTAGAATTTTTTTTCGTAAATTAACGCTTTCCTTGGCAAAATTTGTACACAATCAGTGTACATACAAAAATGCTATGTATGTAAAAGGGAAAATATCGGTTATCTATATCAGAAGGGATGTGTCAAATAGTTAGGGTTTCTGAGGTTTTGCCGCCTATTACAAGATAAATTAACTGACCAAATTAAAATTATCCCCCAGGTGCCGGTTTGGAAGTTATGGGAGAAATATAAATTTTTCAGAAAAGGTTTTTTTTTGTATGGGAGGCACAGAAGGGATGATTTCTTATTTTCCAAATTTTCATAACCGTATAATTTACGCAAAATTTGACTGGATTCAGTGTACTTACAAAAATTATATGTATGTAAGACTATAGGGGTGAGTTGGGCCATTTGTATGGGAGGTACCAGAAGGGGTGTGTAAAATAGTTAGGTTTTCTGAGGTTTGGCTTTCTATCACAATATAAATGAACCGAGCAATTTTCATTACCCCCCAAGTGTCCGTTTGGAAGTTCTGGGAGAAATATTAATTGTCCAAAAAATAGGTAATTTTGTATGGGAGGTACCAGAAAGCGTAAACCGATATTGTCCATACTCATTCCTGAGGTCGATAATCATTAGCGAACATCATATGCAAAATTTGAGTGAATTCACTTTGCTAACCAAAAAGATATGTATGCAAAACTATGAGGGACAATTCGATCATTTGTATGGGAGGTACCAGATGGGGTGTGGCAAAGATTTCGGTTTTCTTATGGTTTGTCAAATTTTGCAATATAAATAAACAGACCAAAATCTGACCAGAGTCTGTTTGGCGGTTATAAAAGAAATATTAATTACACAAAAATATGTTATTTACAATCCCATAAGTTCATTTTGAAATATATTTATACTGGTTAATTTTCATATCGATCCGATAAGGATTACACGAATTATGTACACGAGTACTTATTGGGCTACTTATAGGGCGTAATTGGATTTTATTTTGGAGATATTTCATTAAAATGAAAAAAGTGTTCTACCCGCGGCCCGTGGCGGGTACAAAACTATATATAGGGTTAAAGAGGACACTTTCACCTTTCTCTGGGTGGTATACGTTTCTTGTTCCCTAGAAGTTCCCTAGAAGTTCTATTCCACTAAAGTTTAAAGTTGAGACAAATATAGTAGTTTCATAAAAATTTCATAACGCCCCTAATATTAAACGCTAGAGCTGTGACCACTTACAACAACTAAAGACTATAATCCTACCAACATTATAAAAAAGACCGCAGGCAATTATCGATGATAGCTTGCGAGTAATAACCATTAATTTTTGAGGAAAAAAACAAAAAAAACAAACCTTTTTCTAAAATTACAAAAAACAGTTGAGTTTGACAGCATGCCACGCCCACAATTATCAATTGTTTAACCTAATTTTGGTTATCTGGATAAATTAGCTACAAAACGGCGTAAAAATTTTAAAAATCGGTGACAAAAAAAAATTTTACTTTTGGCCAATGAAATCAAAATTTTAGCCACAGTGCGTTGTGGGGTTGAGTAATGTATATATTAGCTTTATACCTGGTATATACTGGGAAAGAAATCAGAACATTCGCATTCGAAAAACTTTTGATATTAGCGCGATTTAAGATAATTTAGGCCGAATAGCTTTCGTGCTTTATTCTCTGTAAACTAATAATAACCTTAAAAATTTTAAAAAGCAAGATGTCGCCAGTGCCATATTATATAAAGCAATTGACATAGAAAATTGGCTGTTTGATTAATAACACTGTGGTAATCGAAAAAAAGGCAAGACCGAGCTCGACGGTTTTACCCTAATTCGGAAACGAGAAATCGAGCCGCATCATTAGTTTTTTTAGTTACAATGATGATTTCATACAAATTTTTTTTGGTTTTTATTTTTTTACTTTGATTGGTGTTTCAAGGTTTGGAATAGATTTTCGACAAGCTATATTTGGGTTTTGGGATAAGCTTGACTTATTTAAAACAACTTTGTCGAAGACGGCTTACAACTATAGTCTGCGAAAATCGATTTAAGCTTATAACCCCTATCGCAGAGAAAAAATAATTTAACAAAAAAATTGCTCATGATAACCCAAAAATAAAATTAAAATTATATTTTCTCAGGGGCAGGCGCGTATGTGCTTAAATTGATTTTCGCAGGTTATATATGGGTTTACGTGTATACCGTCTTTGACAAATTTGATATACATAAATAATTCAAGCTTATTCGAAAACCCATCTATAGCTTGTCGATAATCTATTTAACCGCCTTTATTATCCATTATTGTACCAAAAAGGATATATGGGTATTTCCTAACGTTACAGACGTACGTTTTATTTTGTAGTTTTTTTCAAAAAGTCAAAAATGTTGATTTTTTTTAATTTTGAAATTTTGATGTTCTTATTAAAAAATGTGGATTTTGGACAGTACTATAATGTTCTTTTAATGAAATTTTACTTTTTAATTCAAAATTATGGCTAATAAAAAGTAAGTTACGGACGCACACAATTTTCCAAAAAAGACTTGAATTGTCTATGAGTTTGTAAAATTTAGCTAAATTTCTGATGTGCTCAGTATATTCTTTTTTCTGGTTGGTACTGCCGAGCACAATAATAATCTGTTTTTCAAATTTCCCAAAAAAAAAAGGGTTTTCATACCTTTACACACTTATAAGCCAGTAAAGTGGGTAAATATGAAACGATTTTAAGTTTCTCAGAGGATTTGGAAAGAAGGGACTTTCCAACGATTTACGTATATAGTTTGTTTTGTTAAAGTTAAACAAATTCACATGATTACAGAAAAAACAGTCAAAAATATATCAATTTAATAATCGTCCATCCATCCGCTGGAAATACCCATATAAATGATCTGTAGGTTGTCGAAAGTTATATGGGGAAAAAATTGCAGAATTTTGCCGGTCTGACCCCCAAAAATTATATGTATTTGCAGATTTTGGGATAGCCAAAATTTGAGCACGATTGTGTTAACTCTTGCAGCTTTGGGCATAAAGTTTTAAGCTCGAACTAGTCCAATTTTTCTGAATTAAAAAATCGAAATTTAAGAATTAAAATTAGTTTTTCTGTTCATATATATCACTGCATAATCTCAGTTATAAATAAATTTATGAAAAAAAATTAATAATTTGCCAAAAATATGTAAAATTAAAAAAATTTGAATTGAATTTTTTGGGCAATTTTTTTCATAAATTTATTTATAACTGTGCAATTTTTGATTGTGCAGAGAACTGATATATGAGCAGATTAAAGGAATTTTAATTCTAAATTTCGGATTTGTAATTCCGCAAAATTGGATTGGTCGTTCTTGAGTTATGCCTCCCCAACATGGCTATAGGAGCTTAAAAACTTTAAACCCAAAGCGCCACGGGTTAACTCACACCAATCGTGCTTAAATTTTGGCTATCCCAAAATCTGCAAAGACTAATCATTTTTGGGGGGTCAAAGCGACAAAAATACAACATCGATTTTTGCCGTCACTTTTATGATCAGCGTCGAATTCTGAGTCTACTCTACTGAGTCTGATTACAGTCAGTAGTTAAGAAATATCGAGCTGAAATTTGGTGTACAATCCTCGGAGCGGAGGTTTAGATCCATGATGAGCAAGTGGAGACAAAATCTACTCGCACCTCCAATACAAACTTTCCTTTATGGGGATTACATTACATAGTAATGTACTACATTAGTAGTTTAAGAGCTATTAAATTTAATATGCAGCGGAGGTTCACTTCCAAAATTAGCAAGATCGGTCAAAAACTACTCCCACCTTCCATAGAAACTCTCCCTTTCTGTGGTTATTCGTCTATCTATCCCCCTGATTACATCCGTATTTTAAGAAATGTCGAACTGAAATTTTATATGCAAACTTATATTTTCTAAGCGGGAGGTTATTTTAAAGATAAGCAAGATCGGTCAAATACTACTCCCACTTCCCATACAAACCCCCCTCCTCCTTTTTGAGGGTGTCCGTCTATCTATCCCTGCTTTTAAAACGGTGGTTTAAGAAATATCAAGCTGAAATATGATATGCAAGCATATATTCTCTAAAGGGAGGTTCTCTGCCAAGATGAGCAAGATCGAACAAAAACTTATTTCACCTTCCATACAATCTCCATTTTTTTGGTGGATGAAATTTGATAAGCAAGCTTATGTCCTCTAAGGGGAGGTTCATTTTCAAGATATGCAAGATCTGTCAAAAACTACTCATACCTCCTACACAAAACCCCTTTCTTTGAGGTTGTCCGTCTACCTTTTTCTCCGATTACATCAGTAGTTTAAAAGCTATCGAGCTGAAATTTCATCTACAAGCTCCTATCCTCTAAGCGGAGCTTACGTTCTAAGATGAGCAAGAGCGGACAAAAACTACTTCCACCTCAAATACAAGCACCTCTTTTTTGGACGTTAAAAATGCATAACAATATTCTAAGCTCTTATAAACAATTCAAGCTTATTGTTTTATATTTCAGTAACAAATTATTGACAAAACATGAATGTGCGATGCTAAAAGTATCGGCTTTACAACTCCTCTTTTGTGCGGTACAAAGTTTAATTAATTATAGTTGTAGTGCAAATACCCAGTTTTATTGCCATTGGTACAAATGGCGAAGGGTATCTGAGTCTCGGTGCAGCCGATTTGTCCCAAATAAGCGAAACCATTAATAAAACTGTGCATCGTTTGTTAATAATATCTGAATGTATGAAGATAAAATATTCACGACAGTAGCAGCTTTTAAATATTAATGTCACGTTACCAATAGCGTTCTTTGCATTTTAATTGTCTTAAAAAGTATAGTTGAGAGAGAAGTACACATACTTTTATTATTAATTAATGTTTATACATAGATACTGCTTGATGTATACAAGTGAACACCAAAAAATTTTGTCATCAATCAAATTTCAGCATATATTTTGTCTAATTTTCTAAAGCTTCTCAAGTGCATAGATGTCTTTGCCAAAATTCTTTAATTTTTTTTGTTATTTAATCTGAGATATGCATACGATTAAGGGGTCAAATTCGATTCTCATTGTCCGCGAAACTGTCTTTCAATTAAACGAAATTTATTGTGTATGCCTGAATGGGTCCGACAGGTGGCGCTGTAATCGATAACACAAGGGAACAAGGTATTTGTTGTTTAAGAACTGAATATTGTTTTAAAGGTAATTTGGGACGCTGAATCCAAATCTGCACTTGGTTTTTTTGTATCAGCTCGACTTTTCGAGATATACCGTTATGTCCATAACTAAGGCACTTCCACTACAAATATTTAAATAACTTGAAAACGGTTCACCATATTCAATTAAAAAAAAAACTTAAACTCGTCAACAAAACTATCTTTAATCCGTGCCTACATTGTTTTTAATTTGGCTTAGTAGTTTCAGAGATATCGTTGTAGTTTTAAAAAATAAAACAAAAAATTTACAAAAAAAAAAAAAATTTTTGTTTTTTTAAAATTCATAAAAAAAATTATTGCCACAAAAATCACAGTGTTTGTCTTAAAACATTTAGTTTAATATAGTGTGAATCAAATGAGCTTTATTTCATTAAAATATCTGCACAACTTTTGATTTTGTCAACAATTTACTGAGATAACTAAATTTACAAAAATCACGATTTCCATACACAAATAACATTTATTAATATGTTTGTGAAAGTGTAACTCGAGCAAACCTTAACGGATCGTTATGAAAATTTATCAGTATTAATATTTTTCGAAACGAACTTATGGGATTGTAAATGGGCGGAATAGCCCCACCCCTTCTGGTACCTCCCATACAAAATTACATATTTTTGGATAATTAATATATCTTCGATAGCTGCCAAACAGACTACCGGAGGATATTGAAATTTGGTCAGTTTATTTATCTTGCAAAAGTAGACAAACCCTAGAAAAACCGAAAGCGTTGCCATACCCCTTCTGGTACCTCCCATACAAATGACCGAACTCACCCCAATAGTCTTACATACATATCTTTTTTGTAAGTACACTGAATTCAGTCAAACTATGCGGAAGTTTTACGGCTATGAAAATATAAATCAGGAATGAATTTGCACTATATCGGATCACCCCTTCTGGTACCTCCCATACAAAATTACCTATTTTTGGAAAATTAATATTTCTTCCTTAACTTCCAAATTGAAACCTGCCGATTAATTAAATTTGGTCTGTTAATTAATATTGTAATAGGAGGCAAAACTAAAAATTAAACTATAAATAAATTTGCAAATTTTTCATGATTTTTAAAAATACAAAATTTTCATTTTTTTTGGGTAAAAACAAAAAATTGCGAAAAATCTGTTATCATCGAATTTAGCATAACTCATTTAATTTTCAATCGATTATTATGTACATACATGTTTTAGAAAGCTATCTTAATATGATATTCAATAAAGCTAATAAAAATAACAATTTGCCCCAACCGATTAACTTTCAGCGTGAAGAAAATTAAAATGTGTAATTTTTTGTGTAATTTTTTTTTTTTTTTTTGAATAAAACAGCCTTTACTCTGTAATTTTTTTTTGTGATATTAAAAAATTTGATTTTTTTCAAAGGTAACAACGATATCTTTAAAAAAAAACAAAATTTTTAAATCCGGCTTATGAAAAAAAAAATTATGATTTTTTGAACTATAATTTTTTGGAAAAAAGTCGAAAATACGATTAGTACCTGTAACTTAAAAATTCGAGCTGATGGAGAAAAATGGAGATTAGATTTGAAATCAGCGACCCCAAAGTAGTAAAAAACAGCTATCGAATTCCAAACAACACTCAAAAAGTTCAATTTTGTTCCCTTGTGTAATTTCCATGGTTTTTTTAGTTTGTACCTTAATCACATCTAAATGGTACTTAATGTACTACTTGGTAGGCCATATATTTCTCTAATTTTTGGGCTCTGGGCGGTGGACATGGCAGTTGTGTTTTTTAGCCCTACTTATATGAAATTTTTAATTTTGATTTGGATACTCACTAATGATTTGAATTCTGTGACGTAAGTCGAGTACCCGTCTTTAACATTCTACTGAATAGTTAGTTTAGTTCTACTAATAGTTAGTACTGAATAGTTAGTTCAATTGTTTTCATTGCCTTTGTCCGCAATATTTAGGGAAACTAGCTATGAAATTTATACAATCAAAAAACTGCAGCAAAGTTCATATGTCTGTAGTTTAGTAGCACTGTAAGATATTAAGATTTATTGTAACCCTTTTGCCGACATAATACGGAAATCGTTTTATTAACATCAAGATATAGTAACATAAAATTATTTTTTTTACAGGGGCTGGAAAAATGAAGACTTAGAGGATCTCACCCAGTATGGTTGCCGCATCAATTTCTTTAAATGGTCCACTCACACTCTGTATCAAACTATTGACTTGGGTATGGAGGGTTTTACACCTTTGGAAATTCGTTTCATGCATGATCCAAAACGTCCTGAGGGCTTCGTTGGGTGTGCTCTCAATGCAAAAATATTCTACTTTAAGAAAAAAAGCGACAGTGATGAATTCTCGTGCAAGAAGGTTATTGACATCCCCTCAAAATTGGTTCAATTTGGTGATAAAGCTCCTGAAGAGGTGGGTGGCATGGTTTCCGATATACTGTTATCGTTGGATGATCGTTACTTGTACATAAACCTATGGCTGCACGGTGATATCCGCCAATATGACATAACCGATCCCGAGAATCCCAAATTAGTTGGTCAGGTGTTTGTGGGTGGACCCATATGCAAGGATTTGACCGATGTCAAAGTTATTGAGGATAGAGAATTAAAGGTAATATTTGGATTGAAGAATTTTAGCAGTCTATGTGAATAAAACTATTTTCTCCAATACTTAGGAACGTCCTGAACCCCTTGTCCTTAAAGGTCGTCGATTGGAAGGAGGACCGCAAATGATGCAATTATCTTTAGATGGCAAACGTTTGTATTTCTCGACATCTCTATTTTCAGCTTGGGATAAAATGGTAAATATTTGGTTAAGCTTTATCAATATACGTATGAGTTAACATTAATTGTTTTTTTCTTACTCCCATAGTTTTATCCCAAAATGGTTGAGAGAGGTGGCCACATTGCTTTAATCGATATTGATGACGTTAATGGCGGCTTAAAACTTAATGAAAATTTCCTAGTAGACTTTGCCAACGAACCTTATGGACCCGCCCTGCCACATGAAATGCGTTATCCCGGTGGAGATTGTACATCGGATATTTGGCTGGCCTAGATTGTTAAGATGTTGTCTTGTTATCATTTTAGTGATATAATTTAGATTGAATACAGGGTTACATGCGTTGCATTACGTTTCATCACAATAATTGCACATTTAAATAGAAATTGATTAGAAAAGCACTGCTTGAATGAATAAAATGTGTTGTCCTATTACGCTTGATATTAAAGATTTTGTCAGTTTTCCCTGACTTTTGTTTTATGGGGGAAAAGGAGTCCAAGACCGTAAGTTCAATAGTCGATAGACGGACGATATTATATCAAGATGGTATTGAATTAATAAAAGTGATAATCGCAAATTTAAATTGAATTTATTTTGGTAAACATTGTAACACTCAGAAGTAAGCGTTATATGATAGGCCCTATATCCATGTATTATAAAAACTGTTTGATTCTAATGACGCTTCGAGCAGCCTAAAAGTTTAGATATTATTGCATGGAATTGAAAATGGACTAAAATTAACAAAAATTTGTGGTATTCCCTTTTAAATTGCTACAACTTTCAAAAAACTTTTGTTTTCTCATTAATCCAATGCGGAGAGCTTCAATTCTTAGCAACGGAGTGGGCAGTTTATCACCCCTTATTGTATCTCTCGCCGAATATACCATAAATCTGTGGTCGGCAGCTGCATACAACCATAATATAGTATAAAAAGCCAGAAAATAATTGATAACATAAAGTTTGCGTGAGTGTAGCAATGTACATATTATAATTCATCTGTACCGATTAAATGTTCAGAAAATATGAAATGGAATTCCCAATTTTCATTATAATTTTCTTTTAGTATCTTAAAAGCAAGCTTCCGTCGATACAACCTCATTAATCGCATGCTCAAGCGAATTGTCAGAATTTAATGCGCCTACTTTTCGTATAGCGTTTACCACATTTTAGCTTGTCGCATCTATAGTTTCATCTATTGCGACCCATATAAATTGCTTTTTTAATTTTGCTAATATATGCAGAATATGCCAAATATGTTCTAAAGAAATTGAAAAATTGTAAAAAATTGATATTTTTTAAAAATATGCTCTTAAAACCAAAATATGCTAAAATATGACTTTAAAGATAAAATATGCACTAACCAAAAAGGGAGTCAAAGAACTTGTAAGAGTACGAAACATATAAATACCTTACCCATTTGTTAATTGTCGTTGTAAAAAAATATGCATTTGCATATTTCCTGTTGACTATCATGCGGATAATTGTGGGTTCGAACTTACACACAAACTTCATTAGGCGAGCAATTAGCATTTGTTAGCAGAAGCTTCTAGATGCATGTAAAAATAGATGCAAGTTTCGCGCAAAACAAAAATATTTCCCTCTAACTGAAAATATACACATACATAGTTTTGCTATTTCATATTGAAAGTTCACGAAAATGGCAACGTAAAATGTTTTTTAATTAACAGAAACAATGCTAAAATATATACTACAACATAGGAAATATCTAAAGTGCAGCAAAAAAGCATATATGCAATCGACAGTTTATTACATACTACATGATGCGATTAAGTATTCAGCAATACAATATAATACTGCTTTCTATCTTTTTATCCGCTTTATATTAATAAATGTTTTAATTAATGTTGCCTATATTCAGGCGTTTTCTCTTAAACTCATTCGTTTTCTTTTAGCGAAAATCAGATCACAGCGAAGACAAGATACCTTGACTAGCAATGTACTTCTGTTTCAAATACAATCCATTTTGCTGAATTGACTTTCGCATAACGTCATCCTAATTCATTTGACTGAATATTGGGTGGATTGTGAACCTTTTGTAATTTGGAACAATTAATGTTAGTTTCGTAGATTTCTACGATAACCGCATATGTTGATTTAATACAGTTATAAGCATCGATGAACTCATGCTGCTGCTGGATATACTTGCAGTTCATTCAACTGTTATCAATTTTATTGAGCTGCATGCAACTATGCTGCGGTTTTTCGAAAGAACTCGGGAGGAGTTCAAAATAATGACGCACAAAGTAAGATTGTCGTGTCTTCGGAAGATTTGTGGGGTGGAATCTATTTCTCCTGTGGGGTGGAACCTGTCGGAAGAGGACATGGAGGATACGATTATCGAGTGTTCTCTATTGGACATCACCCAAGTTTCAAGGGAGTCTAAACCAGACTGTGACACCAACTAATAAAATGACAATGTCTTTCCGCCAACTTATATAGATCCAGCCACAACCAATCAGGGCAACTTGAGAGGTGAGGTCGAAATCGGTATGGGAAAGATGTGTGTGACAAAATGAGGCGAAAAGAAAGCGAACTAAGAAGCAGAGAGACCGTGACGCGTTTTGGTGGTCCTGTAACATCTTTGCGAGGTTACAGGATCCCGATGTCGATCTGCTGGTTGTTCAAGAGCGTAGAATGAGAGTTGGATAAGGAACTCTAAGGTTCTGTTATGCCTCCATCACCCATCATAAGAAATAAGCCAGAGGTGCAACGAGTGGTGAAGAATAGATTGCACTACTATGTAGCTGTTCCGGCAAACCTCCTTAATACCCTCAAGATCTAAGTGTGGATGTAGCTGTAGTCCAAGGCCCCTGGATTTTTGGTAATAGAGTCAGGGGTATGGAAGACAACAGCTGCAGTCTTTCTGTAAAGAACACATCTGAAAGGGGTAAGAACCTGTATTGTAGCTAAGAAGGGACTTCATATGATATTTTGTCCAGATTACAGTACTGAAGACATGAGGGTGGTGTGTGTAGAGGACATGCGCGATATGAAACTGATGCTGAACTCTGTCTATATACTGAGACTTTGCACCAGCTCACAAGGTATGCGGCGTATAAAATTTGTCACCTTGTCCATGAATGCGATGCTAATACTGAATATGTGCAGTCCGGCAGCAAGGATATCAACACGAAAGATGAGTCTGTCTTGAATTTTGTTATTTGGAGGATACCCGACCTTTAGAAATAGAAACAGCGTTGCTATCATTTACATATTCCTGAAAAATAGAGACACTTTCATTTCTAGGGTTTGCAGGATGTCTGAGGAATTTCCCTTCTCAGACCATGGCTTCATATATTTTACAGTGGATGTGGTAGGGGATTGCCGAAAGACATATAGTTATCCGCGGAAAGCTAATTGAGCAGAGTTTCGGGGCCAAACTGCTACGGCAGTGAACTCTTCGGGGGGGAATCTACAGTACAATTGATGTAGTAAATAGGAAATTGGATGCTCAAAACCACCAGAAGGCTTTTTAACAAAACGAAGAGAATTAAAGGAGGATTGGAATGATGGATTGTGTACTGCGAGTCCATACTCGGTGTCAATGATGCCGCCTGATTGAGAAGGGTTCTGTCTAAGGACCCGAAAAGGTTTGGTTTTATACGTAGAACAGATGGGTCATGGAGCGCTCAGACACTGGAGCTGCTTATGGATACACACTTCCCTCGCCGTTGAGATGGGGACATTGCTGTATGAGGCATCCAATGGGCAAATTTGATAGATCCATATCGGTGGCCGAGGGGGAATCCGAAACGATGAAACTTTTCCTTTGTAGCTGTCCCGCTCTAGCCCGTAGGATGTTAAGATACTTAGGCAAAGGTTGCATAGAGGTCCTATAGTTTTCTCAATCGGAGTAGGCAATTTAGTTCATACGGTGCCCTCCATGGCTAACTGGGCCAAGATTATTGGATGTTTTCTCTTCTTTCTCTGTCTCTATTCTTTTTCCTTCCCAACCCTTTCTCCTTCTTTACGGACAATCACAATAGATAGACAGATCTCGGTGTGTAGTGTTATCTGGCCGATTTTTATGCCGAGCTGTGCAATTTTAGTCATTAACTTCATATTTTTAGTAATTAATTCGCGCATAATGTCACAAATTTAATATTAAAGTGCAGTTCAAATATTATAACAACAAAATTGATTACACAGGGGAACAAAATTGAACTTTTTGAGTGTTGTTTGGAATTCGATAGCTGTTTTTTACTAATTTGGGGTCGCTGATTTCAAATCTAATCTCAATTTTTCTCCATCAGCTCGAATTTTTAAGTTACAGGTACTAATCGTATTTTCGACTTTTTTCCAAAAAATTATAGTTCAAAAAATCATAATTTTTTTTTCATAAGCCGGATTTTAAAATTTTATTTTTTTATTAAAGATATCGTTGTTACCTTTGAAAAAAATCAAATTTTTTAATATTACAAAAAAAAATGACTGAGTAAAGGCTGTTTTATTCAAAAAAAAAAAAAAAAATTACACAAAAAATTACACATTTTAATTTTCTTCACGCTGAAAGTTAATCGGTTGGGGGCAAATTGTTATTTTTATTAGCTTTATTGAATATCATATTAAGATAGCTTTCTAAAACATGTATGTACATAATAATCGATTAAAAATTGAATGAGTTATGCTGAATTCGGTGATAACAGATTTTTCGCAATTTTTTGTTTTTACCCAAAAAAAATTAAAATTTTGTATTTTTAAAAATCATGACAAATTTGCAAATTTATTTATAGTTTAATTTTTAGTTTTGCCTACTATTACAATATGAAATAACAGACCAAATTTAATTAATCGGCAGGTTTCAATTTGGAAGTTAAGAAAGAAATATTAATTTTCCAAAAATAGGTAATTTTGTATGGGAGGTACCAGAAGAGGTGATCCGATATAGTGCAAATTCATTCCAGATTTATATTTTCACAACCGTAAAACTTCCGCATAGTTTGACTGAATTCAGTGTACTCACAAAAAAGATATGTTTGTAAGACTATTGGGGTGAGTTCGGTCATTTGTATGGGAGGTACCAGAAGGGGTGGGTCTATTCCGCCCATTTACAATCCCATAAGTTCGTTTCGAAAAATATTAATACTGATAAATTTTCATAACGATCCGTTAAGGTTTGCTCGAGTTACACTTTCACAAACATATTAATAAATGTTATTTCTGTATGGAAATCGCGATTTTTGTAAATTTAGTTATCTCAGTAAATTGTTGACACAATCAAAAGTTGTGCAGATATTTCAATGAAATAAAGCTCATTTGATTCACACTATATTAAACTAAATGTTTTAAGACAAACACTGTGATTTTTGTTGCAAAAATTTTTTTTATGAATTTTTAAAAAACAAAAATTTTTTATTTTTTGTAAATTTTTTCTTTTATTTTTTAAAACTACAACGATATCTCTGAAACTACTAAGCCAAATTAAAAACAATGTAGGCACGGATTAAAGATAATTTTGTTGACGAGTTTAAGTTTTTTTTTTAATTGAATATGGTGAACCGTTTTCAAGTTATTTAAATATTTGTAGTGGAAGTGCCTTAGTTATGGACATAACGGTATATCGCGAAAAGTCGAGCTGATACAAAAAAACTAAGTGCAGATTTGGATTCAGCGTCCCAAATTACTTTTAAAACAATATTCAGTTCTTAAACAACAAATACCTTGTTCCCTTGTGTTATCAATAAAGTGGACCATTCGAATGCCTAGCAGACATGCCAGTCAAACACATGAATAAAGCTTAATCGACTTAAAGTAACATAAACTATATTTGACCTCTTTCAGGATGTTAATTTTTATGCCGGACAGAATAAAACGATTTAAATAACAAAAGTAACATAAAACTTATATGGTCTGCTAATATGCAGGAGGAAACATTATTTTATTTTGAAAAAAAAATTAACTACGTACAGTAAACAGCTCTTTTACACATTGAACTTAGTTTAAATCAACTTTGTAGACTGATTCTTCTTTCAAAATAATTTACTCGCATTTAATACAGCACTATAAACATTTTTATGTGTCTTTGAAACTTTTCGAAATCAAAAAAATAAATCAGACGAAAAATATTCACAAGGGCGTATGAAAACAATGCGACAAAAGCCACTGCAGTATCGTACGCAGAGAAAAATACAACAATGCAATACAATAAATTTAATTAATTAAAAATGTCGCACAGGTACATTGCTGACGTATATTAAATAATGATGAACAACAATTATAGGTAAAGTAAGGTATGTGTGGGATTCTGAAAACCAAACTCACCTAGACTAAAATTCATTGTGATATCATGGAAACTAGCGAAAAACCCTTGTTTTCCCGTTGAACCATCCTGAGCGCATCAAATAAATAATGAATCAGGCAATATCAATACCGACGGGATGAACTAGGTACCTAAAGAAATAACAACGCAGTATTGAATCTCGTCTGCAGAGATGGTCTTCAATGGACTCTTGCTCCTCTTCATCCCCACAGCTTCAGGAGTAGGAATATTTTTATAGCCACTGTGCTGAAGACATTATAACATTTTGCCACTTCTTTAATGGCCAAAATTTTAGCTTGGTATACACTAAAGTGATCAGACAGTCTTGGTACTATGTTCAGCCCTACGTTATTGGAGTGGACCCCGAAATCGACTTTATTATTTTATTATGAGTACTTTACACAGTCCGCGAAAGGAATTTCAGTACCACCCGAGGAGGTTTTACGGATGGGATCTTATACATTCTGTTCAACAGAACGGGTTATGTCATGTTTGAATTTACTCCGATACCGTTCTCGCAAAGCAACTTAGCAATAATAAGAAGATCTGTTTAAATGATGTCTCTGAGTGTACTTAGAAACTGCTTTGCCACATTGTATGCATATATAAAGTAGTGGGATAGAACACCACCACCACGACCCTAATTTGACCCTGATACGTATCTTTGTAAGAAGATCGTACACAAGCCTCCTGAAACTGACGTCCACTCCCAGGTTTAATAGTGTCATTGCTATCGCACTGGGAGTTACGTTGCTGAAAGCTCCTTCTATATCTAGGAAGGCTTCCAAAGTATTTTAAGGTAGTAAGAAAGTTTCAGTCGGGCAACCCGATTTACATATACCCTCACTCTCAGTAAAAATAAAAAAAAAATCTATTTTATTGCGCCCCACAGACGGACATGGCTCAAACGACTTAAAAAGTCATGAATCGAATTTGGCTCAAAGAAACCTAGGGTCTAAAGTGACTCCTTCTTTTGGGTCGTATCAAATGATATACTCACTCATCCCTAAGGGTGATGGTAAAATAATGAGAGGCTAATAAGTTTAAAATCTTTTGGTCTCGTTTGGGAGGATATTTCCGCTTTGGGAATTTATGTTAGGTAGATACAGCTGAGATAGAGATCCTTTAGACATGAAATCATTATATCTGCCACCACCCGGCCGAATGATGACTTGATTCAATGCTGTACGAGGCAGTCTCATTTCCGCAGTTGCCAGGGAAGTGAGTATTCAGAAGGCTGTTATTTTACTTAGCCTTGCGTCTTCAGAAGTGTCTTAAACTGTATTGCAGAATTCACTGCAGGAAATTTTGTTTTATTCCCACCCCACACTTATTTTGGATTTAGCTCCGTTAAATATTTTTCTGCAACAGTTTCTGAGATGCATTCTTAGAACGCCTGGATGAAATATATGACTGCAGCCCATGACATTAAAATTGTTCTGTGGAATTTTAATGCTAAAATAAGAAGGTACGAAGGCGCTATTGGTTCAGCAGTCGGAAAATACAGTCTACACAACAGCACCTCCGATAATGGATTCAGACTGGTTAGCTTTACGTCGGCAAGATGGATATCTCCTGATCAAAAAACAAGAAATCAGATTGATCACGGGGAAATCGTTGGAAGGCATGTTTCAAACGCCTCTTAAGGCGGATAAAACATCTATGAAAGAAAAGAGAGAGCCAGGAAAATTACAGGGATAGAGGTGAAGCCCAAAAGTTCTATCAAAAGGTAAAAGCAAGCTCATAAACACAATTTGGTTAAAGGAATGCATGCTCGATGATTGTAATCTAAGTGTACTATATCCTGTGCTTAAGTGTGTGCACTAACTATCGCGGCATCAGCCTTTTACCAATCGCATACATGAACCTGTCGAGTGTGTTATGTGAATGACTAAAGCCCATTTTAAACAACCTTATCAGTGTGGCTCAAGTCTTGTTAAATCCACGACTGATATTCACGCTACGACAATTCCTGGAGATGATAGACCGAAACTATTAAACGTTCTGGCTGAATTTGGTGTCCCTACTGCGGCCTTTTTTTTAGCATTAAGAAGCAGTCAAAAGAAGTAGGTCTGGTAATAAATGAACAAAGAGTTTAACTTTGAGGTGGTAGATGATTTTGTCTTCCTTGTATTATCCGTTAACAAAAATAATAATAACAGCCTGGAAATAGAGAGTCTATACGCTAAGCAAGCATTTTAATGACAAATACCTCCCTCGACGAACAGAGATTCAACTTTACCAGGCACTGATCATTCATGTCTTGCTGCACAGCGCAGAATCCTCGATAATGACGAAAGCGGAGGCTTTCAAATGTTTTAAGTAGCGAAGTGTGGCGAAAACCATTGTTACCTAATTGGTAATTTAATTATAATCGGAAAATGTACGCTATGAATGCAAACATTTACATCATATATTTTATTCTCTTGAATCCTCTCTATTCTATTACTATTAGTGTTTTTGTCCCGGCGAAATTTTTTGTCCCGGAATCCTGGGAATGCGACCGGAATTTCCCGGGTTTAACATATAGAGAAAAATTCGAACGTACTAAATTGCCAAAATGGGTCAGCAATACCATGTCCATGAGTTAATGAGAACTTACTTACTTACGTGCAGCCCTCTAATTTTATAAAAATATTGCTCAATGGTACCGGTTTTATCTCTTGTCGGCCTTTTTACCCCAAAAAGTACGAATTTAGAAGAAAACCTACTAGCAGCCCTATTGTTCTTTAGGAAGGTTGCTCATATACATTTCGACAATGATATCTTTTGCCGTTTGGCCGGGAAATTGTTACCAGTTTCTCATTTGTTAGACCTTTTTTCCCCTAAAAGTACGAATTTCAAAAAATCCCTTCGTGCACCTCTCCAAGTCTATAAGCAGATTGCTTATGTATAGCTCGTTTAGGTAATAACAAATTTTCGGATAAACCACAACAAAGATTTTTAGAATTATTTTTATGTTTCACTAGAGGACCCGGCGAACTTCGTCTCGCCCCAATTTTATGCCTTCAGATATGAAGGATTAGCTTTCCGCCGCAAAAACAAACAACGAAGGCGGTTCTCCAAAACTCGAAAAGGCAACGTTCAGCTGACCGCACGTAACACAGGGAAATTCGAGATTAATCCCACATACTTCCAACGATTGGCCTTGCGATTTATTGATTGTCGTCGGGGAATTGGAATGGATGATCAGTTGGAATTATCTAATTTGTAAGATAAGGACTTCCTCTTCTTTGAATTTGTTCTTTATGATCGTCTGAAATCACATTTTTATCATATTCTTGACGGACAACCACGTACCGTTGCACAATTTCGTTTGATTCAGATTCCGCAATATGATTGTGATCGATCCCACTTTTATCTGTAAATTATGCGGCACATTAAGCGAGTGGAAAATTCGGTCGGATTGTTGGTCGCTTCATCCTCTATGGTCACGCTGTAAACAGATTTGTACGAATGCAGTTCTCAAGCGATTTAACTTTCTAATTTGAAATTCTAGCTATTGATGTCTTTATTCTTCTCTGCTAGTAACATACTGCCCATAAATAAATCCAATCGAGATTTTTAAAATTTTGTGCAATGTCATGAGTTCCTTGAGTTTGACTTTTCCGAAATGTTGATTTGGCATTCCCGCATCTACTTCGCCGTTGCGAAATTCTTGGTCACTGTGTACTTTGGCTTTTAAGCCGTGAGAAGATTCATCGACAGTTTTAAAGTGGAATTTGCAGTTCGAATGCCTTCCAACAATGTGACAGGTATGCCAGAGGATGCAGCGGCTAACGTTATTTGAGATCTTGATCAAATTGTTGCCGGAATCAGCAAAACATGTCTTGGCTGTCGCACTCGGAGCATCGAGAAAGTAAATGCCTTCAGTCGGTATTTAACAGCGGCACATTTGTTCGAACTCTTCCGGTCAGCTCATCTAGATTATAGTCTTGCTCCCGTTAAATTGCGCGATCGAATGCATTTTGCATCGAACGATTTGGCGTTGGCATTCCCAATGTCGACAGCAGTTTGCAGCACATCCCGAGGGGTTCGACGGATTTTTCCACCTAAACATCATTCAAAACCATCAATCAGCGAAAATTGCAAAATTTTGTCAATAAAAAAAACTAATTTTTTGCATTTTTCCGGAATTTTCCGAGTTTTTCCATAAGAATTTTCTATTTTTCCATTCGAAAAACCATTCCGTAACAACTGCACACAAATTCCATACAAAAAACTAAGATGAATTACTACACACTGTTTACACCGTTTTTATACATATAGATTTCACAATAAACCGAATTTTTTCAAGCATCACAACGAATTTTCCACCATTACGTCGTCTAAAATCATCAAATCAAGCGAAACAATAAAAATTTCGTTGAAAAAATTCAAAATTTTCGAGTTTTTTTCCAGAATTTTCCTAGTTTTCCACCAAGAATTTTTCTATTTTTCCATTTCGGAATGATTATCCGAAATTTTCACATTTAAATCATTCAAAATTAGCAAAACGCAATAAAATGTAAAATTTCATCGAAAAAAATTCAAATTTTTGGAATTTTTCCATAATTTTCCAACCAAAATTTTCTATTTTATCAACCGAAAAGCCACTACGGAACAATTGCACACAAAAAGTTATACAAAATGAAAAATGCCGGGAAATCAAAAACACTAATTACTATCCATACTATTACATTTTCTTTTGTTTTGCTCTATTATTCTATCCCTATTTGAATTGTGAAAATTTGTATTTTTTAATAAAGTATTGGGGTCAATTAATGTTTTAATTTGTACGTTTACATCTTCTTCTTATTGTCACACAAACCAAATACCAAAGACAAGCTCACTGGGTCATTGCTATATAGTTTGTACTTGAGATTTGTTACTTGATTCTCGGTGACGGCCTTTTCATTTTCATCTCATTAGATTTTTTTCTCTATTTCTTCTTTATTGATTCTACCAACATTAGCAATAAAAAAAATACTAAATGATAAATCGTCTTTGCAGATTGTAGCCGTTAAATGAAGCTTGAAGACTTTTTGCACGTTCACATTTTTTGAATGCGGACGGTTTGATACGTCACTTTTTAGACTTTGTTGGTATTGTGGACAGACGCACTGCAGAGCATAATAAGCCCGGTCTATGTTAATAGCACCTTTTTATTTGTCTGTGCCTGCTTGCATGATGGTAGGTGATTAAGTATCTCTCATTCAAATATCGCTTTCAATCGAGTTTCGTTAGATATGTTAATTTAAAGATACAACAAATTATCAAAAAAAAAAAATGTGCTGTTATATTCCATCAAAGGTCAAGTTCATTTCCGTATTACACATACACACACACAAAGCTACGAGGAAAGACCATCAATGATACTCTCACATGACCAGATACTCTTGGTCGTAGTAGCAAAACGTTAGCTGAACTTGTTTTTTGGTACTTCTTACAGTTTTACTTTGTTTTCTCTTCACAACAAAATGTTTGGTTAAATAATATCGGTTTCGGTATGAAATTGGTTTGGACGTTTGGCTTCAGGCCAAACAATAGGTAAATACATTTTAATATACAACGCTATATAAACATAAAGTTCTTGACCCGGTAAGCAGTTAAAAATTCGTTTGAAGTAAGGTTCATTGTGATTTGTTTTTAACGATGATCGGTTTTAAAGATGAAAAAACTGCAAGTCATTTCAATTTGGTGTAGTCGTGCAAGAACACTGTGGCATTTATGCTAAAGCACTTTAAATCTACATTGTTGCCGTGATATTTGATCGAGATAAAACATTATGGATATATTAGGCTTTACAACATGGTCGTAATCTATTGAGATTCAATATAATATGCTTTGAGTCATCCCAGAAGTTATGAACACTTTTACAAAATGTAATGTGAAAAAGATTTTTTTTACAATGATTTAAATAGTACATACGTTTTTGTTAACGTATTTTTTTTGTTTTTTTCAGAATTATTTTGAATGATATAAAAAATTTATTCTTTATTGAAGACTCAGGTCTAAACAAAGAATAAAAGTTGTTTAATTTTATTTTGAAGTCAACTTCTAGTTTCTAACAAAATGAAAAAATTGTTGAAATCAGTATTACCACCACATTTTTTGATGTATTATGGTCCCAAGTTTACAAAAATAATTGAAATTTTTCTTCTTTGGAAAATTTTTTATTTTATTTAGCAAAAATTTAATTTTTTTTAAATTTAAATGTGCAAAAGAATTCAAAGATTAATGATTTCGAAGTCCGTAAAACAAAAATTCATAAATTTTATGATTTTATTTTATGGATGACTCATCCATATTTCCCTATGGCCAATGCAATATTTTACGTTTCCTTTTATTTTTTTAATATTACGTTCATATAATAACTACACTGTATGTAAGTCAAAATAAAACAGAAAAACACCGAGACTCCCTGATTTAATATACTCCGTCTTAAATGGTTAGGTCAAATTAAAATATATTTAATTTTTTTAGTTTGAATTGTCTCACAATAAAGGAACGAACAATCTGAAATGTTGTTTTGTATTCACGTCGCCAGTCGCGATATGTCTGGCTCTGTCGTATTGGCCTTCCGACTAAATAATCCTTTTTTCTTTATCCTGAAAATTAGCACACCCTGGAACTCCGTTTGTTTTACTTAGGGGTGGTCTCCTGTTGGCTATGTCAGCCATCGTCTTCATCTTGGCCTGCGTCCAGGCCCCAGTTCGTTTTGTAGTGTTTAGTCTGCTGCATCCAGATCTGGTTCGCAACGCTGTTTTAAAGCTCGCCACTCCCGGCAGCGAAATTGGCCTTCTCCTTCCTTTCTGAAATATCCCGAGCACATGTTCCCTTCATTCTTTCAAGACTACTGCTGCAAGCCTTCTCTGAGAAGGGAGAATCAACGTTTTCGATAATATGTTATTCCACAATTTCGTGTGTATACACATTCTGTCTGCCTTCTCATAGAAGGCGTGAGAGAAGGCATGAATAGAAAGGCAAAGAGGAAGGTGTTCGTGTGTTTTTCTTCAAACAGTTTATGATTTGTTTCAATCAAACAATTCGAGTGCATCTTCATAGGTTTGATAGTAGCATGGCTGACTAACAATAGCGAGATAGTAAGTTCAAACTCCAGGAAGGTTTACTGTCGTTGGAAAAAAAGTGTAAGTATAAAGAAAAATATATAGAAGCGAAAAACATCTAAAAACAAACTAAACAAACATGTATGTGCAGGCCTTCTATCAGGCCTTCTTATAGGAAGCGCCAATGGAAGGCCTTGTCTCCCAATGACACCCTATGTTATTTGGAAAGTAAGAGGGAATGCAGAGCGCAGGCCTACTGACTGCTTTCCATAACTCCTTCTAGGTCTTCCCTTTCGCTGCTGGGTTGGCTTCTTCTTGCACAGATATGCTGCACCTGCGATCTGTCGCCGTTATTTGTCATGTCACATCTTCCAGTTCTCGCCGTTTTTGGGCCCATCGAGTACATTCAAAAAATGTATGTTCGGCATCGTCAATTTCGTGCGCTTCAGCATACAGGCAGTACGGTGTGCCACACTTGTCCTTTCTATACTTCCTGAAGTATTCGTGTCGAGTCAGTGTGAATCTAGCCATCTACCGGTCATTATCATTTGTTGTCGAAGCTTGCGTTTTGACACGTCTGTGTCTTTAGCTGCTATGACGTCTGCACGTCTTCAGGAATGTCTGCTGTGGCATTTTTATCCTCAGAACTTCGTCAAAGGTAATATTCCAGAGAATTAATACCTGTGCCGCCTTCAACGTCACTCCTATTATTCGCTGTCCTTCCGGTTTGGTTCATAACAGCTTTCTGTGCTTAAGTAACTTTTCACGATTCGAGGTCCCGCATTTGTAACGACGAGTTGAATTTTTCTTTAGGATTTCCCGATATTTACATTCAGAAAACGTTCAGACATCGTTACGTTATGTCTTATCAGATTTCTCTAAGTTATGTAGCACAGACTTTAAGTCAACCACTCCATCCCTTAGCGATGATGGTATATTTCATTTGATACAAGAAAAAATTAAACGCGTTAAAGGAGACGTATTAGACCCCAAGTATTAGTTTCATGACTTTTTAAAACGATTGAGCCATGTCCGTTTTTCTATCTGAATGGCTTGTGGGCAGGATAACTCGTATAAACATTAACAGATCCTTATGAAAATTTACCAGAATAGCCCCACCCCTGCTGGTACCTCCCATAACTTCCATACGGGCAAATGGAACATGAATTTATTCCGTTTAATTGTTTCCGAATAGTAGGCAAATACTGTGAAAACCGAATCCTTTGCCACACCCCTTCTGGTACCTCCCATACAAATGACCGAATTCACCGTCATAGTTTTCTATAAATTTTTATTAAATATCAAAGCACTATCTAAATGTCAAAAATCTTTCAAATCGGTTCATAGTCGTTTGATATATCTAGATAAGTTTTAAGTTTTTTTCGTAAAATTGACTGTTGTGCAGAGTAGAACCATTCGAACAGAAGTGTCTAAAAGCTGAAGTCCGTACGCTTCCAATGAGATATAACATGATATAATATCTATACTATTTGATGGTGAATCATGGAGCAAAGAACGTCACTTGTTAAAACAAAAAACACAAGACAGAGATAAAAAAACAAAAAATATTTTTATTGAAAAAAGGATCAGCTAGGATTTGGATTCAAGTGGTGTTTTAATGTAATGACTCCCAACAAAACCCCATTTATCATTTTTGTTGCCATTTTAGGTCAACCCATTTGTCATTCAGGTGAGGTGTGAGCAAATGATAGATAATCTTGACATTTATTTTAAACTTTTGATTGTTAAGGTGAATATGGGAAAGTCTTTAAATTATTGTGGAAAGATAGCCGAAAACGATAAATGGACCTTTAATGGACGAAAAATATTAATAGCCACTGAATGATATTACCTTGGCGTGACATTCAAACCTAAACTAAGTTTCAAAAAACCACGTACAAACAAGAAACTTAGCCGCAGAAATGTTAATCCACTGTGTTCAGCGCACTTGGATTAAAGTTACCTACTGAGTGGTCCGCCTGATACCAAAAAATATGTCAAATTCGAACATAATATTATTAAGCCGTCATCTCGAAGTGACGGTAGAGCGAAGAAAATTAAATACCCAGAATGGAGGTAGTAAAGTAACAAAAGCATGCAATACATTGGAACAAAATGATTTAGCGCAGACATATAAGATAACAAATAAGTTGTGTCCAGATGGCATTTATGCTTTGGACTCGTCATAACAGCTTCTTCAATATGTCTGAACCAATTTATTTATTATATACTTTTCTGTGTTTCAAATAACTTATGTTCCTATTTAAGAATTAAATTATACTATGGATGCAATTCTTTTCAAACTTGTTTGACACGCATCTAAAAGTATAACTTAAACACATTCAGCTTGCTACGAACATAGTTTGCGTTAAGGAAAATTTCGCAGTAGATTTGCTGCTCTTTTATCACCAGATTAAATTTCACATTTGTATCGATCGATGAACGCTGTTGTCGGGCGTTTGATAACATTAAATATATTTTAGTCTAGACGAAACTAAATATATCTAAGTAAATGAAATCTATGCTTAAGTCGTAAAGTTATTTAACGGTCATCATTATTGGGTCAGTTTCCAGTGATGGACGTTTTAATGTTTGCATAAAACTTGTTCAGTTAACGATGATTTCTAATTAAATGTAACAGCTTCACATGGAATGGGATGTTTCAAAAACATACACAGAAATCTACATATAACGAAAAAGATTGACGAATCATTTGCAAACCCTTCTACGTTAGATATTTTATTAAAACCTCTACTACTTATCTATATATATAAAAATAAGTTGCATTGTGTTAGAAATTGATGTTCTCTGGAATGCGTGAACCGATTTTGTTTCTGCAAACTTCATATGAAAGGTGACGTTAATACCAAGGTTTTTTTTATAAACGGTCTTTGTATGTGCATTGGTTCTTGAGTTATAGCGAACACTGCATTCATTTCGAAACATGTATGTGTGTGTGTGTGTGTGTGTGGGGATGTGTGTATTGTTGTAACGTATGGGCTCGAAAACGGCTGGACCGATTTTGATAAAATTTTCAGGGAATCTTCCGAATAACCTCGCAAGTAACATAGGCTAAATATTGTTATAAAAACTCCCCTTTCCTATATATATATGTTTGTATGTTTGCAACGTATGGACTCGAAAACGGCTGTGCCGATTTTGATGAAATTTTCAGAGCATCTTCAGAATAACCCCGCGGATAACATAGGCAATACATTGTTTGGAGTTTTCCACACTTAGGGAATAGAAATTGGCAATTCGTTGCTATTCCATTTTACTCAAACCATTCATTTAATTTATATACTTAGCTATTGTAAATCACATCTTCGGGGATCTATGAAATAAACGGCTTTTCTAATAGACCGATTGATACGAAAATTTTACAAAGTGGTACTGTTGACCTGTTGATAGTCCCTAGCTATATTTGGTTGTGATTGGATAAAGGGGCGTGGCACCGCCCATACAACTTGAAAATTAAAAAGGCTATATCACATGAACTATCAGAGGTATGAAGATGATATATGTATATATGTGTTCCTCTAACTCCCATTGGAGCATAGGGCATCAATATGAAGATGAGATTTGGTATATATGTTGTTGGAGCAGTATTAATTACATCCAGGGAGGAAGTGGGCGGTGCCATGCCCTCTTTTCAAAAATCGCTCTAACGGCTTTTCTAATAGATCGATTGATACGAAAATGTTACCAAGTGGTACTGTTGGCCTGTTGATAGTCCCAGGGTATATTTGGTTGTGGGGCGTTGGATAAAGGGGCGTGGCACCGCCCATTCAACTTGAAAATTAAAAGGGCTATATCTCATGAACTATCAGAGGTATGAATATGAGATTTGTTACATATGTTGTTGTTGCAGTATGAATTACAGTAAATGTGGAAATGGGTTGTTCCACACCCTTTTTAAAACAAACGGTTAAAACTGTCAAAATTCCACAGTATATTTTTTTATTCGCAAAAATCGTAACCAAAATCGGAATCTACGATGAATTTAAAGAAAATTTCACCAAAAAACTGTGTCTAAAATCAATTTCTAGCTCGCGTTGGAAAGCATGAAGATTTCAAATAAAGATTTTTTTTGTTTTTAAATGAGCACAAACCGAAAACTTCAGATATATATTTTCTGAGACCTTCTGCGTAAAACTGACTTCCCTACAAACTAAATAAGGTATTACAGAAGCAAATTTATGTATTTGTTAAAAAGTTATGGCCTCTGAGAGTTGGCATACAGAAATTAAGTTTTTAAAAATCATTTTTCAGAATATTGGGCGGGATCCCAATAAAAAATCAAAAATATACTATTCTTTTCGACTTGGTCTCCAAACATCGGAATGGTAGGTAAAAATTAGAGCCGGGCCCATTGATCTAAAGTAACTGAATAATTGCTCATTGCTAAAAAAATATCTCTACCTGAGGGTGCATATAATGAAGTGAAGTTGAGGTGCAGCTAATAGAAGCCATCGACGCTGTAGACGTTAGACGTTAGGGACTCGAATTTATCGAACCGACGTCTTTCTTAGCAACTCGGTCTCTGCAAATGCTAAGGAAAGATCTTGGCCCACATTCATATAAAATCCAACTGGTAGAAGAACTAGAGCCAGTGGGCGGTCAATTGATTTTTTTTATTTATCATGGCATTGCACATTATTTAAAGGAGAAATGGTTCCAACACGACGGTGTAACATGCCATACAGCGCGTGAGACCATCATTTTGTTAAGCCAAACGTTGGTGACCGATGTATCTCAAAAAATGGTAATACGGGTTCAATACAAAAATATTATTCCCTATTATTCTTGATCCGTGTGAGAATAGAGATGACAGAAGGAGTTTTTATGGCTAAAGGCATGAAGCTTCAAACGGAATTTTCATTTGCGGTCAATAGGAGAAGGCATAACAAAAATGTTTTTTATGACCAAAGAGATAGTTAGCATACAGATGGTTCATGCTACTACGGATCAAAATAAATAATTTTGATCTTTAGAGGAATGTCTGTTTCCGATTTTTGGAAGAAGTGGTTTTTCGCCCTACATACAGAAAAAACTTAATCTACATGTCGGCACTAAAGGTATGACTTTGCTGATGAACTTTTTATTATCATTTACAACAATAAAACTTAATTGGTTAACTTTAATGTTAAGGAGTTACTTTAAATAAGTTACATAACTAAATAAACTCAATATATTATTGTCGAGCTTAAGTACCGTTTTCAAAGTACTTTGTAGACCTAAATGTGAAATATATTACAAGTTAATATGCAATAGCGAAGCATTGCCGGGCCCACTAGTTCTGTATAAGAAAATTGTTTTTATATGTGTAGTTCTATTAAAATATTCATAGTTATTCTAAATAATTGCCTTGGAGGCTTTTTTTTTAAATAAAACAGTATCACTTGTTATGTATCTATGTTATGCATATTATTATGTATTTATTGTAATACATGTATTTCAAAGTTTATTTATCACATGGTAACAACAAATCAGAAATGCGAAAATTTTAAGCAAAATAGTGCGGAATTATGTTAATTTATTGAATAATTAATAGTTCTATTTTTGTTCATCAAAATAAAATGATCTCGCAGTATTAGAAATATCGAAATTTGAATGTGGTGGCATGATGAGGTTCAAGTTAGGGTAATCCCATACATTTCACTTTTAACGACAACACCATAGATGTGATAATAACACGTTGAGTACTAAACGGCAGTTAATGATTTTCTTATTAACTTTTGGAATTATAACTACCCAATCGTATTCTGTGAGTAAAAAATAGGATTAAAAAAACAGAACAAACTCATCGAGTAATTTTTCTTCGAAAATGAGGCTGAACATCGTGTCAGTCAACGTTGGAACCCAAAGGCCGTGTTATCCGACTTGTTTTACTGAAGTGGACTTGTATCATGGACGACCTCTGGTTCATGCAGTATGGAGCTCCAAGCCTCACAGGCCATGTCACAATCGATCTTTTTCGATTCTGAAATCGTGTTATCAGCTTGTCGACGCTAATTGACCGTTTTTGAACTGGGATTTAATACCATTGAACTTTTTTTTGTGGGAAAACGTGAACGACAGATGTTATGCCAACAATCCAGAAACGATCCCAGCACTTAAGGCCAGTATCATCTAAGCAATCTGCGAGCTACAGTCAGAAACCATCAAAAAGGTATAGAAAAATTGGAGCGAGGGCGAAGTTAGCCAAAGCAGCCACTGGAAGTTGTATTCCATAATTAAAGAGAATGCTTGTTCTTATTAATAAAGCCATAATAACATACATGGACAACAAATAAATTTTGTTTTATTTTTATTGCATTTGGAAATGAAGTTCGGCGACGCATTTTCAGCCTTCAAATAGGGTAAAGGGTTCAGATTGCCATAGCCTAACAAACATATAGTTGCCATTTACCGTCGTCAAGCGAAAGGGGTTTGGAACTTCCTCCTCTCACCGGTAAGGGCACTGCATGTAGTATCAACCGTTTCACCTGCTTGTTGTGTTGAAGTGAAAACATTGGTACGCAAGCATATTTAAAGTTTCAGTCTGTTCTCTCGACCAAGTTTGTGAAGTTTGGTTGTCCTGATGTCGCTAGCGTTGGCATATGGAGCCCCAGGTCTTGTTCCCACCCTTATGGGAGCATCATGCGAGCTGCGGTACGTACCGGAGTCGCTGGTAGTATTCGAGCTTGAATGTGTAGTTGCATAACAACCGGGTGCTATAGATCCATAGGGTAGCAGAGGTGGTAAGATAATATTGGCTCTATGAAAAATGACCCATACAAAATTTCATTTCTATTTTAGATTCACAACAACGGCACCTACTTGTTTATCGACGAATTCGAAAGTCACTATTTGAGAAGCTTTTACTAGACATGCCGATTATGTCGACACTTATACTTCGGAGTTACTGTCGATAACATCGAGGGGACCGGCAATGAAAGAAAAATATAGATGACTGGAGCCGGGAACCTAGTTTTTCATTTATTTTAGGTAAAATTTTCTGATGCCACGCACCTTCAGACACGTCTGCCGGTGCCGGGGACCTTGGGCCCTTTCCGTTTGTAATTATACCATCACCCTTAGGGATGAGGGTATATATCATTTGATACGACCCAAAAGTGTAACAGATAGAAGGAATGACTTTAGACCCTAGGTTTCTTTGAACCAAATTCGATTCATGACTTTTTAAGTCGTTTGAGCCATGTCCGTCTGTCTGTCTGTCTGGTGGCTGTCCGGCTGGTTCGCACGATAACATTCGAAAGACGCAACCAAATCTTTTGAAATTTTGCACGAGTTGTTATTTTCTCAAAACTACTTACGGTATTGCAAATGGGCTACATGGCCCCGCCCCTTCTGGTACCTCCCATACAAATACATCATTCCGCCCACTTTAGAAATCGAGTAATAATATCAACACACCCTACGGGATCGTCCCCAAATGCTGTATTTAGTAAAGCTATAACAGGATAAAGTTTTGGAAAAAATTTTGAGAGCCTAGCCACGCCCCTTCTGGTACCTCCCATACAATTCTACCTTTCCGCCCACTATAGAGATGGAGAAATAATATCAACAAATTAAACGTGATCGTACCAAAATTCTATTTTTAGTAAAGCTATAGCAGTATAAAGTTTTGGAGAAAAAAATTGGAAGTCTATTCACTCCCCATCTGGTACCTACCATACACATCTGGTACCGCCCACTTTGGAAATCGATTAATATTATTAAAAGACCTAAAGCGATCGTGCCCAAATTCTGTATTTGGCAAAGTTTAAGCAGGATAAAGTTTTGGAGAAAAAATCTGGAAGTCTAGACACGCCCCTTCTGGTACCTCCCATACAAATGTACCACTCCGCCCACTTTAGAAATAGGGTAATAATATCAATACACTCGACACGATCGTGCCCAAATTCTGTATTTTGTTATGTTATAACAGGACAAAGTTTTGGAGAAAAAATTGGAAGTCTAGCGACGCCCCTTATGGTACCTCCCATACAAATGTATCTTTCCGCCCACTTTAGGGTTGTACTAATAATAGCAGTACTCCCAAGGCAATCTCGCCCAAATTCTGTAATTAGTAAAGCTAAAGTAATGGAGAATAAATCTGAAAGCCTAACCACACCCCTTCTCGTACCTCCCATACAAATGTACCACTCCGCCCACTTTAGAAATCGAGTAATAATATCAATATAATAGAAAATTATTTGTTTTACTGAGGGTAAGGGTAAATGTAAGTTGGGTTGCCCGACTGAAACTTTCTAACTGGTTTTAATTACAAATCGGTTAATTTCAATAACTCAAGACTTAAACAATATCTTATATTGGGTGATGGTATTTATCAGTCATTAACTGACTGAAATTTCTGTACTGGTTTTTAATAGAACCTGCCAGAATATTCTTGCTTGGGCTACCTGGGAATAGCAGCAGTCAATTTTGGGAGCAAACTACCGCAATTGTCGGACCTTTCAAGGGGCGCTGGCAATCGCGTTGTAATATTTCCAGTGTGTTAAGCACACGTTGGGTAAGGCCTACATGGTTAGACTCTTGTGGACTATGTAGTTCTGACTCTTGCTCTTGGGCTCCATCTGGTATTGCTTATATTTGAAGTGTCCTGAAAGGGAATCAGAAGAAAGTTTCTTCAAAGAACATGAACACTAGCGCGGTAGCGAAATGTATGGATAATTTTTTTTTTGCGGAAATTTAAAAATTCTCGGCCGGAATATTGTACCACTTGATGTAAAAAATACTTGACGGAAAGTTGAGTAAGATCGGACAACTATTTCCCTTGTCCCAAAAAGGTCAAAGCTTAGGTTCTTATTATATCCTTCACAAAAACGTAATAGTCAAATATTGATAGGTGTGGGCGGCGCAATGGCCTCTTTCGCCACAATGGTTAAAAATAGTCTGGTTATACCTCGACTATACTGTGAAATTTTCAAGACGATCTAACCATTATTTTGGTTGTTATATCACTTCCTTCCTGGCTGTAATGCATGTACCAACAACACGTACCAAATATCAGCTTTGTATCTCTTATCGTTTATGAGATACTTCCTTTTAAAGTTTCAAGTTTTATGTCGCGCCCACTAATACGATCCCGCCCATTTTTTTGTTGGATCACGAACTTTGCTGCCAAATGCCTCCACAAAATTTTTTAAGGCGACTGAAGAAGCATTCCTCCAGATCAATAGGGTTCTATGGGCGGGGCCGCGCCCATTTGATATACGAAAATCGCCAGTACCCTATTTTCACATCCGACCACACAGCTACATTCTGCGAAAATTTCAAAAAGATCTATCAATCCGTTTTCGAGTATATACGGTACTAAAAAATACGAAGAAACAAATACAAACGCATATTTACATATATATAGTTTGACCTTAGACCTCTTTGGGGCACGGCTTAAAGTTGTCCGATTTAGCTCGCTCGGGCATAACTGAAAATCCAATGTTGAATTTGCGCTCCCATCCCAATGAACGCTCTTGTTAAATGTTACAAAATCTCCATATCGTCTGTTCACCAAGAATTTCTATAGTTTCTGATATAGTTCTAGTTTAGTTCTCTGGTTTATCAAGAATATACATATATAGTTCCATCCACAAACATATCTTTCAGTTCATCATACTTATTCAACAGTTCAGACACATATGGAATTACCCAGACGGAGAATCCTGTCCAGCAAATAGTGGTGTTGCAACACCCTTTAATTCAAACATACGTGCGTTACAGCAACTCTATTTTTATACCCTCACCCTTAGGGATGAGGGTCTAATCATTTGATAAGAGAAAAAAAGTGTAACGCACTAAAGAAGACGGGATGAGCCCCTACTACCTTAAGGCAGAATCCGTTTCAGGACTTTTTAAGACGATTGAGCCATGTCCGTCTGTCTGGCCGGCTGATGAGCAGGATAACTCGATTAAACCTTAACTGATACTTATGAAAATTTACCAGTATTCATATTTTCCAAAACGAAGTAATAACTGGTAAATGGTAAGGATAATTCCACCTCTTCTGGTACCGCCCCTATAAAATAGCCTTTTTTTTGGGTTGTTAATATTTCTCTTATAATTTTTAAACGGGAAACTGCAGATATTTTTAATTTGTCAGTTACCTGATCGGTATATCTGTACTGGTTTTATTTATACCTGACCATCTGTTAAATAAACAATAATTATATTTGAACCATTTGCGATTCAATACGTTATATAACATTGCTTATGCACCACCCTATATAATTAATTCGTAAACCAATTTTGGCCTCGTCATTCAAAGTAAATATTCTAATAAAATTGTTAGCATGAATTTAATTAAATATTTCTATCAAGTGATGTTGACGATGATTCAACAGTTTTAAGAACCAGTTGAGTAAAAATTCTTCCTAAAGCTGGTAACAATAAGAATTATTATCATATGACTTTCTAGTTATGAATACAACCGCACGCAGCATCAAGATTATATCTAAACATTATACATACTACATGATGTTGTATCGAAATATGAATGTCTGTGTGAACGCTTCTTCTGCACCACGACATACAAATTAACAATATTCAAGATTTCTGTTACTTCCGGCTTTAGTTTATATGTGAGAATTAAGGGGATTTTTGATCATTGAATTTCCTAAGTATTATTTACAAACCTGATCACTTGTAAAAAAACTAACAATAAACCATGGAATAAAACTCAAAATAATAAAGAATATAAAAGATAATCAATTCATATTTTAATAGGTCGTTAGACGAGATTCATAGAATCTGGTTTGAGTAGTCGGTCACACACTCTAATTTCAACAGTCTGCAAACGGAAATAATGCGAATTTGCCAATAATAAATTTTTATTGTGTATAAGAATAGTCGTCTTATATATAATATTTTAAATTGTTCCAAGGTGTGGAATTTTTTTTGTGAATTCAAACACTAGCAATCGTATAAAACATGAATATCTGTGAATTAAAATGACTTTATATAAATATAAACATTTAAAATCATATTCTTTGTTCTCCTATGATCATGTTTCTCAACGTGGGGTTCTGTAGCCCTATTCAAAAGAAAAGATTTGTGTGAAGTTTACAACATTCGAACTGTACCTTAAGAATGAATTAAAAAATCAATTTAAATTAAAAGATGAATGTTTTGAAATCAAAGCTGTATGCTACAGATTCTACGCAAAAGTACACGTTAATGTGTTAATGTTTCCGAAATATCTTCATGTACTGATTCAGACAATGTCAAAAATATACGGTTTCTAGCTATAGTTAGATATTTGCTTTCAAAGTTCTGATGACCAATGCCGGCTATAGCAAACCTGCCTCCGCAACAAAACTACTTTTTTTTATAATTTAAACAACATGAATGATTGATGATTTTATAGAACACCGGTTATATTGACTTTTTTTAGACAAAAAAAATTAACTATTAGGAACCACTGCCTTATGATATTGGTTAAAAAATAGAGGGATAGATCTTTTGATTGAGAAAGATGTTTTCAAAGAGAACCCGTTTTCTGGTGTTAGGTGACAGAAGTCACATTCAGAATTTATGTTCCGTTTCCAAAGATTAACATCACGACGATAAATTTATGAACAATTTTTGTTTTTTTTTTTGCTGACAAAATAGAAACAACAAAAATTGTCTAGGCAAAATTATGAATATACTAGTGGGCCCGGCAATGCTTCGCTATTGCATATTAACTTGTAATATATTTCACATTTACTTTACTTTGAAAACGGTACTTAAGCTCTACAATAATATGTTGTTTATTTACTTATGTAACTTCTTAACATTAAAGTTAACCAATTAAGTTTTATTGTTGTAAATGCTAATAAAAAGTTCATCAGCAAAGTCATATCTGTAGTGCCGAGATGTAGATTAAGTTTTTTCTGTATGTAGGGCGAAAAACCACTTCTTTCACAAATCGGAAACATACATTCCTCTATAGATCAAAATTATTTATTTTGATCCGTAGTAGCGTGAACCATCTGTATATCTATCTATCTTTTTGGTCATAAAAACACATTTTTGTTATGCCTTCTCCTATTGACTGCAAATGAAAATTTCGTTTGAAGCTTCATGCCTTTAGCCATAAAAACTTCTTTTGTCATGCCTTCTTCTCACACGGATCAAGAATAATCCTGAATACTATTTTTGCATTGAACTCGTATTACCATTTTTTGAGATACTTCGGTTCGATAAATTCGAGTCCCCTGTCATACTAACGTCTACAGCGTCGATGGCTTCTATTAGCTGCTCAGATGGATCATTATATGCACAGTCAACTTCATAAAGGGCTCCATAAGTTTGGCGAACAGAACGTGCATTTTGAAAATAAATTTGCCATATTTGTAAACGTTGTTCTTGTTTAGTTTTTGCATGGTAATTTTGCAAAGTATACTAAAAGAAAGTCTATCACACTGCATTAGTATGACAGCTAGATTTACACTTATACCTATCAGAAGTTCTATATGTCAAGAAAAATACCCCATGCATAGGTTATTTTCAATTGTTTGCTAATGTTACCTCTGATATACTATAAAAATTTAACCATTGTAGTATAACTACAATGAACACAATATAATGAATTTATTACCGATTAGCTCTCCTGAAAAGTAATTGAAAAATACATACCTATAAAGTAAATTAAAAAAAATCACTATTTTAGTCTGCCTGGTGTACGGACCATTATTTGATATAGTTAAAAAGTTACCTATTGAAGTGCGTGGGCAGCGCCTCGGCACTTTTAACTTATTTTGTTCGAAATAGCCTGATCATTAGGGGCGAATCAATTAGTTCGCGTGAAAAAAAAAACAGGTTAACCGTATATCAGTATTGGAATGTACGAAGAATTCTTAGAAAATTTCACTAAGAAACTATATGTCTAAAATCAATTCCTAGTTCACGCTGAGAAGCATGAAGATTTCAGATAGAGATATTTTTTTTAGCAATGAGCAACTATTCTGAATAATGATTTTTAAAAACTTAATTTCTCTATGCCAACTCTCAGAGGCCATAACTTTTTAGCCAATACATAGATTTGCTTCTGTAATACCTCATTTAGTTTGTTGGGAAGTCAGTTTTACGCAGAAGGTCTCAAAAAATATATATCTGAAGTTTTCGGTTTGAGCTCATTTAAAAACAAAAAAAAAATCTCTATCTGAAATCTTCATACTTCCCAACGCGAGCTAGGAATTGATTTTAGACACAAAGTTTATTGGTGAAATTTTCTTAAAATTAATCGTAGATTCCGATTACGATTTTTGCGAATAAAAAAATTGGCACATCTTACTGTTCATATCTCTAGGCGAACAGCAATATACTGTGGAATTTTGACAGTTTTAACCGTTTGTTTTAAAAAGGGTGTGGAAGAGCCCATTTCCACCCTTACTGTAATTCATACTGTACGGCCTTTTAATTTTCAAGTTGAATGGGCGGTGCCACGCCCCTTTATCCAATCACAACTAAATATAGCCACTGACTATCAACAGGTCAACAGTACCACTTTCTAAAATGTTCGTATCAATCTGTCTTTGGAAAAGCCGTCAGAGCGATTCCTGGATGTAATTAATACTGCTCCAACAACATATATACCAAATCTCATCTTCATACCTCTGATAGTTCATAAGATATAGCCCTATCGATTTTCAAATGTAGTATGGGTGCCACGCCCCTTTATCAAAGCACAACCAAATATAGCCTGGGACTATCAACAGGTCAACAGTACCACTTGGTACGATTTTCGTATCAATCGATCTATTAGAAAAGCCGTTAGAGCGATTTTTGAAAAGAGGGCGTGGCACCGCCCACTTCCACCTAGCTGTAATTAATTATGTTCCAACAACATATATACCAAATCGCATCTTCATACCTCTGATAGTTCACAAAATATAGCCTTTTTAATTTTCATGTTGTATGGGCGGTGCCACGCCCCTTTATCCAATTACAACCAAATGTAGTTAGGAACTATCTACAGGTCAACAGTACCTCATGGTAAAATTTTTGTATCAATGGATCTATTAGAAAAGCCGTTAGAGCGATTTTTTAAAAGGGGGCGTGGCACCGGCCACTTCCATCCTGGCTGTAATTAATACTGCTCCAACAACATATATACCAAATCTCATCTTCATACCTCTGATAGTTCATGAAATATAGCCTTTTTAATTTTCAAGTTGTATGGGCGGTGCCACGCCCCTTTATCCAATTACACTCAAATGTAGTCAGGAACTATCTGCAGGTCAACAGTACCTCATGGTAAAATTTTTGTATCAATCGGTCTATTAGAAAAGCCGTCTGAGCGATATTTGAAAAAAGGGGCGTGGCGCCGCCCACTTTTTGAAAAAATAAAACCTTTTAAACCATCCGGAAGCTTTAGCGAACAAAACAAAAAAGAAATTTTGAAAATCAGTCCAGCCGTTTTTGAGTTTTAGCGAGACAACTGCACATCGATTCATTTTTATATATAAGAAGATAAGGATATGATTAAATGGTGCACATTTTGTTTGAGCTCATCGTGGCGAGGTTTTATTAATGAAAAATAACACGAAATTGCTTCACTTCAGATAATAAATGTTTTCTCAGCCAACATTAACCAGTATAGAAATTTCAGTCAGTTAAACCATCACCCTATGCATTATATTGTTTAAGTTTTGTGGTATTGAAATTAACAGACTGTTGGTGATAATCACTTTCGATCCTAAGACCAGAGGTTTACAGACATGTAGTAAAACTGTAAAAAAGGTTACAGTATAAAAAGTATTAATCAAGAAGTGTAAAAAGATCATTTCACTTTATCTTGGCAATTTTGTATGGGGTTACCGAAGAGGTCTTATACGGTACCACCTGAGATCTAAAGAAAATTGCTATTAATTCAAACAAAAACCAGAAAAATTTAAATTTTAAAAATATGGTGTAAACCTCTCCCGGATTCTTAAGTTTTATCTATGAATACAAAAGATTAAACTTAAACTATTTTCAAAATTTTGAGGAGTTTCTTTTAAGAAATTACCATTAATTTTGGCTAAACTGACTAATTTGTATATGGGAGCAGCATAACGTGCTCATTATACCATCACCCTTTGGGATGAGGGTTTATATCATTTGATACGACCCAAAAGTGTAACACATAGAAGGAGTCACTTTAGACCCTAGGTTTCTTTGAACCAAATTCGATTTATGATTTTTTAAGTCGTCTGAGCCATGTCCATCCGTCTGTCTGTCCGTCTGTCTGTCTGGCTGTCCGGCTGTCCGGCTGGTTCGCACGATAACTTTCGAAAGACGCAACCAAATGTTTTAAAATTTTGCACAAATTAATATTTCCCCAAAACTACTTACGGTATTGCAAATGGGCTACATGGCCCCGACCCTTCTGGTACCTCCCATTCAAATACATCATTACGCCCACTTTAGAAATCGAGTAATAACATCAATACGCCCAACGGGATCGTACCCAAATTCTGTATTTAGTAAAGCTAGAACAGTATAAAGTTTTGGAAAAAATTTTGAAAGCCTAGCCACGCCCCATCTGGTACCTCCCATACACATCTGGTACCGCCCACTTTAGAAATCGATTAATATTATTAAAAGACCTTACGCGATCGTGCCCAAATTCAGTATTTAGTAAAGCTATAACAGGATAAAGTTTTGGAGAAAAAGTCTGGAAGTCTAGACACGCCCCTTTTGGTACCTCCCATAAAAATGTACAACTCCGCCCACTTTAGAGATGGGGTAATAATATAAAGTTGTAAGTTGTATATATAAGTTGGGTTGCTCGACTAAAACTTTCTTACTGGTTTTATTCTACCCTCAACCTACGTGTAGGAGGGTACATATCATTTGATACGACCCAAAAGTGTAACACATAGAAGGAGCCATTTAAGAACCTAAGTTTCTTTGAACCAAATTCGATTCATGACTTTTTAAGTCGTTTGAGCCATGTCCATCCGTCTGTCTGGCTGTCCGGGTGGTTCGCACGATCTTTCGAAAGACGCAACCAATTGCTTTGAAATTTTGCACGAGTTAATATTTCCCCAAAAATACTTACGGTATTGCAATGGGCTACATGGCCCCGCCCCTTCTGGCACCTCCCATACAAATACATCTGTCCGCCCACTTTAGAAATCGAGTAATCATATCAATAAATCCAATGCGATTGTACCCAAATTCTGTATTTAGTAAAGCTATACCAGGATAAAGTTTTGGAAAAAAAATTGAAGTCTAGCCACGCTCCTTCTGGTACCTCCACTACAAATGTACCTATCCGCCCACTTTAGAGATGGAGTAATAATATCAATACATCTAACGCGATCGTACCCAAATTCTGTACTTAATAATGCTAAAACAGGATGAAGTTTTCGAGAAAAAATCTGGAAGTCCTCCCGTACCCATCTAGAGATTTTTGATATTTAACTTAAGACTTTATACGCAATATTAGTATCATAGGAAGAGTTATGAAAGATCGGAATCGGAATGAAAAACATGGCGTACCGTCATTTCGCCCAAAAACAAAAATGACATATCGCCCAAAACATGTCATTTCGACCAAAAACCTACCTACAAAATGACATATCGCCCAAATGCAATGACATAAGACCAGGGCTGCCAACAATATTTCAAGATAAACGTCACTTTTTAAAAAAAAAAATCGTCATAATCGGAACTTGCATTTTAAAAATCGGCAAAAAAGCGGCAATGTAAACAACATCAAAATAAAACATATTTTTTGATTAAAAACAAAAGTATTTATTTTATATAAAAAACAGAAAATAAATATAACTATTTCAATAAAAAAAAAAACAGTTCATTTTCCTATTAAAAAAAATATATATTCTTTTCAAAAGTAATGTTATTACTTCATGTACATTGTACATCAAATTTTTGTTAAAAAATAAAAAATGTATAATTAATGAGATCTTTATGATTAACGTATAATTGTCTTACAATTAGTACATGCTTCTATTACTCGTTCTGAGTAAGTCATTGTAGATTTTCTTTAAAAAAAATTGAGATGAAATTTTAGATAATCTTTTGAATAAATAATTCCTTCCAATGAGCCATTCTCCAGAGAGATTCTAATTTTAGTTTTGTTAAGGTTTACCTGACAAAATATTCGTTTCACTTTTGCTGTAGAGTATGGAGAACCATGATTGTTTGTACGACAAAACTGGAAATGCCAAAGTGGAATTCCCATGTTTTATTTTCGAATTTTTTTTTCCAAAAATTATCAAATTTATTTTAATATTTTCAAAAATTTCTTCAAAATTAAGAAAATTGAACTCCCTAAACTCTGAGTCGAATGATTGTCTTTCCTTTTCTGGAATAAAAGTGGGAATTCCAATAAAGAATTATTTCTTTTCATCATTACTCTTTCATGATGAATAAGTTTTAACGATTTAAATGAATTTAAATTAAAATCAAAGCGTTTTAATATTTGGTTTCTAGTTTTATATGAAAATGAATGCAAGTGTTAACTATTTTGTTTAATTAATTTTTGGAAAGTTTTGTTTCGGAAATAATTTCTTTTGCATATAAACATAAATATACTTCATCACATTCCAATATGATTTTAAGCCGTCAATTTCTTTTGTTCGTAAGTTGACGCTGTCTTAAATCTTTATGTTTATATTACTTTAGACAAATTTGTGTCGATTGATAAAATATCGTCATTTCTGAGGCAAAAAACGGCATATCGGCATTTTGAGTGAAAAATCGTCAAAATGCCAATAAATCGACAAAATTGGCACCTAACTACATTTTTTTGGGTAAAATGTCAGACTCAGGACGACAGCACGCCCCGCTGCATACGTCGCAGTCAGTCTTGTACTCTCTCTCTGGAATTATTAAAAGACGAATGCGGCATGCCCCCACCGCATACGTCGTAGTCAGGCTCGCAACTCCCTCTCTGTAATTTTTCATAAGTCAATAAAAATTATGCATTGGGTAATTATGCAGTAAAAATTATACGTCGTAGTCAGTCTTGCTACTCTCTCTCTGGAATTATAATTTTTTGGAATTTTCCGTTTGGAATTTTCAAAAAAAGGTCATATTGTATCGGAGGTACCATAAGGTGTCAGCCGATATAGTCCGTACATCTTGCCCAAAATATTACTGAATTCAGTGTACTTACAAAAAACACTTGTATATGAAAGGATAAGGGCCAATTCGGTCATTTGTATTTTCTGGGGGTTTGTCAACTATTACAAGATAATTAAACTGACCAAATTCAAATATCCTCCAGTTGTCCGTTTGTAAGTTATTGAAGAAATATTAATTATCCAAAAATAGGTAATTTTGTATCGGAGATATCCAAAGGGTTGGGGCTATTCTGCCCATTTACAATCCCACTACTTCGTTTTGAAAAATTTTAATACTGGTAAATTTTCATACTGATTAGTTAAGGTTTACTCGAGTTATTCTGCTCACCAGCCATCCGGCCAGCCAGACAGACGGACATAGCTCAATCGACTTTTTAATCGACTTCCTGAAACGAATTTTGTTTTAAGATAGTTGACGTCTAACACGCCTCCTTTAATGCGTTACACTTATTCTTCAAATGACTTTTGTAACAAAAGTAAATATATTTATGAACAATTTTATTAAAAACAAAATTCGTTGCAGATCTTTTTAAATTAACGATGTCACGTCCGTCTATCTGACTGGCTGTCTGATCGACATGATAATTTCAAACAACCTTTTCTGTTCAAAATGAAAAATTATCAGTGGTGGCTATTTTCATAGTCATATTTTTTCCTACTGCCATTTACGGATAGGTCACGTTCTGTGGGTCTAAAAATAACAAGGAGAGATAATCTTTATACTATTTGCCTGCTTATGTGCTCTCGAAACCACCGATTCTTATCGATTAAACAAGTCCACATATAAATAATGCGCATTTCATTCCCAAAAGAAAATGACAGTAAAAATAAGCAGTAATTGGATATTATAACATAGAAGTGTTAATTACGCGTAGAAGTGCTAATTCAAAATTGATTTCAATCTAGTTTTTGACAATTCTTTTTTCGCACGAGTAGAATTAAAATTATCCGCATTCATAGTAACGGGTTTATTTGCTCTATTCGCCATGTCTTGTTCACTGTGTGAGTCCCATTAAATCACACTCATGTTAATAAATTTATTTCAATAAAAGTTCCTTAGTCCGACGATTAAATAAGACTGTAGAAGCAATGAATACGATCGTTAATATTCAGTGAAATATATTTGATTAAAGGCATCAACCCAGGAACGTCTGCTACGTGAACACTGATTAATCAATGGATCTATGAGAAGAAACCATCTTACAGCTGTTTTAAATGTGAAACGTGACATTGGAACAGCTCACGCTTCAAACATTTTAAAAATAATAACAAAGACAAACGATAGAAGATAAACCAGGGAAACGTAATTGTCTGGATAAAATTGCAAAAAAATATATTTTTTGCCCACACAATATAAAAGAGACGTCACAATTGAAGTGCGGATTTTATCACGTCCGCTTCATTTACGTTAGCCATAAACTTAAATGTTTACTTACTAAAATTACTTGTATGACGCATGCTCGGAAGTTTAAGAATTTTTAGAGTTTTCGTTGTATGGGCGTGATCTAGTGGCTTTAGGACAGCTGCTACCTCTCGCATCGTCCGAACAATAATGTTGATATCATCGGCGAGCATCATGTGGCTCTTATTAAATATGATGCCAGACATCACCTTCTCCATCACTTTGTTGATAAGTATACATGACAAACCGTCGCCACCCTGTCTAAGACCTCTCGTCGTATCAAATGTCGATTGGTCTTTCATGAAGTTCTTTCCAGAATCTTTCGAGCATTAAATATCTGATACGTCGTCGACTTGCCTGGTCTAAAGCCGCAGCGATAAGATCCAATCATGTTTTACACAATTCGCTTTAGACGTTTACACAAAATGCTGGAGAGGGACTTATGTGGAATCGGTAAGAGGTTAATTTCAATGTAGTTTTTTTACTCACTATGGTCACGGATATTTTGGACAAGACACGGTACATTAAGATTCCAGTCTTCGGGCATGCTCTCTATGAGTTGCTTAAACAACTCAGCTGGGAGACCATCGCTTCAGCAGCTTTGTTGTTCTTAAGGCGAGATATGACAGCTTTTAAGACAGCTTGGTTCGGAGGGAGACAGTCGATGTTGTCGTCCCGGATTGATGAGGAGTCTTCTGTAACCTAGTTTTCAGACATCAACAGGCTACATAAATGATCTTTCCATATCATCTTTTTTGTATCAAAAAAGTACTTTTATTGTATCAAAAAAATACTTTTATTGGCCCAAAAACACTTTTCTGTTGCACAAAGTACTTTATTTTGTACCCCAGAGTGCTTTTTTGTACCTAATATTACTTATATTGTACTTTTTAGTTCATAGTACTTTTATAAAACTTTTTGGTACAAAGTACTTTCTTTTGTACCAAAGTACTTTTTGGCCCAAAAACACTTTTCTGTTGCATAAAGTACTTTTTTTGTACCAGAGTACTTTTTTGTACCAAAAACTACTTTTATTAGCCCAAATTTACTTTTGTGTTGCACAAAGTACTTTTTTGTACCAGAAAACTTTTTTGTACCAAAAAGTACTTTTAATGTACTTTTCTGCGCTATTAGTTTAAAAGCCCTTTTTCTGTTGCACAAAGTATTTTTTTTTTGTACCAGACTACTTTTTTGTATAAAAAGTACTTTTAATGTACTATTCGGCACAAAGTTCTTTTTTGTATCAAAGTACTTTTTTATTTCAAAAAGTATTTTTATTGGCCCAAAAGTTCTTTTCTGTTGCACAAAGTGTTGTTTTTTCTACCAGAGTCCTTTTTTGTACCAGTAAAGTACTACTTTTACAAAATTCCAAATGTGCTGTCGAGCTGGCTCTTGGCTCGCGAGCCGTGAGCTTATTTATAATTTTGTGGCTAAAGACTCGCGAGTCGAGAGCTCATTTGAAATTTTGTGGCTCTTGGCTCGAGAGCTAAGTGCTAATTTTCAGGAAAAGAGCGGTTCGCGAGCGAGCTGGGCATTACGAGCCCTGATTCTAATGATGAATAAGGTGAAGAAGAAGAACAATTATATAATTCCAAATAAGAAAGAGTCATTTAAGAAACTATTGATCAGGTAAGCGTTATTACATTTCGGTTCTATTTAATCTATTGAAATCTCATACAGGTAACGAAGGACTTTACTGGGACCCACAGGACCTCGTTGGGAATCCTTTGATATCAGTGTCCTCACATGGAATATTTTCCATTCGCGTTGGCACCATTAATGAACTGATAGGAACTTTAATGATATGAGTGACATAACAGGGTCTACTTTCTATTCTCGAAAGGACAACTAAATGACTCTACTGGGACTCACATGACCTTGTTTGGACTCCTAGAATACGAGTGTCTTCAGACGGCACACCATGCAGGCCCATCTAAGGCCACACGAAGGTCTCGCAAAATATAAGCAAGATTCATAGGCCCTGGTAGGATTTCAAGCATATTAGTGACCTAAAAAAAACGAAGGAATCGCAGTATATTAGAAGGAGCACATCGAAGGAGACCTAGAATATGAATGACCGTACTTCCTTTTTTCGTCTAGATTCTCACTTAAGGACTTTCATGACACTACTGGGACCCACAGGACATCGTCAGGAATGCAACATGGCACACCTTTTGTCTGTTAGGCCACACCAATGACCTTATATATTCAAAATATTCTTAACCACGCACACTTTAATTCTGACATCAAAAGGTAATTACCACGTTCCTTGTTACAGTGATAACAATCAGTCTGATTTCGTTTGGCGATGAGTCGGTATGCAGACTAAATTTTCAGACTGTTGGACCAAAGACGTTCTCGCTGCCAATTTTGGGACTAAAATCACCCAACTCAATTTATCGCCATGGCCCAGGCTACGGTCATATGTTTCTCCAAGACGGGCGTAGAATTCATCTTTGACGCCGTAACTTTTCTCCTCCGTCGGAGCATGAACATATTTCAGCGCCATGTAGAAAAATTAAGCTTTTACTCTATTTGTTTAGGAGTGAACCTAAAGGCCAGGCGTCATGGTATATTGTCACAAGTCCATATCCAAACTCATGTTTACCTGCGTGGCAGTTGTAGTACACATCTCACATTCTCATCTCGAGCATCCATATTGAGTCCACCGCATTTCCTGTATAGCAGTAATGTCAGCCTTATGCTTTATGCCATAGTGGCAAGAGCTAGCCTTACATAGCCTATCGGTACCCCAGGATTAGCAGTTACCATATACATATGTAACCCCATATATGCGACATACAAACACATTACCAGTTGCATATACATACTTATACCGACATTTCTTGTGCTGCAATGAATGAATAAATATTTTTTATTTAATATGTTTAAATTAAACAAAATATTCCATAACAATTATTTAATTTGGATAAAGCCGGTATCCAATGAATACTGCAAAGGTAACATATAATAGCGTTGTCAAACAAATATACAATATGTTAAGTTTATCAAACCCAAAATAAATAAAACAGAGTCCTATTGTCATAAATTATGATAAAACAGTTAGAAAGCATTACGAAATTTCCCCTTTGCAGAATGCCTTGACGACTACGCTACTGGAAGTGCTGATCTTAGGTCATTGCAATGATTTTCCCATGTATTTTGTGCAAATTTGATTCGATTGTTTTGTTTTTATAAATTTGAGAGTTATTTGTAATAAACTACTACTCCGTCACCCATATACTAGTGACTACATGTGAAAACTTTACTTGGAAGAGAGACACACAAAATAAAATAATACAATCAACTATATAAAAACTACAATCAAGATAAATTAATACAAATGTAATTAACACTAATGTGAAATATACCAAAATTGCTGCCTTGCTAAGCTGTGCTCTGTTTACTTCTTTAATAGTAATAAATGCTGCGGAAGGAAAAAACATAAATTCGGGCACTAGACAGTCTGGTAAACAAAGAGTTTATATATTAAGTAATTTATGTCAAAATCTGTACTTTGGTACATGTGTTAAGTACTTATGTACTTGTGATGGCTGGGGAATCACACACAAATGCAGACATTAGAAAGATACGTAGCCAGAATAAATAAACTTCAGAACAAGGTTTAGTACAGTAAAATCGGCGAAGAAATGCCGTCGTCGTTGTGAAAATATACTCATTGCACAAAGGAAAATTGCTTATTAATATAAAAAAAAATTCTTAATGGGGATAAAATCGTTATCGTAGAGGACCTATATAACTATAAATTTGTATAAAAAATTGGATTCCGTTTGGAATTTAATAATTTATATTTGGTGCCTATAAGCTTGGTCATATGAGATTAAAGAAAATTTATAAACAATTTCCATTACTTTTTGTTCTTAAAAAAATGTATTTGAATTTTTTTAATGTTTTTATTCAACATTAAAATCATTACTTTTAAAATTTTTTATTTATGGAAATATTTAAAAGAATTAATTACAAGAAAATCAATTCGATAAATAAAAATGTATATAAAACCTAACCTAAGTGACCTTAAATACAATTTTTAGGCTTCCAAACATCAAAAAGGAAAATAATTGCCAAAAACCATAAAATAAAATCAAAATATGTATTTCAATGGAATTATTTGTGGTCACTTTATGTTGTTGTTTGGGTGTCACTTCATTTGGTGGGTTTTAATGTACTGCAGAAATTACATGAGGTTTTATTCCTCCCCAAATGTTATTGTTGAAATGTCAAGTACAAACGGAAATTTAGTATATGGCCGTCAAAGCGTCTTGTAATAGCTTACTTCCATACACTTCCTGTCTAATGGCAACTTGTTAATACTTTGAGTTGCGGACTTTGTACTTTATGGTCCCATGGCGAGTAATACTTGGTTTTAAGTATTAAACTTCACATTTCCCATTATATTGTATGCATTGAGCGAAAAAATACATATCATAGGACTTTACTTTACAGTTAATGGTACTGACAATTACAGTAAGATTGGAATAGAGGGTTAGAGAAAATTTTATAACACTTTCATTTTTGTATGGGCACTTCCTTACGGATTCAAGATAGGGGATAGGTATGTTCGGGAAAAATGTTGGGAGGGAAATAATAGTGGGAGTCGGTCATACATTTTACCCCTCTAGGGGTGACTCCGGTGCAGTTGCGGGTCTTGTTGTGGATTTTTTCAATTTTCGCACCACCTTTGACCACGATGTTCCGCCATTTGCCCCTATCCCACCTCACCCACGTTTTGGCACATAATTATTTTCCCAAACGCCGAAAATCATTTAAATTAATAAGTAACAGCAAACAAGTCTTGCAATCGTTATGTTTACTTAGAACGGCGAGCGTGCACCAGCGTTCTTGAAATTGTGCTTTATTTTCTAGGCGTCCCCGGACTGAAAAAGTTAAAGAAACAATGGTCTATAGGGCTTTCGTTTATAAATTATGGAAAATATCACTATTCAGAAAATTGGTAAATTTTTATAGGAGGTCATTATTTTGTCTGAATCAATAACGCGAAGTCGAAAAATGTATCAGCTTTCAAATAAATTTTATCGGTTAGAGGCAAGATCAACGAGTTGATTGGTACCTCTGAAATGTCTGTATGTATTATGGCTAGATGGCTGGTCAGCATGATGATCTCCTATGTGCTAGTACTCAAATGAAAGATATTATTGTGACAAATCCAATTTCTTATTTGTAAGTGCGCTGATTAAAAAATATTCATGTCAGAAACTACAACAGTGTAATCATTACACATGATTTTGGGACTCAATTCTGAGAACTGCGCGTGAAAATAGCTCCAACAAGAAGAAGTGCTGCATCATTCGTTTTGTCAAGTTACATGCCGTAATAATTTTATATCGATTTGAAGGTAGTAAGTATCGTATAGGGGAATTTCTCATGGTATTATACCCGGATTAATGAACATGGGGAATTCGACTTAAAAACGCATCAAACATATTTTTTGGTGAAAAATTTTTTCTTCTTTTTATACCATCACCCTTAGTAATGAGGGTATATATCATTTGATACGAAAAAAAGTGTAACGCATTAAAGTTAGACCCCAAGTATCTTAAGGCCAAATTCGTTTCAGGACTTTTTAAGACGATTGAGCTATGTGTCTGCCTGGCTGGCTGGCTAGATGGCTGGTCAGCATGATAACTCGAGTAAACCTTAACGGATCGGTATGAAAATTTGCCAGTATTAATATTTTTCAAAACGAACTTAAGGGATTGTAAATGGGCAGAATAGTCCCACCCCTTCTGGTACCTCCCATACAAAATTACCTATTTTTGGATAATTTATATTTCTTTCATAGCTGCCAAACAGACTATCGGAGGATATTTAAATTTGGTCAGCTTATTTATCTTAAAATAGTAGACAAACCCTAAGAAAGCCTAAACCTTTGTCACACCCCTTTTGGTACCTCCCATACAAATGACCGAATTGACCCTCATAGTTTTACATACATATCTTTTTTGTAAGTAAACTGAATTCACTCAAATTTTGTGTATGATGTTCGCTAATAAAAATTGGACTCAGGTACCTCCCATACAAAATGGCCTATTTTTGGAAAATTAATATTTCTCTCATAATTTCAAAACGGATACTTGGGGAGTAATGACAATTGGTCGATTATTTTATATTGTGATAGGCGGCGAAATCTTAAGAAACTAAACTATTCGACACACCCCTTCTGGTACCTCCCATACAAATGACCTCACTCACTCCCATAGTCTTACATACATATCTTTTTTGGAAGTACACTGAATTCAGTCAAATTTTGCGTAAGTTGTACGGTTATGAAAATTTAAATCAGGAATGAATGTGGATTATATCGGATCAACCCTTCTTATACCACCCATACAAAATTACCCTTTTCCCGAAAATTAATATTTCTCCCATAACTTCCAAACCGGCTGCCGGGGGACAATCAGATGTGGTCAGTTTATTTATCTTTTATTTGGAGGCATAACCTCAGAAAAGCCAAACTATTTGCCACACCCTTTCATGTACCTCCCATATAAATAATAGATATTGCCCCTTCTGCCCCTAATTGTACCTCCTATACAAACAAGTCAAATTTTTACGGTTTTGCATTTTTGCTCTACGAGCAGACAAAAAATAATACATAGGTAATTTTATTTTAGTTAAAAATGTATAATTTTAATAACTCAAGACTTAAACAATATCTTATATAGGGTGATGGTATTTATCAGTCAGTTTATCTGTACTGAAGGAATCTCAAATTAAAATCCTTTTGAGTGACATGAAATATAACCATATTTGGGTACCAATTTTTGCATTCAAAACGTTTATCTTTGTTGACTGAGCCCCATAAACTGCATCCCTATTACTGACTAAATGAGCTTTATCATATTAAATGCAGTATGAAGACATTTTCCAACGAATTGGTTGAATATGAGAATAACCAGCACTGATCAAAATTGAACTTAATCAACATTGGTGGTTGCAAACAACGAGCAGTTCCAATAATAGATGATTGCGATTAGAGTGTTCAAAACCGAAACCGAAAACCGTCAAACCGGTTTTTTTCTCCGAAACCGTATGCCGGTTTCTTCAAAAATGCCAATTTCGAATACCCGGTTTAACCGGTTTTTTTATGTCGGTTAACCGGTTTTCCAAAAAGCAGTATTTCACAGAACATTGTTAGGTGAATTATAGGTAAATCGACAAAGAAGGTTGTTTATGCTTATCCGATATTCTTAATGGAAATCTCAAAAGATGTTTTATTAAAATTTCCTTATGCAATACGAAAATTTGTTTGGAAAATAACTGTTTCCTCTCATCTTTAAATAGGTGGGATAAATTCCGTATTCATATAAACAACTTTCAATTGTCGCTATCTCCTAAACTAAGCATTCAATCGCGAAAAAGGACTATTTCACTAAGATATAGTTGGGAACTCATCTTGTAATGGCTTACTTGTTTAGATTAACAAGTTTAAATGCAGTTATCTCCTAAACTAAGTGTCTGATCGCAAAAAGGAGCTTAAGTTATGATTACCATACAATATTTGGGATATCACCCAGTTACAGTTTGGATTTTGAAATAGATTGCGTTCTCACCTCGAAATGAGTGCGAAGCCGTCGATATTCATATGAAAAACGTTGTGCCTTTATTTCCTATGCTAAGCGCCCAATGGTAAAAATGAGGTTATTTGTGGTCGTATTGATACCTTAATACTAAACCATGCTAATTGTAAAATGTAAGGTAACGCATTCAAAATTTGTGAGTAATATATATTCCACTTATTTAGCCATGTTCTGGAAAACAGTTCGGTTTGAAAATAGAGCAAAATCGGTAGAAATGTATTAAAAAATATTACTTTTTTAACGATTTTGCTCTGTTTTTAAACCGAATTGATTTCCAGAACATGAATGATATACTAAGTTAAAATTTCCTAATAACTTCTGTTTGGATGAACAGGATATAAATTGAATGGATTAATGTATCGACATTCAAATCTTTTCATATTTAATTGCATATTTGGTTTTATTTTACAATATCTGAAAAACCGAACGAAACCGGTTAACCCGGTTTTTTAGTAAATCATGTATTCGAAAACCGATTTGTTAGAAAAAGGCATTTTTCGAATAAACCGGAAACCGGTTTTCTGAAAAATTCAAGTATTTGAACACTATAGTTGCGATCATCGAGCACGGATTCTAATATGTAATTCATTCTCTGTCACTAAGAACATTGATAGCATCTTGTACTACATACTTTGTTTGGTTTTGCTAGTTTTTGGAGTTCAGTGACTAATAATAATCTTTAATTTGAGAAATGAGAAATTCTCCAAAAATAAACTTATCGAATAATTAATTTCGTAATATGTAACAGGCCAGATACAAATATTCCGTAATTAAAATTAATTTATTCTTTCTTTTGAAAATGATTAAGACATAAACCTATATTTAAATAATACCTTTTAACATGTTGATATATCTAGATATATAAATATCAATGACATAATTTCTAAATTAAACTGTTAAGAATAAATTAGGGTTTTTAGAGTAAACAAAATTCGTGATATTTTTAAATGTCACCAGATGTTTACAAACGTTAATTACAAATATAGAAAAGGTTAAAGTATATATAGTGTTAATGAATTCGCAAACAACTGAAAAAAGTTAAATTCAATATTTATGGGTATAGGGTCATTTTGTATGGAGGTACCGCACAAAAATCTCAAAATATATCAAAATTTCGAAATTTTCGAGAAGTTGACTAATTGATGTTCAGTAAACGCTTACATTGTGCATAATTTGGCTTATAGGTCATATTGTATGGAAGATTTTAGAATGGGAGATACCTTACATTCCGCATCAAAAGCACTTGAGCTGTCAAGCATCATGCGGTAATAAGTGAACTCTTTTAATATATAGTAAAAAACTTTGTAATTTTGTTAATTTAAACCAGAGCTTCGGAGCGGGATGATTTTCCGCTCCGATACGCTCAGGAATAAGGTGTTCAAAACCCAAAACCATCTGATCGGGTTTTTTCTGCGAAACCGTTTGACGGTTTCTTCAAAAATGCCAATTTAGAATACCCGGTTTAACCGCTTTTTGAAAAGGAGTATTTCAGCAGAACATTGCCAGGTTAGTTCTGTGCAAATCAGCATATAGGGTAGGGTTCTTTATGCTTATCCGATATGATCTAAGCAAATTTCAAAGAAATGTTGTTTCCAAAATGCTGATAGATGTCCGTTTCCCATCAGCTTTAAATGGGTGGGAATTAATCCATAATCATATGCAAAACTTTCAAGTGTCGATATCTCCTAAACTAACCATCCAATCACAAAAAAGAGATTAATTTGTGATAAATATACAATAGTTGTAAAATCACTGAGATATAGTTGGGACCTCATGCCGCAATGGCTGGGAACCGTTGACGTTCATATGAACAACTTTTAGTTCCTTTATCTCCTGTACTAAGCGTTCTATTGTAAAAAGGATTTTAATTTTTGATGAAATTGACATTGTTTAAGCGCCCATGAAATAACCTACGCTTAATTATCTCCCCTCCTAATGTATCTGGATAAATCCATAAAAGCTCTCTCTCTCTCTCTCCTGTGAATTTTAGTTATATATTTATAAGTACTAAAAGGTATCGAGATCGCTCCTTAGCGATCTCTTAGTCAGTTAAATACTTCAACCCAACCCGCGCAGTCGTGACTGTCTCCCCCCAACTCGCCAAGTGTATACGGTTAACCTCGCCTACTTAACTCTTTATAATAAATTATATTGTAATTTATAAGATTGAATTATAAAGTGTTTTGCTTCCTGGTCTTCCCGCAGATAAAAGGTAACCCCCAATAAGCCAGTAAATCAGAAAGTAAACCCCCTACTAATTCCGTTTCACGGTATTTTATCCCCCCTATAATTCTTGTGTGAGTCTTTGCTAGATCGGCTCACCCCCTCATCAGACATCTTAATTCCTAACCTTGCTAAGTTTAAAATGTAAGTTTTACAGGAAACGCGATTAAAAGTTTTAAGTAATATATATTCCACTTATATGTAAAGTTTAGTTTATGTAAAGTTTTATATAGATCATAAATTGAAGAAACCCTATTTCAAAAGCTTTAATTAAATGAAAACTTGCTAAGTTGACTTAGCATACTTTAGAATTATGGTATCGATATTCATATGTTTCATATTTAATTCATATTGTATTTTATATTTGGATTAATTTTAAAATTTCGAAAACCAAACGAAACCGGTTAACCCGGTTTTTTTCCTAAATCAGCCCAGTAGGAAGTTCCGTCATACACGACTTTGCCGTCAACGATGTCCTCAAGACAAAATGTGAAAATTGTATGTAGTTGTTGTCAAAACACTCAGTTGATGACAAGCTGACCGACAAAATACAAATGTTGTCGTGCATCAAACACATTCAACAACATCAAAGGAAAAAAAATGAGTTGCTATGATAATGGGAACAATAAAATGAAATCTGACGTAAAAAAATTTTAGTTTATTTAACGGACGAGTGAACATCAAACATTTTATAAATCCATCTTTTAAAATGACACCAATGTATGTACAAAGTCATACTAATATGGCTTGAATGACCATTCAAGACATACATAGGCATCAAAGACAATTTAACCGACATTTTTACCCATCAGGTCATGCATGATTGTGTAGACGACGTGTCGCTTATCAACGTCATCAACGACAATTTAACCGACATTGTCACCCATCATGTCGTGCATGATTGTCTGGGCGACAGGTCGCTTGTATAAGCATCAACGAAAATTTGACCGACATTGCCGCTCATCATGTCGTGCATGACAAAGCGGACACTTGTATGAAAATTTCGTCGACGATTTGTATGGACGGTCCCCTAAAAATCATCAACGATTTACTATGGTCATGTACCTATCCTTGATGATGTCTTGCAGACATTTCCAACTGGGAAGTATTGGAAAACCGAATTTTTGAAAAAAGGTATTTTTTGAATAAACCGGTTATGGGTTTTTGAAACATATACTCAAGATTCAAAAAAAAAAATTGCCTCCGGGTAAAATATATTCGCTTCGCTACGCTTCATACCCAAACAAATGAATCTACTTTTAGTATGTAAAATTTTCTGAATGGTTAATAACACCGTGCGGCAAAATGTAGGACATTACCTGGAGGGTGAATAATTCTTTTAGAAATGAAAGCCTTAGGTGAGTACATTAAAAATTCCGAAGGACTTTCCCCCTTTTCCGCCCTATTTATGGGCTGTTGAAAGTTTCCAATTGAGCTGAAAAATAGTTTAAAATTGGTCATTAGAGACTATGTTTCGCATTCTTTTGGTTCATTTTCTATAAATAATGTCTTCAAAGAAAATTAACAAGCATTTTTTATAGAGTAGTTTAACTCTCGAATCCGAGTCCTTTTTGCCCTTATTTCGAGAAAGGTCTGAAAAGGGCCTCAAAAACTTCAAATGTTCTAGAAAAATTTTGTTCATAAAATTTTACTTTGGGTGTTCTAAGACAAAAAATTACCGAACTGGGTTTCTGAAAATATAAAGACGTTGAACACTTACTCATAATATAAAAATAAGTAACGACGACGAAACCCTCAAATCAACCATTAACACTCAAACTGACTATTCTATGTATCTATTCACACAGTGCTTTGAAAAGAGACAAAATGATTAGTAACAATTGGAGATATCCAGTATTTGTTAAGTTAGATAACATTTTTTTGGAACATTTGAATGTTATAAAATTAAATTTTAGTGTTACTTTGTGACTTTTATCTAAATGAGGACAAAAAAGGACAAGTAAAGAGTGGAGATAAAGAATTTAAATGTTCTCGTTAAATTCAATTGAAGACATCGTATAGCGAAAATGAGATAGATCAATAAGAAACTTAGTTTTTTTAGGATCAATTCAAAATCTATTTTAGTTCAAACTGACACTTCAACAAGCCATAAACTCCTCCCGGAGTTTCTTATATAACGTTTGAAACCAGATGAATCTCGGAGAAATTTTGAGCTATTTTAAAGGGATGATGGTCATTCTGAAGTGAAATATTTTTTATCTCCGACCAGACATAATCATGCTATGATTTAGAAACTATATTGAATTTTGAATAAAGAAATCTTTATTTGTACTTATATGTCTTGTACCGTATATGACAAGGGTCAGGATGAGTAAAAAAGCAATCTTATTTATGTGATATTTTCAAATTAAATATCCATAATTTCGCGTTTGAAACATTTTAAGGAAATTTAACTTCTTAAATTATCCTTGGACATTCCACATTTTTTGATTTTAGTTGGAACATTAAATCAATGCCAAAGTGATTGAAATGAAGCTGGTTAGAGTGGTGGATAGAAAACCGCTCTGCTCCGATTCCCTGAATTAAAACTATGTTGAGTAATGATACCCAAGAACACTACATATATTCTATAATTATCAGACCAAAAGGGTATTGAGTTTTATAATCCAATAAAAATCGAATATTTTCAAATTAAATTTTTATCACGTAAAGAGTAGACTGTGTGAATTTCTGGAAATTTTAAATAGTTGATCGTCAGCTTCTTTTCCGTAAAAGTAAAAGTTAAAATATGTAAACATAACTATCATCTAGCATTTCTGTATAGTAATAATTCCAAGTTCAATTAACAATTCAATCTTCTAGCATTGTTGTACATTATTATTGCCAACGTTATGTTGAGAAAAAACATAACGTAAATGTTTAAATATAAACACACACACACACGATCGTCAATACAGTAAGTAATATTACGCTGGCATGGCAATGCCGTATCCGGAGTCGTTCATCGGTAAACGAAATCGGTGACGTCTCTAACGTTTTCTAGCTGCGTGTGTATTGGGCTCTTGTGCGAATGCTTTGCTATGTTTACACTAGCTATAGCGCCAGCGCTAGCGTCGATACGATGCTTCAGAAGGTGACGGCTGAAAAACTCAAACAAACCAAAAAAATACTCAAAACAACCGAAAATTGTTAAAACTTCTTTTAAATTTTTGTGCAATCATGGAGCTTTTGTTAGTTGACATTCGACCAGCATAAACGAAACGTCTTGTCATGAGCACTGCTTATACGACAACAGTGAACCGGGAGATTTGAAAATATATCAATTGAACCGCAATTGTAACGACTTCATTTTCAAAATCAAATGAAAAAGAATTTTAATCCATGTGCCTTAAGAATATGAAATTTGAAAACTAAAAAAAATTATAAAGAATTTGAAAATTATAAAAATTTAAAATAAATACAAAAGTTGTTAAAAAAGTGATATTGAAATTTAAATAACATCCTGTGTTTAAGAAAGCAAACAAAATGTCTTCGCGTGTTATTACCTCATTGATGGCCGAGAGTTTCTTGCTCTCAAAAACCGTTAAATACATATCCGGTTATTCGCCCATAACTTTATTTCTAACAGTTGCCGTTGTATTGTTTGTCGTAATATATAATCGACGCCGTTCCCGTTTAGTGAAATTGATTAATAAAATACCTGGACCGCAGTCAATGCCCATCCTAGGCAATGCAGTAGAGATGAGCGTCGATCATGACGGTAAATATCGCTTAAGCGTGTCTTTAATTGTGATTTTGGTTTAACTGAAAGTTTATGAATGGCATCCAAAATGAAAGCAATAGAAATTGCAAAGAAAAAAAAAACAAAAACAACAAAAAAATGCCAAACAAATTGACTTTCATCTGTGTATTCGTCTTCAATTTTATTACGTGTTTTGAGTTTTTTGACCCTTTATATTGTGTGTTGTTGTTTGATTTACTTCAGCTATATTGATTAATTGATTGAATAATCTCTTCGAAAGGTGTAAAGCGTTTTAACCCTGAATGAACACGATAATCGTAACCCGCTTCCCTTCCGCGCCAGCATCCATTAAATCATTGAGATTTCTGTTGATGAAAAAAGACAGAAAATGTGCTAATTAATTACCTGAATCTGTAGCGGACGAATAGTAATGAAACTGAAAACGCTCTAAATAACGGTCAGCACGATTCCATCTTAGGGGAATGATGAATTAGTTTTAATAGAAAAAGGAAATTACGGTGCACAAAAAAGCATTTCAAGACTATTCCTGGGCATCCACTCGGATGTAAAAGGAAATACCCAATAGTGAAAAAGTTAACCAATGTTGTTACTAGTTTCTAGACAAAATATCAGAAATTGTTTAATAATCAACTGTTAAATGATGTCGAAAATGCAATGGAGTTTATCTTATGCTTTAATTGGGAGTCTTTATAATTTAATACCTAATACATTGAAATTTTGAATGTTTGAATGAAATAGCAGCGCATCTGTTAAAAACTTCAATTTATTTAAAACAATTAATAATTTTTTAAAGGCCTGTGTAGTTTTTTTAAAGCAATGTTAACAAGGAAATTCAAAATATAAAGTATTTTTTCTAGTTGAAAAAATCAGAGGTTGAGTGTCAAATCAACGACATATTTAAAAGACCTCCTAGCATTTTCATATTTTTTATACCCTTAGAGTACATTCGATACATAAAAAGTGTAACGCATGAAAGGAGACATGTCAGACGCCAATTGTCTTAAGACCAAATTCGTTTCAGGATTTTTTAAGAAGATTGAGCCATGTCTGTCTGTCTGGCTGGCTGTATCCTTAAAAAAATTAATCAATATTAATATATGGGCGGGAGCCCAAAAAAAAATGCCACCCCACGCGAATTACGCCCCAAAACACGAAAATCGAGGTTAAAGTTGGCTATAAGGCCCGGGGGGCCGGGGTGGCCAAAAAAAGGGGCACCTTGGGTTCTATGATGACCTCCCATGTGTGGGTACTCAAATAAAAGATATTTTCGAGACGAATCCAACGATGCTATTTTTAAGTTAAGGTCTTCTGGATCGAGTTAGATCCATTTAAATTTTCGGGATATACCGAAAAAAAATTGAAAAAATCATGGAAAAAGTTAGAAAAATTTAAGGAATTAAATTGAAAAATTCTAAAAAAAAATAGAAAATCTAAAAACCGCGCGATTTTTTAAAAAAAAATATTTTTTCTGAAAAAACCCGTAAAAAAATTTAAAAAAATGGGGAAAAATTTTTTCTGAAAAAACCCGTAAAAAAATTTAAAAAAATGGGGAAAAATCATGGAAAATTAGAATAATTTAAGGAAATGAATTGAAAAATTCCATAGAAAAATTAAATGTCATCAAAAATGTGTGAACATTATATTTTTTTTTTTTTAATTTTTTAAGGTTTTTAAAGGAAAATTTCAAGAACTATTTAAAAAAAATCAACAAAAAGTCTAAAGAGTAATATTTAAAAGAAGAAAATTGATTAAAAAAAGGATAAATGTGGAAAAAATTAAGAAAAATTTGAAAAATATTTAAAAAAGGCTATGTATTGTAATTATTTTTTTTTTTTTGAAATACCCCTTTAAAATATTATTTGTTTTTAAATTAGAGTTGTAACGGTTGAGATGGTTGCAGTAGCGCCGCGGGCAAAATTTTTTTTTAAAAGAATCGAGCGATTTTCTTTTTGGTATATTCCGGGAAAAATATTTTTTTTTTGTAAATTAGAGTGAAAATGGATATGTTGGGCGTAAAAACGACGCAGGCAAAAATCGCGCGATTTTTTTAAAAATAATTTTTTTTCTTTGGTGTATCCCGGAAAAAATATTTTTTTTGTAATTTAGAGAGGAAATTGGTATATCCCGGAAATTCAAATACTCGCACCTGATGGGTCATCATAGAACAGAAAGAGGCCCCTTTTTTGACCCCCCGGGCCCCATGGGCCTGAACGCCAACTTTGACCTACCATTGCAATGTTTGGGCAATAAGACGAAGACAATGGCATATTTTTTTTTAATCGGGCTCCCGCCCCATATTCTGCACTTCAGCCCCATCTTGTACCTTCCACACAAAATTGCTTTGTTTGGATAGTAATTATTTCAAACGGGCAACTGGGGGATATTAGAATTTGGTCAGTTTAATTATCTTGTACTACACAGTACAACACATGAGTTTATGACTCAATGCTGAGAACTGCACGCGAAAGTAGTCCCAAAAAGAAGAAGTACTGCATCATTCGTTTTGTCAAGTTACATGCCATAATAATTTAATATCGTTTTAAAGTTAGTAAGTATCGTATAGAGGAATTTGTCACGTTGTAGGCTCTTTTGTTATATAGTTATATGGTGCCGTATGATTATCACTGCCACAAAATAAACCCAGTTCAAAATCATTTTATGAATAGAAAAGTGAAACTGTTGCTTTTGTAGGGAAACGTTATATGAACAAGTTGAAGGAATTGTATTTCTGATTTTTTTAAATATGTTTCAGCTAAATCGGACTAGTGGTTCTCGAGTTATGTCAAAAAAAAGCCTAAAACGTGACAAATTCCTCTATACGATACTTACTAACATCAAATCGATATTAAATTATTATGGCATGTAACTTCACAAAACTAATGATGGAGAAGTTCTTCCTGTTGGGGCTTCTTTCACGAGCATTTCTCAGAATTGAGTCCCAAACCAATGAGCAATGTGAAAAATGTTGTGCTAGTAGATAAAGACTCTAAAACCCTAAACCTTTACCACACTCCTTCCGGTACCTTCCATAGAAACACCCGAATTTCTCCACATATTTTTACATACATAACTTTTTTGTAAGGGCACTAAAATCAGAAATATTTTGCGTACAACGTACACTTGTGAGACTTTGGGTCAAAAATGAATATGGAACATATCGGCCGACCCCTTCTGGGACCTCCCATACAAAATGACCTATTTTTAGAAAAATTATGTTTCTCTAATAACTTCCAAACGAAAAGTTGGATGAATAATTGTGTCAGGTCAAGAAACTTGTAATAGTAGACAAACACTCAGGAAACCGATACCTTTGCCATGTCCCTTCTGGTACCTTCCATAGAAATGACCGAATTGAACCTCATAGTTTTACATACATAACTTTTTTGTAAGGGCACTAAATTCAGCAGCGCATACCGACAAGAGCTCTGTAAATAACAGAGTAGTGTCGAGCGAATTTTCAGAAATGTTAAGTGAGAAAGGTTTGATATGAAGTTTCGAGCACAGCAAGGTTCAAATTCAACAAAACTGAAAAGTGTAAAACATGAATAACATTTTTCAGTTTTATAAGGTGATTATATTGCGCAATAACTACATAAAAATTGAAAATAAAACATTCTAGGTTATGTGGTACGTTCAGTGATCCCCTACTGAACTTACCCATTACTAATGCATTTAGTTGCATACAACCCAATTCGCTCGAACCTTGCATTTTTTGAAACAAAATTTAACAGACTGGAATCTTGAGTACTTTTTATGTAATGCGTAAATCGGCCGACCCCTTCTGGTACCTCCCACACAAAATTGGAAAAATTAATATTTCTCCCATAACTTACAAACGTACATCTGGAGGATATTTAAATTTGGTCATTTAATGTATCTTGTAATAAAAGGCAAAACCTCAGAAAACCGAACGAACCATTTGACACTCCCCACCATACAAATAGCCCTCATAGTTTTACATACATAGTATGTATTACATACCTTTTTGAAATTTGTGTCTGGTACCTCCCGTACAAAATTCATATTTCTCCATATCTTCTAAATGAATAACTGCAAGTTTGATCCGTTTAATTATCTTGTTTTAGTACGCAAACCCCTAGAAAACCGAAACATTTGACACGCCCCATCTGGTACCTCCCATACCAATGACCGAAATTGTTCCCATAGTTCTACATTAGGGTGACCGAAAGTTATATGGGGGAAAAATTGCAGAATTTTGTGTGTCTGACCCCCCAAAAATTATAAGTCTTTGCAAAGTTTTGGATAGCCAAAATTTGAGCACGATTGGAGTATGTTAACCCGTGCCATGTTGGGGAGACATAACTCAAGAACGACTAGTCCAATTTCGCTAAAATAAAAATTCGAATTTTAAGAATTATTATACCTTTAGTCTGTTCAGGTATCATTTCTCTCCATAATCAACAGTTTTGCAGTTGTAAATAAATTTACTTAAAAAATTAAAAATTTGCCTAAAAAAATTAATTTTGGATATCCCAAAATCTGCAAAGACAACATAGATTTTGGTTAAAATTTTACAAAACGTATAAACGATTACCTTGTTGACGTTGACTTACGAGAAAAAACGGTCACATTGTGCTGTTCCAACTGGTACCTTCTATACAATATTTTTACCTCTTGTTTTGTTTTGTTGATCTATACGTGTAAATAATGAATGTTTTTTCATCGTTCGGTTCAAGATCTTTCTTTTTTTTTTTGCTAATAGAGCCTGTTTTACAAAAGTTGTGTGAAATGGATTATGTTGACAGCTGGCAGGGCGGATAGCTATTTCGATAGCTGCCAAACTATCATCATCAGCACCCTTTGCTGTGCGTTCTCCACACATTAACGCAACCTTAAGTGTTAAATGCTTCAAGAAACCAAACATAGCGGTACGTCAACATAATCTACACAAGCTCTTTTCTATGCATTGTCCATCGGGCAAAATTGCATAGAAAATTTTATTATTTTGTACTTATAACGGAAACCTAAGAAACCGGAAGGTTTACTCCACCCATTTCAAATTATGAGTTATTTTAAGATACTTGTTCGAATTAATAATGTTTGAATTCCTTAGTTCTCAGATGGAACCGGATAAGATCCTTTCGGCAACCACATACAAAATGACCAAGTGCCCAGAAATAGTGAATTGAACTTTTTGCATTTGTTGACGTACAATTTTCTATTAATACTTTTAACAGTTTTACTACATGTCTATAAACCTCAGGTCTTACGTCCGAAAGTCCTATTTTTGACGTTTTAAGCTCCACAATAGGCAAATAATAATACAAAATTAGTTGTAATAAAAAATCGGTTAATTTCAATATCTCTAGACTTAAACAATATCAGACATAGGGTAAGAGTATTTATTAGCCAGTTTATCTTTCGTAGATAATGTAAAGATAATTACTGACGTAAATAAGTTTAAATCCAATAAAATTATTATTATACATGTCACATATTTTACTATAAGATCAGTTCAAGAGAGTAGATTAAGTATCAACTAGATTTACTGTCCCCTCGCCCTTCACGAAATATGTGTATCTCAAATTTTCCAGTCGTTCATTTTCGCCGACAATTAATTCGTTTTCTTGGTTCACTTAACGGACATTAATCATATAAACGAAAAAAATTTGGTTTTAGACTGTCTCAAAAAATGTAGACGAAAATTTCCACTCCGCACTATTACGCAAATTTATATAACGTAGAGAAAGAAGTACAGTAACACAAACACACTTGGTTTGCAATTATGGATCAAGGTTAACTTCTAGCTAATGTTTCATATATTTCGGTTAATATTTTCTAGACACAAAAACCTGATTCTATATGATAATTTTAGTGATAGACGCAAACAATGGTAATTTATGCAAATGCCTTGTTAAATCTCTGTGCCACTGAATCTATAACATAAATTTTAACTTAATATAATCAAATTAATAATTCACTTCCCGTTTGGTTGTATTAAATAATTTCGTTATGAATTAGTTAAGTTTAATTCAAATTTAGATTGACACTAAAGTTCAAAAATCTATAACAGATTTGAATTGCATTCTCACGTTCCTTTTAAGGAATACCATAAATCTTTAACCATGTATCCGACATTACATATATGTCAACGAATTTTGCTTACGGTTTCAACAAACATGGTAGTGTGATTATTAGCCATAAATGTTTACAAATGAATATTTAAAAAAATATTTTGTTTTGTTGATGTTTTTATTAAATATTTTTGCCAAAAAAGTGTTTTTGTTTTGTTTTTGTAATTCAACTCTTACTTCTCACACTCATTGGAGGGGGCACAATTAAATTTTTTAATCTGAACAATTTGCCACATAATTTATGTTAAATAACCGACCATAATAATAAAGCAACGACGACAAAACATCAATAAACCAAGATTTTATGAGCACAGAGACTGTCGTCTTTGCATCAAAATAAGGCAAATGTAATTTGTTGTGTTTTTTTATTGTAATTATTTTTCAATTATGTTTGGGGGCTCTTCTTGGTCCTATGGTATGATTTAATGTTACCTACTTTTCGCGTAGTATTTGAAATTGTTTTCAGTGTAGTGAGAAATAATTTAATTTCACTTTCGTTACCTGCACAGCTTTTTTACAGGGTCAAATTGACAATAATTGATAGAGTTTTCCCACATCGTGCAGGAAATTTAAAATAACGGCATTATGTAATGTCATAAATATTGCATCGTATTTGAAATTGTGATATGAAATTAGACTGTAATTATATGAGTGAAGAATGGCATAATCAATGTTCGTTTGCGAGAAAATCTTCGGTGTGCTGCGAAATGGTCTCAAGTCTACCTTTTTGTAAAATGGCCTTAATGATGCATTAGTGTCTCAAAAGTCAAAACTTCAACATTGTTAGTGTACTTGCAATATGAGATTGCAGTTCTGGACACCCCCATACTAATAGATTATGTCTGTGTACCTGTAATATACACAAGGAGATATGTTATGTGGGTGATTTCGGACAATTTTTCTGGAGTTTTTCCTAATATTACAAGATAATCAAACTGACCGAATTTAAATACTTCGAACTTTTCCGTTCGATTGTTATGGGAGAAATATTAATTTTCCACTAATAGGTCATTTTGTATGAGAGGTACTACAGGGGTCGACCGATATGGACCTTATTGTAAGCGTACATGGTACGCAATATATAACTGAATTTAGTGTACTTTAAAAAAATATGTGTATGTAAACTCAATCCTTTGTATGGGAGGTACCAGAAGGGGTGTGGAGAAAAGCTTCAGTTTTCTGAGGATTTTTAAACTATAACTAAATAATTAACCAGACCAAATTTAAATATCCTCCAGTTCACCGTTTGGATAATATGGGAGAAATATAAATATTCCAGCAATAGGTAAATTTATATGTTAGTACCCAAAAGGGTTCGGAAGAGATAGTCCATATATTATTATAATTTAAATTTTCATAAGCGTACACTTAATACTTACAAAAAAGATAGGTATGTAAAACAATGAGAGTCAATTCGGTCATTTGTATGGTAGGTGCCTAAGGAGGAGTGGCAAAAGTTTAGATTTTCTGAGGTTTTGTCTACTATTACATTATGTATGGAAAGTACCAGAAGGAGTGGGACTATTGGATACATCCCGAAACGAATTTGGTCATAAGGTTCTTGGGGTCTAACAGGTCTCCTTTAATGCGTCACACTTTTTCTCGTATTAAATGGTATAAAAACCAGTAAGAAAGTTTCAGTCGGGAAACCCGACTTACATATACTGTCACCCTCAATAAAACATAAAATTTTCTAGTATATTGATATTATTACTCGGTTTCTAAAGTGGGCGGAGTGGTACATTTGTATGGGAGGTACCAGAGGGGCCGCGGCTAGACTTCCATTTTTTCCAAAACTTTTTCCTGCTTTGGCTTTACTAAATACAGAGTTTGGGCACGATTGCATTGGGTGTATTACTAATATTAATCGATTTCTAAAGTGGGTGGTACCAGATAGGTAAGGGACGTTCTAGAAGTGGCGTGGCTAGACTTTCCGATTTTTTCACGAAAACTTTATCCTGCGTTAGCTTTACTAAATAAACAAATTGGGTACGATCGCGTTGGATGTATTGATATTATTACTCCATCTCTGAAGTGGGTGGAAAGGTACATTTGTATGGGAGTTACCAGAAGGGGCATGGCTGGACCTTCAAAATTTTGCAAAACTTTATCTTGCTTTAGCTTTACTAAATATAGAATTTAGGTACGTTGGGTGTATTGATATTGCTATTGTATTGATATTATTACTCGATTTCTAAAGTGGGCGGAATGATGTATTTGTATGGGAGGTACCAGAGGGGGCGGAGCCATGTAGCCCATTTGCAATACCGCAAGTAGTTTTGGGGAAATATTAACTCGTGCAAAATTTCAAAACATTTGGTTGCGCCTTTCGAAAGTTATCGTGCGTACCAGCCGGACAGCCAGACAGACAGACGAACATGGCTCAAACGACTTAAAAAGTCATGAATCGAATTTGGTTCAAAGAAACCTAAGGTCTAAAGTAATTCCTTCTATATGTTACACTTTTGGGTCGTATCAAATGATATATACCCTCCTACCTGTAGGGTGAAAATAATTTCAATTGTTACGGCAGGGAAGAATTATAAATTATCCAATCGTAACGTAAAATAATAATTGTGTTATTTAATAATTTGGTTTTTATTTCTAGTGATATTACCTTCAGGTTGTTAGCTGGTAGTAATTGTAATCATATCGATATTTCGCGACCCAAAGTCCAAAATAAAAAAATTTAATGGAGGGACAAAAAACTTTAATTTTTCCTATAACGACTTACTTTTTCAAAACCGTTGATTCAATTATATGTTTGAAAGGTGACAATGCATATATATTTGGTAGTATTTTTTCAAACCAGATGCGTTTTCAGTTTATCTTGCATTCTATATCTAAAAATACGTTTAGGCAAAAAGTGGACTTACAACCTTTACGACTTTAGTTCGCGATTTGACATTTACTTTTTCTTTTATCTTTTCATTCTTTTTTATAATATTATAAGGAATCAAAAGAAAAAAATTTGAGCAAAATCATGGGACTTTAAGCCGTGAAATTTTCACAGAATGTAGCTGTGTGGGCTGTGGTGAAACTGGGTACTTGCATTTTCGATACATCCAATGGGCGACTTGAAATTTTAACAGCTTAATCTGATGAACTATACGAAGTATAAACGTGGTATTTGGTATGTGTTGTTGGTACAGGATGAATAAAATACAGGGTGGAAGTGGACTGTGCCACGCCCCATTTAAAAGAAACTGTCATAATAGCCGGAATAATAGTTTGATCGTCTTGAAAATTTCACAGTATATTAGAGATATAACCGGAACCAAGTTGACAGAATGGGCAGAGGCGCCGTACAGTGGGGGGAAAAGAAGAGTTTGGACAAATCAACTTTTAGACTTAAATTCATAGTCGATTTGCAAGATCTTAAAAAATGATTTTTTTTTATCTTTCGAACGCCCACTTTAGAGATGGAGTAATAATATCAATACAGCTAACGCGATCGTGCCAAAATTCTGTATTAAGTAAAGCTTTAACAGGATAAAGTTTTAGAGAAAAATCTGGAAGTATAGACACGCCCCTTCTGGTATGTCCCATACAAATGTACCACTCCGCCCACTTTAGAAATCGAGTGATAATATCAATATAATAGAAAATTTTTTGTTTTACTGAGGGTGAGGGTATATGTAAGTCGGGTAGCCCGACTGAAACTATCTTACTTGTTTTTAATGTTATAAAAAAATGATCCGTAATTATACCTTCACCCTACGGGTAGGAGCGTAGATATCATTTGATACGACCCAAAAGTGTAACACATAGGATGAGTAGCTTTAGACCCTAGGATTCTTTGAACCAAATTCGATTCATGACTTTTTAAGTTGTTTGTCCGTCTGTCTGGCTGTCCGGCTGGTACGCACGATGACTTTCAAAAGACTCAACTAAATGTTTTGAAACCTTGCACGAGTTAATATTTCCGCAAAACTACTTACGGCATTGCAAATGGGCTACATGGCCATTCTCTTCTGGTACCTAGCATACAAATGTACCACTCCGCCTACTTTAGAAATCGAGTAAAAATATCAATACACCTAACGTGATCGTGCGCGAATTCTGTAAAGTTATAATAAGATAAAGATTTGGAGAAAAAACTGGAAGTCTAACCAAGCCCTATCTGGTACCTCCCATACCCATCTGGCATCGCCCACTTTATATATATGTGTTCCTCTAACTCCCATTGGAGCATAGGGCGTCAATTACAGCCGTCCGCCATCGGACACGGTTTTGTGCAATCGATCTTAATTGGTTCCAGGATACGCCGAGGTTACTCATTTCGCTTTCGGTGGAGCGTCGCCATGTTATACGTGGTCTTCCACGCCGACGACCTGCCTGATGGAAGGGATTCCATTTAAGTGCCTGCTTAGCCACGTTGTCATCATTTCGGCGAAGCCAGTGGTATTTGCCGTGATCGCGACAACAATTCTGCATTTGAAATGGTACGCGGCCAGAAAATACGAAGTATTCGTCTAAGGCAGCGATTGACAAAAGTTTGAAGCCGATTGGTAATACTACTGGTAACTTTCCAAGTTGTACATCCATACAGCAGTACAGACTTCACACATGCTTCGAAAATTCGCAGTTTTGTATGGAGGCTAATTTTGTTATTTTGCCATATTGGAGCTAGTATACCGAACGACGATCTTGCCTTGTTTATTCTGCCCTCTACATCTAAATCGGAACCTCCTTCAGCATCAATCTCACACCCCAGGTAGCAAAAGTTAGGAGCATATTTGTAGGTTTCATCACCTACCCTCAATGGAGCTGTTGTTTCGGTTCCTATGCTAAGAGTCTTTGTTTTGCTGGTGTTTATTTTAAGACCCGTATGTTGCAGCTTTTCCTGGAGATCTAATGTTGTCCGTTTTAGATCACACAGCCTATGAGAAAGCAAGCAAATATCGTCTGCGTAAGCCAGGTAATTTAGGTATTTGCCGTTGATTTGCCATTGTATTCCTTGGCTTCGGTTCTCGATGGAACTAAGAACATCTTCCATAACTACTAGGAATAATAGAGGTGACAATATGCATCCCTGACGCACTCCACTTTGAACATGGAATGGGTCTGAGAGCTTTCCTTTATGGAGAACGAAGCATCTGGCCTGGTTATAACTTTCCTTGATCAGAGATATTAATTTTTCAGGTATATATCTTCTTCGCAAGGCTAACCAAATGTATTCACGGTTGATGCTGTCAAACGCTTTCTCAAAGTCCACAAAGAGAAGATGAAGATTGGAATTGAATTCCAAACATTGTTCTACAATAATGCGCAGCGTATTGATGTGGTCTGCACAGGAATATCCACTGCGAAAACCTGCTTGACAGGAGCTAATACTATGTTCTAGGTGTTCTTTAATTCGGTTTAGAATTATTTTTGCCATTAGCTTTGCTATCGTTGGGAGAACACAAATTCCACGCCAGTTGTTACAATTTTTCAAGTCTCCTTTTTTTGCAATTTTGACAATTATCCCATTTTTCCATTCTTCAGGGAAGGACTCAGTTTCCCATGACTCAGTAATGAGTGGGTGTAATAGCTCTGCAGTGAGTGTTGGATCACACTTATATAATTCAGCAGGGATACCATCTGTGCCGGCGGCTTTACCGTTCGGAAGTTGTTTTATCGCTGCTATAATTTCGGATAAACTAGGTGGTGAGGTTCCAATCCTGTAGTTTGTGGTATTTATTGAACTTGCAGGTATAGGTAGTTCAGCTGCAGGGTCTATTATGTTATTTAAGACTATGGAAAAGTGTTCTTTTCACCTTTGCAGTTGTTCCTGGTCGGTGCTGAGAAGATTTCCAGTCAGATCTCGGATAGGATGTTCAATGTGCAATTTGCGTTCCGCTAGTTTTTTGGTGACATGGAAAACTGTGCGAGTGTCGCCAGAATTTGCGGCATTTTCAGCCTGCTCAGCGAGACAATCTATACTTCTTCGTTTGTCCCTACGCACTGCACGCTGTACCGTTTTATGGCTTTCGTTATACTTATTTTCTAGTAAATTCTTCTCTTCGGGGTTCTTGGAAGCATTGAATTTATCTTTCAGCTCTTTGCGTTCTGCAATTAAACTCCAAGTAGCCTCAGACATCCAATCTTCTCTTCCTTTGGGGGTTGGTCCGATTGACTTATCTGCACATGACCGTATTATGTTTTTAAGATGGTACCATTTCGAATCAATGGAAGCAGGAAGTACATTTCCGGTGGTATTCATCGCCTGTCGGAGTTGGGAGGTAAAGTTGTTTCGGACGTTCATATTCCTTAATCTACCAACATCGTATTTCCTGGGTCGGAGGTTCTGTCTGTTGTTTTGTATGGCTGTGGTACATAAACGTATTTTGGCTACTACTAGGTAGTGATCTCGAGATTGGCCAATATCCGCACCTCGTTTACTACGTACATCAAGCAGGCATTTTTTAAAACGGTGGCTGATGGCGCAGTGGTCAATTTGGTTCGCGGTGTTATGCCTGTCGGGAGACAGCCACGTTACCTTGTGACAATCTTTATGGGTAAAGAGAGTGCCACCGATAACTAACTTTCTAGCATTGCAAAAGTCAATAAACCGTTCCCCGTTGTCATTCCGTGTACCAAGCCCATGCTTGCCCATTACATGCTTCAGCGATTCATTGTCAGAACCGACCTTGGCGTTCAGGTCTCCCATGACTATGACGATATCACCTCGTGGAATATCGTCATACGTTGCATTCAGCTGACTGTAGAACGCGTTTTTCAAATCGTCTGTGGCAGCTTCGGTTGGGGCATAGTACTGTATTAGAGAGATATTTCTAACCTTAGATCCAAAACGGGCAAGAATAAGTCGGTCCGATACAGGCTTCCAATTTATGAGGCTCTTACGCGCATTTGTTGACAACATTATTCCAACGCCTGATTGGTGATTGCTTCCTGTTTCCTTTCCAGAATATAGCATGACCGACTGTGAGCTTGGAGACGAATACTCACCAGAGCCAGTCCATCGAATTTCACTTAAACCGAGGATAGCAAGGCCGTACCGTAACATTTCACGTTCTGCTTGCAAATACCTGGCGTTCAAACCGGTGGCGATGTTATCGCCGTCTCTGAGCGTTCTTACATTCCAGTATCCAATCATAGTCCTAGTTCGATATGCAAAGGTCGTCAACGAGTGTTTCGGTTTTTTATTTAGAGGCTGATTTTTTAACGATTCGTTAGCAATTTAGATTTCGGAAGATGTGGGTTGCTAACCCTCGTCTCCTAGATTGGTAATAGGGCTGCTATCTGCGCGTCCAATCCCACGATGCAACCATGCTTCAGCGGTTAAAGCCTACTTTCCTGAGACGTCTCTTTGACCATTCAGGATACATGGTTGTAATGCCTTCTAACTTTAGCTAACTTCTAAGCGGTTGCTTTGAAGTCATTGCCCGGGGAATACTTGGTCTAAGACCGGAAGTAGTTAGCTGCTTGGACAGTGCCGCAAAGGAATCGATTCTGGTCACTCCCAAGTGAGTAACAATCAGTAACTTTCCACCTCTGGGCAAAGTCCCATTCCCCAATCGCCCACTTTAGAAATCGATTAATATTATAATACACCCAAAGCGATCGAGACTAAATTCAATATTTAGTAAAACTATGGCAAGATAAAGTTTTGGAGAGAAATTCTAGCAAAGCCCTTCTGTTATCTCCCATATAAATGTACCATTACTTCCACTTTACAAATCGATTAATATTATTAAGACAACCACAGCGATCGTGTTAAATTCTGTATTTAGTAAAGCTTAAGCAGAATAAAGTTTTGGAGAAAAAACTGTAAGTCTAGCCACGCCCGTTCTGGTTCCTCCCATACAAATGTGCCACCCTGCCAACTTTAGAAATCGAGTAATTATATCAATATACTAGAAAATTGTATGTTTTACTGAGAGTGAGGGTACATGTAAATCGGTTTTTCCGACTGAAACTTTCATACTGGTTTTTCTTATTTTACGATATCAAAATACTTAAACAAAAGTTTATATATCAATATGTTAACAAAAACATTTCCATTTTTTGATAGCTACAAATTGAGTTTTTGTATAAAATTTTTTGTCTAGCGGGTTTTTAAATGGTGTTTCAGCACCTAGAATGACTATACTCAATGAAATTTTCAAATTTTTATACAAATTACAGCGTTCAAAAGACAAAAAAAAATTATTTTTTATTGTTATTGTGAAATAATTAAAAACTCAAAAATTTTTTTTGAAATGTCTCGTTTTTTTAATCGGAATAACCTCTTTTAATTAAAAAAAAAATAATTTTCCATGGCATCTTTTTCCCACTGTGTCCACACACATCAATATTTGCCTATTACATATTTGCAAGAAAAAATACAATTCCTTAATCGAACATTGGGATTTTCTGTGGATTTAGTAAGAACAAAAATCAAGTTGAATCAAGTTGTCGGTCATTTTTAAATTTCCGCAAAAAATCGTCCATACATTTCGGTGCCGCCCTAGCGCCCAGTTAGAAATCAATCAAGGTCCGCAGTTGAATTTTCGGGCCAACATTTTTGCTTCTCAACTTGGCTCAACTCATCAGTATTATGGTATGAAGATGACCGGAGAGTTTTTAATAAAATCCACCACCAATTAATCTAAAAAGGAACACTTGACTCAAAAACTAAAACTATTTTATTAATTAAATTGTTAGAATTTACTCCCTTTTACCTTATACTTTTTTGCCACCATACATACTGTGTTTTTCCCTGAACTTTGTCAAAGTTTTCCTTGTGCCATATCTCTATATAATTGAGATACTTAAATTGGTGTATTCGAAATGAGTTTGTAGTGAATCCGCTGTAATAGAAGGAATTACCACAAGATACTATAAAACAGTATGTTGTCATATCTATCAAACCCAAAAAAGTATGAAATAATTGTACCAAAATGTCGTTTCGAAAGAAAATTTTAGTCTTCAAAACGTAGTCTACATATTTTAGTATTATAATTATTTTTTTCCTCCGTTACATTACATTTTTTCATTGGGCTGCGGCCTTTCGATTGATATCATTTAACCTTTCATAAGATCCGCATGATTCGAATAAGAAGTTGTTTCTTCAGAATATGATAAAAAGGTTATGTCAGTATCCCAATTTTGATTTATTTATAGGTTCACTATAATTTATGAACATGTCTTAATAAAAAATACCTTATTTCAATATTCTTTTTTATTAACTATAAAGCATTTGTTACAACGCTTTTAATAACGTACTCTAACATTTTTATATTGGAAATCTTGATGTTGTGTATACAGTATTACAGCGTAAGATTTCGACTGTGTCCCATGTACGCAGCAATTATTATTAGTCTAAGGTCAATTCTGCGCATGTTAAGAAGGTGTTACATTCATTTACGATTCATCAATCTTTGAGGTGTCAAGATCTTCGATTAAGTGTGTGGTCATGATGTAATATAAAATTCCCTCCTATTCAACGCAATATCATGAATGGTTACGAGCATAAGAATATCATAAACATTTATGATCGATGTTTTTTTTCACATGATAATTTTAAATAACTCTTGAATGCCACAATAACCTTTAGAATAATAGAGATGGGAAAAACCAAGAATTGACCTTAAACTTTATTTTGGTTCTTTTGAAATTGATTGAATTCTTAGATTAATTATACACTCATACACTATCATCTTATGTATCATATTATTTCCTAGTTATAAGACCATAGGCAATCGTGTATCAAATTAACCATTGTTGTACTACGATGGTCTTGGAAAAATTTAAATACAAAACCAAATTCATTAAAACAAAATCTGCAAACAAAACAAAAAATGACTTAGAAACGATCGATTTGAACTCGAATAAACTTAGCAACAACTTCTCCAAGCGGTATAATGATCTCTAAATAAACAAATTATAATACAAAATATGTTTAGTCGATCGACACTATAGGTTACGAATTTTAGATGCCGACACTCTAGAGGGAACCTCCACACGCAGCTTAAAGCAGAGTTATTAGTCATTCACATCATTCGGCAAATCATTTACTACATTTTATGCGCGGTATCTTGATGCGTTTGTGCGCCCGTCAAACTGTGATTTGTGTATTCGGTTATGTTTTAGTTAAAATGCGGAAATATTAATAAATATTTCTGAATACAAAATTAAAATTTGTATGTTTTCGTTTCGATCTCATTCAATGGTCTACCTTTATAACTTTTGAGTGTTTGTTTTTTGTGTTGTTTCACAAAACAAAACACAAAATCACCGAGGAAGCTATAATGATGGTTATTAAATGTGTGATAATGTTCGGATGATTATTTATGTTTTGAGGCATTTTAAGTTTGATCAATTTAGCTACTTCCTTCCGTCTTTGCCAGTTGTTGTTATCTACTTCAAATATCCACATCAACATTTGAACAAACATGAAAGATTTAGACATGTTCGAATTGAGCTAAAATCATTGCTAGGTTGTTTTAGGGTTTCCACTTGTCTAAACCGGTCGTACCGTTACACATTAATTCAGTTTACATTTTAATGTGTGTAAACAATAAACACAAAAACACACGCTTTTGTATATGCGCTTTGCATCCTACGAATGGAATATGGGAGTGTTTTACGTGTTTAGGTTTCACGCTTATACTTTAAGATATTAACAACGGGACCAACAGTTTAACGATGAATCCGAACGTCACCTTTTTGAGAAGTTTTAAACTGACATGCCGATTGATTCGATTACTCAGGTAATGCTGTTTATAACATCAAGTGGCCCGCCGACTGAAGAAATATACATGCCTGTGACTTCACTCCAACTCAGACCATCGGCATGTTCTAATCATAGTGCTCGTACGAACAAAAGTCATTAAGCTGGAGATTTGAATTATTAATGCATAATTTTTGTATTGTACATAATTGATCACCCTACCGGTAGGAGGGTATTTAAATATCATTTGTATCACCCAAAAATGTAACACTTAGAAGGAATCACATCGGATCGGATTCATATCGGATAAAATATTGTTGCAGTTTTCCTTTAGAAATGTCTTCGAAATTAGGTTATTCAAAAAGTCCAACATTCGATCACTCTTTCCAGCATTGCTTTTAACTTCACATAAACACAAGTAAAGAAATCCGAGAGGTGATATCAATTAAAGATGCATTTTACAAGCGGGAGACTTTAATGCAAAAATAGGAAGGAAAGATGTTCTTGATCCATCGATCGGTAAACTCAGCCTGTATACCGAGACGTCAGACAACGGCTGGTTAGCTTCGCAGCGGGAAGGAACATGGTAGTGAGTGGAACCAGATTCCAGCACAAAGATATCCACAAGGCAACTTGGCTATCCCCGGATCAAAACATCAAAAATCAAATTGATCATGTGGTAATTGATGGCAGGCATGCATCTAGTGTCATGGACGTGCGTGTGATTCGTGGTGGCTCGGATCACTACCTAGTTGCAGCCAAGGTGCGCACAAGATTGAGCAGAGCTAAAAACGCACGTAACCAAACACAAAGAATGCTGGACATCGCGAAGCTGCAAACCCCAGAGATAGCCACTGCCTACTACAACCAGCTTTCCCAACTACTACGACACAACGCCTCTACTTCTGACGTTCCCGATACACAGTAGCAGCATATTGCACATTCCATGGCAACAGCCGCAACAACCGATATAGGATATGAAAAACGGCGCTTAGACGAATCCTGGTACGATGAAGAATGTCGCATAGCTTCTGAGGAACAGGATGCTGGTTATAGGGCAACGCTAAATCCAATTGTGACCCGCCGTGTCGGACATCAGATATTTCTCTTACATTTTATCAGAAAATTAGCCGAAAATAAACGATATCGTCATAAATGCCTTCAGAATAAGACCGAGTTTTTCTGCACACTCTTCCGAATTTTGTCCGCCGAGTCTGCACGTTCTCTGAATTTTTATACACATTAAACGATTTTGTCTGCACATTCTCGAAAGGGAGTTTTTTGTTCTTCTTCTTCCCACAAGAGAAACCTGTCGCTAGGGCATCTTTTGTTTTGCTTTCTTTTAAGGGAATTAGACCATGATCGTTAACGGAGAGTATCGAGAATCGATTGACCCTGGTCTTCATAACGCACTCGTCACCGCTTCAGCTGCAATATTCTCCCCACTAAGGGCTGGATGTGTTTTTTGCGATCGCGTATAATTTAATAACCTGTATTTAGACTTAAATTTGCGAATGCTATTGCCAATAGTGAGACTTTAAATCAAACAGTACTTAAAAAACTTAATTTCCCTTTGCACCCCATGAATGAGGTATGGAATAGCTTCTCGCGTTGTTGTGAATTAACACGCTTTCAATTTTTAGATTCACAACTAACTTCACCTACTTGTTTATTGACAAATGCTAACGTCACTGTTTAAGAAGCTCTTACTAAGCACGCCGATTGACTCGACACTTAATACTGCGAAGTTGCTGTCAACAACATTCGAGGGGAGCCGACAATGAAAGAACAATTTTTTTTTCTTTTAAGATGACTGGAGCCAGGAGTTGAACCTGTGATCTCCCGCATGGCAGTCGCGTGTTCTAACCACTATGCCACGGCCGGTCCCAATAATCAAACAGTACTAACATATAAAAAAAGAAGACAGCTTCAAACAAAAAATACAAATTAAGAAACCGCTAAGAGAATCGCACTTTATTAAGTTACTTTAAACATTATGCTGTTCTAATCCTAGTAAAAACAACTGTCTTCATATGAGCGTCGGTCGACTATTAAAGCACTGATGGCATTTCAATTTGTAGAACAATTAAGGCAAGACTAGTAAATACTTCTCAAACGGATGTTCGAAATCGTCATTATCAGGAAACAATATAAAATATATGGAATTTAAAAAGTATTAATCTTATTTCAAGGCAGTAATATACTTCACATTCTCATTTACAAATGTTTTTATTTCCAATCTGCAGACAAATACTCAATACTCTCAATTATATGGCACACTTTTTCCACAAGAAAAAAGACACTGTCACTAACGATAAATTAATTCATTACCAATTTATTGGACTATTTTTTACTCTCAATTTTAATTTTCTTTGATATTTGCTCAAACTTCTAAAATAGTTCATTTTATTTTGTTTTTGTTAGAAAATTGTAAACTGTTGCTAATTGGTCTTTTATATACTTAATTAATACAAAATGAAATATCTGAAACCGAATGCTATTAATATAAATGATGTGGTTCCCCTTTTATAACCATCAGCGTTTTGTGAAATATATTATTTATGATTTTAGTCAAATTCTTAATTGTGATTATGCAAAACATCAAAAACTACAATATAAACGTAGAAAAAAAGAGATAGTTTCTGCAAGTTCGTTGGGTAATAGTTGTACACAAACAACCACAACGGTATGATAGCCGCCGAGCTCAGATCTGTCGAAGAACAAATTTAAATTTATTTTATTTAAGATTCAAATTTAAATTCAAAACACAGTCCAACAAAAACTTTTTGGTTGGGTTTCCAAATTTAACATAATTATGGCAAAGTAGTTAGAACACGCGACTACCATGCGGGAGATCCGTGGAGATCACTGATGTGTAATGCTAGTACCTCCTGGATATATATAAGTTCCTTTAACTCCAGGTGGAGCGTAGGGCCGAAACAAAAGAATTGTAATTGGTGCGATCTCTGGCCAGGATTCCCAGGTTGTCGCACGTTACATTGGCAGAGGCTAGGTTGGCTTTCATCGTGCGGCGCCATGATATTCTTGGTTTGTCATGACATCTTGTACCTTGTGGGTTCCACCATAGTCATCTGAAGCGGCGCTGTTAGATCGTAATGTCCTGAGGTTTTCCGTTTGTAGAGTACAATAAGTCCTGGTTAGATATGATGTTGGGCTACCAAATTCTCAGGATTTTCCGTAGACAGCGGTTGACAAAGGCCTGGAGCTTACGTGACATCGCAGCCGTAAAGTAGAATGGTTTTAACATTACAATTAAATATACGTAGTTTGGGACCGGCCATGGCATAGTGGTTAGAACACGCGACTACCATGCGGGATATCGCAGGTTCAAACCTGGCTCTAGTCATCTTAAAAGAAAAAAAAATAAATAAAATTTTCTTTCATTGCCGGCTCCCCTCGAATGTTGTTGACAGCAACTTCGCAGTATTAAGCGTCGATTCAATCGTCGTGTCTAGTAAGAGCTTCTCAAACAGTGACGTTCGCATTCGTCGATAAACAAGTAGGCGCAGTTTGTTGTGAATCTAAAAATAGAAAGCGTGTTAATTCACAACAACGCGAGAAGCTATCCCATACCTCATTCATGGGGTGCAAAGGGAAATTAAGTTTTTTTTTTTAGTTTGGTATTATTGCAAATCTCGTTCGAGGACCAGACTTTGTTCAGCATAGCGAATGCTTGTCTTCATTTGTTGGTGCGGTTAAGTGACAGCGAGTAAGTTACCGCTTATAGGGCTAATTACACTGCCCAGATAGCAGAAGTGGGTATTGTGTTTGATTAGTTGGTTAGTTCACCATATAGTTGGGTTTATATCGGAATCGCTGGTAGAGATAAATTCCGTTTTGTTGGTGTTAATATGCAGGCCGACAGCTTGAGCGTTTTGGCTTAAAAGATTCAATTTGGTCTGTAGGCCAGACTTCTTGACGGTGAGGAAGGCGATGTCGTTAGCACAGGGAAGTTCTTCTAGGTGACTGTGCAGGTCCCATAGCAAACCTCTTTTTTTAGCTAGGGTTGCGTTAAGCACATCGTCAAGCACAATTTAGGAGAGTAGTGTTGACTTAAGAAAGCCCTGTTTGACACCAGAGTTTGTTGGAATTGATGGGGACAGCTGGTTGTTATGTAGAACCCTGAATTTGAATCCGTCGTAGTGTGTTTTGATTATATTTATCAATTTTGCTGCAACGTTTCTAGTCTGTAGGGATCTCCATATGTACATATATTTGCATAAAACCCAACACATGATTCATTGTTTACAAAAATGTTTAACCTCGTATTCAAGGCATTTTTTGAAACAAAATTTAACAGCCTGGAATCTTGGCCACTCCGTCCAGGATATTTGTTCGGATAGTTGGACTTCTGGAAAACAGTTAAGAATCTCCAAAAAGTGTTGAGTTAGTTATTTTCGGATGTAAGTAGATGACCCACTTTATCCCGAATTGGAAGTGTACGGTTTCTGTTCTAGCGCGTAAGTTTGAAAGTGATGTCATAGAGGTCTCTGAGGTTATTATCCGTAGTGGCGTCTTAGGCTTGACTTGCGAAAGATAATAACCAATTTTATATGGTACGAAAATTTTCAAATTTAACAAAAAATTACCAAAAAAATATAATGAAACTTAAAATTTTATTTTAAGATTCAAATAACGGGACCATTAGTCAGTTTCTTGAAAAGCTTTTATCAAACAATTCTCAACATTTCTTCTTCCTTGAGGATTCCATTGCAAACCAACTTTTGCTATGTGGGTGATGCCCTTACGCAATGTGTGTCCAATCCAATTCCATTTGCAACAACGGATTTCGTGAGCAATGGGAATTAGGTTGTGAGTTGATAATAGTTTAGCGTTTGTTACACTGTTGGGACAAAATATTTGCTTTATCTTCCACAAATACTTGTTCACCAACACTTGCAATATTGACAATAATGAGTCTGTTACCTTTCAAGTTTTACATCTGTAAAGAATAACTGCCTTGGTGCTGAAGTTGAAGATGTTAACATTATGCCGTATATGTGCCTAGTGCATGGTTTATCCTGTTTGTTACCTTCATCAGCTCCGCCATCTTTACTGTACATCTTAATAATTCGTCTTAATGGGAAGTTTTGGTGACCTTAAATATAGTGCTGAACCGAAATAATTTTACAATAGATGCATGTTTTTGTTGCATTTGTAAGCTTTTTTGATTAACAACTATTTTAAAAAGTAAAACCCATAAAGTTTTTGTGGGACATTATTTGGTACCGGGCCGGCCGTGGGATGATGGATAGAACACGCGACTACCATGCGGGAGATCCCAGGTTCAACGCCTGGCTTCAGTCATCTAAAAAAATAAAAAATTTCTTTCAATGCCGGCCCCCTCGATGTTGTCGTCAGCAACTTTGCAGTATAAGTGTCGAGTTAATCGGGATGTCTAGTAAAAGCTTATCAAACAGTGACGTTCGCATTCGTCAATAAACAAGTAGGTGCCGTTAGTTGTGAATCTAAAAAAAATAGAAAGCGTGTTAATTCACAAAAACGCGAGAAGCTATCCCATACCTCATTCATGGGGTGTAAAGGGATATTAAGTTTTTTTTATTATTTGGTAAAAGTTGACTTATAATATAAAAGATGTATAAATTTAATTAACCAAAATTTATTTAAAGTTCCATTATGTTCTCCAAAATAATAGAGATTTTCCGAGTAATTGTGGGTATGAAAACTCCAAATCCGATTATTCGACAAGATGCTTTTAAAACTGCTGCTCGTGTTCTTTGTACAAAAGTTCTTAAGAAACAATCGGGAAGGCTTTATGTACTTCACTGTACGACACGATTTTTCACCCATGATCAAACTGACCAGTTTCTGAAAATATAGCTCAAAAGAAAATATACGTATCTCCCAGTTTTTCTAGATCAGCTCATTTAAGTTTCTTACGAGCAATTTAATTTTGGGAGGGAAGCTCCCATACAGTGGCTACTTCCTGTTCGCAGAACTCTGCGAGTTGTTAACAGATTTTGATTAACTTTTTTTTAATGATTTTCAAATGGCCAGGAGCGGGGTCTGACGAAGCCCAAATTTTAAATTTGTCCAAATTTAATTTGTCAACAGTTTTTCCTGGAATTTTTTTTTAATTTTTTTCAAATGTCCTGGATCGGGTTCTATCGAAGCCAAAATTAAAAATTTTTCAACAAAAAAGATTGTCAAAAATTAAAATTGTCACAAATTTTTTGGAATGTTTTTCAAATGGCTAGGAACGGGTCTGACCAGCAGTATTCAGGCAGCATATACCTATATATGTTTTATGACTTAGCAACTCTACATATGAAAAAATTGCTATTATCATTTTTGTGACAATTGTTTTGTGACAAATTTTAAATTTGGGTAATATCAGAACCCGCTCCAGGCCATTTGAAAAATATTAAAAAAATTTATCAAAATCTGTTGATAAATTAAATTTGTGACAAACTTAATTTGTGACAAATTTTAAATTTTAGCTTTGTCAGAACTCGCTCCTGGCCATTTGAAAATCATTAAAAAAAAGTTCATCAAAATCTGTTAACAACTCGCAGAGTTCTGCGAACTGGAAGTAGTCACTGTATGGGAGCTTCCCTCCAAAAATTAAATTGCTCGTAGATCGAGCTGATCTAGAAAAACTGGAAGATACGTATAATTTTTTTTGAGCTATATTTTCAGAATCTGGTAAGTTTGATCATGGGTGAGGCCAAAAGTTTGAATTTGTCTTACAGTGTTTTAGAATAAATTTATTTTTAATAAAATTTTAGACGTTTTTTAATCCCATATTTTATGGATATTTTTGAATTTGAATTGCATGTTATATAAAATTCCTTGCCCTAGTTAGAAATCTTCATATAACCCTTAGGAGTAACTTCGTATATTCTAATATTCATAATCATGTAGCAAGTTTTCACATAAAAGTTATTACGTTAAAACAATTGCATATAATTACACACTAATTAACACATAAAATTCACTAGCTCTCATCGATTTACTGTTTGCATGTTATCACTTACAACAAAATGAAAAACTTATAGTGAAACAATTTGTTAAATTTTCGTGATGAAATTATTAATGGAAGCATCTAAATTTCCCACATCTCGCAATTACTGCTCAGCCATAGTAATTATGTTCTAATGGTGTTTGGCACCTAAATAAAAACACATGGAAAAAAAAACAAGTTTTATACAAATACAAATTTAATTTCACTTCAACAACATTACCTCACATCATAAGCAAGTGGTATTTTATCAACACTATTGCTTGGGAAAAAAGATTAAAATGATAAATCCCCCCAGACAATTCAACCATTGTTTTTGAAATCTCTAAGAATCTTAGCAGCAATTCAGTAATTTAAAGTTATTGAATGGACTGACATTGAATAGGTGTAAAGCTAAGAATATTTGTATTATGAGAGTGCAATAAAGACAAAAGTCTTAAGTTTATAAGCAGTTTATGATAGCAGATGATAAACATACATACATATTTGACATGAAAGGCATTATAACAATTCAATTCCATATAAATTCAAATGATATTTGCGCAGCCAGAATAAAAAAATCTCCTTGTATTTTTTAGTGCTTTATTTTAAATTTAAGACCAATTTGTATGAACTTGTCGAAAGGCAAAATACCTCCAATGTTACCAACCGGCCATCTGTTAACATTGATTTTGATATACACAAGTTTGTCTGATTTTTAGCCATTCTACATTCTTAATTGTTGCGTTGGTACAAAAATATTTGCAATGTGTACTTTAACAATAAATTATTTTAAAATTACTATCTTCGTTGACCGGTTTTCAAGTATTTTAAGTCAAATCAACTGTTTTACTTTAGTCCTTGAGTTTGCTCTCCACCACTTAGACATTTGGAAATGTTCTTATGTAATTACCATAAAATAACGGTTAGGAGGCTATGAACAAGTTTGAATCAATGCTATGTAGAACTAACATGTTGTTTGTGTAGAAAATCTAAGAGCAAACAAACTCGTTATTAAAACCAATTTTAGATCTGCAACTACCAAAACCAATTGAAATTAAAGTCAACAACCAAGATCATAATCATTACACTGATCTTTGTTCAAGTTTATTGTAAAGCATGTAACACTTAACGGCTCAGCCCAAGTGTGTTGGTGTACTGTGGCCATTACAGGCCTAATGCGATTTTTATGGACACTCACATCGTCGATTGACAGTGATAGATTTGGTTTTATGTATATGACTTCTGTTATAGTACATTTACAAATATAAGATGTACCTAACGCGCGCGCACCTTATGTCGTGAGCCCAATTAGTCACAACTTGGGTGCAGACAAACGATCACCGATCGATGATCATAATAACAGTGTCGGCACTACAGTTGTTTATTTGTTTGATAACAATGGTTGGCACCAGCTACCACCACCAAACTATGTTATAAGCAGTATGTGGCTGACAGTCAGCTATGACGTATGTTTACTGGTAGCACATTGATCGATAAATTCATTTAATTGCCTTTTTGTAAAGATCTTTATGCGAATGTTTTTTAAGCATTTCATGCTGTGTCATTGTTATAATTAAATCGGTAATAAAATTGAGAGCGATTTCACTTAGACGACTTGTAAGAAAAAAATTGCACAGAAATCTGGTTTGTAGCTTCCGTTCGCTTTGGCTTCTCAAAAATTTATGTGTAAGATATTTATGTAATAAAACAATCAAATACTGCATGTTAATGAATATGAGTAGCTACCTATTTCATACTGTCGTATATACATGTACACATGTGTGTGTATATTAAAGATGTGTAAAATTTACATATGCACATCTATGGTTGACCAAGAAAATAAAAAACAAAGATTAATTTTAAGGTGTCGCAGATGAGTGCAGGCACTACCGAGAGGAAGTATCTCCATATTTTGCTGTCTGTGTTGTACTTGGACAATTTCCCACCCATTCTATTATTATCACCTAAGTGTATCTGCAAGACCTTGTAACGTTAATCAAGATAATGTTACATTAATGATGTACACTAAGTATGTTTCGCTTTGTAAATTTTTCTGTGCATGAAAATTTATACCTATTACTTATGGGTTTTATGAGGTGTGGAGGTATCATTGTCATACTGCCAAAAATCAGTCGTGTACCGTCATATGTACTGTAAATTGTAACTAAATGAATTATGCAGACTCATTATGTCCAGCATATATTTGTAGATAGCAAAGAATTTTAATATCGTAATATTATGGCAGCAGATATTAAACGACCTAAAATAACCTATTGCCTTTATAGCTTAGCTGGCTCTTCTTTGCAATCGTATGTAATAGTATGCCGGACTTAAAAAAATATTATATGCGCTTCGATCTTCAGCGTTTCTTTAACAGTTCGTCAAATCTCAGTAACCTGGTTTTTCCAACGGTGTTTTGGTCGTACTTTTTTGCGCCGTCCATCGAGTTCATTGCAATGTGTCCACAACTCTGTCTGGGTTCGAATTAGACGTCAGTTTGATGAATAGGCTAAAGCGAGTACTAACATGTTCGATGTTTAGGGTGGGGGTAGGTCACTTCTTTTCTTGAATATTGACCAAAAATACCCAAAAACAAAGTATTTTCTTTTAGTTTTCTTTCTTTCGCGCGCAACATACGCAACATTTCCCCTTCGAACGAAAAAAGTTTGCTCGAGCCTATGGAACCTAATTTTTACTAGAGAGTTGGTGTCTCTATCTATTACATTGCTGCATGGTTCATTGTCGAAGACTTTTCGAGCTGAAGCATTTTCGTCCATACGTACAACATGATCTCGTCAACACAACCGCTGCACCTTAATGCATCTGACCACGCCAATGTACAGCTCATGATTCATATGACGTCGATACTCTATACTCGAATACTGCCAGACCGATTCATCCGCTCCTGTGTCAAAACCCAGGATTCTAAACCACCCAGTAGGAAGTGTCTGCAAGACATTCTCAAGGATAGGTGCATGACCGTAGTAAATCGTTGATGACATTTAGGGGACCGTCCATACAAATCGTCGACGAAATTTTCATACAAGTGTCCGCTTTGTCATGCACGACCTGATGAGCGACAATGTCGGTCAAATTTTCGTTGATGCCCATAATACAGCCTGTCGCCCACACAATCATGCACGACATGATGGGTGAAAATGTCGGTTAAATTGTCGTTGATGACTATATAAGCGACACGTCGCCTACACAATCATGCACGATCTGATGGGTGAAAATGTCGATCAAATTGTTGTTGATACCTATGTATGTCTTGAATTGTCATTCAAGCCATATTAGTATGACTTTGTATATACATTGGTGCCATTTGAAAAGATGGATTTTTAGCAGTTTTTTAGCTTTTTATTAGTATGACAAATTGTTAAAGTAGTAAAGAATATAAACTTTTATACGGCATTCACATTCATTCGAGATTTCAAACTATAAAATTGCTCGTCCGTTTAATAACCTAAAAATTTTTTACGTCAGATTCCATTTTTTTTGTTTTCATTATCATAGCAAAACATTTTTTTTCCTTTGATTTTGTTGAATGTGTTTGATGCACGACAACATTAGTATTTTGTCGGTCAGCTTGTCGTGAACCGAGTGTTTTGACGACAATATTTCACATTTTTCTTCCTTAGATTTTGTTGATTGTGTTTGATGCACGACAACATTAGTACTTTGTCGGTCAGCTTGTCGTCAGCCGAGTGTTTTTACGGCAAGTACATACATTTCTCACATTTTGTTTTGAGGAAAGCGTTGACGACAAAGTCGTGTATGACGGAACTTCCTACTGGGCATACACCAAGTCAGGTAGAACAAGTATCTGATATAGCTGGATTTTTTTTACGACGAGAGGGCTCTGTCATTAAATCACTAGCTTAGTCCGTAGTAACATTTATTAGCAAGCAGGATTCTTCTCCATATTTCGAGTCTGACGTTATTTGTTTTATTGCCGGCGAAGCCTAGGTAAATAAAATTATATTCTTCTTTTAAATTGGCAGCAACAGCATTAATTCATCTATCAGTAGTCGTACGTAGAAAAGAATTCCTAACGCTTTGGTCGTTTGCGCTCCGTAGATTGTTCGTCACACTAAGTGACAGATAACAGCTCTTTTACCTTATCCATCCAACGAAGTTTTGGTCGCCCCATCCTGCGCCGCGTAACGAGTGCATTGGCGGAGACTTTTCGAGCTGGAACATTTTCATCCATTCGTACAATGTTTCCACCCCAGCTCATTCAGTCTATTTCAACGTCATTGACTACGTCCAAGTCATTGTGCAGCTCAAACAGCTCGTGGTTCATTCGACGACGATACTTGCCGTTAACGATAATGGGTCCAAATATTATGCGAAGAATTTTTCTCTCGAAGACTCCCAGAATAGATTGATTCGCTTGTGCCATTACCAAGGATTCTGTGCTTTAGAGCAAGATAGGTAGGATCAGAGTCTTATAGAGTTGGATCTTTGTTCTTTGAGAGAGCGCTTTGCCATTAAGCCGCTTGCTTAGCGCATAGCAGCAGCGGTTTGCGATCAATACACGTCTCTTGATTTCCAGACTGACATTATTTTTGTTTATGGCGGAGCCAAGGTAGACAAAATCATTTATCATTTCGAAATTATAGTTGTCAATGTGCACGCAGTTTCCCAAAAGAGTTGATTCTTTGTTCTTTGAAACTACAATTTCCGCTTAGTCCTCATTCACCATTAGACACATTTTCGCTGATTCCTTCTGTATACCTGAGTAGGCTGCAGTCACATCCTGCAGTTTTCGGCCGATGATGTCTACGTCATAAGCATAAGCCAGTAGCATGTGGTATTTTTTGAATATTGTGCCACCCGTGATGTTTGCATCTTTCTTCGTAATCTTCTCTATTACTATGTTGTAGAGGTCACACGATACACTGTCTACTAGCTTTAGGCCTCGTCTGTTATAGAATGGCTCCGTAAGGTAATTGCCAACCTTCACTGAAGACTTCGTGTCAGTCAGCGACATTTTGCAAAGGCGTATCTGCTTTGCTGGAATACTAAACTGAAGCGTGGCTTCATGTAATTTCTGCCGTACCTTGGGACTTTTTCAGGATTTTTCGAAGTGCGAATATGTGGTCAGTTGTTGATTTATCAGTTCCAAAGCCACACTGATAAGGCCCGATCAGGATGGATAACACTGGCTTTAGTCTTTCACATAGCACACTCGACAGGACCTTATATGCGAGAAGGGTAAAAGGCTGATCCCGCGGTAGTTGGAGCACACAAATTTAGATCACAATTTTTAGCACAGGACATAATACGCTTAGATTTCAATCATCGGGCATGCACTCGTTAAGCTTAAACGCGCGTAAGATCTGGTGCATGCTCGTTATCAGATCCTCGCCACCGGACTTGAAGAGCTCTGCCAGAAGTCCGTCGACACCGGCTGCTTTATTATTTTTCAGCCTCGATATTGTTCTTCTTACTTCGGCTTGACTTGGTAGTGGTCAATCAAAGCCATCGTCGACAATTGGTGTGATACCTTCACGTGCGCTGACTCCCGGAACCAGTAGTTGCTGTAGGTGTTCTCTCCATACATGCAGCACACTCTTCGTATCTGTAACCAGATTTCCATCCTTGTCCTTACAGGAGGGGGAGACTATTACTGTAGCCTTTTTACTTTTAATTTTTGGTAAAATGTTCGGGCTTCACCTCTACCCTTGTATCGCTCTAAATTCTCGTTCTCCCGTGCCTTCATCTCATGCAGGCTTTCCATCAAGTACCACATGATCAATATGGTTTTTGATGTTTTGACCGGAGGATAGCCAAGTTACCTTGGCTTACCACTAGGCTGAATTTAGCGATCGATGGACCAAGAACATCTTCTCTTCCTATTTGTGCATTAAAATCTCCAAGGACGATTTAAACGCGGATTGTGGCTATTCAAACACTTACAGGAGTAATTTCTTTTTGTCTAAAGAAAAAATTTTAAACATAAAAGAACAATTAATGTTTTCAATGGCATTTGCCATTCATGAAATATAAATCAGTTTTATTTAAAAAAACTAGCAAGAATACATTTTTATGATAAAACTTAATTTATGACCCTATGATCGTTGCTAATTATACATGAATCGAATCTAATTTTATTATTGAGTGATTTATTGTGTTTCTTAGATAATATACTAGCTTTCCCGGCTCGCGTTGCTCCCCCCGTGCTTATAGCCTATATCACTTAGTGATAACGTAACATTCTACTATATATAAACTGACAAATTCACAAACATCTTTTTATAATATTAGTATGGATAAATAATTTGCATATGAAATTAAAACAAACAGTTGTTAATTTATATTGCAGAAAAGTAAAAGCACTAACGTAAAACAGGTTTCCATCTCAATGGTTTATTAACTTAAATAACAGCTGTGTTCCTAAGAAGAGGTTAACATCCTCCGCTTTTAACTAGTTGCAAATATTAGCGGGATTTATGTTTTTTCTCCTTTCGATTATAGCTAATTTTGTAACTTGTGAACACATAAGAGTAACTTGTCAAAATTTCATCTGCTTAAAGTGATGTTCCAAAGAGCCACCGGGTGACTACCCAAATTTAGTTACATCGGGTGGTTGAAGTTTTATAATTTTCATCGAATGTGAAATATTTGACCGATTTTAACATTATCTTTCATATAAACGCTTATTTCGTTATTTAATTCAGTTTGATTTTGTTTTCGAAGCAATGGACCTCTTCTTCTTCTATAGTTGCCTCATGACACCCGTTGCAATCGGCATTACGGGTATTCCGGGTCAATGTTTAGACGACCGTGTGATACGTGACACGCTTGTTTATATCACTTGAAATATTTCTTTTAATGATGATTCACGTCGTTGAATTAGTCGAAATATATGTTTTTCTTCTTCTTATTGGCAGCAGCAATTTAAATTTATCCATCATAAGCCGCACGTTGTAAAGAATTCCAAACGCTTAGGTATTTTCGCAAATAGTTCGACACACCAAGTTTAGATAACAGCTCTTTCACCTGGTGCATCCAACGAAGAGTTTATTGCAGAAGATTTTTGGAGCTGGAGAATTTTCATCCATTCATAAAATGTGTCCTCCAGCTCATGCGGTCGACTTCAACGCGTTGAATACGTCGATGTTCTTGTACAGCTCATGGTTCATTCGTAGACGGAAATCGTCTTTAACGATGATGGGTCCAAATATTTTACGAAGTATTTTTTTCTCACTCCCTCAATAGATTGATTCGCTTTTGTCATTACCCAGGATTCTGCGCTGTAGAGAAAGTAATGTAGGATCAGTGTCTGGTACAGTCTTTGTTCTTCGAGAGAGGGCTTATCATTAAATTGCTGCTTTGCGCATAGTTGCAGCGGTTTGCAACCAATACTTATCTCTTAATTTCCATTTTGTATATGGCGGAGCCAAGGTAGACAAAATCATCTACCACTTCAAAGGTAATACCGCCGCAAGCGAGTAGAAGTAGTGAGTAGTGTTCGTTGAAACAAATAAATTGGTTTTGTCCTTATTTATCACCAAACACACTTCTGCCGACTGCATCTCAATGCTTGGAAAGGCAGCAGTAACATCCTGCAATCCTTGGTCAATAATATCTCATTTCATCGGCATATGCTAGAGCATGTGACTTTTATGGGTTCATATTAAGGATGGTATCTTGCAGCCTTACACATGATCATCTCCATTTCGATGTTAAAGAGATCGCATGAAAGCTTATCGTATACTCTAAAGCCTCGCCTGGTGGAAAATGTCTCTTTTAGATTTTCGCATATTTTCACTGAAGACTCCGTGTCAGTCAGTGTCATCCCGCAAAGTTGTATTAGCTTCGCGGGGATATTAAACTCAATCATAGCATCTAAAAGTGTCCGATTCGGCAGACTGCCGAATTTGGATTTGTAGTCTATAAACAGATGTAAGGTGTCGATCAGCAAGTATCCGGTCGGTCATGGATTTACTAGGTCTAAAGCCACACTGATAAGGTCCAATCATGTTCGCTATGTTGGGCTTTAGTCTTTCACATAGCATACTAGACAGGACCTTGTATGCGATGGGTAAAAGGCTGAACCCGTGATATTTGGTACACACACTTGGAACACCTTTCTTAAGCACAGAACATAGAACACTCCGATTCCAATCATCGGGCATTCACTCCTTAAACCAAATCGTCTTTATGACCTGGTGCGTGCACATTACCAGCCCATCACCGCCGGCCTTAAAAAGCTCTGCCGGCAGTCTATCGGTTCCCGCTGCTTCATTGTACTTAAGCTGTGCAATCGCCGTGGTGATCTCGCTTCAGCTCTGTGTTGGATTGTTGATTGGCGTGATTTCCGTGCCGATGTGTATCGCGAACTTCATAATAAGGGTTTTTGTTTGCACCGCACATCACATGCTCGTCCGTAACGCTTAAGACTTGACTTCCATCGATTAATATGTGATCAATATGGTTTCATTTCTTTGAATCAGGGGATATCCTAGTTTCCAGTCTGAATTCGAGACGAATACAAAAACCAATGTGATGTAAAAATATATTGGATACGGATTGGGGCTATTCGCCCACTTTGAGGGTTAAACCGAGACTCTAAATGTCGAAGTCTCTTGTCGCCTATGCTTCCATATTCAAATTCATGTCTTCCTGGATGGCAGCTGTAAAATATGTCAAAGTTCTTTCGTCGTGTGCATCCCTGGTCCGTCGATCGCATTTCCTGTTTGACGGTGATGTCAGCCTTGTATATGTCAAGCACATTCGCCTATTGAATAGAGGTACCATATCTGGTGAGATTTCGGACAATCCATGTGGCTATCCTTAAATCATGGGGTCGTTGGGTTCTTGGTTTTCCTATTTTTCGTGTTATCATATTAGTTGTTTTACTCAAGGAGAGTGGCTTATTAGGCCACCGCACCCAATCCTGGTATATTGGGTCTGCCAAAGCTACTGAGGGAGTCTTTGTGTTGGGCTTCAGTAACTTCTGTTACCTATTTTCAAAGACGCATCGGTGGTAACATGTCATTTAGGTCAGTGGCATTTTCCGGGGAACACGTGATCTATCGAACAGTGTGAACTGCTTGGGGACCTCCAAAGAGAGATTCTCCAAGTGAATTACAATCGTAAAACACAAAGTAGAAAATCCTTGTGAATATATTTTCTAGTCACTGCCATTTTCTTCACTATTGTATTTGAACTTTATATAACACTTAAAAATAACTATTATTATTATCCAAAAGAACAATCTCATTTACAAGTTGAACATATTCTTCTATTTTTTTTAATGTAGTATATTCGGAATCTCAGACTTTTAATCACACTCAAGAATTGCCAACGATTTTTGGCTAATCACGCGATTAATATAAAATTTTATATCTCACAATCTAGAAGGTTAATAAAATTGGAGCAAAAACACTGGATCTTTATTCAACTGTAACAGTGTTTAAAGTGTATATTCAAGTCTTACAGCTTCAGTTCTTGAATGGCATATCGTCCAAAAACGTACAGTTAGCCCTTAATTTGCGGATGGTACTCCATTGTTTGTGCGAAGAACACGCCTTAGATTTTTTAAAGAACCCCGTTTTTCGTATTTAAGTATGAGAGTTGCGTTGTGAGTCTTTCCATGGTAAATATGTGACAGTTTAACACCAGTCACGCGTAATCTGTAAAACAGAACTGAAAAAAGTTCTTAATTAAACATTTTTAACATACCCTTGTTTCAATGGCTAATGGTATAAAGACGTATTCTCTACTTTCGATACAAATCAATAAAATGTGCGATTTACTAAAGCCGATCTAAGTAATCCCACTATCCCACAAAACATGTTGCCAAAAACATCGTTCGCAAATGTGTTTTAAGCTATCGTATACAAATTAAAAAAATACTTTTCTGGCAATACTTGTTTTTCTGTCTGACAGAGAATATTTCATTCAGAAGTGGCAAAACAAGTCACTCTGTTGTAAATACGTAAAAAAACTTGTAGATATATCACCAAAAACTAACGGGTTCAAGGTAAATCACTAGAATATTTCGAACTTAAAGCCACAACATGATTTGATACCAAGTTTACAAGTGACCTAGTTCTTGGTTCTTTAAATAACAACACTAATTCACACAGGAAACCCCTTCTCCCCCCCTCCATAGTTATGTGGTAACTGACAACCAAATGTGGAAAACAAAATCTCCAAGATGCTGTATGTTATGTTGGTGGTAACCATTCAATACTTTTTCATTTTGTTTTTCATATTAAGTAATAGAAGTTCTGCCTTCTGAATGTTGATTACAAGATGATAATGATGATTAAATGACATCTCATCGCATCTTGTGGAAAAATTGTGCTGATTCGTTGTGGTGGTGGCTCTGTGGTTGCGGTTCGTGGTCCCGGCCAGTTCATAATAAAAGTGAAGGTCGTCCGGTTTTTGTGTCGTTCAGTTAGAACATTACTAGTGGCTATGAATGTAGCTGTTAATTGAGAATTTGTGTTTAGTTTTTTTGGTAACTTTAGAACAGATGAAAATATCTATCGACGACAATTACATTCCACATTTTATTTATATTGTTGGCGCAGTCAGATATCTTGGAATTCATTCATTTTATTGAGGCTGAGAACATACAATATATATGAAGATATAAAAAAATTTTGTCAATTCACACTTGAACGGCTGGAAAATAATTATATTCAATCATCAATAAATTGCGTATAAATCAAATGTGACAATTCACTCTTGTATTCAGTAGTATTACAATAGCATTATTTACATTCATAAATTTGTTTAATCTTATGTGAATGTAATACCTACGTTGATTATTCTTTTGTTGCCGGAACTATCTATTCGATGACAAAATATATTGGTTTGTGTTTTTTTTTGGTAATATCCATTAACATATATGAAGTTGTTTCTAAATGAACATAACATAGGTGTCCAGAATATGCATCTTAAAATAGGATGTAAATTTGTTGTTTCTTCCAGAAATTAGAATTAAACATATGCGAATCTTGCATATATAATGCTAAAGTACCGAGACCACAATGTTAACAAAAAACAAAGCAAAAATTAAAATTTAATAAAATCTATTACTTCTAAGAATTGGAGCATTTAGTTAAATATTTAATAATTACTTTATTCAATCGTGATGCTTAAATGTTGGAAAGATGACTTTATATAGCATCACACCATCGGATCTGAAAAATACAAATGTCCGAATTCACCAATACTATACAAGTGTTCTGAATCTGGTGCTAATTTTTAGTTTAACCTTTACTACTTTACTTGTCCAACATAAGCCAATTTTTATTAATATGAGGCGAAAATGTTCGAATTCGTAAAAAAAATGTAGGTCCCATTGTGTGAGTCTTAAAATAGAAGCGTGTTAACCACGCAAATGTGAGTAGCTCTCCAATATCGCATTCATGGGATTAGGAGGAAAAGAAATCTTCGCATTATTGTCTTTCTCATGAAATCGGTTTGAGCCACATCGGTTGGATGGTTTCAAAGTCTGTAATAGACATAGACAGCGTCGTTTAATTCAATTTTCAAAGTGTTTAAATGCACCAAAATTGTACCCCTATCGATTACTTATATCCCACTGAACTTATATATCGATTCTATTTTGATTGACATGCTGTAGTTAAACAGCTGTGAGCCGTCAAACGCAACCTATGTTTAACAAGTGTTTTCTTTGCAAATTTTGTCTAAAGTTGCATTTGTCTCAATTAAATGGAAGACAAATGGTTTTATTTAAAGTTAAAGGACACCCATTCAAAAATCAAATTTTTATAAAATTTGCTCACACCGATCCAACTGCCCTAAACGTCTCTCTAATGGAGTCAAATGTATGACCGACCTCCAATATCTTTGCAACTCCAACAGTTTCTCAGAACATATCTACCTTCTATCTTAAAACCTTAACATGGTCCCTATAAATACGAGTAAAATTTAAAAACATAAAAAATATATAAATGGAGCAGATAAAATCCAATAGGAAAAATGTCGGAAGAAGCATTAGAAGCCCGGAACAAAGATTACCGCAATATCCCTGAGCACAATATGCGAAAGACATCCCGATTAAATACAATGAAGAAATTGATGTTTGCGCTTCTGTGTTCATCAGATCCATTGATTTCAAATTTACGCAAACCACAAGGAAACTAAAAAAAGTATGTCAATAATGATATTTTACACATCATGTCAACAATTCTGCACCTTTCACCTTAGATCAGCTATGCCCACTGCTTGAGCTCGCGAGCGAAAACAGCTTTTTGTACTTTAACATGTACACATAAAGAGCTTTGTGTTTTTACACATACACATGCAAATCATAAAGCGAATTACATCCCAGCCAACCATCGGAGTCCGCTAGGGTTACGCTCCTAGGGAGGCTCCGAAAGTAGTCCCAAAGGAGCATATCCGCTGGAGAAAAGAGCACGCTCAAAACATATGAAAAAAGCGCTCCCCAGGGACTCCCTAAATATGTGTTTTTGGAGTCCCTACATGCTCATATAGATACCCTGAAAGGGCTCCGTGCGGACTCCTTTTTCGCTTTTAATTTTTTTTTAAAGAGAAGTCCTAAAATCATCCCAAATACTCCTGTTTATTAATTAAAATCAATATTTTTTCTAATAATTTTATAAGTAATTTTTCATAGGAATATATTAATTTAAAATTAAATATAATTACAAAAGATGTTAATTAATTTACAAAATTAAGATAAAGTTTGAAGAATGGTAAAAACTAAAAATTATAATAATAAACATTAAAAAATTAACTTTTAAGATACAAGTTTGAAACCACTTTGCACTTTCTCGATTAAACTTCATTGCAGCGCCAGCAAACTTTTTGTTAAATGGGCCTAAAAATGTTAATAATAGTTTAAAATAATTTAGTATGCGTAGTAATTTACCTCTCAATGCATTTGTAATAATCACATCAATAGATTTTGGTTGTTTAGGTCCCTTTCCAAACAACACGCCTTCAAGACTATTATTCTGAGTTTATTTCAAATATTTTTTATACAAAATGAAGTATATGTATTTATATTTCGTTGAATGCTTTATAACTACGCTCCTAACACAATCCCATGTAGAGCACTTTCCGATGCACTCCGTAAACACTCCTAAAAGGAGCACTGTGGGAGTCCCTACACGCTCCTTTTTAAGAGTGCAAAGATAATATAATGACAATATGAGTCAACGCTCCTAAAATCATCCCAATTCGGAGCTCTTTCGGACGCCTCTTTTAGGTGCACTCCGTAAACACTACTCTGAGGAGAGCTGTGGGAGTCCCTACACGCTCCTTTTTTGGAGCTCTCCGAATTTGGTTGGCTGGGATTATTGCTTAAAATGTTTAATGATGTTTGGGAAAATGATTTTTCGTTTACTCAAAACAGCGTTGGCGAGCAAATCGCATACATTGATGTTGGGCATAGCAGCCTTAGATTATCTAGTAGTTCCAAATCGGAATATAAAACTGGTATTACTATTGTTAGTTTTGTAATTTTTTTTGCATTATAATAAAATTTTTGTTATGAAAACAACTGAAATATATATTATTATATATAAGACCAAAAAAAGTTATAATAAACATAGTATGTAAAGTATGATAAATCAACTAGTATATATGACATGCAAATGAGGACATTTTCCTATTAATTGATTGTTATTTATCCGGCGACAATGAAAATTGAGCGCAAAATATAAAACTTGGGAAATTTGATTTGACGAGGATGAAATTGTTCCCACTTGTGTCAAATATAACTTTCTGATAGCATTTGTATTGCGAGACGGGTATAAGCAAAAAATCAAAGATATCTGTAAAAATTACGAAAGAATGCAATTTATAACTGTCTTCAATTTTTGAACAAGTTAGTTTCACAAAACAGCGTTTTTTTTTTTAAATTTGCTAATATACATCACTATTGCATAACGGTACTACTTGTGCGCAGGAGATAATCTATTGCAAAAAACCAAGCCCCATGTAGTCATTGCTGTTTGAAATGTTGTTCTGAATACAAGAAGATATTCCATAAATTGAATCTGATGAAAGCTATTTAGTACTTTTCGCTTATAGTCCACACATCTGGTTGCACAACTTTTTTGGACAATTTGGCATATATCTACACGTGTAGTCAATAAATGTGACTATAAACAAAAAAAAAATATAAAAAGAGTATTATTTATTGAAAACATAAAAAAGCTATCCTGTTTACAAAACTTCAGTTATAAGAACCTGTTAATTTGCAAAAGATAATTTTTGAACTCTTCGGTGCATTGGCTTTTGGAAATGCTTTGTGAAGTAATCCATTTTTATCAGCACTAAAAATTCAATCAGAAGTTTATTCACTCAACAAATTTGGCAATTTTGAATTCAGTTGGCATTCAAATTCTTCGTCTAATCTGATGCAATTTCTTTGCTTTGATCATTAACTTGATAATTGCAATAACTGCTTTCTCATATTTTCTTTTTATGATGTTTTAAGAACTCTTAAAAATATTTTATTTGTATCACACTCTAATACAATAGGAAAGCACAAGAAAGAAAGTAAAAGTACTGCCCATATTGACAGTGTCATTATAACACTTATGAAATGTTTTTTTTTATTTGTCTATTGAGAACTTTCAATCACATATTATGCGAGTTTTTTAAAAAATATTGTAATTTTAGTGTGGACTATTTAATAATTATTTGATATAAATTTCTTGTTTTAAATGCGAACAGTTAGTGAAATATATGGAAAATTCAACTATATTTGAAACGGATTATATAAGAAACTGCATGTATGAAATTCAGTACCTATCGAAAACAAATGTATAGTTTATGCACTATATCAAAATTTCTCATATATATGTAATGGACTATTAGAGATTAGTATTGTAGTACTAATGAAGAGAAAGAACGTGAAATATCTTCAGAGGCATCATCAAAAATATTAGATATTGAAGCAATAAAAAGTTGTAATATACCGATTTTTTGAAACCGATGTTTTCCGGTCGGAATGAAATTTGCAAATGGTTATTAGCAGGGTAACCGGAAATATGCCCTAAAAATCGTGTTTTATGCGCATAAAATATAACCTGAAAAATGGCAAAATATGACCTTAAAATCAACAAAAACATGCTCTAAAAAATTAAAGTTGCGCAATTTTTTTCATATGAATTAGAAATATTTTTATTTAAAGTAAAAAAACAGGCTACAAATTAAAAAAAAAACAATGTTATTTTAAATTCAGACTTTGTAAGTATTTTTTGTCGATTTACATACACAAATGTTGAGTAAGTAAATAAAATAGAAATAAATATTTAAGTATTATTATTTAATGAACAATTAAAAAAATATCACATAAATTTATTTAACATTAAAGTAACAAAAATCTTAAACCATGTTTCCTAAGTATCACGGTGTTTTTGTATGTTGAGCATCTTATTTGAGATTGTTGTCGAAATAAACTACAAAATATTAAGATAAATTATCGAACAAAAAATGTTGTCTATTACAACGTAAAATGTTTTGTACAATGAGAATGATCTTTCGACATCCACAGATGTATTTTGATGTTAATGTTGGCGCAGATCCACACAATTCTTTACAAATACTTTTCACTTCTTCCAAGCTAACGTTTTTTGATATAATTTGATTAAATTTTTTTTTACTATTAAATTTATTTCGGAATCCTATAAATTATCTATAAATTTTAAAGTGTCTTCATTCACCAGAACTTGTTCAATAAGCGTAAGACCTGATGTTTGCAAATTTTTAATATGTTTTGCAATAAAACCGTAATTTGAAGCAATATAAATTAAGTCAGTTTGTCTAATTTGGGGGTCTGTCAAGACATCCTTTGTAGTTTCAATGGATTGTGCATCCTTATCGTTTAATGCACTTAGAACAACTAAAATATCTTCATAATTGTTGGCATAGTAGTTAATAGTAATGGAAGGTCTGGAAACATTTGTTTTAAAAGTTCCTCTCTACATGGAGCTTTTAAAAATACCTTCTTCACATTAGCAATAGTTTTATATCAATTTTTAATACATTCACACAATCGATGGACACCATGAGCAATACATGTCACATGCGTCACTTTCGGAGAAAATGCCACTATAGCTTTTGCAGCCTTTACCATGTATGGAGCTACATCCGTTACAAAAAGCAAAACAATATTCTTATTGTAGTTGACGTCCAGATTTTTGATGGCGTCGTCCCACAGTCGAGGAATTGTTGAGTAATTAGCCCTTTCCAAGTATGTAGTAAAAATTTCTCACTTGAAATTTCCTTAATACACCTGCTAAAATTTTTGCCACATTTCTGCCTGTTGAATCTATAGTTTTATCGATTGAGATCCAGATAAATTGATTTTTTAGTTTTGTTTGTATATTGTCCATGCAATCGTTGTATACATTTTTAAATGTTTAGTTCGAAGAACTGTTTCGGATGGCACTTGGTAGTCCGTGTATTCCTCAAATAGTGTTCTTATATTTATACCATCACCCGTAGGGATGAAGGTATATATCATTTGATACGACCCAAAAGTGTAACACATAGAAGGAGTGACTTTAGACCCCAGGTTTCTTTGAACCAAATTCGATTCATGACTTTTTAAGTCGTTTGAGCCATGTCCGTCTGTCTGTCTGTCTGTCGGGTGGCTGTCCGGCTGGTTCGCACGATAACTTTCGAAAGACGCAACCAAATGTTTTGAAATTTAGCACGAGTTATTATTTTTTCAAAACTACTTACGGTATTGCAAATGGGCTACATGGCCCCGCCCCTTCTGGTACCTCCCATACAAATACATCATTCCCCTTCTGGTACCTCCCATACAAATCTACCTTTCCGCCCACTATAGAGATGGAGAAATAATATCAATAAATTAAACGTGATCGTACCCAAATTCTATTTTGAGTAAAGCTATAACAAGATAAAGTTTTAGAGAAAAAAATTGGAAGTCTATTCACGCCCCATCTGGTACCTCCCATACACATCTGGTACCGCCCACTTTAGAAATCGATTAATATTATTAAAAGACCTAACGCGATCGTGCCCAAATTCTGTATTTGGTAAAGTTTAAGCAGGATAAAGTTTTGGAGAAAAAATCTGGAAGTCTAGACACGCCCCTTCTGGTACCTCCCATACAAATGTACCACTCCGCCCACTTTAGAAATAGGGTAATAATATCAATACACTCGACACGATCGTGCCCAAATTCTGTATTTTGTTATATTATAACAGGACAAAGTTTTGGAGAAAAAATTGGAAGTCTAGACACGCCCCTTATGGTACCTCCCATACAAATGTACCTTTCTGCCCACTTTTGGGATGTAGTAATAATATCAGTACACCCAACGCAATCGTGCGCAAACTCTGTATTTAGTAAAGCTATAAATCGATTAATATTATTAAAAGGCCTAACGCGATCGTGCCCAAATTCTGCATTTGGTAAAGTTTAAGCAGGATAAAGTTTTGGAGAATAAATCTGGAAGCCTAACCACACCCCTTCCCGTACCTCCCATACAAATGTACCACTCCGCCCACTTTAGAAATCGAGTAATAATATCAATATAATAGAAAATTATTTGTTTTACTGAGGGTAAGGGTAAATGTAAGTTGGGTTGCCCGACTGAAACTTTCTAACTGGTCTTAATTACAAATCGGTTAATTTCAATAACTCAAGACTTAAACAATATCTTATATTGGGTGATGGTATTTATCAGTCAGTTCAACTGACTGAAATTTCTGTACTGGTTTTATGTTTTGTTTACTTATTGAATAAGAAAGCGCGAATAACAGGAATAATAAACTTTTAACATTTCACAATTGTGTAAAACATGTAGTAGATTTGGCTGTTACATTTTAAATAACCAAAGTTGAAGACACTTGTTTTTACGAAATAAAAAAACAATGTGAAAAACAAAATATGCTTAAAAAGGGATATTTTTGAAAAAATATGGCTTAAAAAATATAAATTATGCTTTAAGAAAGGAGTTTTTTTTTAAATTATGCTCCTAAAACCAAAATTTGCCGAAATATGACTTTATGGGTAAAATATGCCAAAATATGCTCTAACAAATAGGTCTCAAAACACTTGTAGCACCACGAAACATGTAAATACATTACCCATTTGTTAATATCTCGTTGTAAAAAAAAACATGCTGTAGCATATTGGTCAACAAGTCTTTGAGTTAGAGGTGATCAAAATTTGTCATTTTGATCTACGAGTTGTTTTTTCTCAACCATGTAACAAGCAGTTTATGATAGATATTTCTCGCTTTTTTAGAAAAAAAATTTTAATTTTTTTTTCAAAATCAACAACTTTTTTGATTTTTTTTCAAATTTGCATCCTCATTTTTTTTTGTTCGAATGAAAGTTTTGTCTTTTGCTTTAAGAGCTATTTGGCCGCTTAGTGAGATGGGAGTGGGATATCTATCAAATAATTATTTTGTAATTCATAACAATGCTTTTTTAATTTTTTTTTCTATTATTGTGTAAGTGTTTCCAAAACCATAAAAATAAAACTTATACTGAGAAACTAGACAAATTATTCTTTCCGGCGGTATGTAACATACCTAACTAAACTAAAATTGCATACCCTCGATACTGTAATACATACAATATGTTAACGTCAGGAATAAAATCATAAATTTTCTATTCTTTTTTGACAAATTAAAAAAAAAATTAATTTTTTTTTAAAACTTTGAACCCTTTATTACTTTATTTTTGCTCAAACGAAAGCTTTGGATTTTTCCTTATCGACCGCCATTAATTATCCAAAAATTTTCCTGAGTCTTTTATCTGGCGGTCGAACTCACAGAGGACCGACCCTTCCGAATTTTAATGCAAATTTGGTGAATTTTTTTTTATAAAATTTACTATTATTTCCACATTTTGTGACCAATTTGTGATTTTCATGTCTCTATGAAAAGGTGCTACCGGCAAAACTTGGAATATTCACATAAGATGATTGGAGATGATGTGAAGTTATGCACGACAATATTATGAAACATTGTTTAGAAAGGGATCTTTTATTATATTTGTGTTATTTTAGGCAGATTAGTAAAAAATAAGTAAACATATTCAAATTTTTTCTACGTTTTCACTGTAAATATGTTTTGATTTAAGAATAAGAATAAGACCCTACTAATTTAGTTGCAAGGTAGTGAAACAAGTATAAATACAGTTATATATACCTAAAATCCAACATTTATGGTCCAGTATCCATTTAGCTTGCCCATAAATGTTGAAATGCCTGCAATACAATGCTCCTCCCAGTTCTACCTATCGACAAGATGCAATGTCTTAATACAGCAACTATTCATGGCTCGATCAGTCACAGAAATTATTATCAGCGCTCCACACCTTTACAGTGAACCCCACACAATAGAAATTGGGTTATATTTTAAAAATATTTACTTATTTTAAGAATTTTTAGTTTGTACATATTTGTGAATTTTTTTAGGTTTCCATCCATTTAACCCATTTGCAGCCAACAACTTAATTGAACATTTACAGTTTTTAATGGATAACAATTTCAAGAAATTACAATTAGCGAGCAGTAATTTTTTATAAAGCCCAACAACAAATGTAGACAGCTACGGTAGATTTTATAAACAACACATACAAAATTGCATTCAAATCCTTAAAAAAAATTATTTGAGATAATCATTGACTTTTTTTTACATAATTTATAAAGATTTCACCGGAATTCATTGTCATGTTAATTTTCTAAAAAAAATAGCTCCGATAACTTCATCCAACAAAAACCAAATTTTGAGAGACAATTTTGGAACTATCCTGCTCACGAATGGCCAATGGTATTAAGGAACAATTTTGGGAATAACACAAAACTAAACAAGGTTTCATTTAAGTCAAGAACATCGATGGCTTCCGTGCAAATGAGGCCAACCTAATATACATGAATTTTGATAGTTTTTTTGCAAAGAAGAAATGTGTCGAAGATTCTACAATGCCTTGCAAGCTTATAATGTTTGCCATTCATAAGCAATATAAATTTACCTTAAATGGCTAATTGACTGCGTCTAGTCTAATTGTCTACCGATGCCCATATGTGATGGTCGTGTGCTTGTCTGATTCGTCTGGTTATATTTATGTCTATTACTTAATGATTGCCAGAAACCAGTTTCTTTTCACTTTTTTGACTAGCACAATAATGAAATATGGTTTGTATAAGAATATTTAAAGGATAAATAATGCATAAGCCACCATTGTGAAAATTCGCTTAGAGATTCACGTGAATGTCATAATTTTGTTTTTATTGTAGACTAATTTGTTATTCCGAGTGGAACGAATTCGAACTCGAAAATCGTTATGTGACTTAACTTGCAAACTACATACACTTTATCGAAGACTCCTACACATCATGGAGGTTCAGTGTGCTAAGTGTTCTTTTGTAATATCGCTACACATAAATGTGATGTGTGGATCTGTATGACACAATTTTTTTTTCGTTTACGATTATGTGTGGTAGGAATTGTATATAAAAAATACAGTTGTATATAAAATTTTATATAAATCAGCGATTCTTCTAGTAATACATCCTTAATCACTGAGTTATATAGGAAAAGTTTTAATTTTTAACGTGGAAAAGCGAATTGAAAACGTACCTAAATAAACATACTTGTGATATCTTTCGTACTATGCGCAGTTGCGCAAATTAGTAAAACACCCGCAAGCAAACCTTTTCGATGGATTCGCTACCACATATGTTATATAATTACACATAAAAGAACATTTGACGAAGTAAAAGACTTGCCATCCAACACAACTGCTGTACTTTTATCATCTTGATCGCGTTAATTGTGGAATACAGCTCGTTAAACTCTTGAATTATACGACGTAAATATTCTCCGATGACGATGTTGAGCCTGTAATACTTCATGGATTATTTTTTTTTTCTCGAATTCTGCCAAAACAAATGTGCCCGCTTATGTCTTTATCTAGAGTTCTGTGCTATACATCATGACATTTAAATTTTAAAACCAATAACACTATGTCACAAAATTTCAAAAGTTTCTGTATCCCGGACATTTAATAATATATTTTAATGTAAAATTTCATGCTGAATTCAAATCTGCTCTCAGATATTTGGAAAGTAGAACAGTTTTTGAGATATGGTCAAATTTCCATTTTTAGTGTTTTGAAAAAAGGTAGGTCTACTAAAATGTCATTTTCTCTGGTTTTTGTTCACCGATGTCACCGAGCTGTGACGAAAATAAAAAATAATAAAATTATTTATTAAAAAAACGATAGCTGATTAAAATCCTATCATAAATGACGAAGTTATGGCACTTTAAATTTAGATTTTTGTAAAAATTTTAATGATTTTTCAAGTTTTCGCTGCCTTTAATTAAGTTTTTTTCCGTGTTTCCGTAAAATTTGCTCCGGTTTCAGACCATTACATGAAAGAATAATTTGTTACAAAAATTTGTTGCCCTTGGTCATCAAAATCGGTTGAAAAATAAACGCTACATTCACAATTAAGTGCACATACCTCTTCTTGAGAGTAGTAGTAATTGTTGTTTTACTTGCTTTCCGAAAAATAACTTTACATTTTTTGTTAAACAAGTCACATAGGAAAATCTAAAAAAAAAATTGGGTTATTTTCCCAAATGCTGCAAATGCGGAAGTGTTTGTTATCCGATTTTGATGACCAAGGGCAAAAAAATTTTGTAACACATTATTCTATCATGCAATAGTTTGAAACCGGAGCAATTTTTACGGAAACACGGAAACAAACTTAATTAAAGGCAGCGAAAACTTGAAAAATCATCAAAATTTTAACAAAAATCCAACTTTGAAGTGCAATAACTTCGTCATTTGTGATTAGATTTTAAACAACTATTGTTTTTTTAAGAAATAATTTTATTATATTTTATTTTCGTCACAGTTCGGTGACATCGGTGAACAAAAACCAAAGAAAATGTCATTTTAGTAGATCTACCTTTTTTCAAAACACTAAAAATGGAAATTTGACCATATCTCAAAAACTGTTCTACTTTCCAAATATCTGAGAGCAGATTTGAATTCAGCATGAAATTTTACATAAGGATCAACTATTCAGAAGTCGGGATCAAAAATTTGTTGCATTGTGTAATTAGCAAGCAGTAGTCGTCTACTGATTTGCAGACTGATATAGTTATTTTTATTTAAGTTGGATTTAAATGTTCACGCAGCGATACAAACGAGTAGATTCTTTGTTCGTTGAAACTAACAAGTTTGTTTTGCTCTCGGTCTCTGTTAGACCCAATTTAGCTCATTCATGCTGAGTTCCTGAGAAGGCTGCATTGACATCTCGCAGTTTTCCATTAATAATACTTGCGTATTTTCATAGAATAAAGCCTAGATTATAATAGACATAACTATAGGACACTGGGACCGGCCGTGGCATAATGGTTAGAATACGCAACTACCATGCAGGAGATCACAGGGTCAACTACTGGCTCCAGTCATCTTAAAAAAAAATCTTTCATTGTCGCTTCCCCTCGAATGTTGTCGACAGCAACTTCGCATTATTAGTGTCTAGTCAATCGGCATGTCTAGTAAGAGCTCAAACAGTTACGTTCGCATTCGTCGATAAACAAGTAGGTGCCGTTAGTTGTGAATCTAAAAATAGAAAGCGTATTAATTCACAACAACGCGAGGTGTAAAGGAAATTAAGTTTTTTTTTTGTAAAGGACACTGAGCCGTTAAGGTCTTTACATCATACTGGTAGATAACAAAGGAGGACACTTGTAGACAGAGTGACGATGAGATGGAAATTAAAACCATTAAGCATTTGCTCTGCTATTGCTTAGTTCTTCATAGATGTGAAAGTGCATCATGGAAAATGTAATGAAGCTCACTCACTAACTTTGTGAGTTGGTTTTCAGGTAGAAGACCTTAGTGTATTCATGTATGTCATGTCTAATCTTACTACTTTATTTATATAAACATAAAGAAAATTCCTCTTTTTTCTTCTAAACTTCTTCGTGACAAATTCTATTCTACTCCAAACTCCTTAATTTCACTCCAAATAAGACAATTACAATAGACAACAATGTCCACACGAATATTTTTTGTTCAACACCACAGGTGAAAGTTCTATTCTCTTGTCATGTAAGGATTATGACTACTGGTAAAAATTCAAAACTAGACAAAAATTAGAGTTGAAATGTTAATGGCGCGTAATTGCAAAGAACTTCTATAAATGTTACAAAACCTTCTAATAAAACACATTTTTTCTCATAGTTTAAAATGATATTTCTTAGTTAAAAATATTTTATATTTGTATATGTTTTTTATTTTCAGAACTTTTTGCACGCATAACTGGTTCTCAGCGCCTGTGGGGTCATCGAATTGGAATTAATAAAGCCTGGCAAGGTTCAAATCCCTATGTGATGTTGTTTGACCCTGAAACCGTAGAGGTGAGTACATAAAAAGTTAATGTTAAATATTTCAAATTTTTGTAATGATGTTGAGGGCCCAAGTGGTTGCTAATCTTTATGGATAACTAGCTGGGTTCTTCATCCAAAGTTATTGGTATAATATGTATTTGTTAAAAAAATACTTCTATCTTTTATGTTACTTTATGAATAACACAGTGCGACAAAAAACAACCAGGGAAATGATACTATGTTTCTGGTAGGTGCTGCTGAGCACAATAAGAGTTTGTGTTCCAAATTTCTCAAAACCCCAAAATCTGGAGTTACGAGTAAAAACCGATTTTTCGTACCTTTGCGCAAGTAACGCGGGTAAATATGAACAGATCTTAAGTTTCTGGAAAGAAGAGACTTTCAAACGATATATATAGTTTGTTTTTAATAAATGTGCAAAACTTCACTATATGATTGCAAATAAAAAAGTAAAAAATATAGCAATTTTAAGCTATAAAATTGTCTGTCCTTCCTCTGGAAATACCCATCTACATTCGAACTTCTCTATAACGTAGTCATTGGGGATAGCAGAGGTTCGACTGCTAATAATATTAAAAATTTTGCAATACAAAAGTTAAGCAAACAGAACTCAATTGTTGTTATAATAATAAATAAAACGGCAATTAAAGCTAAGATTACTAAACATCGATTTCACTGTGGTATCAAAAGTTTCCACCCTTTTAAATCTCCGGGACCCGATGGTATTATACACATCCACGTATTGACGCTCTGGCTTTTAACACTCTTCAGAGCCTGTCTGCAGTTGATACACAAGCCATCGAGATAAAGAATCTACAAAACTGTATTTATGTCATAACTGTGGACTAGGTGTAAACCCGGGTAAAAAAGATACAAAATACAAAATACCTTAATTTGCCAAACCCTGACAAAATGGAGTAGCACTTACACTTTCTGATAACACAAGGAAACAATGTATTTGTTGATTAAGAACTGAATGTTGTTTTTAAGGTTATTTGGGACGCTGAATCCAAATCTGCACTTGGGTTTTTTCAAATCAAGTTTCATACAAAAATCGCATTTTTTATATGTGTGTTTCTGTGGAACTGCAACTTAAAAATGCGAGCCCCAAAATGTAAACTGGTTATATCACTATGTTATAAAAACCTTATTTTACGGATCGACAGTTTAGTGGCCCACGTTAGAGAGGGCAGAGCAAGGACTGAAATTCGAGCGCAATATGTAACTTCTGGCAAATACTTCAACTACTACTGCACTGTTCACTGTCCTTAACTGGTTACCCCAGACATTGAGACAGCGAACACCGCACTGCGCTTAGGCACCACGAGAGCATGGAGGCACAGGGACTATGGCTAGATACTAGGATCGGGGGCGGTAGCCTAATATGCCACTCTCCTTAAACAAAACAATTTCTATGAAAACACGAAGAAAATAAAAAACAAGAACCATCCCAAATGTTGACGACCCCCGCAAACGATATAAAGACCACGATTTAAGGATATGCACCTGGAATGTCCGAACTCTATACAGAGATGGTGCCCCTATCCTACGGGCGGATGTCCTCGACAAATACAAGGCTTACATCACCGCCATACAGGAAATTAGATGGATGGGACAGGGATGCACACGACGAAAGAGCTGTGTCATCTTTTACAGCTCCCTTGCAGAAAGACACGACTTTGGATGTGGATTCATAGTCGGCAAGAGACTTCGACACCTGGTCTCGCGGTTTAACCCTGTAAGTGACCGAATAGCCACTATTCGCACATTACGCTGGCTTGTGTACCTGCCCCGACGGAAGACAAAGACGATGACATTAAAGATGCATTCTATGAGCGCCTGGATGAGATATATGACCGCTGCCCTGCATATGACATTAAAATTATTCTGGGAGATTTTAATGCTAAAATAGGAAGGGAAGATGCTTTTGGTTCAGCAGTTGGAAAATTCAGTCTACACAACAACACCTCCGATAACGGATTCAGACTGGTTAGTTTCGCGTCGGCAAGAAACATGGTTGTGAGTGGAACCAAATTCCCGCATAAAGATATCCACAAGGCAACCTGGATATCTCCCGATCAAAATACAAGAAATCAGATTGATCACGTGGTAATTGATGGAAGACATGTCTTAAGCGTTATGGACGGGCGTGCTATGCGCGGTGCAAAAATTGACTCGGATCACCACGATTAAGTAGTGCTAAAGTGCACTCGCAATCAAACGCAAAGGAAGATAGACATCACAAAGCTGCATACCACCGACCAACTCTTTCAATTACTCCAAACAAACCCCCCTAGTTCCCGACATACAGTGCACTATGGTTTTTTTTCCGTTTTTTTTGGCATAAACTCTAATTTAAAACCAATTGAATTGAAATATGGTTTGAATACATATTTTAGGCTCCCAAGATGACCTACCAAGTTTCAAATAATTTGGGGCACTATTTCATATAGCTGCCATATAAGCGATCTGTCCGACATGCAGCAAGGCTTTATTAAACATTTTTGTTTTTTATTTTCTATTATATTTAATCAAAAAAAAAAACAATAACTATTATTCAAATTCACATTTTAGTATTCATCTCCATTATTAGTGCTTCATTCTGAAAGAAAAGATACATTTAACAACATTTTAAATAGGTTTGGTTATGTTATTTACTATAGAAGTTACTCAATTTTCTTCAAGTTTAAAGTATTCATCTTCTGAAGCAATAACCTCAAGTCCATCCAGTTCGTCATAATCTTCGTCGGACGAGTTCTGTGTGGAATCTGGATCATCATTTTCACATTGAATTTCTAAATGTGGTGCTTGTAGTAGAGATATAACTTCTGCTGGTATAGTTTTCTTTTTGATTGTATTTGGTCGTTCTTTTAAATAGGTACTGGAAAGCAACGGATCAGAAGTATCCATTGATCTATTGAAAACGTCTGTAATATTGTCTAATCGACTGCATTTTCTAGCGTGGCCTCTTCTATCGCTCTTATATAATTTATTTCGGGATTCTGATGCATGTTCCCCAAGGCATCCAACAGGAACTAAACAAGTGTCTATTATTTGGTACCCATGCACTAAGACTTTGTGGACAGTAGGCGACATCGGATACCAAGGATATTTTTTCTGATATGCCACAAAAACTTTAGCACAGAAGTCTTTAAACTTTTCCGAGTTTATTTCGTACTCGCAGTTTATTGTTATTAGAATTGTATGAAAACTGTAAAATATCATAATCCAAATCAAGAATTGATGACAGTAAAGCTGCATTGGAAAATGCTCTTCTCGCTGTGTTGCCGTCATTGGAGTTTCCACTGCCATTTGAAAGAGGCTTGTCCACATTTAGGCCCATTTCTTTCATCATTTTTAATTGTAAAAGTCTTTTTCGTTCTTTTAGTTTAAGCTTATCGCAGTCCTTGACATGCCACTTTTTAAGCTCAATTCTATATGAGATTTTTAAAACAAACTCGAAAAAGCGGATCCAAGCATGTAAAGGGCTGATTCCATATTGAAGAGCGTGTGCGTTAGCCATAAAAGCCTTCGAGTTTATATCTTTAATGTTGAGCAATTGTTTTGGCTTCGCTCCACAGATTGGGCAAGACTGACAAGAGTTGGTGCCTGACAATATGTTTAAGACTTTTCCATCTATTAGTGTCATGTGGCCAATATACTCGACATATATATATTTTTCTTTAAATTTATACAAATATATTTGCATGTTGCGAATCTGGGCATCCAAATTTTCCTTTTCTTTTAATATCAGGGAGGTAGTTTCCTTAATGAACTCAATCTTCAATGGGCGGCAAAATCTAACAGATTGCGGAGTCTTATTGAGCCAAATAATTTGTTGCGTTTCATTTATCAATTTCAATGGGACAATTGTAGTAACAAACAGTGAACTGTCAGTTGAAGGACTATCATGGATCTGGAAACGCTGTTTGTATAAACTCTGGCCGGACGAACCATTATATCCATAGCTGAAGAATAGCTTGCAATGTACCACGTTGGAAAATGTTTCTAAGACCACGTGTTGCAATTCAAGAATGCGGGATGATGTGTGATCCAAAAGATTTTGCAATGATACAAGTGCCTTATTTTCAAAATATGCAATTCCTTTTGGCCTGAGTTTTAATTTGGAACTAAGTACGGCCGGATATGCCGGGTATATATCACATCCGTGAATTTCTTTGTATATTTATATATTGTCGTTTTGTGAATCCATTTTCCATTAAAAATGCAAGCGCACTGTCAGCTGACATTTGTTTGGGCTCATCCGCAAAAAGCTTATTTTTTATTTCATTAATACTCTCACAACTCGCAGCTGCTTTTAAAACAACAGCCAAGTCTTTTTCGTTAGATTTTTTAGCTGAAACTGTGGCAGCATGTATGAGTAAGGGAGATAAGTTGTTATTCTCCTCTGAAAGTTCCGCGGCTAATTTTCTTTTCAGACGAGGACCAGGGCTTTCGTAATCACATTTTGGGCGACCCACTTTATTTGTCAATGCATAATGACCAGTGATTTCTATGAATAGGCTTTTCCCAAGCCAATTTGCGTGCTTTCTCTTAAATCTTTCTACAGTTGAATTACATTTAGGCAAGTGTTTTTTTAAATAATTGACAAAGTCTTTTACTTTTTCATTTATCGACTTTATGGTTTCGTTATCTAAATGTTTTTCTGCGATGACACTCAATATGTGCTGCTGTACAGCGTCTCCTGAGCGATTGTTGTTGCTCCAAATGTCAACCAGCTCAGCACGACTGAACACATATGGTACTAGAAAAATTTGATTTTTTCGAAAACGTGTGGATTCGGACAAAAAGGATTAGTTTCTCATTAATCTGCACAATTTGGTTAATAGTTTATCACTTACAACATTTTGCAACGCTTTGCCATGCAAAAGTACTGATCCACGAAACACAACTAGACTTGTTAAGCTCGTTCTAAAAATACACATAAACAAAACACGGTACAATTGGACAAAAACACATAACAACGACACAAACATTGGTAAACTATAGTTTAACATACCTGGACAATTGTTTTCCATATTTATTCACTTCACTTTTGTGTAAACTTTCGCCAGAGCAAACAATCAAAGTCGCAAAATTTTTCCCGCCAATTTCATACAAAACAGGTGGTACATAATCAGCTGACTTTAACAGCGCGCAAGCAGAACAGTATTGCTCCACATGTTATAGTTTAATATTTTTTTATCTGGCTAGGGTTTTTAAAAATAAAAAATCAACAAATTTTTAAAATACTAAACAAAAAAAAAATTGACTTTATGCCAAAACTAACGGAAAAAAAACCATAGTGCAGTGGCAGCATATAGTGAATTATATGACCATTGCCGCAACGACCGTACTGTGTTATAAAAACCACGCTCAGACAAGCCCCGGTACGATGATGAATGTCGCGAAATGTCTACAACAAGGCAAAACTGCAGCCAATGGTGACGTGTGCGGTGACGAAGCCTTATAAAGTGAAAAGGAGGGAGATGAAACGCCTGTTCAGACGAAAAAAGCGTCTGTGCAAGAAAAGAGAGAGCCAGGATATCAAAAACTACAGGTATAGAGGTGAGGCCCGAAAGTTCTACCAAAATGTAAAGAGTAATGGTTTTGGAACAGGGATCCCCATTTGTAAAGACAGAGACGGAAATCTGGTCACGGACACTCAGAGTGTGCTGCAAATATGGAGGGAACACTTTCAATCTCTACTCGTTCCCGAAGGCAGCATAAGTGACGAAATCGCACCAATCATCGACGATGGAGTAGACTGTCCACCACCGAGCCAAAACGAGATTAGCACGGCAATTGCACGGCTTAAAAATAATAAAGCTGCGGAAGCCGATGGACTGCTGGCAGAGCTTTTTAAAGTCGGCGGGGATGAGCTGTTAACATGCATGCACCAGCTCATAAAAACGATTTGGCTCAGGAAGTGCATGCCCGATGGAGATTGGTATCCCCGCAAAACTAATTCGACTCTGCGGGATGACACTGACTGACACGAAGTCTTCAGTGAAAAATGGCAAAAATCTGTCAGAGCCATTTTCTACCAAGCGAGGCTTTAGACAAGGCGATAGTCTGTCCTGCGATCTCTTTAACATCGTAATGAAGATGTTCATGCGGATGGCTGCAGTAAACAGAAATGCTACCATCATCAACAAAAGTCACATGTTGCTCGCGTATGCTGATGATATAGGTATTATTGGACGTGGATTGCGAGATGTTACTGCGGCATTTTTGAGCATTGAAAAGCTGAAGTAAACGAGGACAAACCAAGTTATTTGTTTCAACGAACAAAGAGTCCACTCGTCTGGGACAACTATAACTTTGAAGTGGTGGATGATTTTGTCTACCGCCATAAACAAATATAATAATGTCAGCTGGAAATCAAAAGACGAGAACAGATCGTACACCGCAGCTACTTTGCACTAAGCAAGCGATTTAACGACAAAGCGCTCTCTCGAAGAATAAAGATCCAGCACCAGACTCTAAACCTACCTGTTTTGCTCTACAGCGCAAAATCCTGGGTAATGACACAAGCGGATCAATCTATTCTGCGCTAAGCAAGCGATTTAACGACAAAGTGCTCCTTCGAAGAACAAAGATCCAGCACTACCAGACTCTAAACCTACCTGTTTTGCTCTACAGCGCAAAATCCTGGGTAATGACACAAGCGGATCAATCTATTTTGGGAGTCTTCGAAAGAAAAATACTACGCAAAATATTTGGACCCATCATCGTTATCGGCGAGTACCGTCGTCGAATGAATCATGAGCTGTACAACTACATCGACGTAGTCAAGCGCGTTCAAATAGACCGAATACGCTGGCTTGGTAACGTTGTACGAATCAACGAAAACGCTTCGGCTTGTAAAGTCTTCGGCAATAACTCCGATGGATGGACCAGGTGAAAGAGCTGTTATCTAAACTTGGTGTGACGAACTATCTACGGATCGCAAAAGACCGAAGCGCTTTAAATACTTTTCTATGTGCGGGGACCGGCCGTGGCATAGTGGTTAGAACACGCGACTACCATGCGGGAGATCGCAGGTTCAAACCTGGCTCCAATCATCTTAAAAAAAGAAAAAATAAATAAAATTTTTCTTTCATTGTCGGCTCCCCTCGAATGTTGTTTGACAGCAACTTCGCAGTACTGAGCGTCGATTCAATCGTCGTGTCTAGTAAGAGCTTCTCAAAACAGTGACGTTCGCATTCGTCGATAAATAAGTAGGTGCCGTTAGTTGTGAATCTAAAAATAGAAAGCGTGTTATTTCACAACAACGCGAGAAGCTATCCCATACCTCATTCATGGGGTGCAAAGGGAAATTAAGTAGAAGTAAGTATGTGCGGCTACTGATGGATAAATTTCTGTTGTTGCTGCCATTTAAGAAGAAGAAGAAGAAATAATGAATGAATCATTCAAATAATTGGCTAAAGGAATAGTCGCAAAAATTTAAGTGAATATTTTGGTTGTGCGATGTGAAGTAATTTTTCGAAATTTATTCTTTAGTTGTAAAAAAAAAGAAAAAAGGATAAAACTGTAATTATCGCCCAGACGAAGTGCCAAAGGTAGAGTTATTGGGTTTTTAGAAATTCGAACATTTAGGGGTAAATGGCTTAATTTCATAAGAAGATCTTTCTGAGGGTTCCTATTCCGATCACGCCGAAGAACATATTAAAAAAAAACCTTTAATTCAAGTAGGGTAGTTCAAGTGGGGTTGAGCCCACCATCTGGTCAGACCTTCTCTATGATACTTGAGGTAAAACACAAACAGGTTTCTGTCAAATACAGCTGTGTAATCGATAAACAGATTGTAAGTATCGATCTGTATTTCTTGTCTTTTCCAGGGTTAGTCGTAGTGTAACTATCTGAATAAGATCTATCAATCGTAGATTTACCGGGTCTAAAGTCACACTTATAAGGTTCAATCAGGTTCGCTAATGTGGGGTTAGGTATTTCACAAACCACACCTAACGGGACCTTGTATGCGATGGGTAAAAGGCTGATAGTTGGTGCACACACTTGGATCGCCTTTCTTAATCACAGGATATAGAACACTCAGATTTAAATCATCGGGCATGCATTCCTTTAGCAAAATGGTGATGATGATCTTGTGCATGCAAGTTACAGACTCATCGCAGCCGGTGTTAAAAAACTATGCTCTGCAGTGCATCGGCTCGGTGGTGAAAAATCTAGTCCTTCGTCTATGATTGACATGATTTGGTCTCTTGTGCTGCCTTCAAAGCAAAGTACGAAAATGTTTCCTCCATATTTGCAGCACAGTCTGTGTGTCTGTAACCAGATTTTTATCACCAGATTTTTATCACAGGTGGGGATTCCTGTTCCTGTCCAAAATTCTTGCTATTTACCTTTTAGGCTTCATTTCCATCCCTGTACTTTTCGATATCCCTCTCTTCTCCTTCATAGTTGCTTTTTCTTCCTGAAGATCACGTCAGAGCAGGCGAACCCCTTAGGAGAGCCGTTGTGGTGATCTGTTACCTTACCTTCTGTTACCTTTCCCTAAGCGCATCGTTGGTAGTATGTCATTTAAGTTGCTTAACATTGAGCCTTCTCAAATTTGCTATCACTGAACGGACGTTGTGAGCTGCTTGGGGGACTCCGCGGAGTAATTCTGGTTATTTCCAAGTGTATAACGATCAGATAACTCAAATTAGATAGTTCCCCATTCCCAGATCATGAAATTAGGCCACAAGAACATGATACTAGTACTTGTAAACATCCAGTATAATTCATATTACATATTTAAAAACATGAGGCGATTTAAAGCCAATAAAATGATGTTTATCCCTGTTATATTGTGCTTTGTGCTGATTATGTTCTTCGAATTTCTAAAAATTTATTGTGTTTAACTTAACCGCATTTGTTATAAAAAGCTTTATTCACTTTCTTATTATTTAGCCCATATTAAACAGTCAAAAGTTCATTGACAAAAGTGGAGATTATTACTATTTGCGACCCTGGTTGGGTACTGGTCTCTTGACTAGTTATGGACGGAAATGGCACTCAAGAAGGAAGGTAAATACGTCTGCCTCTATAAGTTTTTAATTAACCTTTGCCGCCAAGTTATTAACCATACTTTTAATTTTACGTTAGATTTTAACACCAGCTTTCCATTTCAAAATCTTGGATGACTTCATCGACGTTTTCAACGAGCAAAGTGTCATCTTAGCACAAAAACTTCAACGTGAAGTGACAAGCGAAGCTTTTAACCTCTTTCCCTACGTAACTTTGTGTACTCTCGATATTGTATGTGGTAAGTTGAAATGACAAAGTAATGATAGTGCCGCTGCAACCACAGGTGTAATCATAGACAACTTGATGATGGACCATAAATTGGACTTCTGCCTTTGTCGTGTCGCTGCTTTATGCCGCAGACAAATACTAATGTCTTGTTCGCTCTATTTCAGAAACCGCCATGGGTCGCAGCATTTTTGCTCAAAGTAATAGTGAATCTGATTACGTCAAAGCCGTTTATGGGTGAGTAACGAACAAAAATGTATCTGAACTACAACAACAGAATATGTGAATATAAAAATCAACATTAACCGTTGATGTAGTTTTCAACGCTACCGTTTGATTGTAATTAGTACTTCCTCATGACGTTCGGAAATTATATTGCCAAAGCAATGGTATAATACTGGTAATTTGTTTTGGCCACGTTACGATGTACCTCTAACTAAATTCTACATTTATGGTTTTTATTCAAACAAAAAGGGAACACATAAAAAGAAGGTGATTGTTTAAAAAATAAAATGAAAATTTGGTTGAAATTCATCGGACCCTCAATGTTGTCGGCAGCAATATTTCTGTATAGTGTCGAGTCAATCTGCATGTCAAGTAAACGTTTATGATTCTCCTTCCTCTATAATATAGAGTCTATATACAGGAGATGACGTTATGTGAGCCAAAAAATAGAAAACGTGCTAATTCAAAAATACGCGAGAAGCTATACCACACCTTATTTTCATGGGTTGCAAAGGCAATTAATTTTTTTTTAAGATGGTTGATGTCGCCGTTTGCCACAATCTCTATTGAATATAACGCGAGCTCCGCTATTTCTAAAGAAATAGGGTACGTTGATGCGTGTAAACCGCCACTGTCCCACCGTCTGGTGTGTCCTGTTCTTGCAAACGAGGCTCTAACGACCGAAGACAACCGGTATAACCTATGCGAAATCGCTTGCTAAATACCCGTAACACACTGCATGCCTAATGGCGTTATTGGCAGCACCAACACCGGGATTGGACACTATGGCCTAACTGAAATGCGTTATGCGCAACATAGACCAAACGGTATCATTCCAACTGAATTACATGAAATAGCAGAGATACGTGTGTCACTGAGACACCTGATGGCAAATAACTCCCCTGGTTTGGATAACATCGCAACAGAGGTACTAACAGAAGATCGGTGCATCAGCGCACAACTACTTCATCCGGTTATAGTGTCATTCTGGGAATCAGAATATGTACACGCGGAGCTCCCAAAAAGGTGACTTAACTAATTTGAAAATCTGGAAGGGTATTATCCTTCAGATCAACCGCACAAATAAACAAAAGATTGTCAACAACAATTCTCCCGACCATAAGATGCGTGCTGGAAAATCCTGCATTGACCATGTGAACAGCCTTAGTATTATCGACGAACAGTCAGTGTAATGGCGATCTATCACGACTATTCCCAGTTTTCATCGATTTTAAAAATGCATTTGATACTCTTATCTATCCAGCGATATGGAATGCCTTGAAATGCAAATGTGTCCCCACTAAACTAATCCAAGGCTCTATATAGGAATGTCGCAATGCCGCGTCTTACATGAAAACTAGCTAAGCAACAGCATTGTAGCAGAGCAAGGCGTGCGACGGGGATCCTTGATTCAGCGTTGTCTAAAGCACTTACACAAAGGATACAAATCGTGTGAGGATTACAAGGCCGACTGGAAAACTTTTTTTTCCATTTTATTTATTTATTTACGTGTATATTATTCAACAACGTAAAATTTCTCTCTGCGTCAATAAGGCATTTTAGAGGCATGTTGGCAAAATTATTTATTGTTATTATAATTACATGTAAGATCTAGTTACATAACCATTAAGAAATTATAAAATTTATAAAATTATAAAGGGTTCTCCAATGAGAGGTGTAATAGACTGAAAAAATGCATTGAAATTATTAAAATTCACTACAAAAATGGTGAAAATCTTGCTGTCACAGTTTGCAAAACTAATGCATTTTTTGGTCGTCGTGAAGGACCTTGTCGAAAAACCCGGGTTTGTCCATTCCTCATCGTTCTTTGGAATTGGCCATTCCACAAACGTCATTACACAGTATTTTGCATACGGACTTGGGTCTTAAGAAAAAAAGTCGCATCTCCATTATAGTAGTTTTGAGATATTTAGCTTTTATGTTTTTTTTTTAAACAAATATGTTTGAAAAATTTTAAAAATGATTTAAATATATATTATTTTTCCAATTTTATGATCGTAACAAACAAACAAAATTTTGATGATAAAGTAGAGAAAATGGACTTAAGACATTTTTGCCTAGTATAGGCACTCAAAAAAACTTATAAAAACCAAATCGTACACAGTGCAACACACTTTTTCGGTGGTGAACCAAACCAATAGAAAACGATAGCATTTGACATCAGTAACAAAACCCTAAACTCCGTTTTGCTCCACTACGTCACAAATTTTTTTTACAGTGGTTTAAAGTTTGATTTTTTTGGTCAAAAGTCGAATCAAAGAATATGAAAAATCATCTGTAAAAAAACGTTTGGGGTATTTTATGTCTTCGGAGACCTATATTAAAACTATCAGGGGAATATTTTCTCGGAACATTTTAACCCTCTAGCTCCCACCCGCATGCGACATTTTTGGCAAAATTTTGAAAAACTGTATAACAGTCAACTTTGAACGGAGGTCCAGGATTAGAATCTTCGATAGAAATATTCTCCGGAAAAATTTCACTAAGAGTCACCGACGTTGCACTGTTTGCTCAAAAATAGACTTTATACCTTTTTATTAACATTTCTATTTGATTTTATTTTGGAACCTTTGACTCGTAGAGATTATTTATCGTCGGTGACTCTTAGTGAAATTTTTCCGGAGAATATTTCTATCGAAGATTCTAATCCTGGACCTCCGTTCAAAGTTGACTGTTATACAGTTTTTCAAAATTGGACCAAAAATGTCCCATACGGGTGGGAGCTAGAGGGTTAAAATGTTCCGAGAAAATATTCCCATGATTGTTTTAATATGGGTCTCCGAAGACATAAAATACCCCAAACGTTTTTTTACAGATGATTTTTCATATTCATTGATTCAACTTTTGACCAAAAACATCAAACTAGTGTAAAAAAAATTTGTGACGTAGTGGGGCAAAATGGAGTTTAGGGTTTTGTTACTGAGGTCAAATGCTATCGTTTGATATTGGTTTGGTTCACCCCCGAGACAATGACTATCAAATTGTGTCATAGTATAAGTTAAAAATTTCTTTGTATTTGTTCCAAATAAAAAAATATTCAAAATCAAACATATAGGCGGCTTAATATGCAAACCTGCTTTACCCACTTTTTAAGTAAATTGAGATTTTGATGCCGTATAGTAAAGAAAGGCACGTCTCATCGACCAGCACGTAGTATTTCTTTAATTTGAGTATTGAAGTGTGTAAAAAGGTTTGGTAAGAAAAACTGTTAAATCCACGCATAGAATAATTTTTGTAAGAAAAACAGATAAATCCAGTACATTATTATTATATTTTTAGTTTTCCTCTCAAGCTTAAAATATAATATAAAAAATGGTTTTGTTTTTTCTGTAAAGGAATTAGCAGGTTCGCATATTAGGCCGACGATAAGTAATTCAAACAGGAAACGTTTTAAACAAATAATGAAGTTGTCGCTAAAACTAAAATAAAAACTCCGAAATTCCAGTCTGTTCTTGGGCAAAATATCTTTAAGCTTTTTTTAATAAGTTCTTGGTTTTTATTGATTAATATACTATGTGGAATCGTGGTAATTCTCTAATCTAAGTTTTTACAAGCAGGTGTTTATCTGTTATTTATACTTTATTAGTGTCTTTACCTATATTAGTTGTTATTTTTAATTTATATAGTAAATTAGGGTCTGAGATGTTTGCAAGAACTTGAGCGTGATATTGCACAAGCAAAGAATAAAAGTAATACTATCCCAAAAAAATCATAGATACTAAGGAAAAAAGTCTTAAAAGCCAATTTTATTTTCATCAATGTGACTTTTTATCATAGTATGTGGCAGATACGACTTTTTTGACTAGGAAACACGCTAGAGGTGGTAGATGTGACTATTTTGCTTTACGTTTTTCGGTCATTTACATCTGCAAATAGGTTATTAATGTTTAATGCAAAAATCAGAAACTCATTCACGCTTCCTAATACGCCCTTATTTCAGTTTTGGAATTTTGGCGCTTATGACTTTCTTTCTTAGGAGGGCAGTATAAAGTTCAGTTAACACAAGAACTCAAGCCGACCGATCATCAAAAACGTCATGTCTTTGTTGATTGGGTCCTTAAAATGCATGAAAATGACCGGAATTCCCTCGAAAAATCATCTTGATTGATGAGGCCCATTTCCACCTCGGTGGCTACGTCAACAAGCAAAATTTTCGCATCTGGGGCTCGGAGTTATTGTTGAGAAGCCTCTCCATCCTCAACGTGTGACTGTTTTGTGCGGTTTATGGTCCAGCGGAGTCATTGGACATTACTTTTTTCAAAAATGAGGTTGGATCAACAGTAACGGTGAATGGGTTGCGTTATCGAGAGATGATTAATGATTTTTTATGGTTGGAGTTGGATGGATCTCGAAGAGGTGATCACAATTGGCCACCGAGAGATTGGGATTTAATACCTTGCGACTTCTTCCTTTGGGGCCACGTGAAAGATAAGTACTGCGCCAACAGCCCAGCGTCGATTCAAGGCCTCAAAGATAAAATTCGTGAGGCTATCGAGGACATAGGGCAGGAAGGAAAATATATTGAAAAATTTTATGAAAAGGATATGGTCCTGTAAGAGTGCTCGTTGTGGCCATTTGGCTGATGTTGTTTTTCGTTATTAACGGCATACCTTCCTCTTTATTATGAAATAAACATCCGATCATTTATCTCAAAAACTTTCTTTGAATACCATAATAACACCATTTATTAGAAAACCCTTTATGAACAAAATGTTTGGACAATGTTTTTTTGAGGAATATTGTACCACGATCTAAAAAATACATGACGGAAATTTTAGTAAGATCGCACTACGATTTCGTAGACGGTCAAACTATTATTATTGCCTCGCTTATTAACATTAATGTCATAAAGTGAGCAGTATAAGAGTTTGACAGCTTACCCTGCCGTAAGTTCTTCCTAAATAGAAAAAAAACTACCGTTAAAATTTAACTGTTTAGAATTAATTTATAAATCATATTTAGCCGACTTCTTTGTCTTGGGTTGACATTTTGGAAAGGAAAAATTCTATAGTTCCAATATGATTAAAGACCGACCTTTGAGATAGATGAGCAACGAGTAAATCAACATATTGTTTGTATGTTCAAAGGCGGTAATAATCTTTAATAGCTGCTGTCATTGCAACGATGAATTTCAATATTGAAATTAAATTAAAATTTTTTAAAATAGAATGCATTGCCATCACGTTAATTAACTTCCTTTTGTTCATGTGGATAGCACACGGCACTCGATGTATAGCAATGGAAATTTAAAAGAGAAATTTATCAGAATAGTGATGCAAAATTAAAGAGGTAATTTTCGTAGGATTGAAGAAAATGTTTATGTTTTAAAACAGTGGCATAACCGAACGCACGCACACAGCAATATGGTGTGCCTGTGAGCGGTCGCACAAGAAGCGTCAATTTTGTTTGTTTTCGTTTTGAATGCGAAACAAGCATGTGTGGAGTTGCTTTCATAACATATAAGCATTATTGCCAGCCTCGCTACGCTATGGCAATTCTTTACAATGTGTTCCCTTAGATTGGCATGTACAACTTAAGTTGCTATATGTCGCTTAAAATTTATTTTCTAGACTCGCATCTAAATCTTTTAGTTGAGAATTTTGGGGCTGTAAGTGATAAGCAGCTACGGGCACCACTACTTTCAAAGTTTTGCACCTGACTGAAACTTTATCACAAACATCTGTTTGTGCTTCAATGTTTTATTTGTTGAAACTTCTTTGTATCGATATGAATTCGTTTGCTCTTGAAGCTTCAAGAGAGTTTCCCGCCCATAGCTGGAGATGGTCATGAAGAAAGGATGCATTAGGACATTTCAAGGATGGAAGCGTCTTCAGGTTAGATGGAGTCTAAGGATGTAGCTTGACTACTGTTGGACTATCAAAAAGGACTAACCTGAAGCCACATTGAAATTAACATATAATTGAGTTTGTTCTACATAAAACTGTTTTGGTAATATATTTTTAAGACATATAATTCTGAAAGCTATTAACAGAGAAAATTAATGATGTTAATATAATATCTCTAAACATGATATATATAAGTAATAGAAAATCGAAAAACTAATAACATATGTATGTTTTTAATTGTTTCTCTTCACTCCAAAGCATTGGTGAGATTATCCAAAGTCGCCAGTCTAAATTGTGGCTGCATCCTGATTTCATTTTCCGCATGACGGCAGATCACAAACGCCACACTAGTTACATCAACACATTACATGGTTTTTCCAATAAAGTTATCCGGGAACGTAAAGTCGCATTGCGCGATAACAAAGCAAATAATAATGTTGATACGATGCCCGACGCCTACGATGATTTAGGCAAAAAGAAACGTTTGGCATTTTTAGATTTGTTGATTGAATACTCCAAAAATGGCACCCAATTGTCCAACGATGATATTCGTGAAGAGGTTGACACGTTCATGTTTGAGGGTCATGATACCACATCGGCTGCTATTTCGTGGACTTTATTCTTGTTGGGTTCTCATCCGGAGTATCAGGAACGTGTTGTTGAGGAGCTAGAATCTATATTTGGAGATGATCGTGACACACCCGCCACAATGAAGAATCTCATGGACATGCGTTATTTGGAGTGTTGTATAAAGGATGCTTTGCGTTTGTTTCCCTCAGTGCCAATGATGGGACGTTCAGTGAATGAAGATGTAAAAATTGGTAAGAATATAAGAAACAACTCTAACATTGTATACAAAATTAAAAGTTTGCAATAACTGCCCTCTTAAGCAAATACTGAATTTTAAAGTAAAATTTATGCAACGTAGCTTATGGGGATGAGAATATTACCATTTGAGAATCTATATGCTTTTGAATGTATCTATGTATATATTTGTGTTTCATACAGAAAGGTAGATTTAAAAAAAAAACAGAATCAAATTTAAAATTATATTTCGGATGTTGCGGGTGGGATTTAACAGTCTTTAATTTGCTGCAAGTAACCCAACTCCTCAACTAAACACAATTTTTATCAACTGAACAGATTATTACTTTTTATCCCAATATATTAACTAAATATTTTTCTACTTACAGGTGACTACTTAGTTCCCGCCGGTACCACTGCCATTATCATGACCTATATGCTGCACCGTAACCCTCGCATTTTCCCCAAACCTGAACAATTCAATCCCGATAATTTCTTGCCAGAGAATTGCGCAGGTCGCCATCCCTTTGCCTATATACCTTTTAGTGCTGGTCCACGTAACTGCATTGGTCAAAAGTTTGCCATTCTAGAAGAAAAGGCTGTCATCTCCACAGTATTGCGTAAATATAAGATTGAGGCTGTTGATCGTCGTGAGGATCTAACATTATTGGGTGAATTGATATTGCGGCCCAAGGATGGTCTGCGTGTCAAAATCACCGAACGAGTGTAAAGAAATCTACATTGTCGATTGAATTTGAGATTATCTTGCCCCTCTTGTTATTAAGATATTTTTAGTTTATGTAAATTGTAAATAGTTTCTCATAGTATATTAAGTGTATTCATACAAATGTCAAGTGTATGTTATTTCCAAAATTAAGATATCTTTGTATCTCTTTATGTCTTTATACCAAATTTCTGTTTTAGTTTTAAGTTGTGATTTTTTTTTGATAAAAAGTAAGAGATTATAAGAAATACACATATATGAAATATTGTAAACATAATGAAAGAGTAATTGTTTTCACTTTGGAAGTCAGAAGTCTGCGCTTCATACAAATGGTGTTAAGGGACAAATAAGAATAAAAAATGAAGAGGTGGCTATTAGGGTGATCAGTTCGGTTTTCAAAAACCGGCTACTCGGTTTTTTTCACTCATAAAAACCGTCGGTTTTTTTTAAATCCCTATTTTTCGAATATCGAATAATCCGGTTATTTTTTGTCGAATCTCGGTTTTTTGGCCTCCGATATTTTTTATTTAAATTTATTTGTAATTGTGTTAAATGTGTTCTCGTACTTGTTTTTTTCCAGTGTTTCGGAAGAACAACCTAATTGTTAGTTTTATAAATCTTCAATGTTTAATAAGTCGGCTAAAAAGCGAAAGAAATTACAAATGTTTGTAAAGACCAATTTATTAAGGAGCTTCAACTTATCCATGATTTAAGCACCACTGGAATTCTATAACCAATATGGTTTCTCAATTTTTAAAATTGCACAAATGTGTGAATCATACTTTATTGGAGGTAGGACTGACACCATTTAGTGAAAATGATATCGCAACTTTGTCTGTGCTTAGTGACACCCTAAAACCTTTGGAAATGTCTATACAAAAACTTTCTGCAAACTCTTCGACTTTAGCTGATGCTGAAGGTATTTTTAAATTTTTACTTTAACACTTTTCAACAATTCAAAACCAATTATCAATAAATTTATATGCAATTTTCAAAAGACGTATATCAGAACGACGGTTTCAAACCCTGAATACTCTCATTTTGTATTTAAGTACGAGTAAATTCCCAATTAGTGTCGCATTTCTAAAATATTCAATATTAAACGCCTTGTACAATATAATTCCAAATAGTACACTGAGTGAAAGGGCATTTTCAATGTCAAGTTTTATAAAAACAAAAGAAAAAAATAGGTATACACCCAAGCACTTAAATTGTATCTTATTTCTTAAATGTTACTTTAGGTAAAACTAAAGATTAAATTAAATATATTTATATATAATCAATTATTTACAAATGAATTGTTTTGTTTCGTTTGTCTTTGTTAAAATAACAAACTGATCTCACTAATGTTTTGCATTTTAATTATAATTAAACTAAAAGTTTACTTTTTATAGGTATAATTGATTTGTTTTCTGTTATTTTTTAATAAAATTTTTTGTCAAAAATTGCGTTTTAAGTTGTTATTTGGCATAATTTTGAAAACCGGATTATCCGGTTTTTTGTGAATTTCAAAAAAAGCAACCGGTTTTTTTTAAATGTCATTTTTCGAATAATTCGAAAACCGGTTTTCGCAAAAACCCGAATAATTGATCACCCTAGTGGCTATCCATAATTTACAGCATACGATTAGGATTTACCCTATACATTACCATGGGATAAAGTGGCTAGTCACATTAACCATATGGACTGTTTCCATAGGTAACTCCACTTTTTGAAAAAATTTAGATAACACCAAAAATAGATAGTTTGTTTCATTTACTATCACTGAAATAGTTTTTCATTTAAAAGTTAACTGAAAAACAAAAATCAGAAAAATACAAACTTTTATGTAAAAACTAGGTAACTCGAAGCATTTTTTGAAAAAAAACGAGGAGTAACCTCGTTTTTCTTAAAAAACATAAAATTTAGAAGATTAAAACGACGCTGATTTAAAAACTAAGAGATTTCAATCTAAAAATTTTAACTCTCGAGTGTAAAGTCAACCCATATCCTAAAAACTAGGCAATGAATTTCATAAAATCGAGAAATACAGTTCAAAGTTTATGCATATAGGGTAAACCTTTTCATAAAGTTTATGCATAACCAGTACAGAAACTTCAGTCAGGTGAACTGACTGATATATACCATTCGCAATTTAAGATTTTAAGTCTTGAGCTATTGAAATAAACCGATTTTTAATGAAAATTACTTATGCATTATTATTAGCCTGGTTGTGGTGTAGACATGTAGCAAAACCGTAAATATTTGACTTATTTGTATAGGAGGTACCATTAGGATAGCACAAAGCGTCAAATTTTGTTTTTCGTAAAGCAACGTTCATTAGACGCTTACCTTTGCAAAATTTGTCTAAATTCAGTGTATATACAAAAAAGATAATTGCACATAAAAGGGGCAATTTCGGTTCTTTATGTGGAAGGTCCCAGTAGGGGTGTGTTAACGTTAGGTTTTCTGAGATTTTGCCCTCTATTACAAGATAAATTAAGTGAACGAATTTCATTAACCCACAGGTGCCCGTTTAAAAGTTATGGGAGAAATATTAAATGTTTAAAACAATATATGTTTTTGATTGTTGACCTCTTAATTATAATATTGGGATTTGGTTCGGCTATAGGGTCTGAATTCAAAGACAATTTTTATGTTGTACTTTTATTCCATTTATTTATTTCCGATATTTCGACTAACATCGTTAGTCATCATCAGGGTTATCTATTACTAGTGGACCCGGCAATGCTTCGCTATTACATAATGGACTTATATTACAAAATTAACTTAATAAAATACTCAGATATCAATTTAAATTAGCTCCCATTTATAAAAGCTGTGCATATGCCACTTTTAAACATACTTTGGCAACGTTTCCTTAACTCGATAATAATACCAAATTTCATGTCTCTAGGATAAAAATATCATAATTGTCGTCTGCAATTTCAAATTCTATTTTTCTAAGACTAAGGTTCGATTTAAGCATGCCCCCTCCGCCCACTGATTGAATATAACTTAGTAATTGTTGGGCATAGAATTTATAATTGTAGTGCCAAGTTATATGTATATTTACGCCCACTAAGCCCATTGGTTCAAAAATTAGAATGACGTCTGCATATTTATATTTGTGTTGCCGAGTACTATCTGGGTGTCAAATTTTATCTCTCTAGCTCTAAAAAAGTTTTGCCACGCCCACTCCGCCAATTGGGTCAAAAATTAAAATTTCGTCTGCATATTCATATTCGTGTTCTCGAGTTCTATCTGGGTATCAAATTTTATCTCTCTAGCTCTAAAAAAAGTTTTTCCACGCCCACTGTGCCCATTGGGTGAAACATTTAAATTTCGTCTGTATATTCATATTCGTGTTGTCGAGTACTATCTGGGTATCAAATTTTATCTCTCTAGCTCTAAAAAAAAGATTTGACACGCCCACTGTGCCGATTGTATCCAAAAAATAAAATTTCGTCTGCATATTCATATTCGCGTTTTCCAGTACTGTCTGGGTATCAAATTGTATCTCTCTAGCTCTAAAAAAGTTTTGCCATGCCCACTGTGCCCATTGGGTCAAAAATTAAAATTTCGTATGCATATTCATATTCGTCTAGCCGAGTAATATCTGTGTACCAAATTTTATCTTCCTAGCTCTAAAAATATGTTTTGCCACGCCCACTCCGCCCACTGATCCAAAATTTAAATTTCGTCTACATATTCATATTCGCCTAGCCGAGTTATATCTGTGTACCAAATTTTATCTTCCTAGCTCTATAAATATGTTTTGCCACGCCCACTCCGCCCACTGGTCCAAAATAACAATTTCGTCTGCATATTCATATTCGTGTTGTCGAGTACTATCTGGGTATCAAATATTATATCTCTAGCTGTAAAAAATGATTTGCCACGCCCACTCCGCCCATTGGGTCCAAAATTTAAATTTCGTCTGCATATTCATATTCGTGTTGTCGAGTACTATCTGGGTATCAAATTTTATCTCTCTAGCTCTAAAATAAAGTTTTGCCTCGCCCACTCCGCCCATAGGGTAAAAAATTACAAAATATATAGCCGATAGTAATTTCCATATAGTACACTAACTGTCTTCCAAATTTCATTGAAATCGGTTCAGCCGATTAGGCGTGATTGAGCAACAAACAAACAAACAAACAGACAGACATTCACATTTATAATATTAATAGGAATCACAAAGATACAAAAATGTTACAAATTAACACACAAATAAACATATTTTTACATTGACAGAAATTCTTACAAAAATCGGCAGCTACAATGAGTCTTGAGTCAGCTTCTGTAAACTACTAGCTATTTTGGTCGTCTGTACTTGTCAATAAGATGTCTATACATCTGAGAGCAATTTAATGTATCGCTCTTCTAATTTAGTCTCTGGTCCAATGGTGTATCAATTATGTGCAGCATTTCTAAAGTATATCTCTGGGCGTAATTTCTCTCTTTCACAAGTATCTCTACGTCGTCAAAATTTGGTATATGTCCTGTTAGAGTACTGTGAGCTGCAAGAGCAGTTTTTTGCTCTAATGGTTTCCCAGTCGCTTTCTGGTCAGTTTTGTGCGAAGCCAATCTCGCTTTTAGTTTTGTCCTTGTTGTTCCAACATATACCTTTGGGCATATGTCGGATCCGTCACCATTGCATTTAATCTTATAAACTAAGTTGGACTTTTCTCCTTTTTCCACTTTGGCTTTGGTCTTACTGAACAATTTGTGCGTCGTATTATGGGTTTTGTGAGCCACTTCTATTTTATTTTTATCATAAATGTTTGAATGTTTTAGTCTGTCTGAAAAACCAGGTACATATGTGACAGATTTGTATATTTTGGCCTCTTTGGTAACATTTTCACTATTATTTCTTTGGCATGCCTTGTCCAGTAACTCGTTTATTGTTATTTTTGGGAAACTGTTCATCTGTAGTATGGTCCTAATTCTGTTTATATTAAATGTTCTTTTTATGAAGTTCATTGCTGTGTTTATTATTGTTCGTCTTAGATGTTTTGAATAGAAGTTTATGATTCTTCCCGAAGCAGTTTCCTTTTGGTACCAGTCAAATTTAATATTATTATTTTCTCTGATGACCAGGATGTCCAAGTATGGAAGTTTTTTACTGTCTTCCATCTCCATTGTAAACTGTATTTGTTTGTTGAAACTATTTAAAATTCTAAGTGTAGTTTCAATTCGTTTTTCTTAATGATACAGAAAATGTCATCTACGTATTTTGTCAATATTTTGGGTTTTTGTGTCATCTTGTTCATTGATGCATCTAACAACTCTTCCATCACTATATCTGCTATTACTGGGGAAGCTGGTGAGCCCATTGGCATGGCTTTTCTCTGCTCGTATATTTTTCCTTCATAGTTAAAGTACCTCGTATCTTTAATGCAAAAAGTAAGAATTTCCATGAATAATTCTTTTGTAATTTCGGTGAAGTTTTTTAATGTGTCCCATTTATTCTCTATCGTCTTAAGAGCTAGATTTACTGGTACACTAGGAAATAAGGAAACAACATCAAATGATGCCAAAATTCCATCGTCTTCAACAAGTGTGTTGACAATCTTTGCTTTAAAATCTAGTGCATCATTTACATTCACCCCTATTCCCGTAGACGTCGTCGACATCGTCGTCGTTTTTATGTCAACATCACTTCGAGTCAACATCGTTGTCACATCAATGCTATTTCGGTATTCTGTAACTACTATGACACGACGTCGACTAGTAATCGATAACATGAAAGAAATAACAACAGCTGATGTAACATTTGTACATCAGCTGATTCATTTTGACTTTTATTTTCTGTTGTGAGGAAATGTTTTTTGTGTCCGATTCATATTCAAGTGATGAGGAAAGTAAAAATAATCTTATATTGGAAAGGAAAATACTTCGGCAAAGATCCGATATCTTTAAATTGCCAGATAACAAGTAAGTGTTAAAATCCAAATTTGTGTTTACTGCTGGGCGTCATCCAACTTTTTTATTTTTTTAGATTCGAGAACTACTTTCGCCTTAATAAGGCTGCATTTAATTATGTGCTGGAAGAAATTGTTCCAATAATGAAAAGTGATCTCAGGTCAACATCTGTTTTAGTCAAAATTAAGTTAGCAGCAACATTGAGGTTCTAAGGACAGGGATGCCCACAATGGATTAAATTGGAAATGACTGAAGATGAAAAATCGGAAGCAAAAATAGATTCTTTTAATAAAACAGGATTTCCTGGTGTTATTGGCTGTGTGGATGGAACCCACATCAAAATTTGAGCTCCAAATAAAGAAGACCAGAATCTTTACTATAACCGCAAAGGATTTTTTATTTTAAATGCTATGGTTGTAAGTATTAATAAAAGTTTTAATTACTTTTTCATTATTATACATATTTCATTCGTAGATTTGTGAATGCGTATACGGATTTAAGATGCTCGGTATGCAGGTTCAGCCCATGATTCCTTAATTTGGAGCGTCAGTATTGCGAAAAGACTTTTAAGAGATCGTTATAATGCCGGTGACCGTAACTGTTGGCTCTTGGTAAAAAAGGCATTTCAATCTGCATCACATAATGTAATTATAATTATCTTACAGGCGAAGCAGGTTATCCTCTTGAGCCGTATCTTTTGACGCCATATCGGTCCGCTGAAGAGAGAAGTGCAGAGGCTATTTTTAATACAAAGCATTCTTAGGCGAAAAATATAGTGGAACGGACAATCGGTGTATTAAAAAACCGGTTTCGTTGCTTGCTCGGGGCCCGCCAGCTGCATTATACGCCCACTAAAGCAACTAAAATTGCAAATGTTTGCGCTGGACTTCACAACATATGCATTGAATATGGTTCAAATATTATAAACGACGACATAAACAATGCAGAAAATATCCAACATGACATTGAAATCGATAATTATATTGAAAATAACCAAAGTGATGAAGCCTCAGAAATTAGAGATCAAATTAAAACAAGTTTTCTTTAAGTTCAATTCAGTCTTCATTTCATTTTTAATATATGTGGCTTACTAAATAAAAAACAAAAAAAATCATTAATTCTAAAAATAATCATTTTTCTAGGTTTATTAGTAGTTTCAAACTTTTGATTTACATTTCTTTTTGAAACAAACTTTCCTCTCTTTTGTCTCTTCTTTCCATCAATTTTTTCTTCTACTTCCACAAGCTTTCTTTGGTACCGGGAGCAGCCTTTGATGTTCGTTTTTACGGACGTTAAGGTGTTTGATATGTCTTTCAGTACCTTTTCCTGCATAGCAGAATGCTTTTCTAGCAGACTTTGACGCTCGCTTCTTACATTTTTCTTCTTGCTAGAAGTTCTCTTCTTTTGAGCACTCATGCTTTTTGATGGTTCTTCCTCCATGACTACGTGCAAATTTAAATCTTCTATTTCCTCTGCATTGTGTTCCTCTAGCACAAGCAACGCACATTCCTCTTATTGGAAGACACTACTAACTCCCTGTACAGCTCCTTGTGGATTTAAATTGAACATGTTGGCCACAGTTTCTTCTAAAGGGCTTAGTATTTGTTGCTTATATCGCCCGCCGCCTGTTGCATTACACTCTACTTTATTTGCAATAATTTTTTTTTTTACTTTAAATTTTAAATCTCTCCAAACCTAAAAATACATTTTGTATTATTATTAAAACGTAACGAGTTAGTTTGTTACTGTATTTACCTTTTGCCAACCATCACTGTCTCTTAACGGCGGTCCAAAGGAATTTAGTTTGTTAGCAATTTCCTCCCATTGCCCCTTAAAATTGGACGGAACTGTTCCCCTCCGAAATCCTTTTGCCAATGAGGGATTTTTTCCAACTCAGCCACAAGAGTTTCTAACTGCTTGGCACTCGAAATTTTCATTCTTGACGTCATTATAAAACCTTTTTAAAATTTACACAAAATTATTCCTTCAAATTCTTTCAAGTCGTTACCAAATTCTGCGACGACAGGTACAGAGTCGTTTCAATTCAACATCGACGTCACATTTGCTTACAGAATACCAAATTTGTGTCAATAGTAACCGATATTTATCGCAAACGACTACGAGAATACCGATTTTACAGCGTCGTCACAAGACGACGTCGTTTTGCGTCGACGACGACTACGGGAATAGGGGTGATTATATTGTGAGTCCTTTGTTTAATTTTTAAGTATATTGATGACATATCTGCACAGTCCATACGCGGGAGAATTAATAGATGAACAAATTGGTCGAAGAGGTGTTCCATTTTTGTGGATTTTTGGGATACCGTAGAGTCAAATTTTTATATGCGTACATCTTACGCAGAATTTGACTGAATTCAGTGTGCCAACAAAAAAGTTGTTTTATGTATAACTATGAGGGTCAATTCGGCCTTTTCTATGGGATGTACCAGAAGGGGTGTGCCAAAGATTTATGTTTTTTAAGATAAGATATATCGTCAAATATCGTCCAGTTGTTCATTTGAAAGTTATGCAAGAAATATATGGGTATTTCCTGGCGTTGCGGACGCCTTTTTTTGCAGATTTCACGAAAAGTTTAAATATTTTAATGATTATTTTCATACTAACAAATTTAGATTTTGGACAGTACTATATTGTTCTTTTAATGAAACTTTACTTAAAATGTCCACAAATTTCCACAGCAACTTGAAGTGTCTACGAAAATTTGTGAAATTTAGCGAAATTTCTTATGTGATCAGTATATTCTTTTTTGTAAAATAAAGAAGACATGTTGGGGTTTTATAAACAACTTACATCACATTTAAAATACTTTTACTTCTTATGCTACTTTAATCTAAATGTGCGTTGCAGACACACGAATTTTTCTATGGATAACACAGAGCGACAAACAATACCTGGAATATTATACTATTCTTCTGGTAAGTGCTGCTGAGCACTATAAGAATCTGTTTTAAAAATTTCACAAAACACCCAAAATTTTGAGCTACGGATAATAAATCGGGTTTTCGTACTTTTACGCACTTATAAGCCAATAACGCGGATTTTAAGTTTCTCAGCGGATTTGGAAAGAAGAGACTTCCAACTATATATATAGTTTGTTTTTTTTTACAGTTCAACAAATTCATTATATGATTACAAAAACAAAAAGTTAAAAATTATAAAAATATATATTTTTTACTATGAAATCGTCCGTCCTTCCGCTGGAAATACCCATATATTATCCAAAAATAGCTTATTTGACTTAGAAGGTTCCACAAGAGGTGAGGCTATTTGGCCCATTTTTTAATTTTGGGAAAAATTAATACCTGTGCAATATAATATCGATCAGTTAAGATTGATGATGATATTTTTTGCAATAATGTGTGTAATACTATTACATTTTTCTATAAACCACCGAAAGTATGATATTACACGTCCCAAATAAGCATCACTTGTTTGTTATTACAACTTAAATTAATAAGACCAACTTCCCTAGCGATATTAAATATTAATTTTCAAATATGGTATAATGAAATATTAAAAAAATTCTTGTAAACTTGCTGATTCATTACGTATCAGAGAATGTCAATGGTGTCACTTTTTGGCACCCGAATCACACTTATAAATTTGGAGTGATTGTCGCACTCACAAACAGCAAGAAAAGAATAACACCCCAAACGCACAAATCTCTTTTCGTGTTTTGTGTTTTTGCATTTCGTCACTCATTCAAACAGTAAGCGTCGATTCTATTTCACCAGACACCCAAAAATTTTGCATAGATAAGTGAACGGCACAGTGCACTCAAAGCAAATGTACGAACAGTAACGATAGATCATAAAAAGCAATGCGCAATAATGAGCTGTGAGCGAAACGCTCATGTTTTGCAGTTATGATTTCGAGTGTCTTCAACTTTTATGCATGAGCAGGGCATTGAGCACTGATCGCTGCCCAGTGTACCATGCGGATCAGTATCTGATACTGATCCGATTCTACGGACATTTTACGTGCCATTCTCTGGTACGTATCATACTTTTCTCTTAGAATATATCCGTCGAAAACTATGCACTACAGTTGAATTTGGTAAGAAACTGTTTGAAAACCACTGCTTCAAACGTTATATGTTTTTGCCACAAAGTATACTATACACAATTTTGATTATAGAATGATTACAACTTGATAGCACCTGCTTCCAAGAAATCTGAGAACGGTTCTGTGTACACATTGAATGTGGTAGAATATGTTAATGGTGTGTTCACTCACTGATAAGCCTATCGTATGGTGTGTTGGCGTGTTGGTTTTATTGCAAAAGCAAAGTCACAAACCTATAAATATAAAGATTATCCGCAAGAGGGTTTCTAGGGTAAAGAGGTATATAAGAGAAATGCGTACAATATCCGCAAGGGGATAACGAGTAATAATTTTCATTTAACATGAGTGAAATCTACGGAAATACTTTTTATTACACTGAATCTCGAGGAAGCCGAATCTCTATGTGGAAAGTCATGCGACTTTGAAAGCTTTGGAATAAGAGATTTTAAAGTCAAGAGTGCTGCACATGTGACGAAAACAATAATATACTAGGGAACGAAATGGCGGATGAATTGCCACGGAAAGACTTATCCCTGGAAGACGGCCAATCGGGTGAATCAGTGCAACCACCACTGTCTCATATTAACGACATTTTGAACCGGCACAATGGTCCATTTGCCAGATAAAGCATAACGAAATTAATAACTTAACATATAAAACAATTTTCGTCAAAATTAACATTTTTCTGGAATAATATACCAAGAGGGAACCAAAGGAAAAAGTATTTCATCACAAATTTTTTTTTTAATTTTAAAAATTTTTCTTTAAATTATTATTTCGAGTCAGTACACCAGTCTGAGTCGGACTGCCATGCTAAAAAAGGGAGCGTTTGCAGACCGATAAGGAGCCAAAAAGATACAACACTGTGTAAAAACCAACTAAAAGCAGCAGATGTTGGACATTACACAAAGGGTTCTTCTTAATTCATTTCACTCCCAGTGTAGCATAGGGCCTCAACGTAGTTACGCCAATTTCTTATGTCTCGTGCGATTTATTTTACTCTGTTAAAATTGTTTCAATCGTTTCATGTCTTCTTCAATAGTTCGTCACCATGTTAGTCTTGTTTTTTTACGTCGCCTGCTGCCTTGCGGGTTCCACTCTAAAGCTTGTCCACAGATTTATGTTAGTGGCTTTCGCATGGTATGTCCAATCCAGTTCCATCGTCTCTTCTTGGCCAAATAAAATCCGGTTTTCGCTCAGCACAACTGCAGCTTTAAAAGTTCTTGATGATATAAAAGGACAAGAGGCACATTACATACAGTATGCAAAACCCATATTCGTACACCCACTAAAAATTGGAAATTAATACAATAAGCGCATTTTTCAAAATTTCATATAGATTTATTATTTTTATGGTAAAAAAAAGCTTATATATTATTTACTCATAAATCAGACGCTAGATGGCGGAGTATTCATATAATGGATGACAAAAACCGTATTCGTACAGCTGGCAACGCTATATTATTGTTGTAGTTAACGGGAGTTGTAAACGAAATTTTATTTCTGTGCTTCCCCTTTTTTGTTGCTGAAGACTATATTATCAAAAAATAATAAATTCAGTGCAGTAATAACTGCAAAACTTCGTGACATGGGTAGAAAATCAAGCGAACTTTCGGACGAACAACGAAAAATAGTAATAGATCTTCACATTGATGGAAAATCTTTACGGGAAATCGCAAAAATAATGAAGCGCAGTGCTTCTACAATACAATACGTCGTTTCAACTTACAAAAAAAGTGGCCAATTTAAAAAAGCGCGACGAAATGTAAACCGTTCCAAGCTCTCAAGAAGACACTGCTCATTTCTACGTCGTCAAATCCGCATCGATCCTTCTATAAGTGGCGTACAACTGGCTGCAAGTTTGGAACAGGACTTTGGAATTCGCGTTACACCTCAAACAGTGCGAAATTACATCAAAAAATTGGATTTAAAAGTCGGTATGCGGTGAGAAAACCATTTATTAGCAGGATAAATAAGAAAAACGGATTGTGTTTTCAAAAAAATACCAAAATAAAGACTATAACTTCTGGAAAAGAGTTATTTTTACGGATGAGTCCAAATTTAACATAAAAATATCGGATGGACGTGTAAAAATTTGGCGAGAGAAGAACACGAGCTTATCTAGCCACAATCTAGTTCCCACATTCAAGCATGGTGGAGGCTCAGTAATGGTATGGGGGTGCTTTTCAGCAGCAGGAGTTGGAAATCTGCATTTTTTTGATGGAATCATGACAGCAAAGGACTACATAAACATTTTAAAGCAAAACTTGAAGCAAAGTGCAGTAAAAATGGGCATCTCGCACGATTTTATCTTTCAACAGGATAATGATCCCAAACATACCGCGCTAGATTCCAGACTTTGGATCCTGTATAACTGCCCCAAATACCTAAAAACACCACCTCAAAGCCCAGATCTCAATCCTATTGAGAATTTGTGGTCAATTTTTAAGAAAAAGTTGAAACATTACTACATTAGAAACGTAAAGGATCTAAAATAGCTTTGAAGCCGGAATGGGCTAATATATAGCCCCAATTAACATCCAAACTAGTGGAATCCATGCCAAGACGTCTAAGCGCTGTCCTAAAACAAAAAAGATATCCAACAAAATATTAACTTTAATCCTATTGTATAATATTATTAATTTGATTGAACTTTCTACTCTGTACGAATACGGCTTTTGTTATCCATTATATCAATACTACGCCATCTAGCGTCTGATTTATGAGTTAATAATACATGACCTTTTTTTACCATAAAAATAATAAATATATATGAAATTTTGAAAAATGCGCTTATTGTATTGAACAGTTCATTAATTTCCAATTTTTAGTGGGTGTACGAATATGGGTTTTGCATACTGTACATGTGTTTGTTAGATTTTTCGAAGACATTCGACAGTGTAGACCACAGTAACATCCCGCATTTTTTTGCCAATGATGTTTATATAATTGGCGTACGCTAGTGGCATGTGGCTATTGTGGAATATGGTGCCAGACATGTTTGACACCAGCCTTTGTCATCACCTTCTCCGTAACTGTATTAAATAGTGTACAGGACAAACTGTTGCACTGTCTGAATACACTTTCCGTATCGAATGGTCCATAGAGATCCTTACCATCTTAACCGAGTATTAAGTGTTTTCCAGGGTACATCTACAGAAATAATAAATCAGAATAAAATCAGACATGTTTTCATATTGTATATTCCATATCGAAGAGACGAAGGCAGCTTTGTAGTCAATCAAGAGGAGTAGGTGTCGACCGATTTTCTCATGGATTTGTTGCAAAGTCAATATTTGATCCGTCGGTTGATTTACCAGGTCTAATCCAGAACGAACTAGTTTTCCTACCATTACTTTAATCGTTCACACAATATGCTCGAAATGACCTTGTACACAATAAGTAATTGGCTAGTTCTTATACTCACCACGATTTCTTTTCTTGTATATGGGACATAACAGACTAAGACTCCAATCTCTGGCCATGCTTTGCTCTAGCCAGATGTTCTCCATGAGCTGATGCATGCTTTCAACAATTCAGCCGGAAGACCATCGGCTCCAGCTGCTTTGTTAGATATAATTCGCAATATTGCCACACGAATCTTGCGCTGACTCGGAGGTGGACACTTAATACAATCATCATGATCATCGGTATCCTCTGCAGTGGTGTCCGTATTCAATAAATTGCAGAAATGTTTTCTCCATCTAAAGAGACCAGTTGTCTTTCGCCTCTTTTCCCTGTGCCGCTGTTATTGGCTGCTTTTATGCAGCATTCATCTTCCTCGTGGCATTGTGACATTCATCATCGTACCAGGCATCTTGTTGGGACGGCTATGAGTAACCAAATACGCTTCCGATTGTACGTTCTAAGCAGTCGGTTATAGTCTAGTTGAGTTAAGTTGTTGGAGTAAGCATCCGCTACCTCTCTGGTTTGCAGTTAATCGATGTCCATCTTTTGTTGTGCCTGGTTATATACGTTTTTAGCCATGCTAAACCTTATGCGTACCTTAACTGCAGTACGATAGTGATCGTGTCAATATTTGCACCCCCGACCACTCTAACGTCCAGATCACTCGATGCGTGCCTTCCATCAATTACAGTGTGATAATTGTATTTGATATGGAGATAACCATTTTGTCTTATGAATATAACTATGGTCAAATCTAATGCGCTAACTATCAGAAGTAAACCAAACTTTGTCTATGTTGGCCATTCGTTTACACACAGGGTTCAACTGGGAAATTAGGTTTCGCAATGCCAAATCCATATTCACACTCGTACTTGTCCGCTTGGCCACTAAAGTAAATGCCACACGTCTTCCTGCGCCTTGCCAGCCTTGTATTTTTCGAGGCCTTCCGCCAGTTGGATGGAGGCGCCTGATCTATACAGTGTTCTAACATTACAGGTGCATATCCTCAAATCATGGTCCCTTTTAAAATTGTATCATATCGTTTCATTTCAATAGATCAGTTTTCTCCTCCTGCCAGCTAAAAATCTTAGCTTTCATATTACATAAATAGCGGTTATTGATTGGTGATACAATCAATAGTACCTTCTTTCTGCTATCGTGCTGAATTTCTTAGCACGTATGATTCGCATTCACTTGCTACAACATTACTCGCTATATGTTTGGATTAATCCGCTACTCCAGTATATCATTATGGACAAAAATTATTCTTGGGATTTACTTGTACTATTACCTTAGATACACAAATTTATTGACTGATTTTGTATTCTTATTTACTGAGCTGGTACTTCTTTGCAATCCCAGTGGATTATATACCGTACGTAGAAAAATATTATAAGCGCCTCGATCTTCTGCGCTTTTTCTCCACTTAGTCACACCAAGTTCTGTAAGGTTCTCAGTAACCTGGTTTTCCATCGGCGTTTTGGTTGCCCTCTTCTGCGCCGTCCATCCAGTTCATTTTCGAAGACTTTTCGAGCTGGAGCATTTTCGTCCATGCGTACAACATGTCCTACCCAACGCAACCGTTGCACCTTAATGCGTCTGACCACGTCAATGTCAGTGTACAGCTCATTATACATACGACGCCGATACTCTCCGTTACTGATGATGGGACCATATATTTTACAGAGTATTTTTCTCTCGAATACCGCCAGAACCGATTCATCCGCTTATGTCATAACCCAGAATTCTGAACCATACATTAAGACAGGTAGAACCAATATCCGGTATAGCTGTGGTTTTGTTCGTCGAGAAAGGGCTCTGTCATTGAATCGCTTGCTTAGTCCGTAGTAGCATTTATTTGCAGGCAGGATTCTTCTCCGGATTTCTAGGCTCACATTATTTGCTTTGTTGATGGCGGAGCCTACGTAGACAAAATTATCTACCACCTAGAAATTATAGTTGCCAACGTTCACGCAGTTTCCCAAACGAGTAGATTCTTTGTTCGTTGAAACTAATAACTTCGTTTTGTCCTCGTTTACCGTTAGGCCCTTTTCGCTGATTCCTTCTGTATACTTGTGAAGGCTGCAGTCACATCCCGCAGTTTTTGACCGATAATGTCAATGTCATCAGCGTACGAGAGTAGCATGTGGCTTTTGTTGAATATAGTGCCACTCGTGTTTACTGAAGATTTTCTCATTATCATCTCCATCACTATGTTGAAGAGATCGCAAGATAGGCCGTCGCCTTGTTTTAGGCCTCGTCTGGTACATAATGGCTCCGTAAGGTCCTTGCCAATCTTCACTGAAGCGTCATTCCGCAAAGACGTATCAGCTTCGCTGGAATACAAAACTCAGCCATGGCTTCGAGCAATTTCTGCCGTATCGGGCTGTCGAAGGCAGCTTATAGTCGACGAAAAGATGGTACGTGTCGATCTGTTTCTCTTGGGTCTTTTCCAGAATTTGCTGAAGTGTGAATATCTGGTCAGTTGTTGATTTACCACGTCTAAAGCCACACTGATAAGGCCCGATCAGTTTGGATAACAGTGGCTTTAGTCTTTCACATAGCACACTTGACAGTACCTTATATGCGATGGATAAAAGGCTGATCCCGCGGTAGTTGGAGCACACACTTGGATCACCTTTTTTCAGCACAGGACATAATACGCTTAAATTCCAATCGTCGCACATGCACTCTTTAAGCCAAACCGTGCGCAGGAGCTGGCGCATGCTCCATATCAGCTCCTCGCTGCCGGATTTGAAGAGCTCTGCCGACAGACTGTCGGCACCGGCTGATTTGTTGTTTTTCCGCCGCGTTATTGCTTTTCTTACCTCGGCTTGACTTGACTTGGCCGTCGTCGACAATTGACGTGATAACTTCACGTGCTCTGCCTTCTGGAACCAGCAGTTGCTGGAAGTGTTCTCTCCATATGTGCAGCACTCTCTGTGTATCTGTGATCCATCCTTGTCCGTACAGGAGGGGAGGCCATTACCATAGCCATTTCTTCTTACTTTCTAGTAAAATTTTCGGGCCTCACCTCTATCCCTGTATCGCTCTATATCCTCGTTCTACCGTTTCTTCATCTGACGTTTTTTTTCGCCTAAATAGCTGTCTCGCCTGTTTTACTTTCTCCTTGTGCCGTTCCCTAACAGCATGGGTTACAATTGGCTGTAGCGTTGCCCTATAAGCAGCATCATGTTCTTCATCGTGCCAGGATTCGTCTGAGCACCGCTTTTCATATCCTCGCACGGTAGTTGCGGCTGTTGCCATGGAATTCGCAATATGCTGCCACTGTGTATCGGAATGTCAGAAGTAGAGGCGTTGTGTCCCAAAAGTTGGGAGAGCTGGTTGGAGTAGGCAGTAGCTATCTCTGGGGTTTGCAGCTTCGCGATGTTCTTTGTGATTGGTTGCGTGCGTTTTTCGCTGTGCTCAATCTTGTGCGCACCTTGGCGGCAACCAGGTAATGATTCGAGCCAATATTAGCACCACGGATCACACGCACGTCCTTGACACTAGGAGCATGCCTACCATCAATTACCACATGATCAATTTGATTTTTGGTGTTTTGATCGGGGGATAGCCATGTTGCCTTGTGGATATCTTTGTGCTGAAATCTGGTTCCGCTCACTACCATGTTCCTTCCCGCTGCGAAGCTAACCAGCCTAAACCCATTGTCTGACGTGACGGTATGCAGGCTGAATTTACCGATCGATGGACCAAGAACATCTTCCCTTTCTATTTTTGCATTAAAGTCTCGCAGAACAATTTTAATGTCGTAGCCAGGGCAGCGGTCGTATGTTTCCTCTAGGCTTTAATTTCATCGTCTTTATCTTCCGTCGGAGCATGAACACAAATCAGCGTAATGTAAAAATATTTCGCCCGGATGCGAATGGTCACTTACAGGGTAAACCGCGAGACCAGGTGTCGAAGTCTCTTGGCGACTATGAAACCACATCCAAATTCGTGTCTTTCTGCTTGGCAACTGTAAAAGATGTCCACCTCTTCTTTATTCAATTCAAATAAAAAACCAGTACAGAAATTTCAATCAGTTAAACTGACTGATAAATACCATCTCCCACTATAAGATATTGTTTAAGTCTTGAGTTATTGAAATTAACCGATTTGTAATTAAAACCAGTTAGAAAGTTTCAGTCGGGCAACCCGACTAACATATACCCTTACCGTCAGTAAAAAAAATAATTTTCTATTATATTGATATTATTACTCGATTTCTAAAGTGGGAGGAGTGGTACATTTGTATGGGAAGTACGAGAAGGGGTGTGATTAGGCTTCCAGCTTTTTCTCCATTACTTTATCCTGTTATAGCTTTACTAATTACAGAATTTGGGCACGATTGCCTTGGGTGTACTGATATTATTAGTACATCCCTAAAGTGGGCGGTAAGGTACATTTGTATGGGAGGTACCAGATGGGGCGTCGCTAGACTTCCAATTTTTTCTCCAAAACTTTGTCCTGTTATAACATAACAAAATACAGAATTTGGGCACGATCGTGTCGAGTGTATTGATATTATTACCCTATTTCTAAAGTGGGCGGAGTTGTACATTTGTATGGGAGGTACCAGAAGGGGCGTGTCTAGACTTCCATATTTTTTCTCCAAAACTTTATCCTGCTTAAACTTTACCAAATACAGAATTTGGACACGATCGCGTTAGGTCTTTTAATAATATTAATCAATTTTCAAAGTGGGCAGTACCAGATGTGTATGGGAGGTACCAGATGGGGCGTGAATAGACCTCCAATTTTTTTCTCCAAAACTTTATCCTGTTATAGCTTTACTAAAAATAGAATTTGGGTACGATCACGTTTAATTTATTGATATTATTTCTCCATCTCTATAGTGGGCGAAAAGGTAGAATTGTATGGGAGGTACCAGAAGGGGCGTGGCTAGGCTTTCAAAATTTTTTCCAAAACTTTATCCTGTTATAGCTTTACTAAATACAGAATTTGGGGACGATCCCGTAGGGTGTGTTGATATTATTAATCGATTTCTAAAGTGGGCGAAATGATGTATTTGTATGGGAGGTACCAGAAGGGGCGGGGCCATGTAGCCCATTTGCAATACCGTAAGTAGTTTTGAGAAAAAAATAACTCTTGCAAAATTTCAAAACATTTGGTTGAGTCTTTCGAAAGTTATCGTGCGAACCAGCCGGACAGCCACCAGACAGACAGACAGACGGACATGGCTCAAACGACTTAGAAAGTCATGAAGCGAATTTGGTTCAAAGAAACCTAGGGTCTAAAGTCACTCCTTCTATGTGTTACACTTTTGGGTCGTATCAAATGATATATACCCTCATCCCTAAGGGTGATGGTATAATAATTTTATGAAACAAATGAATTGATTTTTTTACATTAATCGTAAGGATCATTTCCGCCTCTTGCTTGTCAACGCTTGAAAAGACTGTAGTGACAACCCCAGCCCTAAGCAAATTATATCTATGTATAATTTACGTTACATGTGACCCAATTATTTAAACCTGTTTAAATGCGTGGAGAAACTAACTGCAATAGCAGGTTAAATAAACATTAACGCTTTTAAGGTGACACAAGTGCAAATTTTTTAAGTCTTTAATTTGATTTTATTAGAAAATTCTAATTGGGCTTTTAAGGTCTTTCTCTTCAATACTAAACAAAATATTGTTTTATTTAAATGCTATCCGACGTTTCGCTGGTATTTTATATCACAGCTGAAACCTTATTACTAAATTACTGCTAGTGTGTAGTTCGCATTGGTGTTGTCCTTATCTTCCTTCCTATTTATTGCACTCTTTGACTTTTTTTGGATTCTGAGGCTCTTAAATGTAAACTTTTTGTTTTTCTTTTTGTCCTGTATATTAAGGTTAGTGACTACCTAACTAGATTTGCGTCTGGAGTATCGAGTATATTCAATTTACTTTTATCGTGTGGCACATTCCGAATGTAACCTAGTCTACATGGAGACAGCGTTTATTAAACATTCGTAATTGGTGTTTGAAATAATATTTAATATATTTCCGTTTGTTTACTAGGCAAACCAGTGATAAAGCACTCTATGTGAGTATTGACACTCGAAACGCGAATCTAGGACGCAAATATATCTATCCACCTCTGTACGATATAATGGATATCATATGTATTGTATGTGATAGATACAGTGCCGGGGCAAGGGAAGACAAAAATTGGCGACGAAAAAATGAGAACAATTGATTTGTTTATCTAATGCGAAATCTGGAGCGCACCACAAAATGCGAATGTACGTGAACAATGTGGCGCCACAGCTTAAGTGCGCCTTACAGTGATTACGGCAAATAGGCATTGAAATGCGCCAATATTTCAAACTCATAAACCAATAGAACTGCATATTTCAATATGTGTAGTCGTATGTCTGTCTCGCTTGCATTTTCGCACGAATTTATCTGGACACACACCCGCAGCGGAGCAATTGAACAAATCACAGGCAATCAATTAAATGAATACAACGATACGATACGAAACACAAACAAAAATCTTATGAATTGAATGCATTTTAAATCCCACCAAATGGCAAAGTGACTTCAATTTAATGCCAACAAAAGATTAAAAAGCTTACAGTCACTCACACATATGGGTGGGTCTGTATGGGAAAATTGCCGACGATGATGATGACAATATTGTCGATTTTCTCCATATAGATTGATAGCAGCGTGTTATTATATTCTTACCAAATAATGCTAGATGCGGTTAAAACATATGGTCTAATTTTTGCCTGTATTCTTAGTTAGGCACTAATTTGGTCAAATGAGTGAATTACCCATATTATGTGTAGAAGCAATGGAGCAGGAAATAAATATTTCATCATTCGATATAGTGTATACAAATGCACTTACGATCAGGAGTATTTTTTTACTGAGGTACAATGGTTTGTTCGTTGGCACCCAAATGGAAGATGCGTTTCGGACTTCGTTAAAAGTTAAACGATAACTTATTTAACGATATTATAAAGGGTTTTCCAATAAGAAATTTTATTTTGATATTCAAACAAAGTTAAATTTTTTGAGAAAAATGATCGAATGTTTTTTTCATAATAAAGAGGAAGGTATGGCGTTAATAATAAAAACCAACATCAGCCAAATGGCCACCACGAGCACGCTTACAGGACCATATCCTTTTCATAAAATTTTCCGTAACCAATTAGCAAAGTGGCTGTCTTATGTCTTCGATTGCCCCACGAATTTTATTTTTGAGGTCCTGAATCGACGCTGGGCTGTTGGCGTAGACCTTATCTTTCACGTGACCCCAAAGAAAGAAGTCGCAAGGTGTTAAATCACAAGATCTCGGTGGCCAATTGTGATCACCTCTTCGAAAGATAACACGGTCTGGAAACTTTTCCAGTAAAAGATCAATGGTTTCGTTGCTTGTGTGGCACGTAGCGCCGTCTTCTTGAAAGTAAACGTTGTCCAGATCAATGCCATCCAACTCCGACCATAAAAAAATCATTAATCATCTCTCTATAGCGCAATCCATTCACCGTAACTGTTGATCCAATCTCATTTTCGAAAAAGAAAGGACCATAAACCGCACCAAACTGTCACATGTTGAGGATGGAGAGGCTTCTCCTGAACTCTTGGGTTATCCGATCCCCAGATGCGACAATTTTGCCTGCTGACGTAGCCACCGAGGTGGAAATGTGCCTCATCAGTCAAGATGATTTTTCGATGGAATTCCAGATCATGCATTTCAAGGATCCAATCAGCAAAGATACGACGTTGTTGATCGGCCGACTTGAGTCATTGTGTTAACTGAACTATATTAGCCTTAAGACCCAAGTCTTTATGCAACATACGGTGTAATGACGTTTGTGGAATGCCCAATTCCAAAGAACGACGAGGAATAGACAAAACTGGCTTTTCTTCAACACTTTGGGCTACAGCAGCAATATTCTCAGTTGTTCTTGAGCGACGTTCACTGGTTTTATTCTTCACATCACTAACCAATTTCTGTATTGCGGTCCGACAAAGTGCTTCACGACGACCAAAAAATGATTTAGTTTTGCGAACTTTGACTGCAAGATTTTCACAATTTTTGTAGTGAGTTTTAATAATTTCAATGCGTTGTTGAAGCGTGTATCGTTCTATTTTTAGTAATGACATATTTTCTACTTGTCAAATGTCAAAGAATAAAAGCTTCAAAAGTGACAGCTACCGAAATTCACAATAACACCTATCATTGGAAAATCCTTTATAACATTTGATACAAGAAAAAGGGTAACGCATGGTACCCCTTCTGGTCATATTTTACGCACGCATTTTTATGTACGTTTATAAAAACTTAAGTCAGGAATGGGTATGGACTATTTCAGCCGGCTCCTTCTAGTATGTCTAATACAAAATGACCTAATTATGGAAAATTTATATTTTGCCGTAACTTCCTAACAGAAAACTGCAGAATATTTTAATTTGATCAGTTTAATAATCCAGAATTAGAAGGAAAAACCACAGAAAACCGAAATATCTGACACACCCCTTCTGGATCGTATCTTTATGTTGACAGGGCTTTATAACTTTTTTTACTTACATCGATTCTTTATATATGTCCTTACAACATATCAGCATTTTCTTAAAAAAAAATTATTAAAAACAAACAAATTAATAAATTCCAGAGACCGTAACTCTTATAACTTTTATTTAAAAAAGTCCCTCTGTAAGAGTTATTTTCTGATTTTTATTATATCTCTCCGAACATAAGACTTATTTTTGATTTATATTTAAAAATTCCCAAAATAACAATTATTTCTGATTTATATTTTATCTCTCAGAAATAAGTTATTTTTGATTTCAATTTTAAAAGTCCCACAATAATAATTATTGAAGACTTTTTGAAATAGAAATCAAAACTAAAAATCATTCAATGAGTTTTTCAAATCAAAATCGAAAATAAAAATCAGCCTGAGACTTATATTTTTTCTGATGAAATATAAAACTCACTTGAAGACTTTTAATTTTCATTTGTTCAAATAAAAGTCTTTTGGTTCAATCGATATGCAAACAATATTTATATTCTGGCCAAAATAATTACAATTGTGGGACGTCCAGACCATATTTAACTCATAGCTACACAATGCAACGAAAAAACGATGGTTTTTACCATCACCCTTAGGGATGAAGGTATATGTATATCATTTGTTACAAAAAAAAGTTTTACGCATTAAAGGAAACGTGTTAGTCCCCAAGTATCTTAAGATCAAATTGTTTCAGGACTTCTTAAGACCATTGAGCCATGTCTGTCTGTTTGGCTGGCTGGATGGGTCGTGGGCAGAATAACTCGAGTAAACTTTAACTGATCCTTATGAAAATGTGCCAGCATTTTTAAGTTAAGTAGACAAACCCATAGATAACAGAATCATTTGACTCACTCCTTTTTGTACCTCCCATATGAATGACCAAATTTGTTCCTTAGTTCTACAGGCATATCTTTTCTGTAATAAGAGTGAATTGTGTCAAATTTTGGACAAGGTAGTTGAATAATGGTTGAATATAAACCTATTTTGAATTTTTCTGTGTATTTGGAAAGGAGAGACTATGGCCTTTCCAATTCTCTATATATGTAGGTAACTTGTCATAAACTTTTGGGATTTTTTTTTTAATTTTGAAGAAGTTTTTAGCCAAAACTTTTTTGCATTATCCTAATGTTTATTATATTATTCAGAAAGTGCACACTGTCATGATTAAATCGCATACTTGTTTATAAAAATCGGTTAATAAATCGTTAAGTTATTCATAATTTTCAAGGAACCTGGGGGATAATTACATTTGGTCGGAGAAAAAATGCGATATAACCTAAAAAAATTTAAAAAAGATCCCTCTGGCGTTAAAAATAAATGTCAAAAATGGATTCCTTGACCCCAAAAACAGTAAGATACCTGTGATAACATTTAAGATTTTTGTTTAAATTAATAAGAATCCCATTCAAAATTACCCAATGCCCAGAAATAGTTAATTTCTATGCATGAAGACTTTTTGAAAGTATATCTAGCTCACTAGCAATTTCTTCACTTGACTGCAGCTTCACCACCGATTAATATTATATAAAATCCCTTCTATAAATTCACAAACACAATCGGACGGACAATCGGATGGAAACTGTATGTGCATGGATATAGCTTCTTAAAACGTAATGTACTAAGTATGTTTGTATTAAAGCGTTGTTTTGGAACAAAAGACAATATTATGCAATACAAATGATTCTTGGTTGAATAAAGAATCAGCTTCAAAGGACAAGAGTTCTATAAAGATTTCTACAGTTATTCTGAGCATCCTAATGAAGCTATGATGCTCTTGTGAAACGATCATTTGGGATTAACGCGAATAACGTCTTCAAGCTGAAATACCGGCAAATACTTAGGATTGATAAAGCATGCATTTGGTTGCATTTGCGAACTTGTAAAACAGTGTTGCGTGAGATGGTACACACCCGCCAATTAGATAATTTTTTTTCGAGGTTATACAATTTTGCACCCTTTTTTGCCATGTTTAACTCACAGTTCGCGAACTATAAGTGAACAGTGTTCACTGAACACTTAGTCCAATTATGTTTAGCTAAACTTGCTCATCTCGTTGAGCTGATCAAAATCATATATACATTTCTTTTATTACAAAAAACAATAATGCCGATATCAGCAAAAGACTTTTATTTCAGGCCTGAAGAAATAAAAATCATTAGGTGAGTTTTTCGTTTGGCAAAATAAAACTCACTTCGTAATTTTTATTTCAAAAAGTTTTCAATAACTCTTATTCAAAGACTCAAAAAATTAAAATCAACAATAACTCTTATTTATTGAGGGATAGAAAATAAATCAAAAATAACTCTTATTTGATGAGCGATATAATAAAAATCAAAAATAAGTGTTATTTGGGACTTTTATAATAAAAATCACAAAATAAAAGTTTATTGCGAAATTCTACAGAGGGAGTAAAAAATAATTTTAGCACATTTCCTTCACATTAATTTTTTTTAGTTGTAAAATCGATCAATAACAGTTATTTTCGGTCCCTGATAAATTCACATTTCTTTTAAAACGAACAACAATATCGTAGTATCCTCTAAATGTTCTGTCGGTTTCTTAAAAACTAAAACAAACACATTTCTTTTGCTTTTCTCTCTTATTTAACTAAAAAATTATAAAGAATATAAAATATTTTCCATGTATTGCAAAGTCAAGTACAAGTTTTGTACATATTATATAATTTTTATGTTCCCCGCATATTATTACATTTAACGCATTCCATTTTTGACATACGCCTTATTTTAAAGAGGCAAAAGGAAGAATACCTATTTTTTTTTGGTTCAGGTTCTTCTTGGCTCTCATTGTTGTCTTTTTCTAGCTCATGAGGAAAAGGGCTTTTCATATTTCGCTTCAAAAAAAATAAGACTTCGCGATAGCCAAAACTCAAAAATTAATGAATTTACCAAGAAAAAACAACGACCCCCGGGAAGCTGCTGTAGACGACTAAGGAACATGAAAATCGTAACGTGGTGGAAAAACGTAAAAGGCGTACGTCTCTCAGACGTAGGTTATCAATGCAGGGTTAAAATAAAAATCCTGGAAAATTATATACATAATTGTCAATTATTCACAAATATGAATTTTAAGCAGAAAATTGGAGGGGAGTGGAGCTGCCATGATTTTCCGGAGCGGAAATATTTCCCCGGAGAAGTATTTTATTCGCTTTGACTTAGTTGACTTAATGGTTCAAATAAATTCAAAAAAATTTGAAAACCCCAATAAAACGGGATGTATATAATAGCAAAATGTTAGAAGCTGAAATTCGCTAAAATATTTAAAAAGCGAACCGTCATATTAATGCGAGAAACACCACTTACCTTTTTGATCGAAAGTTATATAAATATTAAACTGATAATGTTCCAAATAACATTTTCACATACGATATGGCCAAAATTAATCCAAAACAAATTTTGTTCATTGTTATTTTCCAATTAAATCTTATATTCTGGATACGAACATTTTGTAAATACGATTTATGTCTACAACATAATACACAATACAACTTAAATTTATAGTTTTTATACCATATCTTTGGACACAAGAAAATTGCACCAGCGGTTGCGGAATTATTTCATCGTATCCTTTAGACAATTTACAGAAATATTTCTTGTATTTATTATATCATCCTTAGTTAACTCATTTTCTATTTATTTTTCTATATATCTAATAAGGGAAATCTTAATTTTACCGATGATGTCATTCATATCCGGTTTTATATATTTCATTGTATTTTTTTATGGAAAATGTCGGAATCTGATACACTTGGCTAACATTTTTTGGAAAGCGGTTGCGGCTTTGTTTCACCATATCCTCTAGGAAATATACATTTTTTTCTATTTATTTTTCTTTCTGATACAGTTTCGAATTTATAGCCGAGAAAGATAATTGGCGGTAAATAGAGATGATGCCAACAGCTATTTCATTCATGTAAATTTTTCCAACTATTTATAAAACGAAAAATCGAAAATCGTCCTAAATTTTTTGTGGGATTTCTGTCTTTTGTTTGTAATGCCTTGTGCAGCATTTGCGTTTCTTTTAAAATGTATTTTTAAAACAGTATCATCAAATAAAAAGAATAATTTTAATATAAACTGTGAAGAAATATCTGGCTCCAGTTATTTAAATTTTTCTTTCATTGTCGGCCCCCTCGATGTTGTCGACCTCAAAATTGCAGTATAGTGTCGAGTCAATCGGCATGTCTAGTTAAAAGCTTCGAAAACAGTGACATTCGTTGATAAACAAGTAGATGTCATTAATTGTGAATCTTAAAATAGAATGCGTGTTATTTCACAACATAGACGTCCAACCGTGGTACAATTGTGCTTGCCTAATTCACACACATTATTTGTCTCTTTCACTCAGCCCCTTATGTTTCAATACACACGTTTCTTTCAGGTCGGTCTGTCTCTCTCTCTTACTAATAGCACCTCATTTTATTTTCGACGTCAATGATTCACAAGCGAGACGCTATCCCATACCTCATTGATGGGGTGTAAAGGGAAATTATATATAAAGAACTTCCGCAGAATAACATTTTTCGTTGGATTCTACAATTCCAAAGTGCGTTTGCGTTCACAGATTCTTTTTAGGGTAGTCTCTATTGGCATCCATCTTGAGAGGTCGTGGTTCAGGCTGTTGGTTGGAAATAGCGTACATTTACCTGCAGTTTTTAACTTTGAATTTATATATATATACTAGCGGACCCGGCGAACTTCGTCTCGCCCCAATTTAATACCTTCAGATAAACTCAGTAGAGAATGTTTGATAAACAAAGTTTTTCGATTAGTTTTCCGCCACAAAAACAAACAACGAAGGCGGTTCTCCAAAACTCGAAAAGGCAACGTTCAGCTGACCGCACGTAAAACAGGGAAATTCGAGATTAATCTCACATACTTCCAATGATTGGCCATGCGATTTATTGATTGTCGTCGGGGAATTGGAATGGATGATCAGTTGGAATTATCTAATTCGTAAGATAAGGATTTCCTTTTCTTTGAATTTGTTATTTATGATCGTCTGAAATCACATTTTTTATCAGATTCTTGACGGACAACCGCGTACCGTTGCACAATTTCGGTTGATTCAGATTCCGCAATATGATTATGATCGATCCCACCTTTATCTGTAAATTATGCGGCATTTTAGGCAAGTGGAAAATTCGGTCGGATTGTTGGTCGCTTCATCCTATACGGTCACACTGTAAACAGATTTGTACGAATGCAGATCTCAAGCGATTTAACTTTCTAATTTGAAATTCTAGCTATTGATGTCTTTATTCTTCTCTGCTAGGAACATACTGCCCGTAAATTAATCCAATCGAGATTTTTATAATTTTGTGCAATGTCATAAGTAACTTTTCCAACGATGTGAACTGGCAAAAATTTGCAGGGAACGATATCACTTCAGTCGAAACCTCAACCCGAATTTGGCCATTGCCAAGCGCTAGCAGTTGTTCGGGAATTCAGAAGAAGATGGGAGGTTATGGAATGAGCCCCGAATTTTTTGGTCATTTGCAGCTTCTTGACATTGACGACGTTTTCAAGCATGGTTTAAGTAAATCATCAGCATTAGACATTGTTTTAAATCCCCTCGTAAATCCTTTATCGTTCGGTCAACTACTTCCAAGCTCGTTTATTCGTTATCGCGCATTCATCCGAAATGTTGATTTGGCATTCCCGCATCTACTTCGCCATTGCGAAATTCTTGGTCATTGTGTTCTTTGGCTTTTCAACCGTGATAAGATTCATCGACAGTTTTATACCGGAATTTGCAGTTCGAATGCCTTCCAACAATGTGGCAACTATGCCAGATTATGAGCGTCTAACGTTATTTGAGATCTTGACCAAATTGTTGCCGGAATCAACAAAAAATGTCTTGGCTGTCCCACTCGGAGCATCGAGAAAGTAAATGCCTCCAGTCTTATCGTAAATCGTACACGTTCTTGTACTCGGTATTTAACAGCGGCACATTTGTTCGAACTCTTCCGGTCAACTCATCTAGATTATAGTCTTGCTCCCGAATGCATCTTGCATCGAACGATTTGACGCTGATTCCCAATGTCGACAGCAGATTGCCGCACATCCCGTCGGGTTCGACGATTTTGTTTTAAATATTATTTTTATCGTAACCAACCAACATTTAACCGAAATTTTCCACCAAACATTGTTCAAAACCTTCAAATCATGCGAAAATTGCAAAATTTTGTCAATAAAAAAAACAAATTTGTTGGACTTTTCCGGAATTTTTCGAGTTTTTCCCTAAGAATTTTCTATTTTTCCATTCGAAAAGCCATTCCGTAACAACTGCACACAAAATTCCATACAAAAAACCAATATTCGGTTTTCCAATTTCCTCACTTTTTCGAAGGATTTTCCCAAAATTATCTTGCATAAAACCCTCATACCAATTACGAACAATTGAATAAAAATTGAGCAAAATGGGCCAGCCGTTCTCTCTTGATGAATTACTACACACTGTTTACACGGTTTTTATACATATAGATTTCACAATAAACAGAATTTTTCCAAGTAGCACAACGAATTTTCCACCTTTACGTCGTCTAAAATCAATGAAAAATTTCGTTGAAAAAATCCAAAATTTTCGAGTTTTTTTTCCAGAATTTTCCGAGTTTTCCACCAAGAATTTTTCTATTTTTCCATTCGAAAAGTCATTTGGAATGATTATCCGAAATTTACACATTTACATCATTCAAAATTATCAAAACACAATAAAATGTAAAATGTCGTCGAAAAAAATTAAAATTTTTGGAATTTTTCCATAATTTTCCAACCAAAATTGTCTATTTTTTCAACCGAAAAGCCACTATGGAACAATTGCATACAAAAAGTTATACAAAAATTCAATTTGCGATGCAAAATGTTTCTGAAAAATCCAAATTTTTCGAGATTTTCCGGAATTTTCCGAGTTTTCCACCGAGAATATTTCTATGTTTTCATTCGGAAAGTCATTTCGGAATAATTATCCAAAATTGTTCACTGTTACATCGTCTAAAATCATACGATAATATGCAAAATTTCGTCGAACCACAAATTCAAACTTTTTCGAATTTTTCCGGAATTTTCCGCATTTTTCAACAAAAAATTTCTATTTTTCTATTCGAAAAGCCATTCTGTAACAATTGCACACAAAATTCCATACAAAAAGGCAATTTTCGATTTTTCGCATTTCCGACTTTTCCGGAAGATTTTCCCAAAATTTTCTTTCACATAAACCTTCTCCTGGCAATAACGAACAACTGAAAAAAAGTTTGAGCAAAATCGGCCCAGCCGTTCTCAATTGATGGATTACTATACATTTTTGCCCGGCATTTTAGTGGGCCCGGCAATGCTTCGCTATTGCATATTAACTTGTAATATATTTCACACTTAGGTCTACAAAGTACTTTGAAAACGGCACTAAAGCTCGACAAAAATATGTTGTTTATTTACTTAAGTAACTTATTTAAAGTAACTCCTTAACATTAAAGTTTACTACTTAAGTTTTATTGTTGTTAATGCTAATAAAAATGTAGATTAAGTTTTTTCAGTATGTAGGGCGAAAAACCACTTCTTTCACAAATCGGAAACATACATATCTCTAAAGATCAAAATTATTTATCTTGATCCGTAGTAGCGTGAACCATCTGTATACTAACTATCTCTTTGGTCATAAAAAAACATTTTTGTTATGCCTTCTCCTACTGATCGCAAATGAAAATTCCGTTTGAAGCTTCATGCCTTTAGCCATAAAAACTTCTTTTGTCATGTCTTCTTCTCACACGGATCAAGAATAATCCGTAATACTGTTTTTGTATTGAACTCGTATTACCATTTTTTGAGATAATTCGGTCACCAACGTTTGGCTTAGCAAAGTGATGGTCTCACGCGCTGTATGGCATGTTACAGCGTTGTGTTAGAACCATTTCTCCTTCAAATAATGTTCAATGACATGATAAATAAAAAAATCAATTGATCGTCCATTGGCTCTACTTCTTCTACCAGTTGGATTTTATATGAATGTAGGCCAAGGTCTTTCCTCAGCATTTGCAGAGACCGAGTTCCAGAGAATGAAGTCGGTTCGATAAATTCGAGTCCCCTGTCATACTAACGTCTACAGCGTCGATGGCTTCTATTAGCTGCTCAGATGCATCATTACATGCACCCTCAACTTCATAAAGGGCTCCATAAGTTTGGCGAACAGAATGTGCATTTTGAAAATAAATTTGCATGATTTGTAAACTTTGTTCTTGTTTAGTTTTTACATGGTGATTTTGCAAAGTATACTAAAAGAAAGTCTATTACACTTCATTAGCATGACAGCTAGATTTACACTTATACCTATCAGAAGCTCTATATGTCAAGAAAATACCCCATGCATAGGTTATTTTCAATTGTTTGCTAATGTTACATCTGATATACTATAAAAATTTAACCATTGTAGTATAACTACAATGAATATTGCTTAATTTTTCTATCTATATGATTTATTACCGATTCGCTCTCCTAAGAAGTAATTGAAAAATACATACCTGTAAAGTAAATTAAAAAAAATCACTATTTTAGTCTGCGCATCCTCAACTGCCTGGTGTACGGACCATTATTTGATACAGGTAAAAAGTTAACTATTGAAGTGCGTGGGCAGCGCCTCGGCACTTTTAACTTATTTTATTCGAAATAGCCCGATCATTAGGGCGAATTAATTAGTTCGCGTCAAAAAAAAAAACAACCTGTTAACCGTATATCAGTATTGGAATGTACGAAGAATTCTTAGAAAATTTCACTAAGAAACTATATATCTAAAATCAATTCCTATTTCGCGCTGAGAAGCATGAAGATTTCAGGTAGAGTTTTTTTTTAGCAATGAGCAAATATTCTGAAAAATGATTTTTAAAAACTTAATTTCTGTATGCCAACTCTCAGAGGCCATAACTTTTTAACCAATACATAGATTTGCTTCTGTAATACCTCATTTAGTTCGTTGGGAAGTCAGTTTTACGCAGAAGGTCTGTAAAAATATATATCTGAAGTTTTCGGTTTGTGCTCATTTAAAAACAAAAAAAATCTCTATCTGAAATCTTCATGCTTCCCAACGCGAGCTAGGAATTGATTTTAGACACAAAGTTTACTGGTGAAATTTTCTTAAAAATCATCGTAGATTCCGATTTTGGTTACGATTTGTGCGAATAAAAAAATTGGCCCACCTTACTGTTCATATCTCTAGTTGAACAGCAATATACTGTGGAATTTTGACAGTTGTAACCGTTTGTTTTAAAAAGGGTGTGGAACAGCCCATTTCCACCCTTACTGTAATTCATACTGCAAGCCCTTTTAATTTTCAAGTTGAATGGGCGGTGCCACGCCCCTTTATTCAAGCACAACCAAATATAGCCTGGGACTATCAACAGGTCAACAGTACCACTTGGTAAGATTTTCGTATCAATCGATCTATTAGAAAAGCCGTTAGAGCGATTTTTGAAAAGAGGGCATGGTACCGCCCACTTCCTCCCTGGATTTAATTTATACTGCTCCATCAACATATATAACAAATCTCATCTTCATACCTCTGATAGTTCATGAAATAAAGCCTTTTTAATTTTCAAGTTGTATGGGCGGTGCGACGCCGCTTTATCCAATTACAACCAAATGAAGTCAGGAACCATCTACAGGTCAACAGTACGTCATGGTAAAATTTTTGTATTAATCGACCTATTATAAAAGCCGTTAGAGCGATTTTTGAAAAGGGGGCGTGGCACCGCCCACTTCCATCCTGGCTGTAATTAATACTGCTCCAACAACATATATATCAAATCTCACCTTCATACCTCTGATAGTTCATGAAATATAGCCTTTTTAATTTTCAAGTTGTATGGGCGGTGCCACGCCCCTTTATCCAATTACAACCAAATGTAGTCAGGAACTATCTACAGGTCAACAGTACCTCATGGTAAAATTTTTGTATCAATCGGTCTATTAGAAAAGCCGTCTGAGCGATATTTGAAAAAAGGGGCGTGGCGCCGCCCCTTTAAGATGTAAGCTATCCTATCTTTCAAGTTGGATCAAACCGAACACGGTGTGCAAATTTGATTCAAATCGGTTAAGTAGTTTAGGAGTCCATCGCGGACAAACAACGTGACAAGTAATTTATATATATTAAGATATATTTTTTTGGTCAGAGTAGTTTTAAAATCTTAGTATGAAAATTTCGAAATGAAAGTTTTCAGTTTTTAACTTTGAATTTATATTTTTTTTTTTGGTCAGAGTAGTTTTGAAATCTTAGTATAAAAATTTCGAAATGAAAGTTTTCATTCTATTCGTTGATTTCAATCAAATATAAACATTCGGTGTGGTATTGAATTTTATAAGGGGCAAATTCTATATTCCAATTTCATTGCCATATACATATATAAGGACATAAATATATAGAGTAGTCCTTGCATCACGCGGATATTTTGAGATTCAATCCTTTATTGAATACTCGTTTTTTCCTTGTTGTAGTTTTGCGTGAACGCCACCACACATTTTCTTTGGCTTTTGCTGTTCCGATGGAACATTGCTGTGCTCAATGAATTCCTTATTCCGTAAGCGGAACAGTTGATATTATGGGAATAGATCGAAACGACATATACGACCGAACCGGCTTTACCCGTTGATATCTGAAAAGAAACTGTTTAATTTCATCAAAAAAAATTTACCTCATCTTTACATCGAATTCATAGACTTCTTAAAAAGATTTTTTCTCCTTTATTTATGCGCTTGTAAATAACACTTTCTGTTTACAATTCTCACATGTAATGTCCAAAAATATATAAAAAGGCTTTAAAATAAAAGTAAATTTGTGTTTTCTTGTAAGGATAATTTTCTTCATAGATGATGAACTTTTCATTTTTTAATACGGTATTAGTAAGTAGAGTTGTAAAGAATTGGTTATTCGAGTTGCAATTTGTGGAATTTAAGAGTTGCATTTAATCGGACGATTTGAAGCTCTCCAAAGTATATTTTGCTCTTGTTCATAACTATCTGATGAACTTGAAGAATTCCATTATTCAAATTAAGCACACGATTAAAATCTGCTGAAGCACATGAATTGAGTGACAACTGCAACAAATATGATTTGGCCACATCACTTTACACGAGTTCAACAAATTGGTTCAAATTCTCCTTACAATCATCTTCACTATCGCTTCCATCATCGGCGCCTGTCTTGATTGCTTCCCTTTCTACCCCAAACACTTGGAACGGCTTTACAAAGTTACTTTCATTACCAGTGACAGTTGCTATAAATTTTAAGCGTCTATATAGCGTTTTCAGAATGTATTTCATTAAGCACATCAGCCACTTTGTCATATGAATGAACCCCTTTGAAGCGTCTGGATGGAAGCCCTGCTAATTCCCTTTTCAGGTCGCTTAAATGTATCCAGTGGGCAGTGCCTTCAAAAAAAACTTCGCTTATGTGATGACCCAATATCAGCAGTAATACAAATAAACATGCTACCTTTAAGCTTTTGTTACGGTTCCTGTACATGGCTTATAAAAAGTTTATCTATTTCACGACCGAGCTGCCGCCTTGAAATAGTTGGTCCTGAAGAGCATCCTTCACATATTGATTTAAAAAATTGATTTTCCACAACTCTAAGAGGTACCAACAAATCAATAAAAAAATTTTTTTTTCCAACTGTTTCGACCAACTTTGCGTGGTTCATTTGGTTTCCTCTTGTACACTTCTTACTCAGTTCTTCCTTGAATTGCGAACTTTTTATTCTCTTATATTTTTGGTACTCTTCAAACGCCACGTTACCATGTTGCCTCTTGAGGTGAGATATGAAGTTCGATGTGGAATTTTTCTGTCCTAAAAAGAAGAGGCTTACACTTCACGCAAACATCAGTGATATTATTGTTGACCCCTTCATCTATAATTCAAAACAAAATGCTTAAAGCCACTGACTCACATGGGAATTATTTTGGGATGTTGTTGCTTCGGTTTCCATGCTTGGTTATCGTTTCTTAAAAAATCTTATTTCTTTTCACCTCAAAAAATATTTTATTTGTATGACAAATAAAACCTAACAAATGACGCCTTATTATTTGAGGGATAAATAAACAAGTAACAGTTGAAATTTGAAATCAAAATAGCGCCCAACACTAATTCGCAGTCGTGCACTGACCTGGGTTTTAGATTTTTTTCAGATTATTTCCCATCGGTCACATATGTCTCCAATTTAAGCACAGCCGCGAATAACGTTTCAAAATCAATTTTTTCAAAACCTGTTTTTTTGCAGATTATTATTCACATGATCCTCTCACATCGCTCAAACACCAAATCAGCAGAATTTTTGCACGTTATCGCTTTCAAAATGCACATAGAAAGTGTTACCCAGTGGAAGAACGTCGTAAGATTGACAAAAGGGTTATTTGTGATCGGGTAATATCGGGGCGGCATAGCACAATTGGACAAAATTTGAGAGGTTTTGAGTAATACAATTAAAATTGTGAAAGTGAAAGTTTCGTGAGTCTTATTCGCAATAGAGTGGTGAAAATATGTCAACAAATTTTGTTTCATCTGCGGTCATTTCACAACATCTCAACACAGTCAAGGTTATTTCAGTCAGAAACTAATATTGGAATGCCGTTTGGTGTTCCTATGGTATTGATTGACCCTATTAACCTCGATCCTGCCAACTGCTATGCATGTGTGAATACTATGAGCAGACTTCAAAAAAAAACATGCCGAAATTTCAATACCAGTGTTTCGAGTGCTCAAGTTTACTGCCGCATTCTGATGATATTCCTCCACGATGTCCCAGACCAGATGTATTTGTAAGTGACGAGCACATGAGCAGTGTACCTGAATTGCAAAATACCTTGCCGTCAGATATTAGATCACCAATTCTGATAACACAAGAAAGATTAGATTTAGTTGTTGCTAAACTTCAATTGACAAAACGAAAATCTGTGGAACTTGGTTCATTTTTAAAATCATACAATTAATTGGCACCAAATACCAAAGTTACCGCATATAGCAAACGGAAGGCTGATTTACAAAACAAACTTCCGTCAATGATTCAAAAACATATTCATACTGTAGTGATGTAACTGCTCTAATGGCAATACTGAATATTGAACACTAGCCAGAAGAGTGGAGGTTAATTATCGATAGTTCCTCAACTAGTCTCAAAGCTGTCCTGCTGCATAAAAAAATTAAAACCATCCATACCTGTTGCCTATTCTACCGATATAAAAGAAACATACGACATATTAAAAACTATTTTGGAGTCAATCGATTACTCAACGCACGACTGGAAAATATGTTGTGATCTTAAAGTAGTCGCTATGCTTTGTGGGATGCAAAGCGGTTGTACAAAAAATATGTGCTTCATGTGCGATTGGAATACGAGGTTCAAAAGAATTCAGTATAATACAAAAAATTGGAAAGCAATATAGGATTTCGCAACGTTGTTCGTAAAGAATTAGTCCAAAAAGAAAAAAAAATTGCTGCCACCATTGCACGTTAAACTTGGCATCGTAAAAATCTTAGCTAAAAAGCTAATGACATATCTTAAAGAAACATTCGCTCGGTTAAGTACAGCTAAACTTATGAATGGTAAATGTTAATACATATTTAGTATTTCTTATTTTAAACTAATAAAAACGATTTACCATATTAAATCGTCCTCAGGTGTACTTAATGGTCCAGATATAAGGAAGCTGCTAACAGGCTTTGTGCTGATCGGATGGAATGCAATAAAAGGGGATATACTGGGGTTTCTAGGTAAAAATCGCTCCAACATTTATAAAATGGATGTAACAGAGATGTTGAATGCGTTAGAGAAACTTGGCATCATAATGTCATTTGGAGTACTTTGAGAAACAACTCGCTACGGAATCAGATGAGCAAGGGAAGCGATTTCATCAGGTATCATTGCCATTTGAAATAAGATAAATCGGGCTTGGCACTACTTAGGACATATCTTTTTTTGTACCAAAAGGGTTTTTCTTTTTTACAGGTATAGCGAAAAGAGAACTCCAGATGCAGTACTGGCGGAAATTTGTTGGTGGTCTGAAACCATATTTAAAGAAAACGATAAAAACAGCGGGAACGGAGAAGAATTTGATAAAAAAACGATATGGATATTGATGAAGGTTCAGATCTATCAGATTTTAATGGAGAAGAATTTGATGAAATCGATTTGGATATTGACAAAGGTTCGGATCTATCAGATTTTTATGGTAAAATTGATTGTAATATGGACTTTTAAATTTAGGAGTCCTAAAGCTTGGCTTTAAATGTGAGTTTCTTTTTTGGGTGTGTTTAGTCGTGCGAAAAAGGTTTTAAACGCCATCGTACTTTCTGTTGTGTAAAATGGAATAACGTTTTATCTAGCAATGAGTTTTGGTTATATAACGTTTTTCCATTTTCAACAGAAATAATTTGTAATTTTTTTAATACTTATTAATATTGAAACTTTTTGCTGCAATATCTTTTAAAATTGCTAATGAACCTAAAAAAAATAGAAAGTGTTTGCAACTTTTAAAACGTTTATTAATTTCCTGGAAAATTAAAATTTTGTCGTTCAAAACGTTAATCGGTACTGTGCCCCAATTGGAACTAAATTATCTCGTGCGCGTCTTTCGTTGCGGCCGGACTATCTATCGAAACGCAAGACTTAAGGCTCATCGTTGTTTTGAAAATTTGTCTATCTTTCATGTCATCCCACAAACTTTCAAATGCCTTACCATGGAAACGAAATACTCCAGCTTACAAAAAAAGACTAAACTATGCACTTGTTAATACTTCGTCGACAGAATTCCAATTTTCAGCAAAAACAGAGTGTCCTAAAATAATAATTCACAAACATACTTAATAATAATTTAATAATATAATTTTTAATATAAAAAACTACTTACCTTCCAAATTTGCCATTTCGATTATTATTTTTCTAAGTTCACTTGACATAAACAAATCGAAGGATCAGTTGTTCTGGCTATGGCGGAAGAAGTTGGACTTGGAACAGTATCCATAATATTTTCCGCAGCACGTCTTCCAATAATCTGATTTGGTGTATCTTCAAACTAAATATATTTCCATCCTTAGATAGAAATCTTGACGATATTGGAGCGATATTACTTGCAATAGACTCATTAGAACTAACAACACTTGCACCTCCTGATATATTTAGATCACATATAGAATCAATTTTAGGAATTACAAATTCCTACCCACTAGGAATCAGATTGATTGCTCTTGTATTCAAAAGAGCCATAGCGAAATGAAAAGCACACCACCGAACAATTTTGAACACTTCATGATAAATTAAATCTGTATTAATTCTTCACCATTCACCTCGCATATTTTCTCTTTCTTCTATCCATCATATATCCCGTTAGATATTTCGGTGCATTAGTCACAAATAACAAAAACAATTACAATAAGAATAACAAATACGTCAGGAAGCAGAAGTACAAAAAAATATTGACCTATCAAGGAAAAAAGTTAAGTAAAGTTCTCATAGTCATGTGCAAAAAAAAATATATACATTAACAACAGTTTTGAAGCCTCGTGCATCTTTTTTGTTACAACACTTGTTGGTTTAAAAAAGGGTATTGAGACTTAATTTTAATTATCTATTATTGTAAAATCTGGAGCCGTTTTTTTGTATTCAAGAAAATGTAATTTCTGATATTCCTGTTTTGTATAAAATGTTTCAATACACACGTTTCTTTCAGGTCGGTCTGTCTCTCTCTCTCTCTCTTACTAATAGCACCTCATTTTATTTTCGACGTCAATGATTCACAAGCGAGACGCTATCCCATACCTCATTGATGGGGTGTAAAGGGAAATTATATATAAAGAACTTCCGCAGAATAACATTTTTCGTTGGATTCTACAATTCCAAAGTGCGTTTGCGTTCACAGATTCTTTTTAGGGTAGTCTCTATTGGCATCCATCTTGAGAGGTCGTGGTTCAGGCTGTTGGTTGGAAATAGCGTACATTTACCTGCAGTTTTTAACTTTGAATTTATATATATATATATTTTTTTTTGGTCAGAGTAGTTTTGAAATCATAGTATGAAAATTTCGAAATGAAAGTTTTCAGTTTTTAACTTTGAATTTATATTTTTTTTTTTTTTGGTCAGAGTAGTTTTGAAATCTTAGTATAAAAATTTCGAAATGAAAGTTTTCATTCTATTCGTTGATTTCAATCAAATATAAACATTCGGTGTGGTATTGAATTTTATAAGGGGCAAATTCTAAATTCCAATTTCATTGCCATATACATATATAAGGACATAAATATATAGAGGTAAGGACTAACACGCGGATATTTTGAGATTCAATCCTTTATTGAATACTCGTTTTTTCCTTGTTGTAGTTTTGCGTGAACCCCACCACCTTTGGCTTTTGCTGTTCCGAGGGAGAGGAATAGTTCTGTGCCTTGGGACAAAGTTCAAGGAGGATAATAATATAGGCGATGGGCGATAGTGGAGATTGCACCATACTAGTCAATAACGGAAGCCTCAACAATTGAACTCCAAATCTATAGCCATCCATTGTCGACTTCTGTTTGGCTGGAGTTTAATGCTCCGAAGATCCAATCGGAAACTCAAGAACGGGCCCGGAAATTAATGGTTATGAGTGCGGAAATAAATGTGTTGGGGAAATTTTCCCATCTAGTGATAAATTACAGTGCTTTAGTGGTTTTTGTTTCCCTTAAATTCGAAACACAATGGTGTTAAAAGATTTTCCATTTAATTCATAAATTTCTAAAATGTTACATATTTCTTTTTTTCCTATAATTAATAATTTAACGTTCTACTTTTCTCTTTTTTTTCCAATAATTAGTAATTTTTCTTAGTTCTAATGATATAAAAACAGTAATTTTTATTTTTAATTTCTAATTATATCTATTCTAAATGCTAAACATAATTTTCGATTACCTACATTAAATCATAAATATATTCATTTAAATTACACAAAATAACGTAAAACAAACACCCTAATACAATATGTCATATTAAACTCAGTGAAATTTTAAATCGAACGTGAAACAGTCAAGACAGCGGGCCTGCAGTCGAAGCTGAATTTACATTGGTTAAGAACTTTATATTACCATTTTCTATTTGTTGTGGGTGTTTGTTTCTATCTATTCCATATAATTTCGTTATTAACTTAAAATGACAAAAGAAACGCCACATTAACTTATTTATAACATTTTCACTTTCATATGCATCGAAAATTTAGTTTTTTTTTAAATCTGCCTAGAATCTATTGTCATAATTCTTAATATGTGTTTCCCCTTTTGTGATTTTATTGGAAGAAAATAGTTTATTGTACATTCATAATGAATTAATAAGTTTATTTTAATGATTAGGCAATACCGGAGTCGGGTTTAATGGGCTATTCAAGTTTGTTTATAGCATAGGTGGGTGGGTACCAGGGTTACCGTTGACAAATTTCAAAAAGTGGCACAAAAAGGGGATTTTTTTAAAAAAAAAGTCGCACAAAAAGGGGATTTTTTAAAAAAAAGTCGCAAATTCATTTTATTTAAACAAAACAATAAAAATAACAATAAATAACAAAAAAAAAATAACTCAGTCTATTACATTAAAATGTAAAATATACATTAAAACTAAAAAAACAATACATTACAGGGCACATTCTTATATGTAAATATATGTAGATATGTTTGTAGATGAAAATTGAATTTTTGTTCAAACAGATTTAAGGCCTTATTCATAATAATAAACCTTTATAAATGTTTATAAATATGGCTGTTATTTTTTAGAGACTTCATTTCTATACTTTTTTACAAGTACCTCATTAGGTGTCCAGTCTTCCAGCTTTGTGTCCAGCAAATTCAAAGCTGAAAGCATTGCATCACATGTTTTTACATTTAACTTATTAGTAAACTTATTCTTAATCAGTGCCAACTTCGAAAATATACGCTCTGCGCAAGCACTGCTGTGTGGTAAAGTAAATATATAAGATACAAAATCCTATAAATTCTGGTACAAATGTTCATTCAAACTATTTTTTAAATTACCTACTGTGTACCAAAAAAGTTCAATGTCATTTATATTAAATAGGTATTGATAAGATTTATCTAATGATTTGCATTCTAATAACTTAAATTCTCTTATGAATGCCTCAGGATTTTTTATAATGTGACTATATTCAGGCACTATAGCAAAATAATTAATGTCTTCACTAGACTTAATAAACTTAGGGTCTAAATAGCTTAAAGCAATCAGTCTTTTATTATTTATATCAATTCTGGATAGAATTTCATCAGACAATTTTTGGTAGAAATTCAAAATGTTGCTCTTTATAGCATTTGTATCAATTTCTGAGATCTTTTCAGTTTTTATTAATTCTTCGCCTTCATGCCCTATGTATATACTGCTCACATGTTTGAGGTTAATGACACTTTTATAATCAATACTTCCTAGGCCCGTAGTCGCCAAGTATTCTTTTTTAATAAAATTTTTGAATATTTGAAGTAGAATCTCATTTGTTATTGATATGAGGAAGATTATTTGTGATGTTTCACTTTGAAATTGTTTGTTAAAATTATTCATAATATTAAGAATATATACCAAAAACTTTAAATAAATTTTGTTTGTGGGAGACAATCCATTTTGGATAGCACTTATTTTCTGTAAAGTTTTTGCACATTTCTCTTCAAACTGAGCTCGTATGAAATAATGTTGTAGGACTGTCCACTGCTCTAGGATTCTGTTTGCAACCGATTCGAAAGATAGCCATCTAGTATCTGAAAGTCGCAAAAGCTTATGTTCTGGAACTTCAAAAACGCTTTGTAATTCCTTGAGGTCCATCTGTCTTTTGGAACTCTTAAAAAAATTGAAAATATTTTTGGGTAACTGTTCAACGTCGTCAGGGAAGCACACCAAAGCTGAGTTGTTCATTAAGTTAACTGAATGGCAAACACAGCCAATGTGGAACAAATGGGGAACTCTATTTTTTAATAAAGTTGAGACTCCAGATTTTTTACCAACCATAGTTGAAGCATTGTCTGTAGCAAATCCTATGAAATTTATCAACGGAATTTCCTCAGTTTCTAATGTCTCCAGAACTGCCTTGCAAATAGTTTGGCCGGATCCATCTTTTGGTTGCACTAATCTAAAGAAATTGTCTGCAGTTTTACCTTTATCCATGTCGAATTGTCTTACAACGATTACCAGACACTTTTCGGTGGAGATGTCTGTTGTCTCGTCGATAATAAGGCTAAATGTTTGCTTTTGCATCCTGGAAACCAATTTGAGATGGCCTTCCTTTCCTAGGAACAGCGCTATTTCTTTTGACTTGGTCCGGCCACAAGATACCTATAATAATAAATGTGATTGTAAGCTTATGGAATGTTTGTAATAATATGTTTACTTACCGATTTGGCTATATTGGAATCTGGATATATTGTTGCATTAAATTTTGCTAAATTGTCCATCGAATTGAATGAATGATTGGCACTTATCATTCGTAAAATTTATTTGATTTCTGCAATTGCTACATTTTGTCTAAACTTTGTATTTCCCTGGGGCAAAAAATCATGCAGCTGTATTTTAACATTCTCAGACTGTTCTTTTGCATTGGCAATATGTTTTTTTGTATTTTGGCGACGATCGAGGTGGTTTTTTTGATTTATTAAAAGTTGCTTGCAAACAATGCAAAACGGTCGTTTGGTTTCTGTGTCTTGCTTAAGCCACTTGTATTGAAGCTCCCATTCTTTGGAGTAGTTTCGGCAAATTTTTTGTCGTTTTGCTGTTGATTTTTTATTATAGAATTCTTCTGACTCGGAATCAAGAGTGCCTTCTGATTCGGAACTTGTTTGCAACATGGCCTGCAAACTTCATACATGTGCGTGACTGGTACTAGGCATTTCATTTTTCGCCTTTTTGGTTCTAATAATAAATCTAAAGATAATAAACATTTATAAATCAATTTCTCTGGAAATGTAAAATTTGTACTTACTTGTCCATAGTCACCTGTTTACATTTGTTGTTTACTTAACCAAAATAAAATCGATGGGTTTGTAAGCGCAGAGAACGAAGCCAATCCCAAACTAATGGCGGCGGCGCGTTTATTCTACGGTATGCTTTACAAAATAAAGAGTACTTTTTTCTCCGGAGCTACTCTAAAGAAAAAAAAAGTATTCAATCTTTTAGGGTTGTGAAAAGTCGCAGAAATGAAAAAAAGGGCCAGAAAAGAGGATTTGAGAAAAAGGGGCATCAAAAGTGGCATGGCTTCAAAAAAGGGTCAAATTGCCACATTAGTCGCACAACGGTAATGCTGGTGGGTACAGAAAATATTTTGTAAAAAAAATAGTTATGTAACTTCTTATGTAAGTTGTTGTGGGCGCCAAGCATTAGAAGTTTCCAACCCTGGAATTGTTTCAATGGACAAATGAGCCCTCTGAGTCCTGACACTCCTTCAAAGATAAAATATATATATATATGTGTTCCTCTAACTCCCATTGGAGCATAGGGCGTCAATTACAGCCGTCCGCCATCGGACACGGTTTTGTGCAATCGATCTTAATTGGTTCCAGGATACGCCGAGGTTACTCATTTCGCTTTCGGTGGAGCGTCGCCATGTTATACGTGGTCTTCCACGCCGACGACCTGCCTGATGGAAGGGATTCCATTTAAGTGCCTGCTTAGCCACGTTGTCATCATTTCGGCGAAGAGTATGTCCAATCCACTGCCACTTACGCTTACGAATTTCCGTTGCCAGTGGTATTTGCCGTGATCGCGACAACAATTCTGCATTTGAAATGGTACGCGGCCAGAAAATACGAAGTATTCGTCTAAGGCAGCGATTGACAAAAGTTTGAAGCCGATTGGTAATACTACTGGTAACTTTCCAAGTTGTACATCCATACAGCAGAACAGACTTCACACATGCTTCGAAAATTCGCAGTTTTGTATGGAGGCTAATTTTGTTATTTTGCCATATTGGAGCTAGTATACCGAACGACGATCTTGCCTTGTTTATTCTGCCCTCTACATCTAAATCGGAACCTCCTTCAGCATCAATCTCACACCCCAGGTAGCAAAAGTTTGGAGCATATTTGTAGGTTTCATCACCTACCCTTAATGGAGCTGTTGTTTCGGTTCCTATGCTAAGAGTCTTTGTTTTGCTGGTGTTTATTTTAAGACCCGTATGCTGCAGCTTTTCCTGGAGATCTAATGTTGTCCGTTTTAGATCACACAGCCTATGGGAAAGCAAGCAAATATCGTCTGCGTAAGCCAGGTAATTTAGGTATTTGCCGTTGATTTGCCATTGTATTCCTTGGCTTCGGTTCTCGATGGAACTAAGAACATCTTCCATAACTACTAGGAATAATAGAGGTGACAATATGCATCCCTGACGCACTCCACTTTGAACATGGAATGGGTCTGAGAGCTTTCCTTTATGGAGAACGAAGCATCTGGCCTGGTTATAACTTTCCTTGATCAGAGATATTAATTTTTCAGGTATATATCTTCTTCGCAAGGCTAACCAAATGTATTCACGGTTGATGCTGTCAAACGCTTTCTCAAAGTCCACAAAGAGAAGATGAAGATTGGAATTGAATTCCAAACATTGTTCTACAATAATGCGCAGCGTATTGATGTGGTCTGCACAGGAATATCCACTGCGAAAACCTGCTTGACAGGAGCTAATACTATGTTCTAGGTGTTCTTTAATTCGGTTTAGAATTATTTTTGCCATTAGCTTTGCTATCGTTGGAAGAACACAAATTCCACGCCAGTTGTTACAATTTTTCAAGTCACCTTTTTTTGCAATTTTGACAATTATCCCATTTTTCCATTCTTCAGGGAAGGACTCAGTTTCCCATGACTCAGTAATGAGTGGGTGTAATAGCTCTGCAGTGAGTGTTGGATCACACTTATATAATTCAGCAGGGATACCATCTGTGCCGGCGGCTTTACCGTTCGGAAGTTGTTTTATCGCTGCTATAATTTCGGATAAACTAGGTGGTGCGGTTCCAATCCTGTAGTTTGTGGTATTTATTGAACTTACAGGTATAGGTAGTTCAGCTGCAGGGTCTATTATGTTATTTAAGACTATGGAAAAGTGTTCTTTCCACCTTTGCAGTTGTTCCTGGTCGGTGCTGAGAAGATTTCCAGTCAGATCTCGGATAGGATGTTCAATGTGCAATTTGCGTTCCGCTAGTTTTTTGGTGACATGGAAAACTGTGCGAGTGTCGCCAGAATTTGCGGCATTTTCAGCCTGCTCAGCGAGACAATCTATACTTCTTCGTTTGTCCCTACGCACTGCACGCTGTACCGTTTTATGGCCTTCGTTATACTTATTTTCTAGTAAATTCTTCTCTTCGGGGTTCTTGGAAGCATTGAATTTATCTTTCAGCTCTTTGCGTTCTGCAATTAAACTCCAAGTAGCCTCAGACATCCAATCTTCTCTTCCTTTGGGGGTTGGTCCGATTGACTTATCTGCACATGACCGTATTATGTTTTTAAGATGGTACCATTTCGAATCAATGGAAGCAGGGAGTACATTTCCGGTGGTATTCATCGCCTGTCGGAGTTGGGAGGTAAAGTTGTTTCGGACGTTCATATTCCTTAATCTACCAACATCGTATTTCCTGGGTCGGAGGTTCTGTCTGTTGTTTTGTATGGCTGTGGTACATAAACGTATTTTGGCTACTACTAGGTAGTGGTCTCGAGATTGGCCAATATCCGCACCTCGTTTACTACGTACATCAAGCAGGCATTTTTTAAAACGGTGGCTGATGGCGCAGTGGTCAATTTGGTTCGCGGTGTTATGCCTGTCGGGAGACAGCCACGTTACCTTGTGACAATCCTTATGAGTAAAGAGAGTGCCACCGATAACTAACTTTCTAGCATTGCAAAAGTCAATAAACCGTTCCCCGTTGTCATTCCGTGTACCAAGCCCATGCTTGCCCATTACATGCTTCAGCGATTCATTGTCAGAACCGACCTTGGCGTTCAGGTCTCCCATGACTATGACGATATCACCTCGTGGAATATCAAAGATAAAAACATGGTAGTTATTTGTTTTCTGCTTTTGCTGAAGCATTTTATAACAATTCCGAGGAACTTAAGGTTGCCTATATCCGTAGTATCATCAATAATAACAGGTAAAATATTATCGGGAATATCACCTTTTTTTTAATTGCCTTACTTTTTTTCTGCCTTATGATATTTTGGATGAGATATTTAAAAAACCGAATTTGATCTCATATTATTTTGGGGCCATAGCATAAGGACTTTTTTTTTATGGTTAACAAGTATTTGTTGTTGTGATTGGCCAATGGTACAGCACATTTTTTTATGTTTTTTGATTAAATCAGGAGTTTTTACAACTTAGGATTTTGCTTGAACTGATTGGCCACAAGTATTAACATTTAACAAAATGTATAAGTAGAGTTATACATAAAATACCAAGGAAATCTTAAACCTTTTATCATTTTTAAATCTGTCCATGCCCAATGAATTTCTTATTCCGTAAGTGGAACAGTTGATATTATGGGAATAGATCGAAACGACATATACGACCGAACCGGCTTTACCCGTTGATATCTGAAAAGAAACTGTTTAATTTCATCAAAAACAATTTACCTCATCTTTACATCTAATTCGTAGACTTCTTAAAAAGATTTTTTCTCATTTATTTATGCGCTTGTAAATAACACTTTCTGTTTACAATTCTCACATGTAATGTCCAAAAATATATAAAAAGGCTTTAAAATAAAAGTAAATTTGTGTTTTCTTGTAAGGATAATTTTCTTCATAGATGATGAACTTTTCATTTTTTAATACGGTATTAGTAAGTAGAGTTGTAAAGAATTGGTTATTCGAGTTGCAATTTGTGGAATTTAAGAGTTGCATTGAATCGGACGATTTGAAGCTCTCCATAGTATATTTTGCTCTTGTTTATAACTATCTGATGAACTTGAAGAATTCCATTATTCAAATTAAAAACACGATTAAAATCTGCTGAAGCATATGAATTGAGTGACAACTGCAACAAATATGATTTGGCCACATCACTTTACACGAGTTCAACAGTTGTTGGTTCAAATTCTCCTCACAATCATCTTCACTATCGCTTCCATCATCGGTACCTGTCTCGATTGCTTCCCTTTCTACCCCAAACACTTGGAACGGCTTTACAAAGTTACTTTCATTACCAGTGACAGTTGCTATCAATTTTGAGCGTCTATATAGCGTTTTCAGTATGTATTTCATTAAGCACATCAGCCACTTTGTCATATGAATGAACCCCTTTGAAGCGTCTGGATGGAAGCCCTGCTAATTCCCTTTTCAGGTCGCTTAAATGTATCCAGTGGGCAGTGCCTCCAAAAAAACTTCGCTTATGTGATGACCCAATATCAGCAGTAATACAAATAAACATGCTACCTTTAAGCTTTAGTTACGGTTCCTGTACATGGCTTATAAAAAGTTTATTTATTTCACGACCGAGCTGCCGCCTTGAAATAGTTGGTCCTGAAGAGCATCCTTCACATATTGATTTAAAAAATTGATTTTCCACAACTCTAAGAGGTACCAACAAATCAATTAAATTTTTTTTTTGCAACTGTTTCGACCAACTTGACGTGGTTCATTTGGTTTCCTCTTGTACACTTCTTACTCAGTTCTTCCTTGAATTGCGAACTTTTTATTCTCTTATATTTTTGGTACTCTTCAAACGCCACGTTACCATGTTGCCTCTTGAGGTGAGATATGAAGTTCGATGTGGAATTTTTCTGTCCTAAAAAGAAGAGGCTTACACTTCACGCAAACATCAGTGATATTGTTGACCTCTTCGTCTATAATTCCAAACAAAATGCTTAAACCCACATACTCACATAGGGAATTATTTTGGTATGTTGTTGCTTCGGTTTCCATGCTTGGTTATCGTTTCTTAAAAAATCTTATTTCTTTTCACCTCAAAAAATATTTTATTTGTATGACAAATAAAACCTAACAAATGACGCCTTATTATTTGAGGAATAAGTAAACAAGTAACAGTTGAAATTTGAAATCAAAATATTCCAAATAACGATAAAACATTTATTGAATAGCGCCCAAGACTAATTCGCAGTCGTGCACTGACCTGGGTTTTAGATTTTTTTCAGATTATTTCCCATCGGTCACATATCGTCGTTCCGAAGTTATCTTCACGTATATCACAAAATCAAAAAAATTGAGATAAGATCATTTCCTTGGATAAATTTGTTAGATCTATCGATCTGTTTAATAACCAGGTCCTTACCTCTTATAGTTTCTGAGATATTGAGCAGCCGTTTTGTTGTATATCCACTTTTGGGAAAAAATTTTTGCGTTATGATGCCGTATGAACCATTGTCGTGGATGTACAATAAAAAATATATGAAAATTTCGAATTATAAAAAAAATAAGTTATCTTCACGTATGTGCCAGAAAAATGTGACATATTTTGAAAAATAAATTACACCGTGCTACTGTCAATGAGAACTTAGAACGTAAACTAGTGCATGTTGTATGTCATATCGAGTACAACAATAACCTGTATACCAAAGTTCCCTAAACTACAAAAATCCTGACTTACGGGAAAAAATACCGACTCTTCATTACTTTCCTCACTTGAAGGCTTATAACTCAGTCAATTCCTAACCAAAGTTAGATTTCTTAATGGTTTTGGAAAGAAAAGACTCGGCCTTTGCAACAATACATATATTTATATAGATAACTTGTCATATATGTCTGTTTTTGCCCTGATACCGCAAACTTGTTGGATTTGTCACTATTTTTTAAGTTAGAAGAAGTTTTTATCCTATATTTTATTAGGATTCTCTAATGTTTATTATTTTATTAAGAAATTGCATTCATTTACGAGTTCAACGCATATTTGCCCATAAAATTGTTTACACAGTGGTTAAATTATTGAAGTTTTTCGAAGAACGTCACTTTCAAATCCTACAAGTTTGCGGTTTCAAGGCAAACACAGACATATCTGACAAGTTATTTATTTAAATATATACATCGTTTGAAAGACAGTAGTCTCTTCTTCTTTTCAGACCATTAAAGCAACTAAACACGGTTAAAAATTGACTGAGTTATAAGCCCTGAAGTGGAGACCGGGTTTTTACCCGTAATTCAGGTTTTTGAGGGTGTTATCGAAATATGGGTTACAGATACATGTTGTTCTCAATCACACTTACAACATGTCACTTCTACAATTTCCTTAATTTTTTTCCATACTCTAGCAGTGTGTTACTCGTATCAATAAAATTTTTCGAAACAAACAATTAACAATTCGACATACCATCAATGGAAATGCAAAAACCATAAATTCAAAAAAATAAAAATTCTTTTTTTGGATTGAATATGGCATACTAGGCGATTCTACACGTCCCGTCAAAGTTCCAAAAATAACGGTTTTATTGCATAAACAATCAAAAAAGACTAACAAACATAACTTTAGAAATTCTAAAAAAAAAATATTGTAATATATTGTTGATCTTAAGCGAATCCGTGAGTAATTCGTGTCCAAAAATTTAATACTTTTCGTGTTATAAAGTTTTTTGCTTCTCCTCTAAAATTATGAAAATGAGGGTCTCGCTTTTTTTACATTCCAGGTGACGATACATTTATATTTCTATTCTAATGACTTTATAACCCATTTCGGTAAAATTTAGTACCACGTTGTACAGAATGCGCAAATGTTTCACGTTGTTATTGATCAATTGCCTACTTGCAACTTACTGAATGTATAGTGGATATACGTGAAGATAATTTCGGAGTAAAAACATATGAACGCGGGTTTTCATGTTATTTTCACGTATGTGCCATAAAAAAAATAAATATTTCCCAAAAAGTGGCGTATACAACAAAATGTGACTAAATAATTTGATGTAAAAATAGCTATAACTCGGAAAATAGTTTCCATGGCTTTGTTTTTTTTACACTAATATATGTAGAATTTCAAGCACTACTTCTGACAAAAATATTGGAATACTTTTTTCACACAACTTTTTTTGTATTAAGTTTTGAAACTTTAGAACCAATTTCCCACAAAAAGATTTTCTGGAGATACGTGAAGATAACTTCGGAACGACGATATGTCTCCAATTTAAGCACAGCCGCGAATAACGTTTCAAAATCCATTTTTTCAAAACCTGTTTTTTTGCAGATTATTATTCACATGATCCTCTCACATCGCTCAAACACCAAATCAGCAGAATTTTTGCACGTAATCGCTTTCAAACTGCACTTAGAAAGTGTTACCCAGTGGAAGAACGTCGTAAGATTGACAAAAGGGTTATTTGTGATCGGGTAATATCGGGGCGGCATAGCAAAATTTGAGAGGTTTTGAGTTATACAATTAAAATTTTGAAAGTGAAAGTTTCGTGAGTCTTAATTTCGCAAAATCGTTTATTCGCAATAAAGTGGTGAAAAAATTTCAACATATTTTGTTTCATTTCAGTTAGAAACTAATATTGGCGCATGTTGGAATGCCGTTTGGTGTTTCTATGGTATGGATTGACCCTATTAACCTCGATCCTGCCAACTGCTATGCATGTGTGAATACTATGAGCAGACTACAAACAAACATGTCGAACTTTCAATACCAGTGTTTCGAGTGCTCAAGTTTCACTGCCGCATTCTGATGATAGACTACCTGAATTTTACAATCCCTTGCCGTCAGATATTAGATCACCAATTCTGATAACACAAGAAAGAATAGATTTAGTTGTTGCTGAACTTCAATTGTCAAAACGAAAAACAGTGGAACTTGGTTCATTTTTAAAAGCAGACAATTTATTGGCACCAAATACCAAAGTTACCGCATATAGCAAACGGAAGGCTGATTTACAAAACAAACTTCAGTCAATGATTCAAAAACATATTCATACTGTAGTGATGTAACTGCTCTAATGACATCTATGAACATTGAACACCAGCCAGAAGAGTGGAGGTTATTAATCGATAGTTCCTCAACTAGCCGCAAAGCCGTCCTGCTGCAAAAAACGAATTTAAAACCATCCATCCCGGTTGCCTATTCTACCGATGTAAAAGAAACATACGATATATTAAAAACTATTTTGGAGTCAATGGATTACTCAAAGCACAAATGGAAAAAAAATGAGATCTTAAAGTAGTCGCCATGCTTTTTGGGATGCAAAGCGGTTATACAAAAAATATGGGCTTCATGTGCGATTGGAATACCAGGTTCAAAAGAATTCAGTATAATAAAAAAAATTGGAAAGCAATATAGGATTTCACAACGTTGTTCGTGAGGAATTAGTGCAAAAAAAAATTGCTGCCACCACCTTGGCATCGTAAAAAGCTTCATTAAGGTAATGACATATCTTAAAGAAACATTCGCTCGGTTAAGTTCAGCTAAACTTATGAATTGTAAATGTTAATACATATTTAGTATTTCTTATTTTAAAATAATAAAAACGATTTACCATATTAAATCGTCCCCAGGTGTACTTAATGGTCCAGATATAAGGAAGCTGCCAACAGGCTATGTGCTGATCGGATGGAATGCAATAAAAGGGGTTATACTGGGGTTTCTAGGTAAAAATCGCTCCAACACTTATAAAATAGATGTAAAAGAGATGTTGAATGCGTTCAAGAAACTTGGCATCATAATTCCATTAAAAATACATTTTCCATTTGGAATACTTTGAGGGACAACTCGCTACGGAATCAGATGAGCAAGGGAAGCGATTTCATCAGGTATCATTGCCATTTGAAATAAGATAAATCGGGCTTGGCACTACTTAGGACATATCTTTTTTTGTACCAAAAGGGTTTTTCTTTTTTACAGGTATAGCGAAAAGAGAACTCCAGATGCAGTACTGGCGGAAATTTGTTGGTGGTCTGAAACCATATTTAAAGAAAACGATAAAAACAGCGGGAACGGAGAAGAATTTGATAAAAAAACGATATGGATATTGATGAAGGTTCAGATCTATCAGATTTTAATGGAGAAGAATTTGATGAAATCGATTTGGATATTGACAAAGGTTCGGATCTATCAGATTTTTATGGTAAAATTGATTGTAATATGGACTTTTAAATTTAGGAGTCCTAAAGTTTGGCTTTAAATTCGAGTTTCTTTTTTTATACCATCACCCGTAGGGATGAAGGTATATATCATTTGATACGACCCAAAAGTGTAACACATAGAAGGAGTCACTTTAGACCCTAGGTTTCTTTGAACCAAATTCGATTCATGACTTTTTAAGTCGTTTGAGCCATGTCCGTCTGTCTGTCTGTCTGTCTGTCTGTCTGTCTGTCTGTCGGGTGGCTGTCCGGCTGGTTCGCACGATAACTTTCGAAAGACGCAACCAAATGTTTTGAAATTTTGCACGAGTTATTATTTTCTCAAAACTACTTACGGTATTGCAAATGGGCTACATGGCCCCGCCCCTTCTGGTACCTCCCATACAAATACATCATTCCGCCCACTTTAGAACTCGAGTAATAATATCAATACACCCTAGGGGATCGTCCCCAAATTCTGTATTTAGTAAAGCTATAACAGGATAAAGTTTTGGAAAAAATTTTGAAAGCCTAGCCACGCCCCTTCTGGTACCTCCCATACAATTCTACCTTTCCTCCCACTATAGAGATGGAGAAATAATATCAATAAATTAAACGTGATCGTACCCAAATTCTATTTTTAGTAAAGCTATAACAGGATAAAGTTTTGGAGAAACAAATTGGAAGTCTATTCACGCCCCATCTGGTACCTCCCATACACATCTGGTACCGCCCACTTTGGAAATCGATTAATATTATTAAAAGACCTAACGCGATCGTGCCCAAATTCTGTATTTGGTAAATTTTAAGCAGGATAAAGTTTCGGAGAAAAAATCTGGAAGTCTAGACACGCCCCTTCTGGTACCTCCCATACAAATGTACCACTCCGCCCACTTTAGAAATAGGGTAATAATATCAATACACTCGACATGATCGTGCACAAATTCTGTATTTTGTTATATTATAACAGGACAAAGTTTTGGAGAAAAAATTGGAAGTCTAGACACGCCCCTTATGGTACCTCCCATACAAATGTACCTTTCCGCCCACTTTTGGCATGTAGTAATAATATCAGTACACCCAACGCAATCGTGCGCAAATTCTGTATTTAGAAAAGCTATAACAGGATAAAGTTATGGAGAATAAATCTGGAGCCTAAACACACCCCTTCACGTACCTCCCATATAAATGTACCACTCCGCCCAATTTCGAAATCGAGTAATAATATCAATAAAATAGAAAATTATTTGTTTAACTGAGGGTAAGGGTAAATGTAAGTCGGGTTGCCCGACTGAAACTTTCTAACTGGTTTTAATTACAAATCGATTATTTTCAATAACTCAAGACTTAAACAATATATTATATTGGGTGATGGTTTTATCAGTCAGTTTAACTGACTGAAATTTCTGTACTGGTTTTGTTGTGACGTTGAATTTAAGTTTTTTCGATACTCCGTCGATAGAAATCCAATTTTCAGCGAAAGCAGAGTTTCCAAAAATAATAATTTACAAACATACATAATAATAATTTAATAACATAATTTTTAATATAAAAAACTACTTACCTTCGAAATTTGCCATTTCGATTATTATTTTTATACCATCACCCGTAGGGATGAAGGTATATATCATTTGATACGACCCAAAAGTGTAACACATAGAAGGAGTCACTTTAGACCCTAGGTTTCTTTGAACCAAATTCGATTCATGACTTTTTAAGTCGTTTGAGCCATGTCCGTCTGTCTGTCTGTCTGTCTGTCTGTCTGTCTGTCTGTCTGTCTGTCTGTCTGTCTGTCTGTCTGTCTGTCGGGTGGCTGTCCGGCTGGTTCGCACGATAACTTTCGAAAGACGCAACCAAATGTTTTGAAATTTTGCACGAGTTATTATTTTCTCAAAACTACTTACGGTATTGCAAATGGGCTACATGGCCCCGCCCCTTCTGGTACCTCCCATACAAATACATCATTCCGCCCACTTTAGAACTCGAGTAATAATATCAATACACCCTAGGGGATCGTCCCCAAATTCTGTATTTAGTAAAGCTATAACAGGATAAAGTTTTGGAAAAAATTTTGAAAGCCTAGCCACGCCCCTTCTGGTACCTCCCATACAATTCTACCTTTCCTCCCACTATAGAGATGGAGAAATAATATCAATAAATTAAACGTGATCGTACCCAAATTCTATTTTTAGTAAAGCTATAACAGGATAAAGTTTTGGAGAAACAAATTGGAAGTCTATTCACGCCCCATCTGGTACCTCCCATACACATCTGGTACCGCCCACTTTGGAAATCGATTAATATTATTAAAAGACCTAACGCGATCGTGCCCAAATTCTGTATTTGGTAAATTTTAAGCAGGATAAAGTTTCGGAGAAAAAATCTGGAAGTCTAGACACGCCCCTTCTGGTACCTCCCATACAAATGTACCACTCCGCCCACTTTAGAAATAGGGTAATAATATCAATACACTCGACATGATCGTGCACAAATTCTGTATTTTGTTATATTATAACAGGACAAAGTTTTGGAGAAAAAATTGGAAGTCTAGACACGCCCCTTATGGTACCTCCCATACAAATGTACCTTTCCGCCCACTTTTGGCATGTAGTAATAATATCAGTACACCCAACGCAATCGTGCGCAAATTCTGTATTTAGAAAAGCTATAACAGGATAAAGTTATGGAGAATAAATCTGGAGCCTAAACACACCCCTTCACGTACCTCCCATATAAATGTACCACTCCGCCCAATTTCGAAATCGAGTAATAATATCAATAAAATAGAAAATTATTTGTTTAACTGAGGGTAAGGGTAAATGTAAGTCGGGTTGCCCGACTGAAACTTTCTAACTGGTTTTAATTACAAATCGATTATTTTCAATAACTCAAGACTTAAACAATATATTATATTGGGTGATGGTTTTATCAGTCAGTTTAACTGACTGAAATTTCTGTACTGGTTCTAAATTCACTTGACATAAACAAATCGAAGGATCAGTTGTTCTGGTTATGGCGCATGAAGTTGGACTTGGTACAGTATCCATAATATTTTCCGCAGCACGTCTTCCAATAATCTGATTTGGTGTATCTTCAAACTAAATATATTTTCCATCCTTTGATAGAAATCATGACGATATTGGAGCGACATTACTTCCAATAGACTCATTATAACTAACAACACTTGCACCTCCTGACATATTTAGATCATAAATAGAATTAATATCAGAAATTACAACATCCTCCTCAATATCACTTATAGCGTCATCGCAATCAGATTGATTTTGTAGATCTTATATTTCTCTTGTATTCAAAAGAGCTATAGCGAAAAAATATTGACCTTTCAAGGAAAAAAGTCAAGTAAAGTTATCATAGTTATGTGCAAAAAAGGTATATATATAAACAATCATTTTGAAGCCTGGTGCAACTTTTTGTTACACCACTTGTTGCATTAAAATGCATAGGCTGTTCCTAGTAGTTTTAACCAGGCATTTGGACTGGAGCGCCCTGATTTTTCGCGATACTATAACGTTAAATGTGGTCACTTAATGCCAGCTCCTGCCGTAGATAGCTCTGTTATTAACATCTTAGGTGTCTGCGAACAGTTCGTGCAGAGTGCAGAAAAAACACTTTACCATATTTTACTATACGTCGCGGGTGCGAATATAGCTAATGGTCTTTAAGCATACGACACTACCATCTACAACCAACAGCTATAAAAAAATATATTTGCATACACCTCGGCTTGTGTAAAGTCGGCTACACAAGGCGAATTTTTTGCACCTGCACCGTCAATCGAACAATTACATATGAAAACAAGCGTGAGGAGTTAAAAAAACTGAAGTGCAGTAAGTCCGGTATGAGTAAGCACACCAAGGTACAAGAAATTCATCAAGGGACCGTGCAGAAAAAATAAGAGGGATCGACATTGGTCCATCACTAGCACCACCCGCTGGATTCTACCAGTTAGAGGACGTATTGGCGACGAGGAACAAAGACCACTCTAAAATTCCCGACTGCCAAAATATCAGGCGCACCCACAGTCGTACAGACTTTACATTTGCTAAGCAGCGGTGGCTATAACCTCAACGCCGGCTTGCCGACGAGGTCTTGGCCTTGTCGCTCCCACTGTAGCACCCGAACGAAGGAAGAGTGAAGTACGGGCGTTCCAGTTTGGGAAAAATAGAAACCAACGCAGTAACTACCCACTCCCGGTGAACACACTCTGGCCTAAGTAGACCATACCAGTTTCCGTTTGTGCGACATCGTCACAACACCTTCAGGCCTGAGCAGACCATACCAATTCCCGTTTGTACGACATCATTACACTACATCTGTTTGTGCGACATCGTCACATCACTGTAAACACTAAAACATCTTTGAACTACAAGTTGACAAACTCCAACCCGGCATCAAGTCACCGACCAGCAACAGCTCAGAATTTCACTCGTACATTCTTCTGCAAGCTAAATTGTCCGTCCGTCATCAAAAGTCCATAATTCCACATCCATCAAATCGCATACCATAGAAAATATCCATAACTTATTTGAAGAAACCGCAATTTCAAAGATTTCTTGTTATAAAATGGAAAAACCAAAGTAAGACGAACTATGTGACACACGAAATCTCAAATAAAATTTTTAAATGTCATGGCTCATAGTCATCGATGGTTTATGAACCTTTACAAGTCATTACCAAACAATTACATACGAACCATTGCAAGCCATTACAATTACATATGAAGTTTAACCTGAAACGTTGAAATACCATTATATGTTGAATTCGACCTATATAACCATACGATAATACTTTACTATACCTAGCAATATGTCAAAAACGCCTTTTTTCGAAAAAGAATTTTTTTTATTGTTGAATATGATTCTTTGGGGGCTCAGAAACAATTTTTATTCCACAAGTTTTTCAAACTTGGCTTTTCTGCAAAAGTACCGTTATTTATAGGTTATTCACGATAATCGCTTATTTGACCCTTAAAACCTGAAAATTTCATTTGACAATGTTCTGCAATTTTGTCTAAAAATCTTAGATCATAATTTTTGTTGAATGTGTCAACTGTGAAAAATGTCAAATAACGGTACATTTTTATACTTTTTTAATAAACATGTAAATCGCGCCATCTTGCGACAACATTTTGTAATATTTTTTGAAATATAAAACAAGCTTAGCTCAGAACGCGTCCACAGAGGTATCAGTGATAAAAATCGGGAGTAAAGTACGAAAAATATAGACTAAAGTGTTTAAAAGTAGACGGACTTTTTTTTAAAAATTAGTTGTATTTCAAAATATAACACAGTTTAACCATTTTCGTGGGCTTAAAAGAAATGATTGCAGGTTATAGAATGGTCAATAATAGTAAAATGTTTATATTTAAGTGAAATACATCAACAATTTTTTTATACTGAAAAATAGGCAAATAAAAATTGCACTCTTTATTTTACATTATTCAATTCTATAAAGAAATATAATCTGCAAATTTTTGAGTGCTTTTTTAAAGAATTTTTTTATGTTATTTAAATGGTAAAAATTCAGTATAGGAGTGTAAATTTTTTAACTTTTCTTTTAGTTCAGCCTCCAAATCAATAGTTTTTGTTTGCCATATTTTTTCTCCATGATATTTGTAATGTTTGCTTCTCAAAATTTTTATTTGTTTTTTAAGAAGTTTTATTCTGTGACTTTGTAACTCGATGTCTGATAATTGTGTTAGTAAGTCACACAATTCAATAGGTTCATCTTACTTACTTAATTTCCCTTTGCACCCCATGAATGAGGTATGGGATAGCTTCTCGCGTTGTTGTGAATTAACACGCTTTCTATTTTTAGATTCACAACTAACGGCATGGTAGTCGCGTGTTCTAACCACTATGCCACGGCCGGTCCCAATAGGTTCATCTATCTGATCTATATTTTGAAACAGAATTTTACTATCTGATCGTCGTTTTTTTATTTGTTGATTTCTTTCTATATTTTCCAATCTTATCATTCGTTCTCTAGCATTCCACCTTGCATTTTCATGAATATGTTTTCTCATTAAATTTGTACCTTTTTCCACCTCATCTTTGGTCCGATCGAAATGCTGCAAATCAAAAATATAATGCATGCATTTGTTGTGGCGGGCTTTCACTTGCTGGCACCTTGTATAGATTTCTTTGTGAGGCGCCATGTCTTCGTTTCTCTTCACCATTGCAAAAACTCTTTCAACATTAATGTTGCTGTGGAATGAATATACATCATCGATTGGTCGATCTATATATCTCTTTAACATGGATTCCTTTGCAGCTACCAAAGCGCTTTGAAAGATCTGGTTTTCCATGTTCATACAAATCAAACCAAGTAGAGTTGTATCAAAGAGTACTAGTGACTTTACCTTTCTCATTATACCATGTATAATAAACGAGTACTTTCTTAATTTTCATTGAAATTGTGAAATTTGCAAGAAAGAGGGTCAATTGTTTTTTAAATGGCACAAATACGGCTAAAGATTTTTGTCCAAAATTGCACATACTTCGAAAAAACTGCAGTATCTAAAATTCCACCAAGGCGCTTCACGTCACAAAGCTTAGTTTGGACGTTATGAGTTGAGGAAGGTAAAAAAGCTAAAAATTTTGGATTTTTTCCATTTTTCTTTACGTTTTTCAATTTTTTTTCCAAACGAAACATTGTACTGCGAAGCGCCTTGGTAGAATTCAAGATTTTAAGGTTCTAAACGAGAAATAAAAAATTTTGGCCAAAAATCTTTAGCCGTTTTTGTGCCATTTTAAATGAAAAAGTCGTAATTCTACCTTTACCACTTATTATTATAATAATTTTTTTTTTCTCTCAGTGTACGAATGAAATATTCATCTTAAATGAAAGGCTACTAACCCAGTTTATTGTAAAAAATTAAAAAATTCCAGTTTTTCGGATATTAATAAAATTACAGGAAAAAATTCGTAATCAGTTGAAAAATCAATGACAACAAGAACACCCTATAATTCACATATACTGTAATTGAGGGCCACCCTAATGAGCATTTCAGATAGCCGAATGTATCCCCGAATCAGTACATATAATTTGGTACATATATCCTTAAATTGGAAAAGCACTTTTTTTTGACATATTGCTAACTATACCAACTTTTTATATAAAATTTTCAATATATATATAAATTATACTTATGTTTTAAGGTATTAATTTTTTTTCCAGCTCTTGATAAAATTTCTGAAATTGTGACCAATTTTAAAATTTGTAACAGAAAAGGTTGTTGAGGCTGTTGATTCAGGGCAAATGCCCTAAAATGAGGCAACCGTACCTACGATATAAAAATGAGCGCTCAGGAAATATCGTAAGGTAGGGAAATACAAAGTTAGACTTTCGATATTCAATGTTTGACTCTCTCCACTAGATTTTGGTCCAATTCCAACGACTAAGCACTATTGGTTTTTTTGAGTCTCAACTACTTTTATAAATACAATTTTAATTGAAAATCACCTTTAAAATCGTTCATATTGTTTAGAAGAGTGATTGGAAAAAGTAAAAGGAAAGTAAATATTTAATATAACCATTATAACATTTAAGAATTTTTATCAGGGTTTGTAAATATGGAACTAGAGTAGAATAGTCGTTAAGATCTTGTAAATAAAATTGGTGTTGAAATTTTTAAAAGTTAAAGCTGTTAGATTTTGTATGATCATGATTTTGTAAAAAATGTATGAGTAAAGAATACGATTTTGGTGGTCGCGTTCAAAATTAAATAAGTGGGGGAAACTACACTGTAGGGATCCTCTACTGAAAAGGACACAGAATATCATGGTGAATTGTAATTGAGATTCAGTGAGGGAGGGCCGAGTTCCGGCACAACACCAGTCGGAATGACTCCACCTTTATTTCTTCGTCTTTAATGGCAGCAACAACAGAAATTTATCTATCAGTAGCCACACGTAGAAAAGTATTCCAAGCGCTTCAGTATTTTGCGCCCCGTAGATAGTTTGTCACACAAAGCTTAGTAACCAGCATGTTCACCTGGTCCATCCATCGGAATTTTGGTCGCTCCCTCCTGCGCCGTCCATCTAGTCTATTGCCGAAGACTTTTCGAGCCGGAGCGTTTTCGTCCTTCGTATAACTTGTCCAAGCCAGCGTATTCGGTCTACTTGAACGGGCTTGGCTACACAGATGTCGTTGTACAGCTCATGATTCATTCGACGACGGTACTCGCCGTTAGCGATGATGGGTCCAAATATTTTGCGTAGTATTTTTCTCTCGAAGACTCACAGAATATATAGATCCGCCGAAAGTATCAAAAATGTAACTGTCCGAGTTTCCATAAACTAGTTATAACTTTCCTGACAGCCTGAGAAGTGTTCTTAAATCAGCACATGTCAATCTTATCTTAGCGTTTTCGCTATAAAATTACCACATATAAAATGCGAAATATACACGTTATAACAATGATCGTTGCACTTTTAACATAATATGAATACAAACAATATACACATAATAAACTGGCTTCTTTTCATATCAACATACATATGATCACATCCTATAACTCAGTTGGCCCTGGAAAGAGACACTACGCACAAGTGCCAATCCCAAATACTTATTGTACAAAGACCAGTAGTCATCTGCACTTTTAATTCAGATATGTAATAGTGATTGGTACGTTTGCACGTAGTATTACAATTCATCATTCATATGAGTATGTCGAGCTTTATTAGGGAATTTTGCAAAATTTATTGCAGGTAAATTTTAATAGACCAATGCTATCATAAGTTACTATTTATTGGTGATATTTAAACTCAATCAATCGCTGTCAAATGTTATTTACTTATTTGTTAAATACTATTTTGTTATTAGTATCAATATACAATAAATATGATTCTTGTTTACTTAATTTCTACCCTGCAAGAAGTAACAAATTAACTGCTTTGATAAATTTACGATTAGCTGCAGTGAAACAAAGAGAACAAACAAGGGACATTTGTACGTAGTTTAGTTTCATATATTGCAATTTAAGTTGGTCACGTCATAGTTATCATGGTTAAATTAGATGAAAAAAATCAACGATCAATCAATAGGGATTCATATATATTTTACAAAGTTTTATACACATACATCGTAATCATTGGATGGAGGACATTTTTTAATTCTATTCCATTTTAGATATTTTAAAAACTTTAATCATTATAAATAGATAAATCACAATGTTTTTCAATGTTTTCAATGTTTTAATGGTCAACGATACATATGAACACTAATGCATAACATTATGGTGGTGTTTTAAGAGTTACTGATAGCCATTGCCTACTCCAACTACCTCTCCTAACTAATACGGCACAACGCCTCTACTTCTAATTCATCCGATACATAGTGGCAGCATGTTGGGCATTTCAAGGCAACCGCCGCAGTTAGGGAACGGCGCAAGGTGGCAATAAAATAGAAGGAACACGAGATCTAGGATATGGAAATACACTGGGATAGAGTTAAAGCCCGAAAATTGTACCAGGAAGCAAACGGTTGTGGTACTGCGCACCCCTCCTGTAAGGACAAGAATGGAAATCTGGTTACAGATAAGCAGAGTGTGCTGCACGTGAATATATCACGCCAACTGTCGACAACGAGCGTAGGGAGTGTGATGCAAGGTAAAGCTTCTGATCGGTTCAACCTGGCAAACCCAGAGTGATCCTTGCCAATTGCACTTCAAGTCTACTCACAGAGCTACGTATTCGTGGTACTACTGCGGACGGAGTACCTCCGTCTGGCACCCGTCAGAGCACGGCTAACTGCGAGGGACGAAACCTAAAACCCAGGCCCGTCGGCTCTGAGTGGGCGGTACCCGGTACATGGTGCAATGCAAAGAAGTAAGAAAAGAATAAAATGGACCACCCAAATTGTTGACGACCGCAAACGAATTAAGGATCATGATTTGAGGATATGCGCCTGGAATGTTAGAACACTGTATAGACTAGGTGCCTCTATCCAACTGACGCAAGTCCTCGAAGTATACAAGTCTGACATAACCGATTAACAGGAAATATGGTGGATAGGACACGGGTGCTCGCTCATGGAGACATGCGACATCTACTATAGTGGCCATGCGGACGAGCACGAGTTTGGATGTGGATTTGTGGTTGGCAAGAGACTGCAACACCTAGTCTCAAGGTTCAACCCGGTGTGTGAACGTATAGCCACCATAAAAGTCAAGATAAAGTTTTGCGCCCATGCTCCGACAGAAGAGAAAAGCGATGCGGACAAAGACGAGTTCTACGAGAAATGTATATGACCGTAGCCCCAGCCATGACAAAAAAATTCTACAAGGCGATTTTAATGCTAAAATAGGTAGGGAGACCCCATTTCAGCATACCATCGGAAAATTCAGTCTGTACACCGAAACGTCGAACACACAAGGCTAAGCATGGCGAATAACGTACGTTACCTGGACTTCGGTAAACTGCAGACCACAGAAGTAGCGGACGCCTAATCCAACCACCGAACTAAACTGCTCCAACCCCTGATAATATTCACTCGCAGTGGCAATATATAGCCGATTCCATAGAACGAACTGCAAGAAGCGTACTTGGGTACTCAAAACCGTCTCAAGAAGATGCCAGGTACAATGATGAATGTCCCAATGACACGAAAGAGACGGATGCAGCATACAGGGAAAAACTGCAGTCAATGGCAACACAAGATGTTCGTGAAAGGCACAGGGAGAACAGACGAGAGGCAACCTGTCTTTTCAGACGGAAAAAGAAGGAGCTGATACAGGATGAGCGCACAAAGTTGCTCCGAAGTAGAGGGGAAGTCCGAAAATTCTACCAGAATGTTAAGGCAAGAATGTATGCAAGAATGCAGAAAGTTAAGGCAAGCATGCATGGAACTGGGTTGCCCTCCTACAAGAATAGCGATGGCCAGCTAGTGACGGACCCGGATAACATTCTGAATATACGGAGAGGACATTTCAGAAATCTGCTGGATACGGACACCTCTCCAGAAGACTCCGCTCCAATCCATGACGACGGTATTAACTGTCCACCACCGAGACAGAGCGAGATCCCGCCTTAAAAAATACAAAGCGGCTGGTGCCGATGATCTCCCGTCTAAATTGTTTACGGCAGGTGGAAAGAAGCTGATAATGAGCATACACTAGCTCATGGAGAACAAGTCCGGGGATTGGAGTCTCAGTCTGGTATGTCCAATATACAAGTAAGAAGATCGAAGTGAGTGTAAGAACTACCGTGGAATAAGCCTATTACCAATTGAGTACAAGGTCCTTCCGAGCATATTGTGTGAACGTCTAAAGCCAATTGTAGAAAAACTAATTTGACCTTATCAGTGCGTCTTTAGACCTGGTAAATCTATGACGGCTCAAATATTCACTTTACGACAAATCCAGATCGACACCTGCCATCTCTGTGTCGACTACAAAGCTGCATTCGACTCTCCGATATGGTATAGGCTATATCGTCCCCTTAGTATAACAATAGCCTATGTGCTCATAGGCTATTATTTTTTATTGAATATTTAGAATCTCCACCATTGTTTCTATGCCTGGTCAAAATTTCGTCAAAATCTACTTCCACAAAGTGCGTCAAAAGGTCATTGGAAAAAATAGTGTATAATTTCTTCTTCGAAAATTTCATAGACATCCGATTTGACGAAAACATTAAACTCGATTTTCTCAAAACATCAAAAAAATTATAGGCTATTTTAATACTAAGGGGACGATATGAGGCCATGTCTGAGTCTGGTATTCTTGCAAAGCTGTTTCGACGTTGCAGATGTACCTTGGAAAACACCAAATCCTCTATAAAGATTGATAAGGATCACTCTGAACCATTCAACACAGAAAGAGGTCTCAGGCAGGGTTATAACTACTACACTATTTAATATAGTTATTAAGAAAGTGTTGAGAAAGGCTGGCGTCAACATGTATGGCATCATATTCAACAAGAGCCACATGCCACTAGCTTATGCCGATGCCATAGACATCATTGGCCGAAATCTGCGGGATGTTACTGCAGTGTTCTCATTACTAGAAAAGGAAGAATGGGTTTAGCGGTCAACGAGAACAAAACAAACATAATGATGTCGACGAACAAAGAGTCCTCTCGATAGGGACTCACCGTCAACGTTGAAAATTATTGTTTTGAGGTAGTACATGAGTTTACCTAGCTCGAATCTTCCGTCAACAAGAAATATAATGTCAGCCAAGAAATTAAGCGGAGAATATTGATCGCCAATAGATGTTTTTACGGACTTCGGCAGCTCTTTAGTAACTCCACCTTATCTCGGCCGAATCATAGGTGCTTACGACAACGGACATACAAGACCGGGGAGTATTCTAGAGAAAAGTACTCCGATAAATATATGGACCTATCTGTGTCGACGGCGAGTTTCGCCATCGGATGAACCATGAGCTGTATGAGCTTTGCCACGACATCGACGTAGCTAAAAGAGTCAGAATCCAACGACTTCGATGGCTGGGACATGTTGCCAGGATGAATGTAAATGCTCCAGCGAGAAAGGTGTTTGAAGGCGAACCTAAAGTGCGGCGCAGAGCAGGGAAACCCAAACTTCGTTGGAAGGACCATGAGTTTGACGACGTGCCACTATCTGGTAGGACCAACTGGAGAACGCACGCAGAAGGGCTCTATGAAAAATGCCCCAAATGCAAAATGCCCCAAAAAATAACGAAAAATTACCCAAAAAATTTCCATACAAAATTGGGGAATTTTTCATATGAAAAATCCCCCATAAATTTTGGGGAACTTTTCATTTATTTTAGGTAAATTTTCGTTTTTTAATTTTGGGTCATTTTTCATATGCAAAATGACCCAAATTTGCAGGTATGAAAAACACCCCAATTTTTTTCCATATAATAAAAAATAAAAAAAAGGATAGTGCAGGTGATAATGAAATGGGGGGGGGGGAGAAAATTTCGTTCTTGAGTTTTGGGTCATTTTTCATTTTTTTTCGCCCAATTTTATTTTGGGTAATTTTTCGTTTTTTTTTTTTTGGGCATTTTGCATTTGGGGCATTTTTCATGGAGCCCGCTGAAGACAGACGCTTGTGTAATTGTGTAACACTTCAGTGGGCCACTTAAGCCATGGGTGAGTTGATGTTCCAGAGAAGCCGATACACCTTTGGGGAATGACGCTGACCGACACGAATTTTTAAGTGAAGATTTTTGGCGTTGGCTAGGTCATGTTGAATGAAAATGCTCCAGCTCGAAGACTTCGACAATGTACTCAATGGAGGGCGCAAAAGAGAGCGACCAAAACTCTGGTGCAAAGATCATGCTACTGAGAACCTTGCAGAATTTGGTATGACAAACTAAAGAAGAAGCGCAGAAGATCTATGAGCTTTGATCTTCTGCGCTTCATCTTAATACCTTTTTATGTGCAGCATATAATCAAAATTTACGATTTTAAGGAATTGCCGGCTAAGAAGATAAAGGGAACAGCTGCGATTGTGCCTTGAACCCAAACGTACGGATCTAGATGTTACGGTCTTCTTTCGATGTTTCCAGATTCGGCAAACATGTTAACATACCTCGTAATGATCCATCTACTCGGGAGAGTGCCACCTAAATTATCTTTGCACGTTCAAATTCGTCTGAAAAGCTTGGTACATTTTGTTCATTGTATTGTCCAGATCAGAATCTATTTCCGATTATTGTCTCAAGCATTTAATTCTAAATTGCTTAAAACTAATCCATTCTCCAAACTTTTTTGTAGCTTTTCAAACCAGAGTATGAATATTGTTTAAAAAAAAAAATTTTTATATATTTTTTTTATTTCCGACAAAACCAGAAAGAAACAATCGAAATTATTATTAAAACAAATAAAAAGTGAATTCGCGAATGATACACAAAAGTACTAACATTTCATATATGTAACAACTCTGCAAGGACAACACCAACAGATTACGAACCTTTTAAGAGGATTAACAAATTTGAATGTTTTCGCTCTTGTGTTGCAGGCATTGTGTTTTTTTTGTCCTATTTTCTCATCACAAGATTTTGTGCGGCTCTCATATAGAAACACACTCGAACATGACGACAATCACTTTAACGGACGGCAACAATGTTTTTATTTCCGTTTCCCTTTTGTTATTTGCCAGTGTCGTTAATGCTCGCAATGTTGATGATGCTACTGACTGATGGCAAAATGTTTGCATTTCGTGACTGAAAAAAAACAAAGTATGGTGAAACTTCAAGTTGATGCATGAGAAAGTGAATGGTAGGTCATTGAGTGAGTAAGAGAGTAAATTACTTAATTGAAACAACATTATGTGCATCAGCGACTGAGAAGGAAATTTAGAATTTCCGTCAACAAAGCTAATTACCAAACCAAAAGGGTATAAGTTGCACATTTTACTAAAGAATGAGTGATGTAGCGTATGAATGGGGAATCCAATCGCACTTCAGCTTTTAGCTCTTATAGAATCCATGGAATCAATGTAGCATTCACTTTGAATTCCTTTTCAATTTGCCGCCTTATTAAACCAATACACTGACATCTCAATGCCGTTTACATGATTGAATCACGCCTCAAGATCAGCGCTGTGGTCACGTGACCACTTTGCCTTTTGTTGACAAAGGCAAGTGTTTTGTCATCCGGGAAACTGGGACCCGTTCATGTCAAACAACCTCCTCCCCCCAGCACGTGCACTCGCCCCTTAGTCTTGGGTGTCCTACTCATCTAAGTTGAAATAATTTTCTTAAACAAACACAGACTCGGGATGTTTTTGTGGCACATCAAGAAGGGACGGAAACGCACGAAACCTGTAAAGAGGGTGGGAGATGGGTACGAGCCGCGTGTTAATATTTTCATTTTGTTAGGCACTGATGATGAATGAAATTGCTCATCCACAGCGATGTAGAAATCGAATGTGCATTTCGCAGAGTGTAGAAATCAATTCTGTACAGTAAATCAACCTGGTGAATGTGTCATCACCGAACCTTAAATGGCAACGTATTTGACAGCAATGAGATAGCTGTGGATGAGGCTGTGTGTATGTGCCCACCAGCTACAGCTTGTCAGCTCGTGTGTGCAACACTCGAGGAATATTGTCAAATTCGATCTATATTAAAGTTTGGTTGTAACATATTAACAAAATAGAAAGAAATCTAAGATAAAATATAAAAGATCCCTAATACAGAACATTTAATTTTAAACTGTAATAATGAGAACTAATGTTAAACAAACCATTATATCCTTGGAGTATATGTTTAAAAGTATTATTAACTAGGAACTCATATGTTGATGCTGTGTTCTAACTAGTTCTGCACACTTTATATCAATAACACACCATTCAAATTCGTCTATCAGTAGCCGCACATAGAAAGGTATTCCAAGCACTTCGGTATTTTGCGCTCCGTAGATAGTTCGTCACACAAAGTTTATTTATCAGCTCTTTCACCTGTCCCATCCATCGGAGTTTTGGTCGTCCGCTCCTGCGCCGCCCATCGAGTTTATTGCCGAAGACTTTTCTAGCCGGAGCATTTTCATCTATTCGTACAACGTGTTCAAGATAGCGCATTCGATTTTTTTGAACGCGCTTGACTACGTTGAAGTCGTTACACAGCTCATAGTTTATTCAACAAGGGTACTCGCCGTTAACGATGATGGTTTTAAATATTTTTTGTATTTTTGTTCTTTCGAAAACTCCTAGAATAGATTGATCCGCTTGTGTCATTACCCAGAATTCTGCGCTGTAGAGCAAGGTAGGATCGGAGTCTGCTAGAGTTGGATATTTGTTCTTCGAGAGAGTGCTTTGTCGTTAAATCGCTTGCTTAGCGCATAGTAGCAGCGGTTTGCGATCAATACTCGTCTTTTGATTTCCAGGCTGACATTATTAATTTTGTTTATGGCGGAGCCAAGGTAGACCAAATCATCTATCACTTAAAAGTTTTAGTTGTCAAAGTTCAGAAAGCGACCCAAACGAGTGGATTCTTTGTTCGTTGAAAGAAATAACTTGGTTTCGTCGTCAATTATCACCAGACCTACTTCTACCGGCTGCTTCTCAATGCCCGAAAAAGCCGCAGTAACATCCCGCAATTCACGGACAATGATATCTATATCATCGGCATACGCGAACCTCATGAGTCTTGATGATCATCTCCATTTCGATGTTAAACAGATCGCAGGACAGACTATCGCCTTATCTAAAGCTTCGCTTGATAGAAAATGGCTCTGACAGATTTTTGCCAATTTTCACTGAAGACTTCATGTCAGTCAGTGTCATCCCGCAAAGTCGTATTAGCTTCGCGGTGATACCAAACTCAGCCATAGCATCCAACAATTTCTGTCGTATCGGACTGCCTATTGCAGCTTTGTATTCGATGAACAGATGATAGGTGTCGATCTGCATTTCTTGGGTCTTCTCCAGGACTTGTCGTAGAGTGAATATCTGGTCGGTCGTGGATTAACCAGGTCTAAAGCCACACTGATAAGGTCCAGTCAGGTTCGGCAGAATAGGCTTTAGTCTTTCACATAACACACTAGATAGGACCTTGACTAAGCTCTGCCGGCAATCCATCGGCATCCGAAATTTTGTTGTTTTTAATCCCTGCAATTGCCGTGCTGATATCGGTGTGGCTCGGTGGTGGACAATCTACTTCGTCGTTGATGATTGTCATAATTTCTTCACTTATCATACCTTCGGAAACGAGCAGAGTACGACAGTGTTCCCTTCATGTTTTCAGCACAATCTGAGTGTCCGTGACCATATTTCCGTCTCTGTCCTTACAGGTGGGGATCCCGGTTCCAAAACCTTTGCTTTTAACCATTTGGTAGAACTTTCGGGCCTCACCTCTATTCCTGTAGTTTTCGATATCCTGGCTCTCTCTTTTCTTCCACGGACGCTTTTTCCGCCTGAACAGGCGTTTTATCTCTCTTCTCATTATAACGCTTCGTTACAGTGTGCGTTACCATTGCCTTGTAAGCAGCACCCTTTTCCTCAGACATTGCGCGACATTGCTCATCGTACTAGGTCTTGCCTCAGCGCGGTTTTTCTTAACCCGAATACTGTCGTCGCGGCTGTAGTCTAGAATTCGTAATATGCTGGCACTGTTTTTCGGGAACTTCAGAACAAGGAGGTTTTGTTTGAAGTAATTGAGAGAGTTGTTTAGAGTGGAATTGGCTATTTTGGTGGTTTGCAGATTTGGATGTTTAGCTTTTATTTGCATTCGCCTTTTGATCAAGGGATATCCAGGTTGTATTGTGGATATCTTAAAGAGGGAATCTGGTTTCACTTACTACCATGTTTCTTGTCGAAGCGAAGCTAAATCCGGAATGGGAGATGTTGTGTAGACCGAATTTTCCTACTGAGCATCTTCCCTTCATATTTTGGCATTAAAATCTCTCAGAACTTTTTTTAATGCCATGTCGTCATAAATTTCCTGCAGGCACCCATTAAATGCGTCTTTAATGTCCTCGTCTTCCGTCAGGCGTGAATACAATTCAGCATGATGTAAAAATATTTCACTTTGATGCGGGTAGGGGCTATTCGGTAATGTAAATGGTTTAAAAGAGAGACCATATGTCAAAGTCTCTTGCCGTCTATGAATTCACATTCAAAATCATGCTTTTCTGAGTGGAAGCGGGACGTGTCTATCCCCGTCCCGCCCATGCATTTTCTATAATTGGATAAATGCGCCATCTCTGTGGATAGTTCGGCCATTTCGGTGCATATCAATTTTTTTATTTATGAAGAGTTGTTTGTTAGGCAACCGCGACCGTTCCTAGTGTCTTGTATCTGCATATATCACGGGAGAGCACTTGTGTTGGCTTCAGTAAGATTTTTTACCGACTTCCTAAGGTGCATCGGTTAAGTAAGACTTTAGGTTGCTCCACATTGCGCCTTATCACATCTGCATGACTCGAGGAACACGAGATCTATTGGACGTTGTGAGATACTGGTTTTCTGGTCTCTTTTCGTGATATAACCACATTACTCAGTAAGTAGTTCAGTTCATTACTATCATTACTCAGTAAGTGGCTTACCTATTAAAATCGATTTTCGCTTACAACCAAATACTCAAGAAACTAGGAACAATTCTAAAAGTAAAAAATTTCTTTCTTCGAGTGTATTCCATCATTCGATTTGTGTCTAGTGTACGAGTCGTTGAATTCCTGCCATTTCTTTTTCGTTTTGTGAATTTGTTTTAGGTCACGTGTCGTGAGATTCTTGTATGCCTTTTTCGTTTACGTTACTAATCTATCAAAAGTGTCTACTTGCCACACTCACACACATAATTCCTAGAACACGCTCCACCAGTGGCAGCAGCCGAAATATAGAAAACCACCAGTTTACCGTTTGCCATTTGAAGTTTCCTTGTTAACCACCACACGCTCACTCACTCACCCACCGTTCACTGGCTCGTGTGATTGTTTCCTATGGTCTGAAGTCGTTGTTTGTATCCGTTTGGTTTCTCGTAGTTTTGATTGTTTGTGCATCACTTTTTCTGTTTAATTTTGATTTGTTTTCCTTCGTCCTTTTTTTTTTGTTTTGTTTGTTTCAATTATGGATTTTTGCCACTTTAGGTGGATATTATCCGATTGCCCTGGGTGTATTGTTCCTTTTGTTGTTCGTATTGTTGTCCCTGGGAATCTTATGTTTGTTGGTTTGAGTGGTAAACAAGGAAGTGACACAAAACAGATTTCCACACGGCAAGGAAACACTTGTAATTGGGATTGGTAATTAAGGAACACGTTTTGCATAAATTATAAACAATAGAAAATTGCATTGGCGCTAAATGACTGAGTGTACGTACATAGTAGCGTATGTGGGAATTGAAGTTGGAACTTTTAAATTAAAAGTTGGGGTGTAGCAATTTGCTTTAATTTAAGGAGCTTTAATGTAAAATATGTGCTTGTAAGTATTCTTATGTAAACCATGTAAAGGTATGGAATGTATGTGGATTTATAAATTAGAAAAATGTAGTCGAAAATTTTCTAGTTAGATGCGGGTTTTACTAAGCGAGGAAAACTCGTATATTGAGTTAAGTAAAACAATTTATATCTAAACTTTACTTAAGCATCCGTCAATGCCTCGCTATTCTTGTTTTACATCTTCAAATTTTGATGGCATGTTACTGACCTGGCACCTTTTCCAATAATATATACTTTTTGACTGTTTCCATGTTTTATACGTAACTTTGTGATTCCATGTGCGATAAATATAATTCTGACATCATCGCCTTAAAGAAATTGCAAAAGACGGGACAGGAATGCACACGCCGGAAGAACTGTGTGACATCGATCAAAGGCATCTCTGAAACGGTATGAACAAAGTTGCATATCACCGAGATAGCCAATGCCAACTCCAACCAACTCGCTCCCCAAATGCGCAAAACTCCGATGTTCCTGACACAAAGTGGCAGCATATTGCGAATTCTATGACCACTGCAACAACGACCGTACTGCATTATAAAAAAATAAGCTTAGAAAGGGCTTGTCTTGTACGATGAGAAAGGTTGCGTAATGATTGAGGAAATGCACGCTGCATACAAGGCGAAACTGTAGCCAATGGTAACGCGTGCGGCGACGGAAAGATATAATGAGAAGAGGAGGGAGATGAAACGCCTCGTCAGGCGGAAAAAGAGTCTATGGAAGTAAAGAAATAGCCAGCATATCGAAAGTCACAGGGATACAGTTGAAACCCGAAAGTCCAATCAAAAGGTAAAAAGCAAAGGAATCCCCACCTGTCGGCTGAGTGACAAAATCATGTCAATTATATACGACTAAATAGGTTGGAGCACGCGACTACCATGCGGGATATCGCAGGTTCAAACCTGGCTCCAGTCATCTTAAAAAAATTGTTCTTTCATTGTCGACTCCCCTCGAATGTGGTTGATAGTAACTTCGCACAATTAAGTGTCGAGTCAATCGGCGTGTCTAGTAAGAGCTTCTCAAACAGTGACGTTCGCATTCGTCGATGAACAAGTATGTGCCGTTAGTTTTGAATCCAAAAATAGAAAGCGTGTTAATTCACAACAACGCACCTCATTCACGGGTGCAAAGGGAAATTAGGTTTTTTAAATAGGTTGTTCGTCATCGAGCCAAAACGAGATTAGCACAAAAATTGCACGACTTCAAACAATAAACTATTGATATGTTTGTTTTTCCTGCGAAGGTGACGAAGTATTCAGTGAAAATAGGCATAAACCTTACAGAACTGTTTTTTACCAAGCGAGGCCTTAGACAAGGCGACTGCATGTCTCGTGATCTGTTTAACGTCCTATTGGAGATGATCGTGGGGAAGGCTGCAAGACACACGACTGGTACTATCTTTTACAAAAGTCACATGGTGCTCGCGTATGCAGATGACGTGGACTGCGGGAAGTTCCTGCAGCCTTTTTGAGCTTTGGGGAGCAGTCGGCAGAAGATATGAAATGATCGCAAACCGTTATTATTCAAGCAATCCGTGAGCTGCAGCCCGAAATCATCAACAATGTCTTGGAAAATTGGATTGACAGTACGCGCTACTGCGAAGCCAGCCGAGACAGTCACTTGAAAGGAGTTGTATTTCACAAATAATGGGAATGTTTGTTCTTACTAATAAAAAAATTAATTTTGTTCATTTTATTGCACATTTGAAAACTTGCATTTGGCCCACTCTTTATGTCACATATGTTGCAAATGTTTTCACTTATGACAAATTTTACGACGGACCATATCAGACAATGTTTTCAATACATTTGAATTTGTAATGTTAGCACGAGTATTCAGAGAAAAATAATCATATTTAAACTGACTTCTCATTTTGTGTTCTTCGTATTTCACAAGTGTATTTAAACGCAAATCATACCGTGTACGGGCCCAAATTTCAATTCAACGAATTTCTCAAAAATTATATTAAATTACTTAGGTATAACTTTGTATATAAAGATTAAAATGCACACATTCACACATAAGATGTAATAATAAATTTTGTATATTCTTCATATCCAGTGTTTCCTATAGCTGCCATTCAGTCAATTGACATAATAAACCAAAGTGTCCATCATTCACCGACATATTTTACATGAAAACGAACCTATCGATAAATCTGTTAATTTTGCAAACAAAATACAATTGTCACATGACACCAGAAATTAATGGAAATTGATAGTGCTTAAGTGTTAAACAGAAGGCTAGAGCTCAATCTGTTCGTTCTTGATAGGGAGACATCAGGAATTGAAATCGCTCTGTCAATTTCACTATGTTTTAATGACAACTACACATTTACCAAAGCAGGAAATAAAATAACATTATGTAGCTGAGATGTTGCCATTCTGTGTATTCCGGTTAAAGCAAATGGTTTTTATTTCTTATAAAAGATGCACCACGTGGGTACACAAATCAAAACATAATTATCGAAAAAAATAATAATAAATAATTCTTTGAACCCACATGATTATCAACTTTGGTGTAATAATTGTTACTTGTAATAAATGTATTTCAATTATGCAAGGTTTGGATAATTAAAACCATTTTCATTTAAATAAAGTTCGTATAATTTAAATTTGTTTAAAAGAAGTTTGAAAAGGTGAAATTTTTTTTAACAAAACAAACGCAAATTGAAAAAATACTCTAGCAAGTACTAGCAAATACTCAGCAAGTAGAAAAGAATTCCATGAGCTTCGTAGAAAGTTCTTTACACCAATTTTGGATAACAGCTCCTTAACCTGATCCATTAATCGGTGGTAGCATGTTATTTATGTTACCCACAGAAGTACAAGTGGTAAAAGTGAAGAATGTTATTATCGCATATAATTTTAATTATATGTGGAAAATTAATCTTTCTGTATACGCGGATACAAATACTCGTGCCAAAAATTGAAAATGTTTATTAGTTTTACTTCTGTGGAGTAGGAGTAGGAGTACGCCAGCAACGTTTTTTTTTTTAATTTGGAAAATCTGTGAATTTATTATAAAATAGAAGTGAGATGCTTCCTAACATCAAGATTATCAGATTATCCTTACAGCATCGTCTTCGTATATTTTACAAAAAAAATTTTAGCAGCATGCGACACTTTTTTACTATCTCTTTAGTAGAAAAAAAAAATAAGACGGTAATGTATAACTTTTAATAATTTTACACAGAAAAATTTGATTTTAACAAAATGAAGCTTGGCACATCTCTCGCCAAGCCCTAAAACCGCAATTTACTTATTTTTTCCCCCTGAAATTCACGTGGATATGTGCACACGCAGCCTGAACATTTTCTTAGGACGTGTTGACCGGTGTCGCACATGGCGCTAAATATGTTAAAATGTTACTTTTCAATTAAACTGTAGTGTTGCCAGATGCAATTAATATTAGCAGAGTTAGTATATTACAGAGCCATCTACCGACAATTTGAACCTATGCATGCGAAGTAGACAAAAAACTAACATATCGTTGGCAATATATAGATAGATCCACAATATTTATTCCACAAGTTGAAAAGCTGGAGAATCTTATGCATTACCCTTCATAACCTACTTTGTATTTTACTTTTGATATTATATTAGTTCTCAACAAAAATTTTACGATTTAATAGACATATTACATACCGGCGCAGAGTGCGTACTGGACACCCAAAACGGAGATTAATGGGACAATTTAAATTAAAACTTCGCACCTTTAACTTTAAGAATTTTAAGGCCCGATTGGCAAAATCTAACAGGCATGAGAAGAGATTTATGAGAGATAACCGAAATTGGTAAGATTCTGCAGTATCATTTGCGCCTATAAGAAACAAAAGGGACCGCAAAGAATTTGACTTCGAGGACTGTTCTGAAAAAACTAAGTTCATGAAATGTAAGAATTTAAGAGACAACATTTCCTTGCCTGCTCTGAGTTATGCCACCCATGTATACGTTAGTTTAAAAAGCTAAAAAATAATGTTATTCTAAGCTTGAAGAAATGCAAATTTCCGAAACGTTAGCTCAGGTATCGTTGCAAGGCCTTCTGAACCATACTGTTGAACATCTGGTGCTGATACAAAGAGTAATTCTTGACACCTTGGATAATGAAGAAAATGCAAATATGCCATTAATAACTAAGTGGGGGTTTGATGGAAGCTCAGGACATAGCTCATATAAGCATGCTGTACATGGCCCTGGTGCTAGTGACTCGTCTTTACTTATAATGTCCATTGTCCCACTGAGATTAGAACGTAATGATAAGGTCATTTGGCAAAACCATCGTCCGTCATTAACTTGATTCTGCAGGCCTCTTAAATTTTAAATCACCAATGAGACACTGACTAATTTGGTAAGTGAAAATGAACGAGTTGAGAAGGAAGTAAACAATCTGATAAAATCTGTTGTGCCAATCGGAGAGAGATTCGTAAAAGTGGGTAAATTTAACTAATATTAGTAAAGATCGACAGAAATGCAATGCGATCAAAGAAACGACATCAACCCATAGGTGTTACATAAGTAGTACTGCATGTAAAGAGTTTCAATTGATAGCGAAAACTGATTCTTTGTTGTTTGGTCTGTCTATACATACTACATGGATGTATTCGATTTTTCGAGTGCCTCATACATTTGTCTCACAAATTAGCAAAAAAAAAAAAATTAAAAGCTAAAGCATGTAATGATAAAGAAATTATAGCTTCTACTAAAACCCATGTTCAAAATTAATTTGTAATGAAAACCGGATTAAAGCGGGTCATTATATACATAACTCACATTTTCCTTACCGTACATTTTGTTAACCTTTCGCTGTTACTACTGTAGTATTGCACACTTGAACTTTTAAAATAATTGTGAATACAGTAAATTCAGTTTAAAGTATTTGTTTTTTAATTAGAAACGTATTTGAAAATTTTCCTATAAAAGGCGACTCACATGCCATATAAATTTAGTCGTAATTCATTCAGGAGATATCACTCAAATCGACTTGGAACTTATAAAACAAATGCATGTGATATTAATAACAGTTTCGTCGGGTCGTGAAATAAATTCTGAAAAATTCAGACATTTCTCTCACAACAAACATTTTGTTAAGATGTATCAATGGTACAAAATGCATACTACATTGCCCAAATTTTTTACCCATGGCACTGAAATCATATCGCACGATCTTCTACCAATCGGAAAACTTTCAAAGGAAGCGCAAGTAGCAAGAAACAAGGACTTTAAATTGTATAGGGAGCATTTTTCCCGAAAGTGTAGTCGTGAGAAAACAAATGAAGATATATTCAAGAGATTTCGGTTGAGCTCCGACCCGATTAGTAGCAGCAAAGTCAAATACCAAAAAAAAAATTACGATCCCTGCCAAAAGCAATATTAGAATTGCTTATACAGCCAACATTTGTAACGGGTGCCGACCGATCTGATTATGTCCATAGTGACGATGAAACTGGAAATGAATATATTGAGGAACTAGAGAGTTATAACTCGTCCGACAATAGTAACTAAACTTAATAACGCTTTTATGGAAAGTCAGGTACCCATATTTTATATGGTTTGTCGGACATACATATAACAATGTTTTATGTTTTTTTTCATCACCCTTAGGGATGAGGGTATATATCATTTGATACGAAAAAAAGTGAAACGCATTAAAGGAGACGAGGTAGACCCCAAGTATCTTAAGACCAAAATTCGTTTCAGGACTTTTTAAGACAATTGAGCCATGTCCGTCTGTCTGGCTGGTCAGCAGGATAACTCGAGTAATCCTTAACGGATCGGTATGAAAATTTACCAGTATTAATATTTTTTAAAACATACTTATGGGATTGTATATGGGCTGAATAGCCGCACCCTTTATGGTACCTCCCATACAAAATTACCTATTTTTGGAAAATTAATATTTCTTCCATGACTTCCAATCGGACAACTGGAGGATGTTTGAATTTGGCCAGTTTATTTATCTTGCAAAAGTAGACAAACCCTAAGAAAACCGAAACCTTTGCCACACCCCTTCTGGTACCTCCCATACAAAGCTACCTATTTTTGGAAAATTAATATTTCTCCCATAACTTCCCAACGGACACTTGGGGGGGTAATGAATATTGGTCGATAAATTTATGTTCTGATAGGTGGCGAAACCTCAGATAGCCTAACTATTTGACACATCCCTCTGGTACCTCCCATACAAATGACCGAATTGACCCTCATAGTTATACATACATATCTTTTTTGTAAGTAAACTGAATTCACCAAATTTTGCGAATGATGTTCGCTTATGAAAAGTTGAATTAGGAATGAATATGGACTATATCGGTTCACGCCTTCTGGTATCTCCCATACAAAATTACCTATTTTTGGAAAATTAATATTTCTCCCATAACTTCCCAACGGACACTTGGGGGGTAATGAAAATTGATCAGTAAATTTATCTTCTGATAATAGGCAAAACCTCAGAAAACCTAACTATTTGACACACCGCTGTAGGTACCTCCCATACAATAGCCGAACCCACCCCCATAGTCTCACATACATATCTTTTTTGTTAGTACACTGAATTTAGTAAAATTTTGCGTAAGGTTAATTTTTCTTGTAATAGGAGGCTAAGCCTCAGCAACCCTAACTATTTGGCACACCCCTTCTGGTACCTCCGATATAAATATATGAGATATTTCACCTTTTACATACGTATCATTATTGTATGTACACTGAATTCAGACAAATTTTGCCAAGGTAAGCGATCATTGAACGTTGACTTACAAAAAAAATCAGACACGTTGTGCTGCCCCTAATTGTACCTTCTGTACAAATAGGTCAAATTTTGTATGTTTTTGCTCTACATGAAGACAAAACATAATACATAAGTAATTTTATTTTAAAAATGTATTAATTTCAATAACTCAAGACTTAAACAATATCTTATATTGGGTTTATCTAACTGAAATTTTACCTAACTGAAATTTCTGTACTGGTTCAGACAATACATTCATGCATTTCAAGAAATTGATTGCCTATATTTATATTAATTTATTCCACCTTGGTTCGGCTTAAAATACATGTTTACATCAAAGCAAAAAAACTGATTCTGTTCTCTATTACAGAAAAATATCAATAAAAGTTTCAGTTTCGTTTTGGATGTGCAATACCCCACTAAGCGACGTGAAATTAAATCATATTTATTACTGAAAAATACATATAATTGAACATAGTCAAAGTATTATATGAGTGTTACCTGTACATACTGACACAGTAACTGTTTTATTACAAATGAAATTTATTTTTGAATCATAAAGATGATATAAATTAAATATTACCAGACTACGTCCAACTATTAAATGTGACACTACCTACTACGCTCTTTCTCTCTATCACTGTCGTATGTATTATTTACAACAGGCGATCGTTGAACGCCAAAGTTTGCTAATTTTATGACATTAGCGATGATAAGAAAGAAAAACAGTTGGTGGCATCCATATAAAGTTGTTTCATTTGCACTTCTTGTTTGATATTTTTATGACAGCACTCGTGGTTTGTACTTTTGCAGTGTAGGTTTTGGTAATGTTAGAGTTTATCATCTGCTAGTGCAATTAAGCAGCAGATAGGTCCAAACTTAATGACGAGTAATTTACTTAAATAATTGAATACTTTAAGCTAAGAAATGCATTAGATTTTGTTATTACGCTGGTTGGCATCCAAAATTCAAACTGAGCTATACCCTTGTCGCCGTGTGTGCAAGCACCCTTTTAACAAATATTTGAAGCCTTATTTTTTTTGCTCACTTTGGCAAAAACATTTGAAACAAGTTGAATAGCTGAACTACTTTGCCCCACGCATTTCTTAAAATTGTCGCCTTGTAAAGATTGGACACCTTTGTGTGCATTCCAATGAAAAAACATACCTCGATTTTATTGCAGTCCATTTTCGATGGATTTATGATATGAGCATTCAGTGACTTAGAGTTCAAGTGTTGTTACAACACCACATTATTGCAGTATTTATGCACAATAAATAAAATTGTAAATTTTTAAAACAGATTGCAATAAAACACCCAAAATGCGAGGGGGACGCACAATCAGTGTAGAGACCAGCAAACTTAATGCCGTTATGTGCCTTTATATTCCTCCGTAAGGTCTGCCACTATTCATTCTCAGTTAGGGCCAGTTTGATACTGACATATCGTTGCCCAAGAGACACGACATTTACTCATAGGACTTCTGACGCATATAGGTGAAAAACTACAACAACAAAATACGATTATTATTGCGGTAGAGGGTATTTGCTGGACAGACGCTTCGCCATAATACCGACTGGCTTAGCAGAGTTTATAAAACTTAAGCGTTTAATTGCCACAAATACATAAAGTTAAGATCTGCTGTAATTCTATTGTATTAAGGTAAATTACAATGAAGTAAAAAAGGCCGCAAAAGCTCAAATTGATGCAATGCCTACATTGGAAAGTAATTCATTGTAAAATATAAAAATGTCAACTATGAGATTCTGCGTGAGAACTCATTGATGGATTTAAATTCGCACGTTTCATTTGAAAACTTTAAAAAGAAAATATTTGTTTTTCAAAAACCTTAACAACAACATTTACGTGAATACACAAGGGAACAACGTGAAACGTATGCTTCATCCATTGTATGTGCGCAACCCTTGTCTTGTCTCTGTCGAGATTTTGTTGTGGGAAACAACGGAAATAATAATATTATTGCACTTAACGAAGGGAACAAAAGTGTGTCAGTTTTACAATTTGTCATACACACTTATGCTGCATGTTATTTAAATTACAATAATTAAGAATTTGGTTTCATAACGATAATAAACAATTGAGTAACAACAATAATGAAATTGTATGCAAAAGGGCGAGAATTTTATCAATATGATCGTAACAGTTAAGTAGCTTGTGTTAACTAGTTAACAATGATTCTAAATAAAATTTTAATTTTATTAAGCCTTTTGTGGTTAACTATTTCTGTGGGTTTTTTTACAGGTCATTGAACAATGCCATTGTCTAACTGCTCTAATCAAGCAACTAAGCAAGTAAATAAAACTAGAAATTGTGAAAATTTTCCCATTGTATCGCAATCTTTTAAAACTAAGCACTTCCGAATGAAATCTTTATATAAATAAAAATACGACAGCTAATTACGTTTGATACTCGACAATTTTAGTTGTATTGCCTTTTTCGTATTTATTACTTGATATCGTTTATTACACCCTTGTCCACAGAGAGGCTACGCTGTATATTACATGTGAAATGTGGGTAATTTTCCACCCTATTATTTTTGAAATATTATTTGATACGATGTAAGAAAATTTTAGATTTAAAGTACGTTGGCACATGTCGATTCAATTATTGTTGAATAACACTTTATTCAAGTTCAAGTATCTGCTGGAATTTTTTCTTTCCCATTGTTTTAAATTTTTCTAATTTCTAGAAATTCTTACCTATAAAGCAAAGTTATAAAATAGCTATCTCTTAAAAAATATTATCCCTGCAAAAAATCTAGGCCAACTGTCTCCTAGTTATCAATTTTATCGACTATTGTGGGAAATTTTTATTGGCGTTGTCAACGAGGCATCCAAACCCTAGGAAGAAATAAGAAGCTTTTTTTTACATTAATGAACAAAAGTTACTAAACTAAGGCTGTTGTTAGTGAAAAACCTTTCTTTCTACATGTTCGCAATTAGTCGTTGCAAAATCATGAACAAGGCAAGGCTCAGTAGAAAAAACGTACGACTATAAGTCGTGTGCTCGATTACTGTTGTTGCGGATTAAAAAATATAATTGATTTATTAATATAGGTAAATATAAATTAGTGCTCCCCATTTCCCGGGAAACGGTATTCCCGGTCCTTTCCCGGGAAACCGGGATTGTTATATTTCCCGGGATTTCCGGGAAATAAAAAATTGGTTTTTTCATTGGTTTGTTAAGCAATTTTGCACAGAATGGCTTGAAATTTTTTAGAAATCATAAACGGAGACTTGGTTATATTCTCCCAAAAAATTATGACATTTGATGGAACGCTGTCCAAACGCCGGTCTGGGAACGAAAAAATGTCTATTATTTTCATACATTTGTATATTTTTCGGTTTTCCGGTCTTTCCCGGACCCGCGTTTCTAAAGTACTTTTTCAAATAGATCACGAGTCGGCAGTATTGAAGAACGACATTAGTACATTATGTCCACGTATTTTTGTGACGTTTGCTTAACAACTGCGGGATAGACAAAAAACCGTAATTTTTTCATAAATATATATATAAAGAACGAAGAAATTTCTATTATTTTCATACATTTGTATGAAATTTTTCCGATTTCCCGTCCATCCCGGACCGGCGCACGGTGGGGTAAATTCACGATCTGGGCGGCCAAAATTCGATTTCTCAAAAACCAATGTTTTTAATGCTTCACTAGATTCCGTTATTTTTTCATTCCATTTTGCTTACATTCGTTTTCTATACGCTATTAAAGTTACTTGTTGCTAATTGTGCATTTTCTATTTTGTTGTGCTCAGGTAAAGCAACAATTTTAGCAGGCTGTGGGAAGGCGTACGTTTAGTTACAACATTTAAGTAAAATGGAAAATAATAAAGCAGGTTAATATTATTTAATACACTTAGCTAAATAAAATTATAATTCAAATTCATACTAGTAAAGCAGCATTGAAAAATATGGTATTTTTGTCAATTTCAATGGGTAACAAAATCGATCTATGGACAAAAAGTTATGCATCACCCCTTTTCACCCCTTCAATTTGTGATTATATATAATCCTCAACATCGTATTGTTCATATGGAAAAAAAATGTTGCGGGTTTTTGCGGTTTTGTGTTTTATAGCCATTTACCTACTGCGGAAGAATGTATTATAATTTCTGCGGTTTTACTGAACCACTTTAGTTAACATACTGGATGTCCTATATCTCTATGCATTTATAGTTAGAGGGTATCCAGACGAATAAAAAGTTATAGGAAGGTAGGCCTCTAAAATGCAACCTTGTGGAGATATATGGGAAATACTAGGAATCTTAAAATTTTTATAAAAACCATTTTTTGTATAAAAACGGTCACAACCTCTACCCTCCGAATGTTAACATATTATTATTTTTTACGCCTCACCGAGTAATATTATACCATTCTGCTTCATAAATTTGCTTCAAATAATTTTGGCCGCCCAGATCGTGACTTTACCCCACTGTGCGGCGTTTCTAAAATACTTACTCAAATGGATCGCGAGTTGGCAATATTGAAGAACATCATTAGTAGAACATATCCACGAATTTCTGTGATATTTGAAGAAAAACTGCGGAAATGCCGGTCCGGGAGCGAAGTAGTTTTCATTATTTTTTTCAATTTTCCCGTCTATCCCGGACCGGCGTTTCTAAAATACTTTTTCAAATGGGTCGCGAGTTGGCAAAATTGAAAAACTGCATTAGTAGAGCATATCCACGAATTTCTGTAATTTTTGATGAAAAACTCCGGAAATGCCGGTCCGGGATAGACGGGAAAATTGAAAAAAATAATGAAAACTACTTCGCTCCCGAACCGGCATTTCTGCAGTTTTTCATCAAATTTCACAGAAATTCGTGGATATGCTCAACTAATGCAGTTTTTCAATTTTGCCAACTCGCGACCCATTTGAAAAAGTATCTTAGAAACGCCGGTCCGGGATCGACGGGAAAATTGAAAAAAAATAATGAAAACTACTTCGCTCCCGGACCGGCATTTCCGCAGTTTTTCATCAAATATCACAGAAATTCGTGGATATGCTCTACTAATGCAGTTTTTTTGTCAACTCGCGACCCATTTGAAAAAGTATTTTAGAAACGCCGGTCCGGGATTGACGGGAAAACGGAAAAATTTCATACAAATGTATGAAAATAATAGAAATTTCTTCGTTCCCGGACAGGCGTTTGAACAGCGTTTTATCGAATTGCATAATTTTTTGGCAAAATATAACGAAGTCTCTGTTTATGATATCTGTAAAATTTAAAGCCATTCTGTGCATCTTTGTTTAACAAACCGAAGCTCCATATATATACATTTATGAAAAATTACTGTTTTTCGTCTATCCCGGACCGGCGTTTAAGCAGTTGTTAAGCAAACGTCACAAAAATCGGTGGAAATGTTGTACTGATGTCGTTCTTCAATACCGACGACTTGCGATCTATTTAAGTAAGTAGTTTAGAAACGCCGGTCCGCGATAGACCGGAAAAGTGAATAATTTCATACAAATGTATGATAATAATAGAAATTTCTTCTTTCCCGGACCGGCGTTTGAACAGCGTTCCATCAAATGGCATAATTTTTTTGGAGAATACAACGAAGTCTCTGTTTATGATCTGTGCAAAATTTTAAGGCATTCTGTGCATCTTTGCTTAAGAAACCGAAGAAAAATCAATTTTTTATTTCCCGGGAATCCCGGGATTCCCGGTTATACCACGTTTAGCCGAAACGTTGTTCTTAGCCTCAATTTCAAAGTAAAATGGTCCATGGATACCACCACTCCACAACAAACTGTCAGTAGATGCATTGGCTTGTGGACAAGGGTTTTCCCTCAGATGCTGCAATTTTGTGTGTTAACGTATCCGCCGAGATGAAAATGCGCCTAGTCAGAAAATATGATTTTGGTCCTAAGGTCCAAACTGCAAGCCGATAAAGAAGCCGATGGTCAACTGAATCAATTGAACCTTGTGGGCGAATAATCCGAAATCTTTGTGCAGAATTTTCCTCAGGCTACTGCGTGATATGTTGAGCCGTTGAGATCCACGACGAGTTGATGTTTGTGAATTGAGCCTCACACTCTCGAATACAGCACCCAATGTGCACAAATGCTGACGCGGTTCTGAAACTGACCCGTTCCGGTTCCGACAAAACGGAATCAATGCAGTCGGATCCAAAACTGACTCGTTCCGAAACCGACCCGTTCCGGATCCGACAAAACGGAATCCGTGGAATCGGATCCGAGACTGACCCGTTTTTGGAGCCGACAAACGGAATCCGTGGAATCATAATGATACGCCCCGATTTTGAATGGCAATTCCCCGGGAATATTTTCCCTATTTCCTGTTCCCCTATTCTAAATGAAAAGGGAGAAATTGAAAAATTTGGAAAATTTTGCGGAAAATTCCGCCAACAAATTTCAAGGGAATTGTACTAAAAAATAAAAGTATTTAATATTTTAATGATAAAAGTACAAAACAGCCTTTTGGAAGGGATAGATTTTTTTGTTAAGGTAAGCTCGCAATTCGATGGAATTTTAAGCAAATGAGTCTTGGCAGGCACCAGGAATGGTAGGTGTCATCGAACCGTATCTTTAGCTCATGATCACACACCTGTTAATAGTTGTTTTTTAATTATAAAGAATAAGCTTCAATAAAATCACTCACTAAACTAAACTTTTAAGCTGTGGTTTCCCAAACTCTCTCTATCCCTGTCTGGTAGCCCCCCTGGAATTATCTCCCGGGAAGTATTGAGAATCAGGCTGATAGTAAAAATTCTCAAACTTGGTTGATCCGGAATCCGATTCGGATAAAATGTGCGTAGAAACTGATATCATTGGAGGTCTAGCCACGCCCCTTCTGGCACCTCCCACACAAATGTACCTTTCCGCCCACTTTAGAGGTGGAGTAAAATTATCAATAAATCCAACGCGATCGTACCTAAATTCTTTATTTAGTAATGCTATAGCCGGATACAGTTTTTGGAGAAAAAAACTGGAAGTCTAGCCACGCCCCATCTGGTACCTCCAATACACATCTGGTACCGCCCACTTTAGAAATCGATTAATATTATTAAATATACCTAACGCGATCGTGCGCAAATTCTGTATTTAGTAAAGTTCAGGCAGGATAAAGTTTAAGAGAAAAATCTAGAAGTCTATACACGCCCCTTCCGGTACCCCCATACAAATGTACCACTCCGCCCACTTTGGAGATGGAGTAATAATATCAATACACTCGATATGATCGCGCCCAAATTCTGTATTTTGTGAAGCTATAACAGGAAAAGGTTTGGAGAAAACAAGTAAGAAAGTTTCAGTCGGGTACCCCAAATTTAGTAAAGCTATAACAGTTTTGGGAAGAATCTGGAAGTCTAGCAACGCCCCTCCTGGTACCTTCCATACAAATGTACCTTTTCGCCCACTTTAGAGATGGAGTAATAATATCAATAAATCCAACGCAGTCGTACCCAAATTCTTTATATAGTAAAGACATAGCAGGATACCGTTTTGGAGAAAAATCTGGTAGTCTAGACACGTTACTTTTAAACAAATAACAGACAACATAAGTCAAAAAATGTCACTTTCGTGATTCTTTCATTACATACTCATGCACGTTTCTCGTTCATTTGTTCTCTATATTTTTGTGTATTTGACATCCACTATTTTGAACCTTTTTTAATCTTGAACCTTTTAAATATTTTAACAGTTTTTCTGATATTCTACAAGGAGACGAAACAGAGATCACCTAAATAGGCCCAGCCGCTCTTGAGTTATAAATGGTGTAACTTACTCACCAAAAATTACTCAGAATCGTTACAGGAGTGGGGTACTTTTATAAACTTTTACAAATTGAAATTAAGGGTCACATACAAATTGACCCACACTTTGCAATTTTGTCAAATCTGCTAATGTACCGGCAATGTACTGCCAATATAAATATTATCTGCCAATGGTGCATTTAGCAGATGCAAAAACTTCGCAATTATCTTACAAGCATTTGAAGGTGGCAACATTTTGCGGTTCACACGATTATCGGATGTCTGGCAATATTGTTGTTTTACAATGTAATGGCAATGTTTTTTCTGCAAACGTTGTCATACAAAATTTAAAGTGCACACGGTTGTTGGACATTTTCTGAGCATTTTTCGGGCAATATTGTAAGATCTGGCAATCGTCTGTACGTAGCATTAGTTAAAATTAATAACCTAACGTTTTATATACAGAAAGTGATCAATATGACAAAACAAATAGACTTTATCTAGTTCCTAAAAACAAAATTTGCAAAAGCACTCTACAGTTAATTTATCATAAGCCATCATATTAGGTCAAAATATTTTCGAAATGCCCATATTATGATTGAATGCTAGAATCATAAGATGGACATTTCGAAGTTATTTGGACCAAATATGATGGCTTATGATAAATTAACTGTAGAGTGCTTTTGCAAATTTTGTAATATAACTTTATGCAAACAATGTATTGCCACAAACGAAGTGGCATTACAACAAAGGAAATACAATTTTGAATCCACCAGCAATCTTATGTCTTGATTCCCTCATCACCTACATAAGTTGTAGCAGTATTTTGTTTTTAGAGTTTATGTCATATGTTTTTGCTTCCGTAGATTTTTTAAAAATTATTTCTTCTGTTGACAGCAGTTGAGAAGAATGAATATCTGTTCTTGGCGGGTTGTAAATCATTTTGATTCTTTTCTTTATCTGCCACAACAAACAACTCAAACAAAAACAGAACAGTACTTGAACTCGAGAATGGTGGCATTCCCGAATATGTATGAACACATGTAAATATGAATATTCGAACTGTGGTAAAATCGCGTTATCATTCTACGCACAGTTGTGTTTATGGTGTTTATACTCCGTTTATGTTGTCCCAACAAATTTACGGGGATATATGAATCTGCATATTTGCACTTGGCAAGAACGGTATTGCAACATTTTGCAAATATACAAAAAAATAAAAAAACACTTCAATGAAACACTTTCGTTTATAGTTGTGTCGCAACATCGTGGCGATATCGCTTCATTGACATTTAAACATACATGCATAAACTGGTCCATGGCATCATTATTTCACTCTATCGTCTGCGCACTGACAGGACAAGGATCCATAAGCATATTTTGTTTTATTCCATAACAATGTCCAACCTGAATCGGATATCTTAATAACGAAATTATTGCTAACGAAAACTTTAAGAGCCTTAGATAAATATTATCACATACATAGTTATCAACATTTAGCAGACAATATATAATAAAAAAAATAAACTCTAAGGTAATTTCACAACATTTCAGCATAAACGCATTCAATGTATGTCGTATGATAACTACCTTATCTCAAAGTAAGTGCAAACTATTTTCTAATGTAAAACCCAAAATTGTTACGGTCTATTGGTGTAATAAATTAAAGTTATTGTATAAAAATTAGAATAATGGTGATCGAGTTTGACCAAAAACGCAACACTATTTTCTTATAAGGTTTCATTCCTCCTACACTAATAATAGCTTTACCCTTAAAAAAGCTAAAGGTTTTTTGAGAGAAAAAATTATTCGATTGCGTTTTGCTGGTCTATATGGAATTTAAATTTACACCTTACGATAGTTGTGGAGTAGGGTGATCAATTATTCGGGTTTTTGCGAAAACCGGTTTTCGAATTATTCGAAAAATGACATTTAAAAAAAACCGGTTGCTTTTTTTGAAATTCACAAAAAACCGGATAATCCGGTTTTCAAAATTATGCCAAATAACAAATTAAAAGACAATTTTTGACAAAAAAATTTTATTAAAAACTAACAGAAAACAAATCAATTATACCTATAAAAAGTAAACTTTGAAACTGAGATCAGTTTGTTATTTTAACAAAGACAAACGAAACAAAACAATTCATTTGTAAATAATTGATTATATATAAATATATTTAATTTAATCTTTAGTTTTACCTAAAGTAACATTTAAGAAATAAGATACAATTTAAGTGCTTGGCAGTATACCTATTTTTTTCTTTGGTTTTTATAAAACTTGACATTAAAAATGTCCTTTTACTCAGTGTACTATTTTGACTTGTAGTGTACAAGGCGTTTAATATTGAATATTTTAGAAATGCGTCACTAATTGGGAGTTTACTCGTACTTAAATACAAAATGAGAGTATTCAGGGTTTGAAACCGTCGTTCTTTTGAAAATTGCATATAAATTTATTGATAATTGGTTTTGAATTGTTGAAAAGTGTTAAAGTAAAAATTTAAAAATACCTTCAGCATCAGCTAAAGTCGAAGAGTTTGCAGAAAGTTTTTGTATAGACATTTCCAAAGGTTTTAGGGTGTCACTAAGCTCAGACAAAGTTGCGATATCATTTTCACTAAATGGTGTCAGTCCTGACTCCAATAAAGTATGATTCACACATTTGTGCAATTTTAAAAATTGAGAAACCATATTGGTTATAGAATTCCAGTGGTGCTTAACATCATGGATAAGTTGAAGCTCCTTATTAAATTGGTCTTTACAAACATTTGTAACTTCTTTCGCTTTTCAGCCGACTTATTAAGCATTGAAGATTTATTAAACTAACAATTAGGTTGTTCTTCCGAAACACTGGAAAAAAACAAGTACGAGAACACATTTAACACAATTATGAATAAATTTAAATAAAAAATATCGAACGCCAAAAAACCGAGATTCGACAAAAAATAACCGGATTATTCGATATTCGAAAAATAGGGATTTAAAAAAAACCGACGGTTTTTATGAGTGAAAAAAACCGAGTAGCCGGTTTTTGAAAACCGAACTGATCACCCTAGTTGTGGAGAGACCGAAATAAATTAGGTTCAGTTTAGCCGTTTTTAGCTGTTTCTCCCTTGTGAGAGAAAAACCAATGTGACCGTTAACGTATCCTAAATTAACAATAGTGGCAGCGTTTGCCAATGTATCGGTTTTTTGGTTACCATATATGTCCCCATGTCCTAGAACCCATGTGAGGGTAACCGTCGAATGTCTCGTCGCTATCTCTTAAAGAAATGACCGGAATTCTCGATCATTTTTCGAAGTGGTATTCACGTTCATTGGTGATCTAATAACAGCTTTATTACTTTTGGTTCAGTGTGACACCTTGCATTGATTAAGTCCAGAATTTTGGCATTACCATTACTCTCGTGGCGTCTAAAAGCATTGTAGTGTTTACTGGGATCTTCTTCGTCTCAATGTCCAAGGGATACCAGTTTAGGATCTTAAGCAGTGCCTTAGTAGAAATAGTTCCAAGTGCCGCACAGTGGTCGATTTCCTTCAAAAATGCGCGCATGAGGGTCATTTTTTGAAGTTCCAGAAACCATTTTCTAACTATCTAAGGTAGTCCAAAATCAAATTTATGCAACCCCAAAGCTAAATATTAACCCATAATCTGCCGTCGAATGTTTTATGGAAGCTTTTTTCCGATGAACCACACTAACCCGAAAAGGGTGAAAAGCAATACGTCACGGGTCACTTTCGATCTTCTAGATTGTTTTCTACTTCTTTAAACATTCCTCAAAGATAATCCCACCGTTTGGAGGGTGTATGTTTAATTTGCAACCCAAAAATCCTCGAAAGTATTCGTCAAAGACTGAATAATCCCGTTTGACAATTTTCAAACATGTGCCACATCATCGTGCAACATCGCCGAACACTCCGAAACTAATTTCATCTTAAAGGTAGATCCTTTGGTTACACTTTGTCACTTTTCTGTTTGCAACAAGTTGCAATTAATGAAGATATCGAAGATTTCCCGGCTGAACACAGGGTTACACATTAGAGTATCCAATCGATTAATCGATCAATTTAAACCGATTAATCGATTTAAATTATTTTTAAATAAATTCTTCTATCTTTATATAAATGTAATTCTGTGGCGGATCTGCCTGGTCTAGATATTATCAGCATTGAGTAATACCTTACGACCACTTGATGTGGCTATTAAAGAGTTCAGCAAAGATTCTGCAACATTATTTGCAGAATCTTTAAAAAAAAAAATTTTTTTTTAAATTTTTAATTAACAATTTAGACAAGGCAAATAATTAGTTTTAAAAGGATTTGACTGTCCACCTTAAGTCTAGAATAAATGATAGACGAATAAAAGTACTTAGCATACTTGTTTTATACCTTAACTCGGGAACATTCCCCATATATGATAAGTTTTTAAAATATAGCTCTAAAACGACAACAATAGACTTTGCCTCGAAAATGTATGATTGGTTATTTCACACTGAAGCTAATCAAAATATATCAGATGATGATACTGTGTTGAAAGGAGAAGAGGAAATAATTGATATCAATGAAAATAATCTTTTACCGGAACTGAACTATACTATAAAAAATATTCAAAGTTAAAAAAATTCAAATGTAAACTGTAATATAATTGATGATTTTCTGTATCTAGATGTAACAAAAAACAAAAAGAAAAGAAAAACTAGAAAAACTTTTCAATGCAATTCTTTCAGTTTCACCAACATCTACTTTAAGTGAAAGGGTGTTTTTAAAGTCAAGCTTCATTTAAAGGAAACAAAAAAATCGGCTAAAAGCCAAACATCTTAGTTGCATATTATTTTTAAAATATTATTTTAGAAGATGTGATTAATAACTTTTAAAATAAAAAAATCTCATTTTGTATATATCTAATAAATTATTATTTTTATTAAACGTTTTTGAATTCACATGAATTATTATTTTACGTTTGTTTTTATGTTTTAATATTATTTTTATGTTTTTTATTAATTAAATTTAACGCCTACGCGAACAATGTACAGATATACAGAAATTATTCGACTTATTCGATTAATCGAATTATTCGAGCAATTTAAAAATCTTAATCGATTAATCGAGCAAATAAAAAATCCCAAAATCGATTAATTTTTTAATCGAACAAAACTTAAACCCGATTAACTGGATACTCTATTACACATACAACACATAGCGGATTGCTTTAATAACAGGGGCTTCAGACTCATAGACTTATATAAGTTCACATTAATGTTAATGTTTTTAGTAATTAAGAACTTGGCATCATTGTTGTCCATAATAACTTTGCAACACTGTTTGGGCAACAGCTGTGTGACATCCAACCAACAGAAAATACAAATTGTATATTTTCGAATCGCATTTCCAAATCTCTCATTTTTATAGGTTTTGGTTCCTCAAATGATAGGAACACTGCCCGGAGATTCTTTTCAGATATAGAAATATCATCAGAGATTACAGGTTTTGATAAAGATATACTCCATCGCTTGGCTGTCATTTTGACGTGTATAAATATGTCAGATGAGATCGACCCAATGATATTTAATAACACAATATCCTTGCAAAAATATTTCCCGTAACATTTTCTAATTGTTCAAATTGACCTTATTGAATTTGACGGCTTTTCAAAGATCAGAAATTTCCTCAAAAATTAAAAAAAAAATTGGATGTTGCTTCCCTAGATAATTTCGAACCATTTTTGGACTATGAAATTTTGGCTCAAAGTTCGCCAAATACACGAAAAAGTGCATGAAAAAATTCTCCGAACCTTTAATCTGAATATACATTTTAGCCGTGGAATTGGCCATATACATTGTTGGATAATGTCTCCGTATTGACATCCAACCTTAGTCAAGGATCCTTCAAGGTCTTTCCATGGGTTTTGATAAGTCAAGATGCCGCCAAAGCTTTTTGGGGGCCACCAATACCCCATGCGCGTTTTCGACTCAAATCGACCACTGTGTGCCGCTTTAATCATGATTGCCACCAGTCTCATAATGCTCTCCAAGTTCATTCCAGCGCCAGCCACTAACCCCTAAATAAAGGTTTATTTAATAACAAAGTCATATACCCAGCTTTAATTTTTAGGGCTTATTCCCCAGGTGAGGCCGACTGCCCATTTGCAGCGGTATAGAGCCGTTGCTGCTTTGCTAGTACCGACCTGAGTGTTCAGTTTCCAATTTAGTTTACTGTCCAATATGAGCCCTAGATATTTGGCACCATCAGAAAGTGTTACAGCGACTCCATACAATCTGTGTTTGGCAAATTTGTATCTCCGAGTGAATAGCACTAGTTCCGTTTTAACTGGACTTACATCCAACCCACAGTTATGACGCCATTTAAGCAGAAGTTTCAGCGCAGATTCTAAAATCTTAGAGAATAACTTAGGGTTATTTCCTGGAAACTATTAGTTTTACATTATCAGTTTGTGCAACAGTTGTCCTGTCCATAGACTTCAGTAGAGTATTGATGTTGAGATTCCATAGTAGTGGGGAGAGTTCTTCTCCTTCTTCTGGAGTGCCACGAACCACCACCTTAGAATTATTTGATACGAACAGACTAGATCAAATGCGTCTAAAATTTAGGAATTTATCAACTAGGAGGTTACCGCTGGATTAATCTTCAGTTGTTTCACTAAGTCAATTACATATTCAAGTTTTACTTTGTTGATAGCTCCCCCGAAGTCCAGGAAGGCGTCGAATGTATTTTGCTTGTAGTTCAGGGATCTTTTTATAAGAGAGATTATCGAATTTAAAGCAGTGCCCGTGAATTTACCCTTCGTGTAGGCATGCTGGGCCTATGATTGAGCTTCCGACTTATGAGAAGATAAAATAAATACATCAATTATTCTCTCCAAAGTTTTAAGTATGAATGAAGATAGGCTAAATGGTCTAAAATCATAATATGTGATGCCTCTTTTAGGAATTAATACAATTTAGTATGTTGTCCATCTCGTTGGAATGTGTGACAACTGCTGACAATCTCTGAAGATTGCTAAAAGTCAGTGCGTCAATTCGTTGTAGAACTTCAGTACCGTCGGGTGGCGGAGATTTCAAGAGTTGAAACGTTTGATAGCTTATTGAATTCGATGTTTAGTAATCGGTATACCTAATATATCAAAATTATTTCGGTACGAGTATTCCATAGGCTGGTGATTACTTTCCTGAGAGCCTGGGAAGTGTTGGGGGTCCATAACTCATCTGTTCTCTTTTTATACGATGGTATTGTTGGATTCGAGGACAAAATCTTATGTAGCCGACTAGTTTCTAAAGAGCATTTTAAGCTTCACCTTGCTTCGTGTTCCTTCTTCATCGCCCGTAACCTTTGCTTCAGAAATGATTCGATTTCGGTCCGTTTTTGTAGTGAATAGCAAATGGAAATTGGAGCTTTTACGCATATTATTGTCACATAAGTGTCGGTCTATCTCAAATTTTTATGTGATTTTATTGACCTTTATAGTGACCGTTCGACCAGAGTACGGTGCACCTTGAACATTTATAATTTTATTTCATAGGTAAAAAACCCCTAGTTTTTAGACTGCAGCGGTTTGCGATCAATACTCGTATCTAAATTCACAGGCTGAAATTATTATTCTTGTTTACGAAGGAGCCTAGGTAGACAAAATCAACTATTACCTCATAGTAAATTGTCAATGTTCACACAGCCTCCCAAACGAGTGGACTCTTTGTTTGTTGAAACAAATAACATGGATTTGTTCTCATGTCTCACCGGAACCATCTGCAGTATGATGCCAAAGAAATCGCATGATAGACTTTCGCTTTGTTGAATGCCTCGGGTAGCAAATGGCTCAGTGAGATTTTTACCTATTTTCAAAACCTATTGCCGTCGTTGCGGCAGTGGTCATGGAATTCGCAATATTCTGACACTGTTTCTCGGGAACATCAGAATTGAGGTGGTTTATTTGAAATACTTGAGACAGTTGGATGGAATAGGAATTGGCTATCTCGGTGGTATGCAGCTATGTGATATTTAGCTTCATTTCAGTTTGGTTCAAACACTAAACAACTCGCACAGACCTCAAAAGTTGAGACATTTCTTGCGTAAATTACCACGTCATCAATTTGGTTTCATATCTTTTAATACAGGCTGCCTTGAAGATATCTTTATGTGGGAATCTGTTTCCACCCACTACCATATTTTTTTCCTAACACGAATATAACTACTCTGAATCCGTTATCGGGGGCGTTATTGTGCAGATTTAATTTTCCGGCTGATGAACCAAGAGCACCTTTCCTTGCTAATTAAGAATTAAAATCTCCCAGAACAATTTTAATGTCATGGGCAGGGCATCGGTCATATAAGTATTTTCTCGTCGTAGAATGAATCTTTAATTTTTTTTATCCTTCGTCGGGAAGTGCCCACTAGGGTGGTCGTAAAAATCGTTGCTGGAAATCTGCATAGACTTATTAAAAATTTGGGGGTGGCACCGACAAAATTCTGATTTTTATCCGTCCGCTTGTCTGTCCGGCTGGTAAACACAATAACTTTCGTGCCTAAATTCTGTATTTTGTAAAGCTACATATAACGGCAAAGTTTTGTAGAAAAAAAACTGGAAGTCTAGCCGCGCCCCTTCTGGTACCTCCCATACAAATATACCACTCCGCCCCTCTTTAGAAATCTAGTTATAATATCAATATAATATAAAATTTGATGTTTTACTGAGGGTGAGGGTATATGTAAGTCGGGTCGCCTTCTGAATCTTTCTTACTTGTTTTTTCTTCTCTTTGTGTTTTTACAACACTCACCGGTGTAAACATGTCATTTAAAAAACAAAAAAAATCTTAATTTCACTTTACACCCCATGAATGAGGTATGGAACAGCTTCTTGCGTTGTTGTGAATTAACACGCAAACGGCACCTACTTGTTTATAGACGAATGCGACCATCACTGTTTGAGAAGCTTTTACTAGCCATGCCGATTGGCGCTGCACTTATACTTATACCGGCAATGAAAGAAAAATTTAGATGACTGGAGCCGGGAATCGAACCTCGGAACTCCCGCATGGTAGTCGCGTGTTCTAACAACTATGCCACGGCCAGTTCCATGTCATTTAGGGTGCCCAATATTGCGCCTTCTTACAGTTGCTTCCACTGAACAAATGTTCAGTGGCAAGGCCCGGGGAACACGTAATCTGTCGGAAGTTGTAAGCTCCTTGAAACCTTCCAAAGAAAAATTCTGGTTATTCCCAATTGAATAACGATCAGAAAACTCAAATTAGAAAATCCCTCGTCTCTCAACTCTAATCACACATGTACGTATTTACATCACTAATAGTTCTATGATGAAATTGTAGTTAAACATAAAAATGAAATCACTACAATGATTGCCTCTAAATTCGTACAACAAAGTAAAAACGAATAACAAAAGCCGAAAGAAAGTATCCTCTACCATCCAACCAATATAATCCATCAAAAAATGTGTTTGTGTTTTATTTAATTTTTTTTTTTTCGTTTGTAAAAAAGCTCGAGCCGAACTAAAAGTGTTTATACGCAAAGTGTCAACATCTACTTCAGAACTCTGAAAGCTACCACAGTGGCGGTGGAGATGAAAGCAAAATCGATCCAATATGTCGAAAACGGTCGGTTTTGGCTTTTATATGCTCAGAGATTATTGGAGGGATTACAATATCAAATTTGTTTGCTTATGATTTATATTTGCCACTGGAAAGCGTTTGGTTTTTTCGGGTGGAATGTCTCGGTATTAACAATGTGAAAGGGAAGAAGTGGTGCATATTTAGGTTTGGGGGGTGATGGACGCAATGGTTGTTGTTGCTGTCAATGACATAGCTCGAATCATTTGTAATTTTCTTTGAATGGAAGTCGATTGTCGCCTCTAATGTCTGCGGTTACACGCAATGCGTGATCATCATTTGGGGCGGTAGGAACAAGAGAATCAAACGTGAGAACTTTATAAACTAATCGGTCCTATCTAGTGGGAGGAAAAGATCAAAAAGAGTATGTAACAAAAGCACCTAAAATGAATTTATGCCTTTAGTCACTATTTCGCTCATTCAGTTTTAATGACATCCAACTAAATCGCCAGTGATTAAAACGACAAATTATTTCCTAAATTAGAAAAAAGTACCGCATTCTGACTATATCTACAGTAGACTCTTTTTTTTGTTTTACGTCGTACGTGTATGACATTGATAAATGATATCGCCGAACTACAAAGGCCCAAATTGAAATATTTGTTTGCGTTTGCGATAAAAATGAAATAACAATTACGAATAGAAAATTTCAATAGAAAATCGACAAATTTAATATAATTAGTAATTGCTGATAAACTAATTGAGATACACATTCATACACATACATATGTAGGTGCATGTATAACAACACTAAGAATGACTAAATTTGATGCTGTCTGGGACAAAAATGCGACGTCGAGTAGAAATGGATTATACAGAGAATTTGCAGACGATCGATTTTCTTATTGTTTGTATTGTACACAATGTCCGACACTTTTGTATATTTATTATATCTATATTTAGATTAAACAAATAAATTCCTGAGCGATATGTGCGATTATTTTATTCTATACGAAAATAGTCTACTATAAAAGGGTTTGGCAAATTTTAGCTATAGGAAGTAGATCATGTATAGAAATTCTACACCTCATTATTTTAATGTTTACGAGTCACGTTTATTTGCAAGTAGCTCATTTTGGGGTTTTAAAGATATAAAAAATTAGTCACATACAGAATGTGGGAAAGGGGGTTTACAGGTTACTAAAGAGGCAGTTGCAATAAATTTCGATAAAGCTACTAAATTTATGGTATTAATCACTTTCACTCAGCAATTTGCAAGTACCTACTGACATTTTTAAAAGTTTGTAAACTACTACAACGACATATTTTTTGAAGTAATGAATTTATAATAATAAACTTCATCAGCAAATGCGGTAAGTTCATATTTTTGTGAAATGGAAATTGGACCACGCCCCTACTGGAACCTCCCACTGAATTTAGTCATAATTTGCGAAAGATGTACGATCAGGAAAAATTGACTATGGAATAAATATGAACTATGTACATCGACCGACTCCTTTTGGTACCTCCCATACAAAATGACATAGATTTGGAAAATTATTATTTCTTCCATAACTTTCAGACGGACAACTGGAGGATATTTGAAATTGAGCAGTTCAATTATTTTCGATAGCAGACAAATACTTAGGAAACTGAAACATCTGGTGCCTGCCAGACAAAACGGAATTTGATTTCTGACCCGTTTCAGATCCGACAAAACGGAATCTGTGAAATCGGAATTATTGTTACTGTCATTAGTTAACAATCTACGCGCTTCTATACGTTAACCAAAAACGACGAATTTTTTTAATTGTGTCAATTTTGAATACTTTCATATGTGATTTCCGTTTCGGATCCTTTTTTTAATACGTTTCGGATCCGATACGGATTCAAAAGCGGATAAAAAACGGTCCGTTTTTCAAAACGAATTTCAAACGAAATCGGATCCGATTCGGATAAAATGTCCGTATAAAACGGATCAGTATCGGATCCGAAACTGATCCGGATGGCACACTGTGAAGGCTTTAGCTGTGATGTAAACATTAGGAACATTTAAATTCTGTGATATTTTTATATTTTTTGTAATGGTTTCTAAATTAACTTCATGTTTATGTTTTATGTTGTTAAGAACCTTGAATGTAACTTCATTTATATGTAAAATGTGACGAAAAAGATTGATTGTAGGTTCTATTATTATTTTAATGTATAAATCTAAGACTGAAAACTTTTTATTTATATTTTATTTATTATTTTTTTATTTATATTTGTCGTTGCCAGATTAATAAAAAAATCCCTAAAGCAACTGGAAAATACCAGCGAAACGTCGGGTAGCAATGAAATAAAACAATCTTTTATTTAGAATTGAAGAGAAGAACCTTAAAAGCCCAATTGAAACCATCTAATAAAATAAAATGATGTTAGACATTTTAGGCTGATATCTACTTCGCATGTACATGTTTGACATAATTGTAGATATATTATATATACAGCTGATGATGTACCAGATTGCATCAATTCGTCACTAAGGGGTCTGAAGATGAACTCGTCATGGAGTTCGAAACGCGTCATCCTAGTGCGTGACACTAAATTGACCATTAATATCAACAATAAAAATTTTTTTCTGATCGTTTAGACAAAGTATCGAATGATACACACTTACACGAAAAATGTCGATATTTAAAATAAACAATTAGCTAGGATTTCAATTCGCAACTTTCAGGCAACATAAAGTTGCTTTAAGACGACATTGCGGGGTGTGACCTAGTGCATGGTGAAAGTCTGGCCGATACAATATATGAATCTATAAACCAAAGATTTCTAACATCATCAAAATCTTCAATTACGATTCAAAAACCGGGTTTTTGGGTCTTTCATCACTTACGAGATGATAACTTAGTCAGTTCTGAACCAATTTGGGTTTTATTCGAAAAATATATATTTTTTTTTTTAATAATTCGGGTTTCGAATACTTGATTTAGTAAGAAACCGTTTTAATTGGTTTTGTTCGGTTTCTCGAAAATTGTAAAATAAAAATACATATATATATTTGAATTTAGCATTTAATTGGAATCTATATGGGTATTTCCTAGCGTTGCGGACGCACGATATTTTTTCTTATTTTATAGTTTTCTCGAAAAGTTGAAATATTTTAAAGAGTATGTTCATACTGAAAAATGTAGATTTTGGACAGTTCTATAGTGTTCATTTAATGAAACTATACTTAAAATGTAATATTCAAAATTATGACTAACACAAAGTGCGTTACGGACACACACAATTTTCCACAGCAAATTGAAGTGTCTACGAAAATTTGTGAAATTTAGCGAAATTTCTTATGTGATCAGTATATTCTTTTTTGAAAAATAAAGAAGACATATTGGGGTCTCATAAACAACTTAATTCACATTTAAAATACTTTTACCTCTTATGCTACTTCAACCTAAATATGCGTTGCGGACACACGCATTGTTCTATGGATAACACAGAGTGACAAAAAAAAATAATACCTGGGATATTATACTATATTTCTGATAGGTGCTGCTAAGCACTACAAGAATCTGCTTTTCAAATTTCACAAAACCTCCAAAATCCTGAGTTATGGGTAAAAAACCGGGTTTTCGTACTTTAATTACTTGATTTAAAGTTTCTCAACCGATTTGGAAAGAAGAGACTCCAACGATATATATAGTTTGTTTTTTTTAAAGTTCAACAAATTGATTATATGATTACAAAAACATAAAGTTAAAAATATAGCAATTTTTTACTTTGAAATCGTCCGTCCTTCCGCTGGAAATACCCATATTAATCACAAATTTTGAACGCGTTTTCTGAAAACATACTTTTTACACTTAGTATTACACATAGGTGGGAAGCCCACTTGAAGGAGAGATCCAAACTATAATTTTGTGATTTCGCAACTATTTTTTGTTGATATCAAGTTGAGGTAATTAAAGTTACTAATATGAATGCCGAAGGTTTCGCACCCAATTCAAGATCAGAGAAACATTCATCATTCATTATAAAACAAATTTTCGTATTGCTTATGGACATTTTCTTGAAAGCTTCCTTATTTATTACCCTTATCCTGGCAATGTTCTGTGGGAATACTATAAAAATAATGATTTTTCTCTATTTTTTAAAGAACCGGTTAACCGACCTTAAAACCTCGGTTAAATCGGGTATTCGAAAATTGCATGTTTGGAGAAACCGGCATATGGTTTGGATATTAAAAATTGATTTCGATTTTGAACTCTCAGATAAGAAGGATCTAGGACCTTTCCCAGGATATATATATTTCAATAGATAACTTGCCGCATATGTGTGTTTATGCCTCAAAATTGCAAACTTATATAAGAAACCTGTCACATATGTTTATTTTTTGCCTAGAATTGAAGAATTAAAGAAGTCTGTAGCCACTATTTTTTAAGGCCACCCTAGTGTTTACTCTTTTATTCAAAAAGTGTACGCTTTTATGTGTAAACAAATCGGTTAACAATTGATTAAATTATTCAAGATCTTCGAGAGACGCAACTTTTATATCCCATTCTGAAATCAAACACCAAACTGCTTGATTTAAGTATGTGATATGATAGTTGCGTCCCCCGAAAAACTTGAATAACATTAGTTTTTTAATACTGCCTAAATCAACTTACATCGTAATTCTGATAAAATATTTAATTTTCCTAACTTAAATTAGGTCGTTATTCCGAAATATAATAATATTCTAACTACCGAGTCATTAGAGCCCAAAGCTACGTACGGTCGGTTGCCAGTATAATGTTCAGAAAATGTCTTAAAACAGTGTAAACATTTTGTTTGGCATGTGACATTCGTGTGAACACAATTTGTTATCTATTTATTGTAAAATAATTGCCAGACATCTGACAAATACAGCATTACTTACTTACCTTCATTAATTTTTTTTTACACCCTATGAATGAGGTATGGGATAGCTTCTAGTTGATGTCGAGAACATCGAGGGGGCTGGCACGGCCATTGCCTCAGAAAGATCTCTATTGACAACACTGTCCTATCCACAACATTGAAAGATCTGACAACCGTCTGTACATAGCTTAAGTGTCTTTTTCTGAATTTTTTCTAAATTTTATGTGAAACTTTTGAAATTATAAATATTAGCTAGAATTTGGATGTGGATTTGTAATTGACTAGAGATATTAACTCGTGGTTCAATCCTTTTAGTACGTGTTGATTTGTTTCTCTTGGGTCTTTTCCAAGACTTGTCGAAGTGTGAATATCTGGTCTGTTGTTGATTTACCAGGTCTAAAGCCACACTACTAAGGCCCGATCAGGTTGAATAACACTGGCTTTAGTCTTTTACATAGCACACTCGACAGGACCTTATATGCGATGGGTAAAAGGCTGATACCGCGGTAGTTGGAGCACACACTTGGATCACCTTATTTCTGCAAAGGACATAAAACGCTTAAATTCCAATCGTCGGACATGCACTCTTTAAGCCAAACCGTGCGTAGGAGCTGGTGCATGCTCGTTATCAGCTCCTCGCCACCGGACTTGAAGAGCTCTACCGGAAGTCCGTCGGCACCGGCTGCTTTATTGTTTTTCAGCCGCGATCAGCCTACTCAAACCAGCTCTTCCAAATACAACGACACACGTGTCTACTTTTGACGTTTTCGCAACCGCCGCAACGAATTCTGGTACGATAAAGAATGCCTCATAGCGCCTGAGGAACAGGATACTGGTTATAAGGCAATGCTACAGCCCAATGTAACCTGGGATTTCAAGAAGACAATAAAACAGTCGATGCATCTATTTAGGCGATATAAAATTCATTTGAAGGAATAGGAGACCGAGGATAAAGAGAGGAACAGAGATAGAGGTGAAGCCCGAATATTTTACTAAAAGGTTGTGGCTTCCCTCCTATAGGGAGTGACCAGAATTCCACCACTTGCTGGTTCCGGAAAGCAAATGAAGGTATCTCGCCAATTGCTTAGATTGCCCACCAACAAGAAGAGCAATATCCGAAGGACTTACGACAGAGCTATTTCTGTCCGGTGGCGATGTGCATGTATCAGCTCCTACGCACGGTTTGGCTTAGAGAGTGCAGGCCTGATTATTGAAATCTTTGAGTATTATGCCCTGTCCTAGAAAAAGGTGATCCAAGTGTATGCTCTAATTAGATATTTACACTGCGGAAAATTCTGGAAAAGACTCACTAAAACAGATAGACAGAAACTACTTGAAACCGTGAGTTTGGTATTCCAGCGAAGCTCTGCTGCCTCCCATCGAGAGGACTCTTTGTTCGTCGAAATCATTTTTTTTTGTTCGCTAAACCCATTTTTGCTGATTCCTTTTCAAGCGATGAGAAAACTGCGCTAACATCCCGCAGATTTCGGCCAATGATGTCTATATATAATAGGATAGTGGCATACGGCTCTTGTGGAATATGGGCCAGACATGTTGACACCAGCCATCTCATCACCTTCTCCATAACTATATTAAATAGTGTACAGGGCAGGCTATGTTACATGGTTCAGAGTGGTTACCAATCTTAATAGAGGATTTGGTGTTTTCGAAAGTACATCTGCAAAGTCGAATTAGTTTTGCAGGAATACCATACTCAGCCATGGCCTCATATAGCCCATTTCTTATTGGAGAGTTAACTGCAGCTTTTAAGTCGTTCCGATTTTCATGAGTTTTTTTCCAGTATTTAACGTAAAGTGAATATTTGATCCGGCGTAGACTTACCAGGTCTAAAGCCGCACTGATAAGGTCTAATTAGTTTTTTCACACTTGGCTTTAGACGTTTATACAATAGTATCGAAAGGACCTTGTACGCAATTGGTAATAGGCTTAGTCCACGGTAGTTCTTACATTCACTACGATCTCATTTCTTGTATATGGGACATAACATATTAAGACACCAATCCCCGGCCATGCATGCATGCTTCTAATCAGCTCCTCTCCAATTGCCTTAAACTATTCAGCCGGGAGGACATCGGCTCCAGCCGCTTTGTTGTTTTTAAGGCGGGGTATCATCACACGTATCTCGCTCTGGCTCGGAGGTGGGCAGTTAATTCGATGCGAGGTTATGTTATCAGCGGTTAGAGCATTCCGTATAAGCTGAGTTAGGTGGTTTTTCGCCATGCTTAGACTTGTGCGCACCTTAACTGCGTTAAGGTAGTGATCGGAGTCAATGTTCGGAACCCTGATCACTCGTACGATCAAAACACTCGATGAGTGCCTTCCATCGACTATCACGTGATCAATCTGATTCCCCGTCAATTGTTCTGGAGATAACCATGTTGCCTTATGAAAATTTCTATAGTCAAATCTAGTGCTGCTAACTATTATATTTCTTGCCGCAGAGAAATTAATCAGTCTGATCCGCTGATATCTGAATCATAGGATTCAGTTATAAAATATAAAATTTTTAGCGTTTTCTAAAACTACACTACTTCCTTACACTACTTCCTTTACCTATTTCCGCAAATAGTCCTGCCCAGTAGCTATTGAACAATAGTTAACTAGGTAAATAACTTTCCGATATCTTACACTAGATAATGATGCACAAAATTTAACCCACATTTGCAGTTTCTTTCTCAAATCATTTGCCATCATAAATTATACAATATATCCCTAAATAAACACGACCATGTCCTTACACAAACACACACGCACACAAACATTGAAGGAAATGCGTTGCAAGGAAGTGGCAGCAACCATTAAACGAACCAATGTGCTACATGTATAGTGAGATGACAAAACATATGGAAACAAACAGAACTCGAAACGCTCCATTATGAAACGTTGACATAAAATTCGAAAACAGATGTTCAAATGCACAGAGCACTGATGGAGGACAAACTTATGCCAAAAGGGACACGCATTTTGTCACAAATGTCCCAAAAAGTGCAATGCAACAGGGGAATGTGAAAACAACTACAACACACACTGGCATATAGTACGCACAAGAGAAGAAAATGTCCTTAGAAAACGATGAAGTAGAGAGAAAGAGAGAGAGAGCGCGCGCACACATTTGCACTATACAATCAATTCTTTTGTTTTGTGTATTGAGTACCTACGAAGGAGATGTCTTTGGTTGTGTGCTGCTACCAAGGATGGCCATGCGCTTTACTGTCTGTCATGTGTGAAAGAGATAGCATTTACGGTCGAGAGAGTATGATTTGGACTGGCATGGATTGTTTAAAAACAAGAGAGAGCTCCTATGCTGTATGCCTGCGACAAGACAACACGCCTCTTGTGTGCTATGAGTGTTTGCGATGGTGCTTACGAGGGCGTGGCTTATCAATAGCGAGTAACGAGTGAATACTCAATAATGGGTTTTTGTTTTGTTTTGTCATTTAACCGAATATGTTTGTAAATACAAACGATTGAGTGAGTGAGTATGCAATATAGATAAACATTCAGTTGTATGCCTGTGGCCATGTGTGTGGGTTTCCGTTTCTGTTCGTGTTTTCAAATTGATGAACTTAACATTTGTGCGAGACTCGCACAAATGGATACCTCTTTGGATTGTTTCGTTTTCTTTCTGCAGTTCGTATCGTTTTTATTCATTTTTGCCTTCCATTTTCCACGTGCCGCGCATAAATCGTATCGCAAGCAAACTCACGCACACACGTATTGCACTAAAGCACAAACACACAGGCACACACGCAACCAGTACATTTAAATGTATCCTGGCAGGCACAATGTTATAGAGGTCCTTTGTCAGAATACTATGGAAGTTGTAGTGTTTTATATCATATTTTTCGCATTTGAGGACTACGTTTACCAAGGGCGTAGCCAGGATCTAACGTAGGGGGGGGCAGTTGGTTTTACATTTCATGTTAATAGTATGTTTACAAAATAAAAGTATCTACCAAAAAATCAATAGTCATTGTTTTGACAATATTTTATTAAACAAAGGTAGACTAATTTTTTTTTAAAAAATTTTAGGTTATCGAATTCCAATAAAATAATTTTTCTTTATCTTTGTTTTTTTTTTTTGATATATGAAATTTTAAGCCGCTATTCTTGGGCGATTTTAAAATATTTTTTCTTGTGTTATTTAAAACAAAAATGTGCACAGAATAAACCTTTTTTTATTCTGTTTTCCTTATCGTTAGTATTTTTTAAATGTGTCAAAGTCGATGAAAAAATAATTTTTGACTTTAATTTCAACTATTTTTTAGGGGTTTATGGGTTCAAATCGATTTTCGCAGACTATAGTTTTCGGATATGCCGTCTTCTACAAAGTTGTTTTAAATAATTCGTGCTTATCCGAAATCCCAACTATAGCTTCGAAAATCTATTCAAGCACTTAAATCACTACTCAAAGTAAAACAAAAAAACTTTAAAAAAAATTTGTACCAAACCATCATTGTAAATCAAAAATGTAATGATGCAATACGATTCCAAATTAGGTTAACACCGTCAAGTTCGGTCTTCTCAATTTTTTCGACTACCACAGAGTTCTTTTTCACTGAATGTAATCTACAAATCCAAAGAACTAATTAATTTAGTCTCATGTCTTGTTAAAAGAATCGATTCAGTAATCGAGAACGGAATATTTTTACTCTGTTCGTTTAAAAGGCTGCATCCGGAAGTACCTCATTCTGTCACCCCAATTTTCCAACACCTTGTTAAAGCCTTCGGACTGTAGCTCACGGATTGCTTTGATGATATTGGCCTTAAGTGTTTGAATCGCTTCTGGATTAAAATAAACTATAATTTTAAAATCCGGGACCGGTCATGGCATTGTGGTTAGAACACGCGACTACCATGCAGGCGATCCCGGGTTCGATTACTGCCTTTGTCATCTACATTGTTGTCGGCAATCAGCATGTCTAGTAAAAGCTTCTCAAGCAGTGACGTTCGCATTCCTTCATAAACAAGTAGGTGCCGTTTGTTATGAATCTAAAAATAGAAAGCGTGTTAATTCACAACAACGCGAGAAGATATCCCATACCTCATTCATGGGGTGTAAAGGAAAATTAAGTTTTTTTATGATTTTAAAATTAACTAACTTGTATTTGGTCCACCTTCTAATCATTTGACAAGAGTGTAACGTGTTAAGGCAGACACGTTGGACCTTAAGAATCTGAAATGCGAATTCAATTCTGGAAAATTGTCCGTCTATCTGGGCGGCTGGCTGGTTTGCAGGAGAACTCGAGTAAACTTTACAGATCCTTTTAAAGATTTAACAGTTTTATAATTTTTCAAAATTTAGTTTAACTTTCTAAATAAAATCATAACTTCCTAATGAAAAACTGGAAGATATTTAAATTTGGTACATTTACATACATACTAAGTATGTTTCTTCCAAGTGCACTAAATACAGTTCAAATTTTGCACAATCTATTCGCTTATTGAACGTTAACTTACGAATAAAAAGGGCCTCGTTCTGCTTATTAGTACTTCTAATACAAGGAAGTCTGCATTTTTTCAACAATTTCAAGGAGGAACTCTTAATATTTTGTGAATTCATTAGCACTTTCTAAACTGTAACCATTTTTACAGCTTTGATACATGCTTGTAAACTTCGGGCCAACACTACTGCAGAATCATGGCAATAACAATACATAAGTACTTTTTCTTGAAAATCAGTTATTTTCATTGACTCAGAGTTTAAAATATCCACTAGAATTTAGGAGAATGAACATAGGCTGAAATTTTATATTAGTCAGTTCACCTTTGTGAAATTTGTTTACTATTACTATTTAATTTTCTGGGATTTTGACAGATTTTCCAAGCTGTAGGGGGGGGCAGCTGCCCCCCCTGCTCCTACCTGGCTACGCCCTTGACGTTTACTGCTCGTATCTTTGCTTTTGTTTTTTTGTGCGATTATTTTGTACTATTTGTTATTGTTGCAGTAGCAAGAAACAGTGTTGCCAGTTTAGTATAATCATTTTGAAGAAAAACTAAAAATTTTCATAGTAATTATAGTATATATAATAGTAATAACTACAATAAAATTGGAAACTATCGGGTTAACTGCTGCCCATTGAGTATAAGACATTTGACAGTTGGCCATTCATTCCCGTCCGGGATTGATGGAAAAACTGAAACAAATGTATTAAAATAATAGAAATTTCTTCGCTTTGAACGGCTTTACATCAAATGGCATAATTTTATGGATCAATATAACACAGTATCTGTTTATAATCTCTGCAAAATATCATGTTTGCTTAACAAACCGAAAAAAAAATTTCATATTTTTCGAGAATCCCGGTATTCTTGGGAAATATATCAATCCCGGGTAGGACCGGGAAAACCGGGAGTACCGTTTCCCGGGAAATGGAAAGCACTATTAATTACCCTCAATAAAAACGAAAAATGTTAACGGAAATATTATTTTCTGAAGAAGTTTTGTGTTTTGGTCGTTTGAGGTGCATTTTGTATGGGAGCCCCTAACATCTCAGCCCTCAGGCCTTGTTGTGGATTTTTTCCAATGCGAAAAGATTCTCGTTAACAATTGGGGGCTCGATTTTGAGTTTGGCCCAATGTTTCCTGGGCAAATTTTTTTAGAATTCATAGCAGATTACGATTTTGGAGAAAAAAAATTTACCTACTCTAATCGACATACAGGTTAGGTTTTTGTGAGCGAGTAAACACTATTATTATTTTTTCTTCATCAAAGGTTAGGTCAGTAATAATTTGCGCAGTATTTTTTTCTCGAAGATTTTCAGAATACAGCGCTGTAGACCAATCAGGAACAGAGTCTGGTAGATTTGAAAATTTGTTCGTTGAGAAAGGGCTTTGTGATTAAATAGTTTGCTGAGCGCATTGAAGCAGCGGTTTGCGATCACTATTCGTCTCAGGATTTTCAGACTGACATTATTTTTGTTTACGGCGGAGCCATTACAAAGTTCACGCAACGTCCCAAACGAGTAGATTTTCTCTGCGTTTAAACACATAACTTGATTTATCCTCATTCATCATCAGATCCACTTTTGCCGAATGTTTCTCAATGCTTGAGAAGACCGCAGTAACATTCCGGAGTCTTCGGCCAGTAACATCTATATCATCAGCATACGCGAGCAGCAAGTGACTTTTATAAAAGATGGTACCAATAGTTTTTACTACATCCATCCGCATGATCATCTCTATTATGATGTTACAGAGATCGCATGACAGACTATGATCTTGTCTGAATCTTGTTCTGTCAGATTATTGCCTATTTCCCCTGAAAACATTTCGTCAGCCAGTGTCATCCCGCAGATTCATATCAGCTTCGCAGGGATACCATACTTAGCCTTAGCATCTAATAGTTTCTGTCGTTTCGGTTTGTCGACTGCAGCTTTTTAATGGTAATGGTCGATCTTCGTTTCTTCTTCATGATTTGTCGAAGCATGAATATCAGGTCGGTCGTGGATTTGCCTATGATGGCTAGGATGGGCTTTAGTATTTTACATAACACATAACATTTTACATAACCTTGTATGCGATGAGTAAAACCAGTATGAAAGATTCAGTCGGGAAATCCGACTTACATACAACCTCACCCTCAATAAAACATAAAATGTTCTAGTATATTGATATTATTACTCGATTTCTAAAGTATGGGAAGTACCAGAAGGGGCCTGGCTAGACTTCCAATTTTTTCTCCAAAACTTTATCTTGTTATAGCTTTTCAAAATACAGAATTTGGGTACGATCGTGTTGGATGTATTGATATTATACCTGCTAAAGTGGGCGAAATGATGTATTTGTATAAGATGTACCAGAAGGGGCCATGTAGCTCATTTGTAATACCGTAAATAGTTTCGGGGAAATATTAACTCGTGCAAAATTTCAAAACATTTGGTTGCGTCTTTCGAAAATTATCGTGTGTACCAGTAGGACAGCCAGACAGACGGACATGGCTCAAACGACTTAAAAACTCATGATTCGAATATGGTTCAATAAAAACCTAGGGTCAAATGTCGCTCCTTCTATGTGTTACACTTTTGAATCGTATCAAATAATAAATACCCTCTTACCCGTAGGTTGATGGTATCAAAAGTCCGATCCCGCGATTAGCATACAAATGTGAATCTCATTTCTTAAATGTAGGACATAAAACACTCAGATTTCAATCATTGGTCACGCATACCTTTAGCCAAATCGTAGCTATAAGCTGGTGCATGCACATTTCCATTGCCGCCAGCCGTAAAAAGCTCTGCTGACAGACCACTGACACTTGCTATATTGTCAAGCAGTGCCATTATCGTAGTGATCTCGTTTTGTCTTGGTAGTTGACTGTCTACTCCGTCGTTAATGATTGCTGCGATTTCACCTTTGAGAACGAGCAGAGCACACTGTTGGTGTCCATGACACCAGATTTCAATCTCCGTCCTTACAATTGGGCATCTCTGTTTCAAAACCTTTGCTTTCACCTTTTAGTAGAACTTTCGGTCTTTACCTCTATCCCCGTAGTTTTCGAGATTCCGGATCTGTCTTTTCTTCAGAGACGCTGTTTTGGCCTGAAGAGATATTCTTCTCCCTCCTCTTCCCATTTTATCGTACCGGCACTGCAGTTTTGCATTGTATGCAGTATCTTTTTTCTCAGACATTACGCGACATTCTTCATTGCACCAGGGCTTGTCTGAGCTGAGCTTGACTACGACTACGGTCGTAGTGGCAGTTGTCATATCATTCTAAATATGCTGCCAGTGTGTGTCGGGAACAACAAAATTAGGGGAGTTTGTTTGAAGTAATGGACAGAGTTGGTTGGAGTAGGCATTGGTTATATCGGTCGTATGCAGCTTTGTGATGTCTAGTTTCCTTTGCGTTTGGTTACGGACGCTTCTAACACTACATAATCACGTACGTGTCTTGACTGTATCTATGTGGTGATCCGAGTCAATATTTTAGGGTAGCAGGGTAGCATTTTAGGTCCCTTACTGTTTAATATTTTTGTTAATGATATTGGTCATTGTTTTAAAAACTCACGTCATCTAATGTATGCCGACGATTTAAAAATTTTTAAAGCTATTTATAACTTAAATGATGCCAAATTACTTCAAGAAGACTTAGATCGAGTTGCGATGTGGTCAGAAATCAATGCATTACCGTTTAATATTGATAAATGTTTTCATATGACATTTCATCGTTGTCGTAATTTAATTAACGCAGTTTACAATCTAAAAAATTGTGACCTGAATATTATTTCTGAATATATGGACCTAGGAGTTGTTCTGGACGCAAAATTAACTTTTACGAGCCACATAAATTACGTTGTTCCAAAAGCATTTTCAGTACTGTATTTCATAAGAAGAAATACTGGAGAATTTGTTGATCCTTATATTAAAAAAACTTTATATTCATCTTTTGTTCGATCCAAATTAGAGTATGCCTCTTTTATTTGGAGCCCTACTGCTAATATTCATATCAACCGCATTGAGAAAGTACAAAAATCGTTCATAAAATTTGCATTAAACTCGCTTAATTTCTCGGATCCCTTACCATCCTATGAAAGTCGATGTCTGCTTCTTTCTTTAAAAACATTAGCCGCCAGGAGAGACATTGCGTCTCTTAAGTTTTTACATGGCATTGCCTCAGGTTCTACTAACTGCTCCGAATTATTGTCGCTTCTTCGTTTTAATGCGCCTGTAAGATCATTGCGTCATATTTGTACATTTAATATAGATACACACTTAACCAATTACGCCTCGAATGAGCCAATTACAAGATCTATGAGACTTTTTAATTCTATTTGTAATTCTATTGATCTCAGTTACTCTGCCAATAAATTTAAGAATTTGCTATCTGAATTAATTATATAACTTGTATAAGTTTTATTATATATAAATGTATTAATTATTATGCTAGTCTGTAAGGATTGCTTTTCCATAGACTATAAATAAATAAATGAAATTTGCACCGCGTATCATACGCACGTCCATATCGCCTGAGTCATGCCTGTCTTCGATTACCACGTAATCAATTTTGTTTCTTGTCCCATTATCAGGGGATATTAAGGTTGCCTTTTGAATATTTGTGAGAATCCGATTCCACTCACTACCATGTATCTTCCAGACGCAAAGCTAACTAGTCCGAATCTGTTATCGAAGGTATTATTGTGTAGACCAAATTTTCCGACTGCTGAACTAAGAGCATCTTCCATCCTATTTTGGCATTCAAATCTCCCAGAACTATTAATTTTATGGGCAGGGCAGCGGTCATATATTTCCTTTGACGCTCAAAAAACTCATCTTTAATGTCCTCGTCTATGTCGTTCGTTGCATCCCTGCCCCGTCAATCCCATTTACTATATGGCAGTGATGTTTACCCTGTTTTTGTGGAGGATATTCAGGTGCGTATCCTTAAATCATGGAACTTATAACGTTTGCGAGGTCCGTCAATGTTTGAGAAAGGGGCGCTTTTGTTTTTTATTTATTTCTTCGTTTTTTCATAATAGTTGTTTAAATCAAGGAGAGTGGCCTATTAGGCCACCGCGCCCGATCCCAGTTTCTGTAACTTCTGTTACCTATTACCTAAGACGCATCGGTGGTAGCATTCCATTTAGGTTGCCAATTACCAGCAATATACCTCGGCGGAAGATAATATACGCGTACAGTGCATTTTCTTTTTTAAAAGAACCTGACCCGAATATCTTAAGTACCATTGCACATGCTCGTGTATTGAACAAGAATTATGTAACTTATATATCAGTGAATTATAGATATCAATCGTATGTGACGGCACTAATGTAAATGTCGGCAAACATGGCGGTATATTAGAAAAAAGATTAAAAGACCTTACAATGGATTTTTGTTAACTTCATATAAATGAACTAACTTCTGTTTCAACACATTGATGGTACCACATACAATTTACAGGAAACTTAAAAACTGTTTAACATAAAATATCTTAAACTCAGTTTAAAACTATTCTAACGAACTTTCCGGAACTTTCTGCTAAACATATTCTTTGCCTAAAAACAAAAAAACATTATTTTGTTAAAAAAAATGATTTAATTTTTATTAAAAATATCAAAATCTCATCGTTTCGTGTATGGCAACACTGCTTACAGTTACTATTGTCATAGCTTGTATCCTGACTGGGAATGGTTGGTATTTTTCTACATCGTCATCGTTCTTGTTGTTGTTTAGCATTGGATACTTAAAGCACTGTCGTAGCCACTCTTAATTTGTTTGTCTTGCAACATGTCGCATTATGTTTTCAAAATATCCACAAGTTTTCTGTTTTAGTTTCTTTTCGTTTACTTTGGGTAAAGAATTTTGTTCGTTCGCCTTTGGTGTTTTGTGTTAACCACGTCCAGGCACAATCGTCTTGTGCTACTACCAAGTTACGCGTCGTTTCTCTTTGTTCCTCACCCACTAGTTCGTTAGAGCGGTTTCCTGACAGCAGCGAAAAGTGAGTGTAGTACTTTACGGTAATGGGGGATTTGATGCTTGAGCATCCTCTAACAAAAATTAATTTAAATCGATATTGGGTTGTAGCTTTTGCATTTATTCATGGTCGTCGTTTGTCTGCTTCCATTTATAACGTTTTTTTGTCATCTTCCAGCATAAAAGACAATCGCTTTAGTTATATATATAGAAAGCGTCTGATGTGCAGCTTCACTGTGTGGCGGCAACATCTTGCTACAAATTTATTAATTAGTATCCTTGTCACATGAATGATTCAAATTAGATTGGAGGAGTACGCCACACCTCGCAGTTCAGCCACTCTATTTAGCATACTTAATTTAATACCTAGACTACTTAAATTTAAAGTTATACAAACTAAGTTTTGAAAATAGTCGTAACTATTTTGTTAACATTATAGCATCCGATTTTAAAATGTAATTCCTATGAGCTGTATGAAAACTTTCCAATCCAAATTTATTTGATACTGTTTATACATAACGCACATTTGGTGCAAGCCAATCAAACATCATGTTGTGTAAAAAATTAATATTAAAATCTTTGATACACTCCGCTTGAGAGCTATTTGATTTCCTCAATTATATACAAGGTGGGAGTAAATTGAAAACTTTAAACGTATTTATCTCAGAATCGACTTTTTTGAGTTATGCCAGTCTTGGGACCGGCCGTGGCATAGTGTTTAGTTACGTGTTCAAACAGTAACGTTCGCATTAGTCGATAAACTAGTAGGTGCCGTTTGTTGTGAATCTAAAATATATAGCGTGTTTATTCACAACAACCCGAGAACCATCCCACCCCTTATTCATGAGGTGACTGAATATCCACTATTCGGATCAAGAAGAAACATTTTTACATCACGCTAAATTGTGTACACGCTCCCGTCTGTAGGCAAAGACGATATTATTAAAGATGCATTCGATGAGCGCCTGAAGGAAATATATGATCGCTGCCCTGCCCATGCCATTACGTTCTGGGAGATTTTAATGCTAAAATAGGAAGGGAAGATGCACTTGGTTCAGCAGTCAAAACAACAATATCATCTCCGAGAACGGATTCAGACTGGTTAGCGTTGGGTCGGTCTGGTTATCCCTGATCAAAAGACAAGAAATCAAACTGATCGGCGCTAGGAAATTAGGCCCCACGAAAATACACCCCTAAGTGAAATTAAAATTAGGCCCCCAAAACTGGGAAATAGGGACCAATATTTCGTGTTGTTGTTCCCTGTTTCTGTTTAAAAGTCAATAAACAAAGTGGTGTACCAGAGAATACATAGCTGCTCGTCGGGGGCACGCCCCCCGACCCTGACGCAGTAGTTTAAATCGTTGCGTACTTAGTCTCGCAACTCTTTTTCTATCTCTTTCTGCAGCACTACCGCGCGATTGTCCTATTACCCATCGCCAACATGGTCCTGGTTAGTGTGTTATTTAAAAGACTGAAGCTCATCTTAGCAAACCTGACTGGACGTTATCAGTGTGACATTAGACCTGCTAAATCCAAGCACTAAATGCGAAAGACTTCCGTAAACACGACTAGTACCATTTATGTAAAATACTTCGCAAAGTATTTGGACCCATCATCGTTAGCGAGTACCGTCGACGAATGAACCATGAGCTGCATAACGACATCGACGTAGCCAAACGCGATCAAATAGACCGAAAATGCTCTAGCTCGAAATTGCTTTATTGGATGAACCAGGTGAAAGAGCTGTTACCTGAACTTTGTTTGCGGATCGCACAAAATGGAATATGGTAGTATGTCAGGTAGTAAGAACTATGTAATTTGTATTAGTTTATATAGGTAGACAAAACTTAAGAAACCGATCGGTTCACCACACCCTTTTTTCGAGTTTTTATTAAACTTCTGATTTCTCCTATCAACTAACTTACTTACTTACTTAAGTGGTCCATTACAACTTACGAACGTGGTTCATACATTTGACGCCTAATGTATTAAAGAATTCCATACGCTTCGGTCTTCTGCGTGCGTTCTCTAGTTAGTTCTACTAGATGGTGGCATGTCGCCAACCACTTGGTCCTTCCAACGAAGTTTGGGTGTCCCTGCTCTGCACCGTCCTTCAGGTTCGCATTCAAACATCTTTCTCGCTGGAGCATTTACATCCATCTCTTGTGGAACATGGTGCCAGACATGTTGACACCAGCCTTTCTCAGCACTTTATTAAATAGTGAACAGGACAAGCTATCACCCTGCCTGAGGCCCCTTTCAGCTTTGTTGTTTTTAAGGCGGGAGATTGCCACACGTATCTCGCTCTGGTTCAGAGGTGGACAATTAATACCATCGTCATGGATTGGAGCGGGGTCTTCTGGAGTGGTGTCCGCATCCAGCAAATTTATGAAATGATCTCTCCATATCTTCTGAACGTTATCCGGGTCCGTCACTATCTGACCGTCACTGTCGTTGCAGGAGGGCAACCCTGTTCCATGCATTCTCGCCTTAGCTCTCTTGTAGAATTTTCAGGCTTCCCCTCTATTTCGGAGCAACTCTGTGCACTCATCCTGCCTCTTCTCAGCTCCTTATTTTTCCGTCTAAAAAGACGAGTGGCCTCTTGTCTCTTCTCCCTGTGCCGTTCACGAACAGCTCGCGTTGCCATTGGCTGCAGTTTCGCCCTGTATGCAGCAACCGTCTCTCTCGTGGCATTGCGACATTCCTCATCGTACCAGGCATCTTTCGTACCAGGAACCATTGGTATAAAATCAAAATCGAGCCCCAGGTTTTTAACGAGAAACTTTTCATATTGCGGAACAAATCCACAACAAGCTCCGCAACTTCCCCGGAATCGACCCTAGAGAGTTCAAATGTTCGACCGACTTCCAGTAATTTTTCCCTCCTAATATTTTCCCTGAACATACCTACCCCTATCTTCACACCCTAAGGGGGGCTTCCATACAAAAATAAAAATTTTATAAAATTTGCAACCGCCGCTCTAACTACCCTTAAGGTGCCCCCAGAGAAGTCAAATGTATGACCGACAGTCTATATATTTGCAACCTCAACAGTTTTTCAGATCATATCTATCTGATGGTCCCCATACCATTTTTCGCTCCCATGGTGCCTCCTGGAGGGGTGAAATGTATGACCGACCCCCACTAGAGTGGTGGCAGCATATTTTATAAACATAGGGAGTAGGTATGTTTCGAAAAAATGTTAGGAGGGAAAATGACTGGGGTTCGGTCATACATTTGAACTCTGGTGCGGCAGGAGCTGATATATATATAAAAAAATATAAAAAATTGTATGGGGACCACCTTAAGGGATGAAGATACATGTTAGATATGTTTTTGGAAACTTTTGGGTGTCGGTCATACCTTTGACTTCTCTAGGGGCAGCTAGGAGAAAATTTTATAATAAATTTATTATTTCGGGGCCTCCTTAGGGTGTGGAGTTGGGTCTGTAGGTATGTTTGGGAAAAATGTTAGCAGAAAAAAATTACTGGGGGTCGGTCATATATTTAAACACTTTATGAGAGATTCCGGGGCAGTTGCGGGGCTTGTTGTGGATTTTTTCCCCAATTCGAAAAGTTTCTTGTTATCTAGTTATACGACAATTCCGTTTTATTTAAAAATTATTTTGAATCACTAAACATATCGGATAAACTGGAAAGCAGATGGAAAGAGCATAACCTCAATACGAAAACAAGTTTATTACATGATATACGTGGATGCAAGTTGTTTTTCTGTTTAAATTATCCTTAACAAAGTTTCAACTCAAACTCATACATACAATATTTACACACGTGTGAATACGTATTGAACAGGAAAATCACTGTAAATAGGAAAACATTGACTACCACACAAATGACGGCAAAAGGACGAAGGATTTTGTAAACCAGTTAAAGCAAATAATGAAACCAAATGTCAATTTCTTTTCCCAACTAAATGACATTTTTCTTACAAGGAACAAATGATTTCAGTTTTCATTCATTCTTTCGTTCTTACTTTGCATCTATGTATGTTCGTGTGTACGTTGAACTAAGAGATGACTGGATTTTGCCAATCCTTTTGGGGATTTCAAATTGGCCGCCAAGTTCAACATGCAGTAAAAAAACACAACGAATCTGGAGGAAAGGTTAAACAATTGTACGAACTACGTAACATCAAATATACTTACAACGACGTGGAGACAGAGGCGTCAAGTAAAAAAGCAATATGGGTTCATTATTAATATACATGTTGTGGCAATGGGGAAGAAACTAAACATTTTGAATTAACTTTATAGAGTACATAAACCTTCAGTATAATTAATAATTTATATTGTATTAATCACAAATCAACTTAATGTATTAATCATTGTTTTATTTATTAATAAAGAATTATCACAAACTTTAATAAGAACTTTTAGCGGTTAGAACGTAGAATATCAAACATACTATCGTTGGTAATGATTCCCGATTTACATGACTGAGACCACAAAGTAGATGACGCATCAGTTTAACAGTTTTCAAAGGATTAAAAAATACCTATCGTATAGCATTTATTCCTTACGCTCCTGGACAATGTCAACTGAGGACATTTGAAACTGCTAAACTGATATCTAATAGAAATATAGAAGGATACTCAGAGTATGTATGTAGAAGCAAAAAAATTAAGATGAAGATATAAACAACAATGAGTCTGTATATAAAGTAAGACTTTGTATATGTTTCATACGTTTGTATTTTATGCATATACATATGTGTGGGTGTGCAAAAAACAACATGATGTAGTTTATCGACTATATTAGGAAAGTGGGTTTTAATAGAGATTTTCTTCGTTGTGCCCTCTTTTTTAGCCCGCATGGTTTTAAGAAGAGGATCATTTCACACAAGAACTAAAGTTGGTCTCCTTAAAAGGTATTGATCTTTGCGATATAAACAGACAAAATGACATTGATGATCAAACAATTAAAACAGAATGTAACCACATTTGTCAAAAACACTCACTTGTGTTTCTGCTTTCGTGTAGGGCCAAAAAAGCACGATTGAACTGGTTTACAACACGTAAGGCCATGAAAAAGACAACTCGCAAAATAGTGGCTACCGTTTTGCAACGAAAGTGAGTGCATGATTTTCGTTCGCTTAGGGTTTCTTTCGACACTAAACCGAAATTATTCGAAGTTATATTATTCCAGCAAATGGATATAAAGAGAATCAAAATTTCAGACGAATCTAACAATTTAGCGAATTTTTTTCAAGTAATAATATTTTTCAGTTTACTACTAATTTCAAGGCAGATTTTTTAAAACATTTACATAGTACTGCAAAGGGATAATTTCCAGTTCCATTGCACATACAACTGCACATTGACGATGTGCTTGAATAACTCTCAATATTTTAAATATAAATTGTACGCGGAAATGATGACATTTCCAAACAAAATTACCATTAAAACAGCAACTGCTGCACTCTCTGTGGAAGTCCTCTCTCCCAATGCATTTCACACATTCATTTTCCATTTTGAACGGAAGAAACTCACAGAAGTTTTGGAGACGTCGTATTTCATTTCGTCATGTTCGAGGATTATGTAGGGATTAGTAAAATGGTGCGTTTAAGTTTTCGTGTTGTTGTGTGAGTGTGTGTGGGAGTGTGAGTGAGACTGTGTATACACATAAGCACTTATGCAAACGAGAGTGTGTATATTGGAATGCTTGTGTTGTTTTGTTTCATTTCTTTGTTAATACAAATAATCGTATGAACATAAAGTGTTTTTGAACTTTAGTATTATAAGTAGAATAGAGATCATATTTGGTAGTGGGATGATAAATGTCATTGTCCTTGGCTAGTACAGTGTGATTTATGCTGCAGTACCTCATTGATTCGATTATTTCATAAAAATCAAATTTAAATAGTTAACGGCACCAAATGCGGAACTGGAAAACTCCGAAAAGTGTTAGCTACTATGTCATATTCAAAAGCTAATTGCTAGAAAAACATCTTCTTCATAGTTTTTTATGAGCTTTTGTATTTGTTGATTTCCTAAGTTTTAATGTTAATGCTTTGCATATAATGAATATGTATATGTATGTATTGCATATAATGAATAGCATCAACGAAGACCACATGTCAGCATAACCCACACAAGCTCTTGTCTACGCTTTCTCCATCGCACAAAATTGCATAGAAGTTGCTTTTGGCACAAGTGTACCCCTCGTGTATGCTGACGTGTGGTCTTCGTTGATGCTATCTTCGCACCTGTGCGTTTGGGCTTCTCAATTCGTTGATGGAGCTTTTAACACTTAAGGTTTGTGAAGATAGTGGAGGTGTTACAGCAAAGTGTGCTGATGAGATAGTTTTGCAACTAACGGAATAATCCATAATCCATTTCACACAACTCTTGTAAAACAAATTCTATTAGCAATAATAGAATAGAACCTGAACCGAACGATGAAAACATATTCATTATTTACATACATAGATCAACTAAAAAAACAAAAGAAAACAAACACGGGATGTTAATGGATTGCTTTAGGATTAAGCATTTTCTCTACAAACTTGGTTACTTTATCACAAACAGACCTAATGCCTTAATAATATCTTATACAATGCAGTAACAAACACCACTATTTCGGCCAGCAATTAATTAATGTTGGGCACCTGCCTAGGGCTGTTCAGCTGCAGATAATGCGGTCGGTAGTATGAACCCACCCATGTCGATCAACTATATGGATTGGGATGTTGTGTATAATATGGGTACAATGCTGCAGACCTCTGTGCATGATAAGTACACTTTTGGTGGACATCTTCCAGAGAAATGGAGGAAAGTTAAGGTGGTTTTTATACGCAAGCCAGGTAAGTCCGTTCATTTTTTCCCAAAGGGCTAAAGACCAATTAGTCCTTCATCCTTTTTATACCATCACCCTTAGGGACGAGGGTATATATCATTTGATACGACCCAAATGTGTAACACATAGGTGGATTCACTTTAAACCCTAGGTTTTTTTGAACCAAATTCGATTCATGACTTTTTAAGTCGTTTGAGCCATGTCCGTCTGTCTAGCTGGTTCGCACGATAACTTTCGAAAGACGCAACCAAAAGTTTTGAAATTTTGCACGAGTTAATATTTCTCGGTATATTATATATATAATATTATATATTATACGGTATTGCAAATGGGCTCCCATACAATTACATCATTCCGCTCACTTTATATTTGGTGTAATAATATCAATACACCCAACGGGATCGTACCCAAATTCTGTACTTAGTAAAGCTATTACAGGATAAAGTTTTGACAAAACAATTGGAAGTCTAGCCTCGCCCAATCTTTTACCTCCCATACACATCTGGTACCGCCCACTTTAGAAATCGATTAATATTATTAATATACCTAACGCGATCGTACCCAAATTCTGAATTTAGTAAAGTTAGAGCAGGCTAATGTTTTGGGGAAAAATCTGGAAGTCTAGCCACGCTCCTTCTTGTACCTCCCATACAAATGTACCATTCCGCCCACTTTAGAGATGGAGTAATAATTTCAATAAATGCAACTCAATTGTACCCGAATTCTTTATTTAGCAAAGCTATAGCAGGATACAGTTTTTGAGAAAAAAACTGAAAGTCTAGCCACGCCCAATCTGGTACCTCCCATACACATCTGGTACCGCCCACTTTAGAAATCGATTAATATTATTAATAGACCTGAAGCGATAGTGCCCAAATTCTGTATTTAGTAAAGGCCAAGTAGGATAAAGTTTTGGAGAAAAAATCTGAAAGTCTAGACACGCCCCATCTGGTACCTCCTATAAAAATGTACCACTAAGCACAATTTAGAAATCGAGTAATAATAGCAATATTTTTTATTGAGGGTGATGGTATATGAAAGTCGGGTCGCCCGACTGAAACTTTCTTAAAGGTTGTAGACAGTTTTAGAGAGATTAATTGATATGTACATAAGTGCAGCCTTAAGCCCTCACACTATCAACATGCGTACGTCGCAGGAAGATCTGAGCGCTCTTCTTGTCGTGGTAAGCTTTACGGAAAGCAATCTAAATTTAGGTGCCTTTACTTTAGCTGCTTTCCAATAACGAACTCTTTGCAGAACATTAATGTGTCACTTCTGCTAGTGAATTGGGTGGAAGCTGATATGCTAGTGTATGCTGGGAAACCGTCTTCTCAGAACTTGGTGGAAGATGCGTGAAAAAGATAGTTACTAGAGAAACACCACAGGGGTGTCCTGTCCCCTCTTTTTTTAGTCTTCGTGCTAAACGGAGTACTTAATTGAGGATGGTACAAAAATTGCTGCATATGCGAACGATGTTGATCATCATGATAGGTGTGAAATTTCAACCATCCATCCAAAATGCCCTTGAAAAGCGTTGCTCTTTTGAAGGCATAGATGTTCCGCAATTCACTTTTCCTATCTCAGGTCACCAAAAGCAGGGCAGTAACTTAAAATATGCTCCGTGGTCTTCTCTTCTTACTCATCATTGCAGCTTCTACAAAAATCGTTGTAGGGTAGTTTTAACCTCTTAGCGTGTTTACCAACCGGCCGGTGACCGTTTATTACAGCTATGATGTTCCTCAGGTGGGCTCAGGGCTCTCAATTGTAGGACAAATTTGTTTGGTCGCCGTGCAAGTGGGTTCTCTCACCCATCTCTCCTTAGCAATGAGGTTCAGATTGCCCGCAATGAGCTGTTTCCCCCTTATGAGAGGGATCACAATGAGACCGTAAACTTCGCTCGAGTTCACGGTTGTGGTTTGGTTACCATATATGTCACCATTTACTGAACCCATGTAAGGGTGGCCTAATAAGCCACTCTCCTTAAACAAAATTATTATGAAAACACGAAGAAAAGAAAAAACAAGAACTAACCCCTCAAGTTGAGTTGTTTTTTGCTTCCTTTTTTTCGTTAGAAAAAGACTGATAAAAGAATGTTAGTTGTTTTAGGTACTGCTATTCAACAACGACATAAAACATTGTAATTTTATACATTTAATTTTAAATAAAGTGTGACATAGTTTAATCTATATGGGCAATTCCATAGTCACATACGTGACAGGTCGTACGTTTCAATGAGATGAGAAACAATTAAAAACTTGATTTTTTATTACTTCCTTATCTTTTTGTGTAATACGATACTTAAGAAGCTCTATAATTAGTAAGAGAAACGAAATCCTCTGAACCGATGGTCCTTAAATATTAGCAAATAAAAAGGGTGACGTTACATTTTTTCTTCTTTCACAAAAACTCAAACTTGTGCGAATTGAGTCGGACTTTTTTGATAAAAATCATTTTTAATATGATTTAAAATATTATAAATTTGTTCTAACTTTAAAATTTGGCCCTCGTGGCCACCCCCTGGCTACGGCCTTGTCCACAAGGCAACCTGGATATCTCCCGATCAAAATACAACAAATCAGATTGATCACGTGGTAATTGATGGAAGGTATGTCTCAAGCGTTATGGACGTGCGTGTGATGCGCGGTGCAAACCTATTAAGTAGTGCTAAAAACAATCGTAATCAAACGCAAAGGAAGCTAGACATCACAAAGCTGCATACCACTGAGATAGCCAATGCCTACTCCAACCAACTCTCTCAATTACTCTCTACAAATCCCCCTAGTTCTGATGTTCCCGACATGCAGTGGCAGCATATTGCAAATTCTATGACCACTGCCGCAACAACCGTACTGGGTTATGAAAAACCACGCTCAGACAAGCCCTGGCACGATGATTATTGTCGGGAAATGTCTCAGGAAATGGATGCTGCATACAAGGCAAATCTACAGCCAATGGTGACGCGTGCGGTGACGGAGCGTTATAAAGAGAAAAGGTGGGAGATAAAACGCCTGTTCAGACGGTAAAAGCGTCTGTGGAAGAAAAGAGAGAGCCAGGATATTGAAAACTACAGGGATAGAAGTGAGGCCCGAAAGTTATACCAAAAGGTAAAAAGTAACGGTTTTTAAACAGGGATCCCCACCTGTAAGGACAGAGACGGAAATCTGGTCACGGACACTCAGAGTGTGGTGCAAATATGGAGGGAACACTTCCAATCTCTACTCGTTCCCGAAGGCAGCATAAGTGAAGAAATCGCACCAATCATCGACGTTGGAGAAGACTGTCCACCACCGAGCCAAAACGAGATCAGTACGGCAATTGCACGGCTTAAAAATAATAAAGTTGCGGGAGCCGATGGACTGCCGGCAGAGCTTTTTAAAGCCGGCGGCGATGAGCTGGTAACATGCATGCACCAGCTCATAAACACGATTTGGCTCAGGGAGTGCATGCCCGATGATTGGAATCTGAGTGTTCTATGTCCCGTGCTTAAGAAAGGCGATCCTAGTGTGTGTACCAACTATCGCGGGATTAGCATTTTACCCATCGCATACAAGGTCCAGTCTAGAGTGTAATGTGGAAGACTAAAGCCTATTCTGACGAACCTGACCAGATATTCACGCTACGACAAATCGTGGAGAAGACCCAAGAAATGCAGATCGACACCTACCATCTGTTTATCGATTACAAAGCTGCATTCGACTGTCCGATACGACAGAAATTGTTGGATGCTATGGTTGAGTTTGGTATCCCTGCGAAGCTAATTCGACTTTGTGGGATGACACTGACTGACACGAAGTCTTCAGTGAAAATTGACAAAAATCTGTCGGAGCCATTTTCTATCAAGCGGGGCTTTAGACAAGGCGATAGACTGTCCGGCGATCTCTTTAGCATCGTAAGGAGATGATCATGCGGAAGGCTGTAGTAAACAGAAATGGTACCATATTCAACAAAAGTCACATGTTGCTCGCGTATGCTGATGATATAGTTATTATTGGACGTGGATTGCGAGATGTTACTGCGGCTTTTTCGAGCATTGAAAAGCAGTCGGCTGAAGTGGGTCTGGTTATAAACGAGAACAAAACCAAGTTATTTGTTTCAAAGAACAAAGAGTCCACTCGTCTGGGACGCTGCGTGAACGTTGACAACTATAACTTTAAAGTGGTAGATGATTTTGTCTACCTTGGCTCCGCCATAAACAAAAATAATAAAGCCAGCCTCGAAATCAAAAGACGAGTACTAATCGCAAACCGCTCCAGCGCAGAATCCTGGGTAATGACACAAGCGGATCAATCTATTCAGGGAGTCTTCGAGAGAAAAATACTCCGCAAAATATTTGGACCCATCATCGTGAACGGCGAGTACCGTCGTCGAATGAATCATGAGCTGTACAACGACATCGACGTGGTCAAGCGCGTGCAAATAGACCGAATGCGCTGGCTTGGACACGTTGTAAGAATGGATGAAAACGCTCCGGCTCGAAAAGTCTTCGGCAATAAACTCGATGGGCGGCGCAGGAGGTGGCGACCAAAACCCCGATGGATAGACCAGGTGAAAAAGCTGTTAACTAAGCTTGGTGTGACGATCTATCTATGGAGCGAAAAAGACCAAAGCGCTTGGAATACTTTTCTACGTGCGGCTACTGATAGATACATTTCTGTTGTTGCTGCCATTAAAGAAGAAGTAGAATGTAAGGGTAACCGTCGAATGTTTCGCTATCTCCTCAAGGGAGTACCGGAATTCTTGAACATTCCACGAAGTGGTGTACACTAGAGCGGGTCGGTCCCAGTATTAACAAAAAAAGTTGCACTTGTCAGTCCCTAAATTTGAAGATTAGGCAACAAAGATTCTGGGACTCAAGAAAAAAAAAATTTACGCGCACCCTAAAAACGGCCCATTTAGTTTTTTCTGTGCTGTGACGTCATTTGAAGTCCGATCGAGAAAAAAAGTACACTGTTGTTTTTGGTTTTACAAAGGCTACATTTCCTCCATATGTAATTTTTGACTCCGACGTCAAATTTGACAAGTGACTGATTCTATCTCGATTTCTACCCCTTTTTTCCGGAGATTTTTCATAACGCACGTAAAGATCTTTAAAAATTTTGAATATATTGCTTTTGAATTACCCACTTTTATTCATAAACAAAAAAGTTACAAACGTTTTTAAAATGTACAAATGAGCTTAGAAGTCAAATTAATTAAATTAATTAACCATATTCATTTGTTTATATAACTAAAGTTTATTATAAACCGAGTGAAATAAAATAATTTTATCATAAAAATTCCACAGTTAATTATATTAAGATGTTTAAGAATATTAGAAAGACACGTTAATTTCGACCGCCAATACACAATATGGTGGCTCGAATTCCATCAAGTTATTCAGATCAAATTTTAGTAGTGCGGAAAACATATTATGGATAATACAAGTATTTTTGTAAAAAAAAATTGAAATCGGACAATATCTTTAGTTCTTGCATCGTGGTCAAATTGGTGGGGAAGGAGAAAAATATCCACATCAAGCCAAGAAACTGCCGCGGAGTCGCCCCTAGAGGGGTAAAATGGATGACCAACCCCCAGTAAATTTTTCCTCCTAACATTTCCCTCATACATTCCTACCCCTCATCTTCACACACTACACCCACCGCTTAAATTCGCCTAGAGGTGTTATATATATGACCGACCTCCAATATTGCAACTCCAACAGTTTTTTACAACATATCTACCTTATATCTGCAACCCTTAAGGTGGTCCCCACACATTTTTTTTTGTCTATCTAGTGTACACGTTCTTGAGGGATCTAATAGCCGCTTAACTATCAATAAGAATATTAATATTGCCGCCCAATGTCCCACGATACTGAAGTTTCTCTACGGCTATTCTAATGGCCGCTATTTCGGCCTGAACTATGCTACAGTGGTCTGGTAGTCTGATTGATAGTTGAAAAATTCAACTCCTTCGAAAAGATTCCTCAGCCCGTTCTTTCCTTTTATTTCGAACCGTCCGTAAAAATTATGATAACATCCTCCTCAATGTTTAGGGCATTATCATTACAGTAGGACCTATCCGGGATGTTCCTTACAAAACCCGGATCGAAGGCAGGTTCTGGTATGGTGTAATCCGTGTGACAGCTCACATTGATTAGGCTCAGAATTTTGGCATGGCCATAGTTCCTGTGCATCCATGCTTTTGTGGCGTCTAATCATTTGCGGTGTTCGCTGCTATTTTCCTCGCCTCAAACTCCTTAGTTGGAGTAGTTCTAAGTGCCTCTGTTATCATGATTGTCACTAGTCTCATAATGCATTTGAATTTTAGCCTTTGGGACGCTCTATCTAGCACCGGCGACCAGACTGTCGATCTGTAGAATATGATGGGTTTAATAACTGATCCGTATAACCAGTTCACGTTTTTGGGGCTATTTCCCTAATTGAAGGCGATTGCCCATTTGCAGCAGAATAGGACCGCTTTGCTTTAGGAGGGCCTAGATGGATTTGTACCGGGGCTTTCCGCCCCTGCACTTGTACGTCAAGACTATGGGAGTCCGATGGGGTGTCAGACTGAGGGAAGCTGGCTATTGGCATCAATTCATACATGGTCATGCGAATATTCTCCGGTTTTTAGGTAATGGCTTTTCTTTTCATCTTGTACCTCATGCTAATTATTTGAAAAATGTGTGGGTTTTTATAAAGATAACGTTGTAATTCCGGAAAAATAGGAATGTAATTACAGCGGAACTCCTTATTGAGACTGCTTTTCTGCCTTCACTGAATGGTTCAAAGATGGAACAGGTCACATGAGCTGGTGTTTACAGCGAAGACCTGCAGCTAAAGGCTAAATAATGGATGCTGTGTTTTTCAGGCATAGGTACTCACCATTCAAAAAGCCGATACTAGCAGATGGATAATCATCTGTGTGGATATCTAGGCAGCAATAAAAACGATCAATTATACATTGTATAAACTAAAGTTGGTGTGGAACTGTAAGGAAATGTTGGATAGAGACGCCCAAATTAATTTTTTGGGCGATATTTCGGGGAGCCAACAGATTAAAATTTTTTTTATTGGATTTCCATTCTTTCCGTTCTTTTTAAATAGCTGCCACATAAGTCTTCTCAAGTCTCAGAAATTGTACGCCTTGTGAGTGTAACAGGAAACACTCTTGCAGTTCTGCACAGCAAATAAAAATCGGTGGAGTAAGCAGCACCAATCGGATGAGCGGGCGAAACAGACTGTTGTATCAGCAGGGGAAAATGCGTTGTCGTTGTTTGCCGGATAGACACGGAAGGGGATACGATCGCATCTTACACTTCCCCCAAACGAAACACACAGCAAAATCACGCATACGAATCCATGGGCAGCATCATGTGTGTGTAATGACATTCTCTCTTATTTGTGTTGATCTGTTTTATTTTTATTTCAATTGTTTGTACGTGCAACATTGTAAGTATGCGGCATTAGTTGGGTATCAAAGGATGTGTTTATCGATTGTACTTGACATTTGTTTGGGATATTAATATTAACCCACTGACGATGGTGCTGATTCCCATTTGGATACCAATGTGGATGTGAATGAATGGCTAATGCCACAGCCACTGTCAATGGGAGTTGTTGATGGTGTCATTCGAACATTTGGGCATATTAAGATCCATGAATAACAAAAAAAAACGTGAAATCCAAATGATGTGGAAAAATCACACGTGATGTTATACTTTTTTTACGTTAGAATTTGTGTCTTAAATTTTCTTCAATAAAATATATATTTAATGTCTACAGTAATAATTTGTCGTTTAAGTTGAGATGTTTCCTGTTTAAAAGAAACTTAAATAAATCACAATATCATATGTTATTTTTATAAATATTATGTATGTATATTAGACCATGTCATTTTACCAATTTTTTCGAAAAGTCATTGGGATAATATATTTTCTAATTCTACTTAAAAAAACAAAAATTTTGGTATATAAAACTTGAAAATTGATCGACGTTTAGGGGTCGCGCAAAATCGTTTAAGGTTTTTGGCTGCAAAAAGGCATGTTTCAAAAATACTGATTTACTTATATGGTTAAAAGTTTTGATACGCTGGACCGATTTTGATCAGAATAGACTTGTTTTAAAGGTTATAATATTTGACACATTTTCTGTGAAGACATCAAAGCATTTTAGACATTAGTTTGAGTTCAAGAACCTTCCAAACCTAAAATTTTAAATTTTTTTTTTAAAAATTTTCCTACTATCGTGCATTTAAAATTTTTTTTTTTTATTTTTGGCTCTAATTTTTGTATATCTTTAAATGCACTATTGACGACCACTTCCTAACGATACTTTTGATGTATGACAGTACCATTCAAATGACATATGTTCAGCACCAGCAATATTAATCAATAATGATAAAAATTAAACGAAAATACTGACACTATTTGTCAAGTTTTTTCTCGTGCACTGTTTTGTCAATTAAAAAACCTACATATATCTACTTCAGGCTGTGTTAACGGCAATTTTTGAAGGCAAATTTTGTTAATTTTTTTTTGGTAACATTCTTCAATTGTTATTGTTGGTAGTTTATCTTAACTCATTGTTAAGTTATAAATATTAAGCTATACGAATGAATAAGAAAAAGAGTAGTCAATCTTGGATTATAGGTAAATTTTAAATAACCTTTTATATCACAAATAATTAGTAACATTTTTTGCAGAGCCCAGGAATGTCTTTTATTTACTCAAAATTCCAACAGGAAGAGAGGTAATAGAGAGGCTTTTATACGAAATAAAAAATGGATATACTCTTAGCATGGCAGCTCTTATCGTTGCTTCTGAGGTACTAGAAACATGGAAAAGTTTTCGAAAGGAAGTACCAGTGCAGAGAAAAGAATATGTGGTTAAAAAAATAAAATCACTCCACGCGGAATTTTTTAAGTTAAAGCGCAGTATTAACCGTTGCACTGAAACTGAATTTAAAAAAAGAATTTGTTTTCAATACAAGGTTAAACGAGAATTTAATATAATGCTTGCAAACCCAAGACGTACATTACATTTGGTCCGCTCAGGTAAAACTTCGCCTCCAGTAGAAGATCAATCAAATCCAGACACAGGCTGTGACAGTGACTCTGAAACGTGTTCGAACTATGAACCTAAAAGTAAAAAACAAACCAGGTCACTATTAACCTCACAACTCGTTACGAGTATTGACCATGCTGGGTTAAGCAACGCGAAGGCAGCAAGTGTAATTTTAGCCACAGCTCATTTTTTAAAACAGGACGCGGCTAAAGTTCCCGTATCATCTTCTACAATTTACAGGCAACGTAGAAAGATTAGACATGAAATTGCAGAGGATATAAAAAATACTTTTTGTGAGAACCAATCAAATACTTTCCTGATTTTACACTGGGATGGAAAGATCCTTCCCAAATGGCATACAGTTGATGGAAGTAGCGACAAACTGGTAGTGGTGGTATCGAATGGAAAGTCAACTAAAGTGTTGGGTGTAGCAGAACTGGAACGAGGCACCAGCATTGAACAATTTTCTGCAATACAAAAGCTGTTAAAAGAGTGGAATATTGAGGATCACGTCAAAGGTATTTCGTTTGATACTACAAGTGTCAATACTGGACATAAATCCGGAACTTGCCAAAAACTGCGTGAAAAGTATAATGGCAATATTTTAACTCTTGCCTGTCGACACCATATACTTGAGATATTGATTTCCGCCATTTACTCAGCCTCAATGAAAGAGCAGACCCGATCACCAGACATTAGTCTCTTTGTTCGATTCAGGTCTCAATGGAACCAAATAAATCCATTGGAAATTGAAAATGGAATTGATCTACCAGAGATATCTCAACATTTTGAAGAAAGTGAAAGAAATAATATCATAAGTTTTCTGAAACATCAACTTTCTTTGAACGACAAGACACGTAAGGATTATAATGAAGTCTTAGAGCTTGGCTTAATATTTTTCAACCAAAGAACGTTCAATGGCTCTGAAATCAAAATTCGAAAACCTGGGGCACTTCACCGTGCTCGCTTCATGGCAAGAGTCATCTATTGTCTAAAAATTTTTGCTTTACGAAGCCAGTTTGAACTAACAGGTATTGCTGAAATTAGTTCACATAATGAAAAGTATTTTTAATTGTTGCCGAAATTTTTACTATTTCGCAGGTGATGAGCTAAATGGATTAATTCACTTCAACATTTTTGTGGTCAAAATTTACATTAAAAACTGGTTTACGTGTCCCCTAGCAACCCAAGCCCCATTAAATGACATTTTGTTGATAGAATCTTTAAAAAATACCGCAAATCAAATGAAATGATAGCAAATGTTGCACTCAAAACTTTTGTACGGCATTTGTGGTATATAAGTGACATCGCGCTCGGCTTTTCTTTTTTCGACACTAGGCATACCGAAGGAACTTTAATGAAAATGACAGCAGCATTAAAGCATCCTGGTGACCAAAAAAATTTGTTTCGCAATGTTACACTTGATTGTGAAGAAAATCTCGTTGTTACCAAACTGATTTCAGAAAATACTCTGAAATTCTTTGATATTATTGGAGTAGGCAGCAGTTTTCTTGCTATCCACCCGTCAGATTGGCCCAAGAATGAGAATTATAAACGGATTAAAGAAATTGTGGAAAACATCAGCGTTGTCAACGATCCAGCCGAGCGAGCTATTGGGCTTATTAAAACTGTGAACAACACTTTGACGAAGGATCATGTCCAACAGAACGAATTGGTACAAGTTATCGAACAACGCAATAAAATATACAAAAACAACACAAAAGGTGTTATCGTGTCCAATTTGAAATAAAATCTTCTTTTTAACTACCTAAATCGTTTTCCTTACCAAAAATATAGTACGCAGTTTTCGTTAAATTTTTATCATTATTGATTAATATTGCTGGTGCTGAACATATGTCATTTGAATGGTACTGTCATACATCAAAAGTATCGTTAGGAAGTGGTCGTCAATAGTGCATTTAAAGATATACAAAAATTAGAGCCAAAAATAAAAAAAAAAATTTTAAATGCACGAAAGTAGGAAAATTTTTAAAAAAAAATTTTAAAATTTTAGGTTTGGAAGGTTCTTGAACTCAAACTAATGTCTAAAATGCTTTGATGTCTTCACAGAAAATGTGTCAAATATTATAACCTTTAAAACAAGTCTATTCTGATCAAAATCGGTCCAGCGTATCAAAACTTTTAACCATATAAGTAAATCAGTATTTTTGAAACATGCCTTTTTGCAGCCAAAAACCTTAAACGATTTTGCGCGACCCCTAAACGTCGATCAATTTTCAAGTTTTATATACCAAAATTTTTGTTTTTTTAAGTAGAATTAGAAAATATATTATCCCAATGACTTTTCGAAAAAATTGGTAAAATGACATGGTCTAATGTATATATTTTCGACGCATATTACTGTATGACGATCCTAAGCCAAATGTTGTCTGCTTTTTTTTTTGGTATAAAACATTAAAAAAGTGCGCAATTTGAACAAATAAATGAAATCCTCCAACCCTTTTTACCGCAACTCCTCGATTATTGCGAAACCTATATCAAAAACTCAGTAGCGCAACTACTTTGGAAGAGGAAATAATTTCTAATCATAAAGACGTAGATGGATATTTGAATACGGTTCTTCAAGCATTATCCATCACACTGATATTGCTTCATATATTACATAAAAATAATGGACTGAAGAAAATTTAATGGATCTAAACGATATTTTGTGCAGCAACACATACATATCAGCCAAGAAAACACAATTAACAATTTCTGGTTTTTTAAAAAGTAAATACAAAATAATTTTAAATATTATATTGAAATAAACATATTTTGGTAAATATAAAGCCACGTACTTTTGTTTTCATTGTATATCTTAACATTGCAGTAGGTAACACACACATCTTGTTTCCTTTAGTTTTTTTGTGTTATTAGGTAAATTAAAACCTAAGTTAAATTTCTATGTTAAATGTCTACGAAACACTATCAAATAATCTTTAAAGATTTACTTAAACTACAGCAGTAGTGTGCCGTCCCACCTTGCCTGATAAGAACATTATCCGACGATACTGAAGAAATTTTTTATCCTGCACGTTACTAAAATCACCCAGATTTTATGGAAATCGGTCATAATTCATTGCACGAAGTGGATTTTTATTCTCATGTTTTTATTCTAGCTTTTGCAAGTTCAATAGTATGTATTTAGCAAGCTCGACATAGTCGTCAGTGCTTTGGATTCGATTTCAGTCTTTTATTTGACCAAATTAGGATATTTCACGAGTTGCTTAAACTGTGACCTATCAACATTTATTGGGCCTTATCAGTGTGACTTTAGACAGATATTCACACTTTGGTAATTTCTGAAAAAGACTCAAGAGAAACAGATCGATACGTATCATCTTTTCGTCGACTATAAAGCTGCCTTCGACAATTATTCGAAGCCATGGCTGACACGAAGTCTTCAGTGAAGATTGGCAAGAATCTTACGGAGCCATTCTATACCAGGCGAAGCATAAAACAAAGCGACAGCCTATCGTATGACCTCTTCAATATAGTGACGGAGCTGATAATAAAACAAAGTTATTAGTTTCAACGAACAAATTATCTACTCGTTTTGAAAACTGCGTGAACGTTGACAACTATAATTTCGAGAAGGTAAATGACTTTATCTTCGAAACCCCCCCCCCCATTTTTGCAGAACTAAGTGGAGAAGAAGCGCAGAAGATTGAAGCGAATATAATAATTTTCTACGTGCGGCATATAATCCCATAGGATTGTCTGCTAAGTAAGTAAGAGTGAAATTTCCCTTTGCACCCTTTTAATAGACAAATGTGAATGTCAGCTTTTTGTGAAGCTTTTACCAGAAGACATGCCAATTGACTCGACACTATACTATTCTAACCATCATGCTACGACCGACCTTTCACCCTAGAAAAAGTGCCAGAAATACACCTTGAGCAAAAAAATTCTTATGGCCATTAAATTATCAATGCAGCTAACATGACAAAACGAATAATGCAAATAATCTTGTTTTTAGGACTACTTTCAAGTGCAATACCCAGAATTGAGTCCCAAAATCATTTGTTGTACTGTTTTTCGAAAAATCGGTTTCGGTTTCGAAAACTCGGTTTACCATTCGTGGGAAAATAACATATCTGAAACCATCACTAAATTGGGTACACTTTCATAAAGAATACACTTCAAATACTTGAACAGTAGTACCTCGTCAAACACTTAAATATTAAATAAAATCTAAATATTATATTCTTTCAAGTAAATAAATGAAGAAATACTGTGATAAGTAAATTAAATTAATACTTACTTACTTAGCTGGCACTTCTTTGCAATCCCATTGGATTATATACCGCACGTAGAAAAATGTTATAAGCGCCACGACCTTCCGCGCTTCTTCTCTAATTAGTCACACCAAGTTCAGTAAGGTTCTTAGTAACCTGGTTTTTCCAACGGAGTTTTGATCGGCCTCTTCTGCGCCGTCCATCGAGTTCATTGTTAACGACTTTTTGAGCTGTAGCATTTTCGTCCGTCATTGAATAGATTGCTTAGTCCGTAGTAGCATTTATTAATAAGCAGTATTCTTCTCCGGATTTCGAGGCTGACATTATTTGTTTTGTTGATGGCGGCGCCTAGGTAGATAAAATTATTTACCACCGCGAAGTCCTTGCTTGTATCGAGCTGTCGAAGGCAGCTTTATAGTCGACGAAAAGATGGTATGCCGAAGTGTGAATATCTGGTCAGTTGTTGATTTACCAGGTCTAAAGCCACACTGATAAGGCCCGATCAGGTTGGATAACACTGGCCTTAGTCTATCACGTAGCACACTCGACAGGACCTTACATGCGATGGGTAAAAGGCTGATCCCGCGGTAGTTGAAACACACATTTGCATCACCTTTTTTCAGCACAGGACATAATACGCTTACATTCCAATCGTCGGGCATGCACTCTTTAAGCCAAACAGTGCGCAGGAACTGGTGAATGCTCGTTATCAACTCCTCGCCACCGGACTTGAAGAGCTCTGCCGGAAGTCCGCCGGCATCGGCAGCTTTATTATTTTTCAGCCGCGATATTGTTCCTCTTACCTCTGCTTGAATTGGTGGTGGGCAATCTAAGCCGTCGCACAGTGGGGTAAATTCACGATCTGGGCGAATGTTAAAAAATTACACGGCGAGGCGTAAAAAATTATAATATGTAAACATTCGGGGGTAGAGGTTACGACCGTTTTTATACAAAAAAATGGTTTTTATAAAAAAAATTAAGATTCCAAGTATTTCCCATATATGTATCTCCACAAGGTTGCATTTTAGAGCCCTACCTCCATATAACTTTTTATTCGTCTGGATACCCTCTAACTATAAAAGCATGGAGATATAGGGCATCCAGTATGTTAACTAAAGTGGTTCAGTAAAACCGCAGAAATTATAGTTCCTTTTTCCGCAGTAGGTAAATGGCTATAAAACACAAAACCGCAAAAACCCGCAACATTTTTTTTTCCATATGAACAATACGATGTTAAAGATTATATATAATCACAGATTGAAGGGGTGAAAAGGGGTGATGCATAACTTTTTGTCCATAGATCGATTTTGTTACCCATTGAAATTGACAAAAATACCACATTTTTCAATGCTGCTTTACTAGTACGAATTTGAATTATAATTTTATTTAGCTAAGTGTATTAAATAATATTAACCTGCATTATTATTTTCCATTTTACTTAAATGTTTGAACTAAACACACGCCTTCCCAAAGCCTGCTAAAATTGTTGCTTTACCTGAGCCCAACAAAATAGAAAATGCACAATTAGCAACAAGTAACTTTAACAGCGTGTAGAAAACGAATGTAAGCAAAATGGAATGAAAAAATAACTGAATCTAGTGAAGCATTTTGTTCTCTTTACCCTACAATCGGAAATTATTAAAAACATTGGTTTTTGAGAAATCGAATTTTGGCCGCCCAGATCGTGAATTTACCCCACCGTGCGTCGCCTTGTTTTAGGCCTCGTCTGGTACAGAATGGCTCCGTAAGATCCTTGTCAATCTTCACTGAAGACTTCGTGTCGGTCATTTCGCAAAGGCGTATCAGCTTCGCTAGAATACCAAATTAAGCCATGACTTCGAGTAATTTCTGCAGTATCGGGCTGTCGAAGGCAGCTTTATAGTCGACGAAAAGATGGTACGTGTCGATCTGTTTCTCTTGGGTCTTTTCCAGGATTTACCGAAGTGTGAATATCTGGTCAGTTGTTGATTTACCAGGTCTAAAGCCACACTGATAAGGCCCGATCAGGTTGGATAACACTGGCTTTAGTCTATCACATAGCACACTCCACAGGACCTTACATGCGATGGGTAAAAGGCTGATCCCGCGGTAGTTGGAACACACACTTGCATCACCATTTTTCTGGTGAATGCTACTATCTGCGTATCTGTAACCAGATTTCCATCTTTGTCGTTGCATGAGGGGATCCCATTACAGTAGCCTTGTGATTTTACTTTCTGATAAAATGTTCGGACCTCTCCTATATCTCCTTATCGCTCTATATGCTAGTTCTCCGTACCTTTATTTGACGTTATTTCTCGCTTAAATAGCTGTCTCGTCTGTTTTACTGTCTCCTTGATCCGTTCCCTAACAGCCCGGGTTACAATTGCCTGCAGCGTTGTCCTATAAGCGGCATTCCGTTCCTCAGACGCTATGCGGTTGCCATGGATTGCGCAATATGCTGCCACTGTGTATCGGGAACGTCAAAAATTGAGGCGTTGTTTCGTAGTAATTGGGAGAGCTGGTTGGAGTAGGCAGTGCGTTTTTCGCTATGCTCAATCTTGTGCGCACCTTGGCTGATCACACGCACGTCAATGACACTAGATGCATGCCTGACAACAATTACCACATGATCAATTTGATTTTTGGTGTTTTGATCGGGGGATAGCCAAGTTGCCTTGTGGATATCTTTGTGCTGGAATCTGGTTCCACTCACTACCATGTACCTTCCCGCTGCAACCCCGTTGTCTGACGTGACGATAGATCAAGAACATTTTCCCTACCTATTTTTGCATTAAAGTCTCCCAGAGCAATTTTAATGTCGTGGCCTGGGCAGCGGTCGTATTTTTCCTCTAGGCGATCATAAAATGCATCTTTAATCTCATCGTCTTTATTTTCCGTCGGAGCATGACCACAAATCAGCGTGATGTGGAAATATTTCGCCTTGATGCGGATTGTGGCTATTCGAAATTTGTGCTTTTCGGCATGGCAGCTGTAATAGATGTCGCAATGTTTACATCGCGAGCATCCTTGTTCTGTCATCTCATCTCCTTGATGGCGGTGATGTCAGCCTTATATTTTTTGAGGACATCCGCTAGTCGTATAGTGGCACCTTCTCTATAGAGAGTCCGGACGTTCCAGGTGCATATCCTTAAATCATGGTCCTTATTTCGTTTGCGGGGGTCGTCAACATTTGGGGGCTTCGGTTTGTTACTTTTTCTTTGTCGTGTTTTCAAAGCCAGTAATGGACCTGTAAGCGGGTGGCTAGCCCAACCATCAGGGTTCGTCGCTCACTATCAGCCGCTATTCATGATAAAAAATATGAGGAACACCATTGCCCAGGTGCCACCACGAAAGAGGTTGTGAGTCGGCTTGAGAAGCAAAATTCAATGTACATCCCCAACGGTACCCAAGAAGGTTTAAAAATATTAAAGATGGTTAGAAGTATCTACCACCCAGCCAGCCGCTCAACCGGCTTTAAAAAACCTGCTTTGTCTAAAGGTGCTTCGTAATATTTACGCTGTTGTTTGTATATGAATATCCAGAAAGTTGAATTCTGACCAATAACACCAAGTTACCAATGACGCTCTATGTTAATTTAATGCCAATTTAAGACCCAAACAAAGTACAGAAAATACAAACTTCCCATTGGTTGGAATTCCAATACTACCATTTTGAATTTTTTCAACAAACAAATTTCTATAGATAAGGACAAAGAATATCAAATATTGATACCATTTCTGCCAACTCTAATAAAAAACAGCTTGCTCACAAATCGCACAGAATTTTGCAACCGCAGTACATATATTCAAATTGAAATAATTTGAATTATTAGTGAGAGAATGTATGTATGTATTTAGTTATGTAATGTGTGTATATTCGAAATGTGCTCGCTCAAGTGCAAATCATTAGAAATGAGAAATCAAAACAATCGTCAAGTAGGAAACACAATTACCTTGTATGTATGTAGCTTACGACTCCGGCAGTGAACGTTAAGCACAAAGTTGAAGGCGTTGCTGCGTAATATTCTCAGTAAATAAGAATAAAATTTCTAATTGGCTCATGACCGCCACCTTGATGTTGTGAGACAAAAACTTCCGAGTAGTCGAATCAATCGCCAGTAAAAAGCTTCTTAAAAGGTCTATAGTTCGGAATTGTTGTAGGTCCACTTGTGTGAGTCTTAAAATAGAAGCGTGTTTAGTCACTCAAATGCAAAAAGCTTTCTAATATCTAATTAATGGGAGGTAAAGGAAAAATAAGTAAGCTTAAATGTGAAATAAAAATTAAAGAATAAATAAATGTAAATATTGTGTCTGGTTCAACAAAAGTTGAAACAATAAAAAATTTATTTGATGTTCTCGACTTAAATAAAAGTTTGGTTGTTCCTGAGCTGCACAGTCCTAAAAACACAACAGTACAAACTGGGAATATTTCGTCCCTTCAATATAACAAAAGCTATAATTTTTTCGGGGTTTTGAGAAAATCGAGTTTAAAGTTTTCGTCTAATCGAATTTCTATTATAACCTCAATATCGCGGTAAATATAAATTATTTATGGAACAAATACACAATACCGTTTTTGTTCTATAAACTGGCCATGTTTTTTATTTTTCGCATTTTTCAAAAATGTTTTTCGTAAATGGACCTAAAATTTTCGATTTTCATTGCCAATGCCCTCTGGTAAGACATCGTCCCACAACAATCAATTTTTGCACATGTATTTTGGATATGTGAACACAGCTTTTAAGCCATATTGGCGTCTCAAATTCGAAACAAAGTTTTTAACGACCCGCCCTATTTTACATCTGTAACTCAATTGTTATACATTTGTAACGTTTACCCTAAGTAGATTGCAGTCGTCTCCAGTTACGGGCCACGCTATGCTCTCTTCGCCCTCCTATCGAAAATTAACATTCCTACAGTGTATTCATATGCATAACTTAATAAAACAAGAAACATATTGTGTGGATATGAGTTAGGGCTTTACATTATTAGCTTATAACTTCGCTATTTTTCAACGCATCTCCCTAAATTTTTTATGGAAGGTGTATCTGATGGTGCTCTGTCAGCCTCCTAAATACGAATATGAGATTTAATTTTTCCTCTGATTAGTTTTCCAGATATGAATTTTTGAATTATTTTGCAAATTTTTTTGTGAGATCCATCAGCTTATTGGGGAATAATTCACAAGCGCGTCCAACGTTCTCCAATTAAAGGTAATGTGCTCCCCTAAAACCCTTCTATACAAGCTTTTAACATCGGTTGGGTAGTTTTGATGGTAGGAGCATTTAAAGTTTAAAAAAACTAATATTTTTGAGCAATATTTACGGTTTTAAATTTATAGAAAAAATTATAAAAAATATTAATCGCAAAAATAAATCCAATTTCATAAATTGAGTATAAAGATTGGACTTCCCCGAGCAATACAAACCATCGTTTATAAAAATTGGGTGATAAGAAAGAGAGTAACATGTTTTTAAAGAGGACACTACAAATGGTAAATTTTTTTATTTTAAGCATATCACGGTAGGCTTAGAGCTAAACTTTACGTTGCATGAAAATGGCGATAAAAAGTGGAAATGGCACTTTATTCTGAGTTGATCATGCATCACGAAAATATTTAATTTGAAATCCTAGTTGATCATTTTGAGAAAATATCGATATTTTTCATTTCTGCCGACTGGACCAAAAGTCTTTTTACTTTTTAAACGAGATAAAAACTGTTTTTTTATTATAAAAGTATACAAACAGGGATTCTTGTATGATCATTGATTTTTTTGACATTGCTTCAACCTGGAGGCTTGAAGTGCATTTTAAATCTCATATTCGTGTTTAGGAGGCCGATATAGAAAAAAATTATTTACAACTCTGCTGCAAAATAACTGTAAACTAGTGTAATCAAATAAACATACATTCTGCAAACATGAAACTAATCCTAAGTAGTCGGAGCGTTTGCAAAATGTCACCTTTTTTGATTTCGCACTAAAAAAAGCCCTATAATAGCGATACGGTTCCCTTTATCTTACCATTCCCTATTGAAGCCTGAAGTAATTTTGAAATCCCGTTACAGTCTAACGATATAGTGGTTGACTTTCATAAACCATATGGTAATAACGAATTTTTAATTCTACTATTAAAATGGGCGTGTTCAAAATTGTAACAATATTTATGTCCCAACAAAATTTCATAAAGATTGGTCGAGCCGTTTCGGAGGATTGGTATTACAGTCACTGTGACTCGATATTTTTATATATTAGAATTTATAATAATTTTTAAGAAATGTGTTAATAAAAGATAGCTCTCAACTACATGACAGTGTCAGTTTCGTCAAAGAAACTTAATTTGTCCCTAAAGACTCAAATTAAACACAGTTTAAATACCGTCGGCGACTAGCTTACTTATTAGAGGCATTTTGATAAATTTTGTCGAAATGCACATTTAAATCTTTACCTATACACTAGACCGGGTCACGGAAAAATTTTCCAAAGTCGAGGGCAAACATTAAAGATCACCTATAGACAACTTAAAAAAAAGTTTTGCCAAAATCGATGTTTTATCACTGCTTTTTTGTTTGTGGCTCAATCGTAACTTACAAGACATCGCACAGTGGTCGATCTTGTATGGAGCGAGCGGCCAAAAATAATTCTAGTGGAGGTATTATTGTGAAATTTTTTCCAAAATTCTATAAAAATATAATTAGTAATAAATCGAACAGACATTGGTCGTACCTAAGCCTCTCCCGAAACCCCACAATTATAAGGGTACACCATATGATATTTCATTATAGTATGTAATAAAGTATTACGTAATACATCATTTTAACAGGCCAAAAACAGATTTATTTAAAACTGACTTATGATAAGATGATAAATTGTTAACTTCCGTTATCCCTTAATTATTCATCTGAAACTATATGTCCCTTAAAGGGACTTCAAAGTTTCAAAAGATATCATTTCTAAAAATGCAATTTTTTTTTGATTTTCAACGGAAAAAAATAGTGTATCCCCACTTTTCCATATTTATTATATAAAAAAAATAAACAAAAAAATTATTAGAAATTTTCCGAAGAGAAACAATTTTGGGCATAAACCCATATTGGGTTGTATGGGCGGTCAGCCGAGGGCGTGGCCGATTTGAATGAAACTTAGCACGCATCTTTTGTTTATTCTAGAATTTTTTTAAATTTTACACTTTTCCTTGGATTAGATAAATTGTGTGCCAAAAACTTGATTTTATGCACAAATTCGATTTGAATTGTTTAAGCGGTGGGCGTGGCTGCTTTTGATGAAATTCGGTTTTTTTTTATTATTTTAGTCGATATAATACCCGGTGCAAAATTTTAATGATCTTGAACCAACACTATTTAATGAAAAGATGGGAGTGGTTAATGACTTATACCCCCCTCCTCTCCTACCGTACCCAGGCACCCACATTCAGCCCATTTTAGCAAAAACTTAAGATAATTTACGAAACTTGCTTTAATTTATATGTTAACAATTTGTTTACAAGATTACTTTTAAACAATAAAAATATTGAATAATTTCATATAAAATAATATGTAATACAAAATTATAAAAAGGTTAAGGGGGGTTGTTTAAAAATATAACGATAGATACTCTTTGAAATAAAAAAGAGCTAAAAAACTTTGCGTATTCGTTTTTTATAGCAGTTTAAAAATTATTAATATTAAGGATGTTTTTAGTCACAATACCCTTAAAATGATAATCGATTTCAAAATTAATCTAGCAATTCAAAACTAGATTTTAATAAAATTTGGACATAAAAACAACGAGGTCACTTTTGTCTGAGAGAGATAACAAAAAGACGAGCAAAAGTGAGCGGCTGATATTACCAATTTTAGAATCTTTAAATATTTAATAATAAACCGAAAAAAGTCCCATTGGAGACTTTAGGAGGGAACACAACTAAAACTCTAGTTAAAATTTACATATGTGGACTAAAGAACACTAACAATGCAACTGGAAAAATATTAATTTTATAACAAATCTACAACAAGCTTAACACATTGTTATTATTATAAAATATAGTTAATACCATGTAATTCAATATTCATTTCGATTTATTGCGACAGAAGTTTTTTTTTCTTTTATTTTAATTAATTTAAAGTTGCACTTAATTTTTCACTTTTTCACACTGCAAAAGCCAACTGTTTACTCGCTCTCGTTTTTGAAGCTGTTCTTAAAGATTACAGATGGAATAAAACAAAAACAACTATAAATTTTAAAACCTTGCTTTTGTAAGAAACAGTGATGCCACACTTGGTGACAAACTTCTGACTTTGATTTTTTTTATTTTTGGCCAATGGAATCGACCACTGTGCATCGGTGTATAGGTCTCGACGAGTACTACATTTGTCCTATAGATGTCGCTGACATACGACATCATCTTGTAATGAAGGCCTCGTTAAGAGCAATTTCTACCCTAAAATTTAAAAATATTTTTTCCTAAAATTAAAGTCATAAAAACTAGAACACTGCTTTGGAAGTACAGTATTTACCGCTTATATGCACTTCGTAATTTGCTCGAATTTTAGTGCTTATAAGCGGGAAATGCATTTACCAAAACTCGGTTATATGCATTTGCAGTGCATGTAGAAAAACTCGCTTAGTTGCATCGGTGGTGCTTATATAAAAAATATGTTATGTACATATTTATTTAGTAATACATGCACCAGAAGTTCAGAAACGTAAAATGTAATTGTAAAAACAGAATATGGATGCACATTGCTAGTTTGTTTTGTGTTTTATAATTTTTTTGAGATCAGTGCTTTGACTTTAAAATTATATTTCACCTTAAATCCAGTCGGTTTTTAATTAATAATTCAAAAAAATAAATAATTTAAAGTTAAAAGTTTAAGATTTGAATGCAATTCATATGTTTTTTTGTAAATGCTCTTAGCTTAAATAATTTTTTAAATTTAGACAGTGCATATATGAGAATTTTTTACATGCAATTTCTCAAAATCCTACATAATTTTGGTGCATAAATGCGAGAAATGCATATAGGCGAAATGAATATATTAAAAAATATTGCGTGTATTTTATATACAAAAGAAAGATTGTTCAAGTTCGGCTGCATATAAACGATAAATGCTCATAACCGGCGTGCATATAAGCGGTAAATACTGTATACAGTTTTATTCAAAAACAAAAAAGTTACGTATGAAATGATGTATTTACAGCATCAACACTAATATTTTTTCTGTTGTTTGCAATATTACAGAAACGTATTGCATACTTCTTAGCGATATGGTAAAAAAATTAAATACAAGTTATTGCATACTTTTTAGCGCAAACTATGTTTTCAAACATGCGGATAAAGACATTAAGCGTCACCACTATTCATGCAATATGCAACACTGATCATTTGTGCTAAATGTATGTGAATCGGCGCTTCGAATGACTAATGAAAATGAAAAGTTTTTGCAAAACTAAACGGAACTTGAGTGGCGCATATATTTGCTGTTATTACATACATATCTTTGTTCTTTTTTGGATTTTATTTGTAATAAAAATGGCTCCACGAAAAGCCCACCAATGAAATAAGGCCCAAACGAGAAATGTAATATTTCCCAAATTTTTTTCATACATTTTTGGGTGTTATTTCATATGAAATAACTCCCAATTTTTTTGGGGCCGTTTTTTCATTTTTCTTTGGGAATTATTTTATTCCTCATTTGGGGTTTTCAAATTATGAAATAATCTCCAATGAAATAACACCCAACCAATTTTTTTAAATTCGGGGCTTGTTTCATATCGTCTATAATTTGGGTGTTATTTCATTTTTAAAGCTGTTGTTTTTAGAGGTTATAATTCTATAATTATATAAAAATAGGCCTTTTACAAGAAAACTTTTAGCCTGTGAATATAATACAATATCTTTTAAATGTTTACAGATATTTCTATCTGTGTTCATATTGACAGATAGAAAAATCAACAAAATGCGCCAAGCATTTTTCATTTTGAGAATAAAACGTTCATTCTTTTTAATTTTTAAGAGTTGTGTAAAGGCCAAACGTAAAAGGCAAATTGTCTTCCAAACTGTAAAAATAGAGCAGGGCTACAGCGATCTATTTTCAATAATTTCAATAACTTTGCGACTTTGCTGTTGCTCCATATTGACTTCATGAAATTCTTGGTGAAACTGGCTCTTTTATGAATTTTGGGCATAATTTCATTTTTGTTGCTGATGGGGTTTATTTCATTGGGGGTTATTCATCATTGGGTGTTATTTCATATGAAATAACTCCCAAATATTGGGGGTTGTTTCGTTTTCACTTTGGGGTTTATTTCATTTCGATGTTATTTCTTTCATTCACTGTTTTTGGGTGTTATTTCCAATTTTTTGGGGTTTTATTTTATTGGAGGTTTTTTCCTGGGCGTTATCTCATTGGTCGGTAACTAGATTAAAAATGAATTATCTCAAGAAAATATTTAAATTTTTTTTCGATGTCATTAAGACTAATGCAACAATTTGAGCTACAAAGTATGGAATCATTTTTATAAAAATTTTCCGTCAGCGCTATAAAGTATGCAATATTTTGTGATAATAATGCAAACAACATAAAAAAATGTTTCTGTTAATGCTGCAAATACATCTTATCATACGTAACTTTTTTGTTTTTGAATAAAACTGTATACCTCCAAAGCAAAATGTTCTTGGTTTTTAAAGGGCTTTTATCATAGAAAAAAATTTTTTTTTAAAATTTTGGAGGTAGAAATTGCTCTAAATGAGGCCATCATTACAAGATGATGTCGTATGTCGGCGACATCGATAGGAGAAATGTAGTACTCGTCGAGACCTATACACCGATGTCTTGTATGTTACGATTGAGCTACAAACAAAAAAGCAGTGATAAAAAAACGATTTTTGCGGTTTTTCTGGGGGTGGGGGAGGAAAAAAAATTTTTTTTTCAAGTTGTCTCGAGGTGGTCTTTGATATTTGTCCGTACATCGCCAATGCGGACTGCGTTTCCCTGCACATTGCGTATTCTACAATTCGGATATAATGCTGTTAACAGTACTTGTTCTTATTAATTTTTCCAAATCGTACAAGTTACCGTATTTGATTACTTCACCATATAAAGTTTGTGTTGATTTTCCATTTTGTTTAAGATTGAACTGTTACGACTACAATTCATGGTTTTATTTTTGCAATAAACTAATCAATTCTATAATAAATACATACATACTTATTTATGAACAATATATTTAGTAGATTTTCAGTATAAAAACAGTTAAAAAAACATAGTTAATCTAGAAGTCAAGTATCAATCAATTATCTGGTTTATCAAGTTTATACTTTATCTTGTTAAATCAGTCAAAATTATCTTATGTTGTTAGAATCAACACAAATCATTTGCTGGCAGGGTAGTAGCAAAGAAATAAAAACAACAGCACATATATGACGATATTTGACGTATATATAGAATGTACTACAAAAGATTGTTAAGAGATACAAAAATGTGTATGTTGCTATAATGAGTCATGACAATTTTTGGTTTATCTGTGCCGCATATCTTTATGAAACATACACGAACATAAAAATATAGCAATGTACCTGCAGAAAGAAATCAAATAAACTCAAGAATTTAATTCTAAATTTGCCTTTAATTCTCTATAAATGATCTTTGTTTTTAAAAAAATTTTGACTTCAATATTAAATATTACCTCAACTTCAATTAAAAGTTTTAAGTTAGTGTTACAGAATGATCGTTAAATTTTCAAAAACTTTAAAACAGACTCTACTTATACAAATAAGGCTACAGCGCGAAAAAAGCTCTTATATATAGGGCAATTCCTCTGATAACTTTTTATACCCTCACTCTACGGGTAGGAGGGTATATATCATTTGATATGACCCAAAAGTGTAAAACATAGAAGGAGTCACTGTAGACCCTAGGTTTCTTTGAACCAAACTCGATTCATGACTTTTATTTAAGTCGTTTGAGCCATGTCCATCTGACTGTCTGTCCGGCTGGTGCGCACGACAACTTTCGAAAGACGCAACCAAATTTTGCACGAGATAATATTTCCCCAAAACTACTTACGGTATTGCAAATGAGCTACCTCCCATACAAATATATCATCCACTTTAGAAATCGAGTAATAATATCAATAACCCAACGGGATCGTACCCAAATTCTGTATTTAGTAAAGCTAAAGCAGGATAAAGTTTTGGAAAAAATTGGAAGTCTAGCCACGCCCCTTATGGTAACTCCCATACAAATGTACCTTACCGCCCATTCCAGAGATGGAGTAATAATATCAATACATTCAACGCGATTCTACTCAAATTCTGTATTAAGTAAAGCCAAAGCAGTATAAAGGTTTCGAGAAAAAAATCTGGAAGTCTAACCACTCCACTTCTAGAACCTCCCATACCCATCTGGTACCGCCAATTTAAAAATCGATTAATATTAATAATACACCCAACGCGATCGTGACCAAATTCTGCATTTAGTAAAGCTAAAGCAGGATAAAGTTTTGGAAAAAAAATTAGAAGTCTAGCCACGCCCCTTCTGATACCTTTTATACAAAAGTAACTTTTCACCCACTTCAGAGATGCAATATCAATATACTGGAAAATTTTATGTTTTATTGAGGGTGAGGGTATATGTAAGTCAGGTTTCCCGACTGAATCTTTCTTACTGGTTTTCTTTTGTTGTTGGTGATTCCGAAAGATTTCTGTGTAACAGGTTTTTTCTGACCATATTCCGAAAATTTCAATGCTAAAAGAATTCAGTCCTAAGCTTTTTTGTATGCTAAATTTTAACTGTCTACCATTAATAACAAAAAAGGACGAATAAAACACATATGTTCATGGTTACTACAACTAAATAAGTTTTATAAATTGTATTACATCGCCTGTATGCTTTGTATGTATTAGGATATTGCCACTGTCAGAGAGTTGCTTCTAATTTTCAGCGACCTAGTATTGGAACCATTAAGCCGTTTGTTTGTTATGTGACTTCGTTTTGTTGCGAACATACAATAATTTTATTTCCAACCATTTTCCTTGATATGCGACAGGAAGATTCAGAGCTAAATGTTTGGGGTGGCAGAGGTTAATTTGAAATTTTATGATGTTGCACGTACTTGTGCTGCATGATATGGCCAACTTAAAAAACATCCAACAGCTATTGTGTAACAACAGTTCTTTGGATCGCGAACTACACTCGAAATGTTTTCATGAAAGTACAGTGAGTGGCAAAACAATGCAAAATAAATTTTTGATGAATAAGTTTATTACAGAAGTTTTAATCAGATAAATCTTTATTTATATAATATATAAAAATCTCGTATTGCGGTGTTTGTTGTTTGTAATAGCAATCCTTCGAAACGGCTCGACCAAACTTTATGAAATTTTGTATGTATAGTAAGATGGCTCCTCTTTATTTTGGAATATGTTGCATTTTTTCACATAATTTGTTAATTGTTTGGTCAGTTATTACTGTCATGTTATTTAACAATAACCGACTTTTTGTTGGTTATTTTAGGACACTCTAGCTCACTAATGGCCACCAATATCAGTGAAAAATTTTGTAAATATTCATAAAACGAAACTAACTTTCATTTAAGTCGGAAACATCGATGCTAATTGTGGATTCCATACAAATGGGGCCAACCTAATGTATAATACAGAAAGTATTTTACTCGCGAACACTCCCAGAATAAATGCATACGCTTGTGTCATTACCCAGGATTTTGTAGAGCAACACTGACAGTATCTGTGTCTGGTAGAGTTGGATCTTTGTTCGTCGATTTTTGTTTACGGCCAAGTTAGAACGAAATCATTTGCCATTTCAAAGTTATAGTTGTCAACGTTCACGCATCGTCCCAAAGAGTAGACTATTTCTTTGTTGAAACAAATAACTTGGCTTTGTCCTTATTAATCACTAGGCCTACTACTGCCGACTGTTCCTCAATACTCGGCCAATGATATCTATATTATCGGCATACGAGAGCAGCATGTGGCCGTCGTGTTTACTGCAGCATTCCGCATGATCATATTCATTATGATGATTAAGAGATAGTCCGTGTCAGTCAGTGTTATGCCGCAAATTCGTATCAGTTTCGTGGGCTAACCAAACTTAACCAAATCATCTGATGTTTCATGTCGCATCAGACTGTCTAATGCAGGTTTGTCGCTTGCCCAAACACTGTTTATTTCATCTTTGACTTGTTAATATTTAAACCCCTCGGTTAAGCCCTATTATAAGCAGTATTTATTGCCTTTTTGGTCCGTTTACACAATTTGTATGGATCACTGCCTTTGCAAAAAAGATGTTACAAATTTTGATTAATTATTTTATAAAACGTTGGAGTTATGTGTTTTTAACATACAAAAATCGTAACGCTACATTATTTTGGAATAATGTTTAGACTCTTAGAAAGATTAACTTGAAATCGACTAAAAGTGACACAAGCGATCGCTTATCACAGATTTATGAAATGAGATTGTTCTAGTCGAAATTCTGTTGTTTATCCAAGTTAGCATTGCGACATTCTCGTTTTGAATGAGTTCTTGTTAGTCCTTAGGTCGCAAATGTCATTCGTAAAAGACGTGAAGCTGCAAAATATTCTGTATGCCATATAAATTGATTTAAAAAGTATTTTTCTAATGTAATTTAAGCAATTGTTCCTTTACAGGACACTAGAAATTTCAGATGTTTTTGTTTTATCACCAACTGTTTATCGTCTATATGAACTAAGTTCCTCTGTATATGTAAAGGCAATGTGATTCCCCGTGTACAACTCGTTCAATATGGGCACAAGTACCGGTGGGGGTACCTTTACGCACGTAACCAACAAAATGAATGCTAACCACGTTATGACGAGCTTTATGGCCCCGTGATTGTGAATATACGAGTGGTATCGTGGGTGTACTATAATTGCAAGAGTGTGTGTGACATGAACGACGAAGAGTGGAGTGTTGGAAATGGAGTGGACTTGAGTTCAGTGTGTTTACTAGATGTCGCACACCATTGCCATTGTTGACGGTAGCGATATTTAGTTAACCCTTTGACTCCATTTAGGGCAATTTAGCATTTTTATGTTATTCCTTTTGTGGTACAGCGTCCTTTACTGCTGTTGCTATTGTTGTTGATTTTGGCTCATACATCAGCGCGACATTTGTAATTTTGGGCATCAGGTATTTAGCCGGATTTGTGGGGCCAGCACGCACGCAATATGCGTACGTAAACTTGTACACACACACGCATGCATTCTCCTGAAGGTGCGTATATTTTGGCGGTGTAACGTGTGCGTGCGTTGTTATATTTTATCAGCCGTAATGCAATTATTGTGTTTGTACGCACATTTGCGAATTATCGCAGGCATTGATATTGAACACTGACATTTGGTGGGCAGCGCGCGTGACGTGTGCGGTTAGATTAGACATTCGATACGAACGAACAACGCAAAAGTAAAATTTGCATTACTTTGCTATTTAAATGATATATGATGACGAAACGTCAACTGTAGGTAAAATATTCGTTGATTAGCGTTTCGTCTAGATAGAAATGGGCTGTCAAATTGGTAAGAGGAAAAATTTCTTTAGAGAAGAATATATTATTTGAAGTCCGTGTATTACAAATAAAGAGTAGAAAAGTCATCTTAATTTTGAGTTATGTGTAAGGTTAATATGTATAAAAAAGGGTCATTAGTATTTTAGATAGATTGGATAGATGAAACTATACAATTAGTTTAATTAGTTTTGTTAAATAAGTACTTAAGTGAAAAAATTATTAAGAAAACATTAAGAATATAACAAACAAGAACCCCCCCAAAATTTATACGGACAATGATTTAACTATACGCACCTGGAATGTTTGAATACTTTAGAGAGATGGTGCCTCTATCCCATTGGTGAATGTTCTCGGAAAATACAAGGCTGACGCAATGGACGGTATAGGGATGCATACGACGAAAGAACTGTGACATCGATTACAGCTGCCACGCAGAAAGAAATGAATTTGGAAATCGAAATCGGCAAGAGGTATCGACATCTTCGATCGGATAGCCTCTCTCCGCATCTAGGCAAAATATTTTTACGTCACGCTGATTTGTGTACATTAAAGAGGCGCCTAGAGGAAGCTAGACATCACAAAGCTGCATATCACCGAGATAGCCAATGCTCACTCTCTCAATTACTTCAAACGCCACAAATTCTGATGTTCACGAAATTTAGTCGCAGCATATAGCGTATTCTATGACCACTGCCGCAACTAATGCACTGGGATATGAAAAACCACGTTCAGACAACTCCTGGTACCATAAGGAATGTCGCTAAATGTCTGTGGAAAAATATGTTGCATACAAGGCAAAACTGGGGGAGTGATAATGCGTGCGGTGACAGAACGATATATTGTGAACAGGTAAAAAGCAAAGATTTTGGAATCGGATTTCTACTTGTAATTTCAGAGATGAAAATCTGGTCAGGAGCCCGCAGAGTGTGCTCCAAATATGGAGCGAACACTTGCGTACATAAGGTGACGAAATCACTGTGAAGATTGTCCACCACCGAGATCAGCACGGTAAGTATACGACATAAAAACAACAAAGCTGCGAGAGCCGATGAACTGCCGACAAAGATTTTTAAAGCCGGGGGCTGTGAGCTGGAAAATTTCAAGCAACAGGTCGTAAACACGAGTTGGCTAAATGAAAGCACGCCTGATGATTGACCGAAGTGTATTATGTGATGTGCTTAAGAATGGCGATCCACGTACGCGGAACAACTACCGAGAGATTATCCCATACAAGCAAACCTGATTGAACTTTATCAGTGTAGCATTAGACCTGGTAAGTTCACGACCGTCCATATATTCAAACTACGACAAATCCTGGAAAAACCCCAAGAAATGCAGATCCTACCATCGTTTATGGATTAAAAAGCTGCATTCAACAGAGTTAGAAGGCGAAACGTTGAGTAACCTAATCGGCATGCTACCACCGATGCGTCTTAGGAAGTAGGTAGTTACTGTAGCTCAACACAGGCTCTCTTAGTGGCTTTGGCAGCCCCAAGAAACTCTCCTTAAACAAAATGAATTATGAAAACCCCCCAAAATGTTGACGACCCCCGCAAACGATATAAGGACCATGATTAACGGATATGCACCTGGAATGTCCGAACTCTTTACAGAGATGGTGCCTCTATCCAACTGGCGGATGTCCTCGTCAAATACAAGGCTGACATCACCGCCATACAGGAAATGAGATGGACGGGACAGGGATGCACACGTCGAAAGAACTGTGACATCTTTTACAGCTGTCATGCAGAATTCGTGTCTTTCTGCATGTGGATGTGGTTTCATAGTCGGCAAGAGACTTCGACACCTGGTCTCGCGGTTTAACCCTGTAAGTGACCGAATAGCCACCATACGCATCCGCGCGAAATATTTTTACATCACGCTGATTTGTGTACACGCCCCGACGGAAGATAAAGACGATGAGATTAAAGATGCATTTTACGAGCGCCTAGAGGAAACATACGACCGCTGCCCTGGCCACGACATTAAAATTGTTCTGGGAGACTTAAATGCAAAAATAGGAAGGGAAGATGTTCTTGGTCCATCGATCGATAAATTCAGCCTGCATACCGACACTTCAGACAACGGGTTTAGGCTGGTTAGCATCGCAGCGGGAAGGAACATGGTAGTCAGTGGAACCAGATTCCAGCACAAAGATATCCACAAGGCAACTTGGCTATCCCCCGATCAAAACATCAAAAATCAAACTGATCATGTGGTAATTGATGGCAGGCATGTATCTAGTGTCGTGGACATGCGTGTGATCCGTGGTGCTAATATTGGCTCGGATCATTACCTGGTTGCAGCCAAGGTGAACACAAGATTGAGCAGAGCGAAAAACGCACGTAACCAAACACAAAGAAAGCTGGACATCGCGAAGCTGCAAACCCCAGAGATAGCTACTGCTTACTCCAACCAACTCTCCCAACTTTTACGACACAACGCCTCTACTTCTGACGTTCCCGATACACAATTGCAGCATATTGCGCCTTGTATTTGTCGAGGATATGAAAAGCGGCGTTCAGACGAATCCTGGTACGATGAAGAATGTTACATAGCGTCTAAGGAAAAAGGATGCTGCTTATAGGGCAACGCTACAGCCAATTGTAACCCGTGCTGTTAGGGAACGGCATAAGGAGAAAGCAAAACAGGCGGGACAGCTATTTAGGCGAAAAAACGTTAGATGAAGGAACGGGAGAACGAGGATATAGAGCGATACAGGGATAGAGGTGAGATCCGAAAATTGTACCACAAAGTAAGAGCAAATGGATACGGTAATGGCCCCCTACCTGTAAGGACAATGATGGAAATCTGGTCACGGATACGCAGAGTGTGCTGCACATATGGAGAGAACACTTCCAGCAACTGCTGGTTCCAGAAGGCAGCGCACGTGAAGTTATTACGTCAATTGTCGACAACGGCTTAGATTGCCCACCACCAAGTCAAGCCGAGGTAAGAAGGGCAATATCGCGGCTGAAAAACAACAAAGCAGCCGGTGCCGACGGTCTGCCCGCAGAGCCCTTCAAGTCCGGTGGCGAGGAGCTGATAACGAGCATGCACCAGCTCCTGCGCACGGTTAGGCTTAAAAAGTGCATGCCCGACGATTGAAATGTAAGCGTATTATGTCCTGTGCTGAAAAATATGATCGAAGTGTGTGCTCCAACTGCCGCGGGATCAGCCTTTTACCCATCGCATATAATGTCCTGTCGAGTGTGCTATGTGAAAGACTAAAGCCAGTGTTATCCAACCTGATCGGGCCTTATCAGTGTGGCTTTAGACCTGGAAAATCGACAACTGACCAGATTTTCACACTTCGGCAAATCCTGGAAAAGACCCAAGAGAAACAAGTCGACACGTACCATCTTTTTGTCGACTATAAAGCTGCCTTCGACAGCCCAATACGGCAGAAATTACTCGAAGCCATGGCTGAGTTTGGTATTCCAGCGAAGCTGATACGTCTTTGCGGAATGACGCTAACTGACGCAAAGTCATCAGTGAAGATTGGCAAGAACCTTATGGAGCCATTCTATACCAGACGAGGCCTAAAACAAGGCGACGGCCTATCGTGCGATCTCTTCAACATTGTGATGGAGATGATAATGAGAAAAGCTGCAGTAAATACGAGTGGCACTATATTCAACAAAAGCCACATGCTACTCGCGTACGCTGATGACGTAGACATCATCGGTCGAAAGCAACGGGATGTGACTGCAGCCTACAGAGATATACAGTATACAGAAGGAATCAGCGAAAATGGGCCTAACGGTGAACGAGAACAAAACGAAGTTATTAGTTTATTAGACTAATCAAGCGATTCAATGACAGAGCCCTCTCTCGACGAACAAAACTCCAGCTATACCAGATACTGGTTCTACCTGTCTTAATGTATGGCTCAGAATCCTGGGTTATGACACAAGCGGATGAATCGGTTCTGGCGGTATTCGAGAGAAAAATACTCCGTAAAATATATGGGCCCATCATCGTTAATGGAGAGTAACGGCGTCGTATGAATAATGAGTTGTACGAGCTGTACACTGACATTGACGTTGTCAGACGCATTAAGGTGCAACGGCTGCGTTGTCTAGGTCATGTTGTACGCATGGACGAAAATGCTCCAGCTCGAAAAGTCTTCGACAATGAACTCGATGGACGGCGCAGAAGAGGGTGACCAAAACTCAGGTTACTGAGAACCTTACAGAACTCGGTGTGACTAACTGGAGAAGAAGCGCAGAAGATCGAGGCGCTTTTAATATTTTTCTACGTGCGGTATATAATCCACTGGGATTGCATAAAAGTACCAGCTAAGTAAGTAAGTAACATAAGTATTCGACAGTCCGATACGACAGAAACTATTATATGCTGTGGCTGAATTTGGTATCCCCGCTAAGCTGATACGATTTTGCCTTTAACCTTTACGGTTAAAAAATCGTAAAGTCTGGCTTACTGCAGCCTTTCGCATGATCATCTTGGCTCTGTCTTAAGCTCCTCGCGTTTACAGATATCATTGGCCGAGGACTACAGGATGTTGCTGCGGCTTTCTCATGCTTTGAGAATCAGTCGGCAGAGTGAGTGTGGTTATAAATGAGGACAAAACCAAGTTATTTGTTTACACAAACACTCGTTTGGAACGCTCCGATAATGGCTTTGTCATCGCGGAAGGAGGAGCACGACGAAATAGACCGAATGCTCTGACTTAGACACGTTGTACGAATGGATGAAAGTGGTTCAGCTCGTAAAGGCTTCGACAACAAACGCGATGGTCGGCGTAGAAGAGGTTGTGACAAACTTTAACGGAGCTCAAAAGACCGAAGGGCTTGGAATTCCTTTTTATGTGCGGCCACTGATGGATGAATTTATGTTGCGACTGCTAAATTAAAGTTATAAGAGTTAAGGTCTCTATGTAAACATAAACATTAAGATCATTAAGTGGTTATGTTTTAAACTCTGGCCCATTGTTTTTTTGGATGTACTTTGTAGGGATGTAACAAACGTTCGCATCATTTTGTATATTCGCTTTCGCATTCGCATTCGTATAAATATATTTTTCAATATTCGCATTCGCAAAAAAAATTCTTTAATACAAGTAATAATGAGACTGAGGCCGACATGCAAGTGGTTACGTTTTCAGTCTCTCATAAAAAAAATTGTTAGCTGAATACAATAAAGAAAAAAATTCATATTTCAGAAGATCCTGTATTGTGGTGGAAACGAAACAGCTCGAAATACCAAAAGCTAGTACCTTAGCTACGCCTCCGGGAAGTGTCCCCAGCGAACAGTTGTTTAGTAGAGCCGGACTTATTTATGATCCACTAAGAACTAGATTGCATAGCGAAAAAGCAGCATAGCTTCTGTTTGTTAAATACAACTTGGCTCTACTAAACTTTGAATACTGAATACGTCAAAATTTTCGAAAGTAAATAAAATTATTGTTTAGTTACCTTAAAGACTGAATTTCTGAGAATTATATATATTTTTGTTTTACTTTGAAATAAATATTTTATGTATAATTACTTAACTTAACTTAACAGACAGTATGAATGAAACTAAATTATTCGTTTACGTAAACCATTTTTTGACATTCGCTAAACAATTTTGGAATATTCGCTTTCGCATTCGCAAAAACCAAAAGTAAGTATTCGCATTCGCAAAAAAAATATTCCAATATTCGCTTTCGCATTCGCTAAAGCACATTCGTTACATCCCTAGTATTTTGTGTTATTATAATATTTAGTTTTTATGAAATATTTTTTATCTAGATACCTCCAACAGCTATGTACAATTTCGTCAATTGTATGTAGGTTGAAGTGTAAAGTAACTCCATTGCATGTGCCACAAATGTTGAATTGTAATGTTTGATTTCGAATTATTACTTAAATACATATAAGTCATTTTGTATGTTCACACAGCTTAGTCTCGCCAACTTTGCATGTACAACATCTGCACATCCATCTCAGACTATGACTGACTAAAGCCACTTTCATAATAAAAACAGCAATAAAACACATATAAAGAATACAATTTGGACCACAAAACAAAACGAAGCACGCAAAAACTACGAAAATTATGAACTCCAAATGGGTGATGTGCAGAATTTTAATGTAAATTTTGTTTGTGAACTTCTGATGCGAATGGCGTTGGGTAATGGGGGGCTTTCGAAAAGAAATAAGATGTACAAACATACATATGTATATGATATGAATATCGTAGGTACACACACACACACACACATTTTGTTCTCAAAAGTATGGGAAAGTGGCAGCAACTGGGCGATAATATATTGGAAAATTAAAGATAGAAAATTTAGCCGCCGACCGACGGTTAAACTGAATTATCGAAGGAGGTGGAAATTGCGCCTTCTTTATGCTGATAGTTAAAAACTAAAATGAAAACAAAACAAACAAACGCCCAACAAAATACCACAAGACCCACAGGCGGAAGGATGAGGATGTCGTGACACACAGATGATTATAATGATGATGAAGCCAGTCAGTTTCAATTGTCTGTGTGTGTGTGCGTGAGATGATACTCCAAGAGGACCAGCCAGCCAGCCACACACAGTCGCTGGGTTAGTATATAAAAATGTATTAAAACTCAGACCAAAATATACAAAAGATACAGTCGCAGCGGAGGGAGGAAGGGCAACAAATAATAATAATGGGATAACAAAACGCCCTTGACACCCAGTAAAACAAACAGCCAAAGAATGCCAAAAAGAGGATTAAAGTCATTCATTCAAAATGAAACTGAAATAAGTAACAACAGCAACAACATTTCTCGTTTTAGAAAACCAACAAACGCAGAAGAGAAGAACTATGCCAGAGTAGAAGAAATACACCCCTTTTGCAGGGGGAGCTGGCAGACCATCTACTCGTACAAATTCAAGCTACCACCGAAAGCTTAAAAAGGCCTTTGTAGTGCAACTTGTTAAAAACAAAAAATAAGTAATTCATTTCTGACTTCTTAAAATATTTAAAGTTATTTAATACAAAATTACTACAATCCAAATAGAAAATGTGGCGCATCTCGACATGAAGCGCGCCAATATTGTATGGCGCCACAGCGAGCAGAATGGCTGCATATACTGTTACTTTTAGAATACAAGTATCACTGAACTACAGGCTAGTCAAGCACAACAAAGGGGAAGAGTAAAAACGCGAACGTAAGAGCGAGAGAGTATTCACAGAAACTAATATGTAATTTATCTCTCTCACTCTTGCAGCGGTAGCAACAACAACTCTGTGAAATATGTCGTGGAGAAATATTGGGGTTGTGTTTAGCATTCCACTGTAATGGTTGACTGGTGTTTGTGCCATCTCATTCTCTCTTATGCGCGAGATGGCAAACTCGTTGCTTTCTACTAGTTGCCTGGCTACGCAATTGCTCTATCTCTTTTTATCGGCATTGCTTATGCTTTGTCTGCTGAACTGGTTTGTTCGCACACTCGCTCGCTTACTAACCAAACGAATGGATGGGTTTTCTTATCAGATTCAACATATACGACGAACTCTACCGCTAAGCATTCTGCGTTGTTTTGATTTTGTCTTATCTCGCGAGCGAGCGATAACTGTGTGTGCAGCCCCGGTCTAGTAGTGTTGTATTCTATACCAACTAGTGTAGTGCTGGGTGCGCGTCGTTATTTTTCCGTATCGCTCTGAGTGTGTTCGTCGGTATCTTTTGCGTGTGCACCGCAACTTTGTTCGGTCTCGTATGAACATTTTTCTATTGTCGCGCCCCACGACAACCGTATTCGAAAAGTGAATGGAATTCGTTGAAATTGCCAACATCCTACCGTTAGAAACGACACTCACTAACATTGAGAGCAAGAGTGACTCGCAGAAAAGAGCATAGGAAAAAGGGGTGGTAAATACTCATAACCGCCCTAAATCTGTTCGTCGTGGTGTGTGCTATTGCTGCCAGCTCTGCCATTGCCGTTAGCTGGATATGTGGTGGACTAGTGCGGCGCGTTTGTTACAAAGACTTTAGCTGTCTCCGGTGCGTTTCCGTTTTCCCTGGCTGCATTGTCATTCGTTTACGGTTACTCGTAAAGCAGACAACAGACAAAACAAATACCGCTCGTTTAACCTCATTACCAATCAATCCCCATCAGTTGAGACCCTACAACCAACAGCGCCAGAACACGCTAAAGACACGTCAAACGCCATCGTCATCGCAACAACCTTTGTCCGTCGTCCGCCATTCTCCGGGTCCGGGTTTGATATCATTCTGTGATTTGTGCCTCAGTCTAATTACCCGCTGGATTATAGTATTAAAACACTTAAGCCGTCGCGGATTTGAACTCTAAGCTCTAGCGCAAAAATATTAGCCAGCAAATAAACAAAGTAAAAAACAAAAACAACAGCAACAAAAAGTCAACCGAATGATTGAGAATCACCAACGGCATCAAGTGAAAGTGTAAAAAATTGAAATAAAAAATAAAAGAGAAAAAAAATCAAAAATCCTCTAATACGATTAAAAAATAAAACATCAATACAAATTAAATAACATTTAATAGTAATTCATATAAATTTTGTGACTTTCCGCACAAATCCTCCAAAGATATATAAGAAATAAAAATACAAACGAGAAAAAAATATTAATAATATTAACAAAACGCTGCCGTTAAAGCTTTCAAGGCTTTACATGTGATTTATTGGCGGCACCACCGACGGCAACGACAATTATCAATTTGTGTCAAGATACAATTAATGCAAACGTTTGGTACCTAATTAATCGACACAAGATCGAAATTCCATTGAAAATTTTATCTATAATTCATAACTTAATGGGGACCATAAAAAAGTGAACACGTTCAAAAAACGAAGAAGAAGTGCATAAAAAAAACAACAAAAAAGATACTCAAAGTCCCCTCTCTTCAAACTAATCAAGTGGATTAAGTATTTTTATTAACCTACGAAACGCATAAGGTGAGCATAGTAATTTTTTATTTCTGTGTTGTTTGATATATGGCAAATGTTCTGTACCTCTTAATCTGTTGAGGTCATAGTTCAAAATAGTTTATACATGATTGATGGTTTATATGGATTGTAATATACTAATGCGGTGGAACAAGATGAATCAATACAACATAATCTGAATGTATTTAGAGAGAGATTTATAGAAGGTCAGGGCAAACTAACAGTTTAAGTGTAAAAGTTCCCCAAATAATAACAACAAATCAAAATTAGAATGCATTCCATCGATGCGATATGGGAGAGCTTCTTGCATTCTGTAAGGTTACAGGCATTGCACTTTAAGACCAGTGGCCGACAAAAAGTGAGAATTATGTATTAGTTCACAATTGTTAAATTTATATTTGATGTAAAAATAATCCATTAAAAATGTAACGAGAGTACTGAGAGTTTTGTGGTGTATGTGTGAAACTCCGATTACCATAAGCTACTGGTGGAAGTGTGCCAGTTTAATAAAAGATGACTGCCACATCAATAATTATAGACAGTTGTGCTAAAGTTCTGTCATATGAACGATAGTCCATCCTAGCAAACATTGTGGCATGGTAGGTCACAATAGTATAACATTATTTAAGTTTTGTGATTTAAAAAAGAAGTCAATTGAAATGTTAACTGACGTCGTCTACTAGATTTCTCCTTTAGAAGTATTACTTACGGACTACATAAAAACTTAAAAAAAATATTTGTGAAATTTAACTTTATCTACTATTCCTTATCCTAGTAACAGTAAGAAATGAAATTTGGCATAGGAACTTTGTACAATCGTGTAACATAAAAACGGTTCTAATGTATCTACACCTATTCACTCTCTAGTCTGCCTTTTAACGTAAATTCAGCCAGTATACAAACAGAATGTAACATCATTCAGAAATTGTTGTCTAGAATTGGTAGCGCTAGGGTCAACAATGTTATTTACTATGTATAAAAGATATATTTCCCTTATGGGATAGTTTACTCATTTTAGTGAACTAACGCACTTCTATTTTTTAACTCACACAAAGATTCCTACAGTTTGGTGACATTTCCATACATCAGATTATTTGGAAGCTTTTACGAGACGAATGCCAATTGATGCGACCATATGGATGTTGCTATTTACAACATCGACAAGCCTGAAACCCAGATCACTTGCATGATATTTACTTGTTCTATTCATACTCCACCGGACTTACATACTACGTTTTAACATACAAAAAAAATCATATTTTACTGATAACTCTAGTTTCATAATGTGTTGCACATTTAACTTTCCGTCAGTGGTAAAGTGAATTGCACGCAAGCTATTGTAGGCTCGCGTGTGGTTGATCTACTCGGAAGGTCTAACTTTGATCATTTTTTCCAATGCTACCGCCGGTATTACGAGAAGAATGTTGGCTTTCAAATCGTAGCTGGCTTGTCGATGAAGATGTTTGATTTTACAAAAATCCAAAGGTGTGATATCATATGATCAAGTGATACAGTTGGCAGGTCCGAAAAGCAAAAGTGGGTGATCCTGAAATGGTTTCTAAATGAAGCCATTGTAACACGCGCTATATGTGACATAAAAGCGTCTTGCTGAAACCAAATGTCAACAACATCCGGGCCATTAATGTTAGGTTACATATCGTGGGAATCCTGCAAAAGGTCTCTTTTTTTTGTGAAATTGACTGAAGGATGCAAAAGTGCCTCAAAAGTCATAGTCTAGTCATAGTCTTTAATCATCAATAACTCTTAACTTAAAAAAACTTAATTTTTTGCTTTTCGCGTTGTTGTAAATTAACACACTTTCTATTTTAGATTCACAACACCTACGGCACCTACTTATTTATCGACGAATGCGAACGTCACTATTTGTGAAGCTTTTACTAGACATGCCGATTGATTGAACACTTATACTATAAAAATAGAAATCGTGTTAATTCACAACAACGCGAGAAGCTATCCCATACCTCATTCATGGGGTGTAAAGGGAAATTAAGTTTTTTTTTAGTCGCAAAAGTCATAGTCTATGCGCTGTAAAAAAAATCCCATGTCTATTGAAAGTTGTTTGCAGTTATTGTATCAAAGCACAGCAGGTCATAAAATTTAAATGATCAATAACTCGGAAACACAAAAAGTGGACCTGAGACCTTATTTCAGGATACCGACGATATAGCCCGTTGTCATAATGCGGCCTCATTTTTAAAGAAATGGGAATCGATGATTCTACAATAAATCCATAATCCGCACCAGAAAGTGCATATTTGTAAATGTAACTATAGTTTAAGATTTTCTTCGGGTTCCTCATCGGCCTTAATAAGATAATATAGTTGGTATACTGCGTAAACTGACCAACTACGGTATTTTGAAAAACTTTGGGGGGTCTAAAAATAGACGCCTAGGTTGAAATTGTTCATTCTTATATTGATTATTCCCATTATTGAGTAAATTTGTTTTAGTTAAACTAAACACCTCGAAGTTGGTCTGTTTTACCATAACTGATTGAATCAGTTTAGCGACTTATCAAGTGTCGGGTTCATCGGCATGTCTAGTAAAAAGCTTCTAAAACAGTGACGTTCGCATTCGTCGACAAATTGTGAATCTAAAAAAAATAGAAAGTGTGTTAATTCCCAACAACGCGAGAAGCTTTCCCATGCGTCATTCATGGGGTGTAAATTGAAATTAAGTTTATTATATCTTATAATGTATGAGTTTGACCCTGTCATGATGGTTCGGCCACGTGAATATCATGCAGCAGACCAGGATTCAATTCCTGTCTCAGGCATCTACATTTCTTTCATCGGCGGCCCTCTTGATGTAGTCCACAGTTGTGTCGTGGCATGTCAAGTAATATCTTCTTAAACAGCTGATATTCGGAATCGTCATCCAACTATAGGTTCCGTTGTGTTTAAAAACAAAAGCGTTTATTTTAAATGTAATCGTAAGAGGTATCAACCCGGTGCTCTGTAAAAATAATAAATGCTAATTAAATAAGATGTGCAATGACGCACAGTAACATCGTAGTAGTCGAGTCAGTATAAATAGTAATAGTAGTCAATATAAATAAAAGCTTCTCACAAAAGCTGATGATCGGAACCCTCGTGTTCACCCACAGAAATCCGAGAAGTTATACCATATCTTACTCACGGAATGCATAAGGAAAATAAGAATGCCCGTCGGAACTTTTTTTATGTTTTGAGGGACTACCAAAGGGTCAATTTTTGTAAAAGATGGTGGCATTGACTTTAAGGACGTACTGACCATGTCGGTGTTTTTGATTTCTTTAATACAACCATGTCTTTAAAAACTACATTCGCTAAAATCGTAAGATATTATGTATACAAAATATATCGATTAGTATCTAAACTATTCAAATGATAAAAATTAAAATATTTATCATTTTTATTAATTTTTAACATATTTGTTGACAATCGCCATCATATAACTTATAAAACAAACCTTTGACTTGTCAACATCTGCGTTCTGTGGCGTGCGTCTTCTGACCGCTCTGCCTTTGTAGCTAACTAAGCCCCATGGTTCCCACAAGGTATTATTTATAGCGATTTATGATTGTATAAGATTGACGTCATTTTGTTGTGTTCACTTTCCTCGAATGAAAAACTCTCGCTCGATCTATTTGCATATTTTGTCAAAGCAAACACAACAAACAAGAAAACGCTTAATAATATACCGCTATACACATATAACAAAATATAGCGAAACAAAAAAATAATAACAAAATTGAACGACAATATGTACAACATAATTAATGATATTTGGCCACCATAGGGTGCAAACCACAAAATGAGTAAAAGAATTGGCAACGAACAATGTGAATAGAAAATGAAATAAAGTATATGTATATATTTGTGAATAAGAAAACTTAACAAAAACAAAATAAAAATATTAACACAATAACGATAAAAAAGTGAATAAATAAACATACAGATATGTACATTAAGGCGGCTCGTAGAAACAGTTCTTGTTATTCACACCTAAAATTAAAACTTGCTATGTTTTATAAATATAACCAAAATCTTTTGTCTGAATTCATTGCCAATATGGAGCTGGAGATATATTTATAAAACACAACAATAAGAATCTTTTTTGCATCCATGTTAATCAAGCCGCCTTAATGTGCATACATACATACATATGTTTTTACCTAAATATGACTGGCACAAAAAAGTCTCTAATCATTTGTTTTACTAACAAAAATAATTTACAAGGCAGTCAAGAGACTTTTAAAACATGAAAGTATCTTAAAAAATTAAAAAATATCAAATCGTTTGCATGTCATTCATTTTATTATAGTATGTATGTATGTATATAGGAAGAAATTATGAAAGGTACACCTAATTCTAAAATGAGACTGATTAGGATTTCAAGATTTCTTCCTACATAATAGCTTTACTAGCGGTATCTTCTCCTGGTTTTCTTGGAGTGTGACCAATCCAGTTCCATGTGTGTTGTTTTGTTTCGATATTTATTGACTGTTGGTTTGCTCTTCCCGATAGATCGGTTTTAGACACATTCCTTAGCCAGGAAGTGTGTAGAATTACATTTTTCTTTCATTGCCGACCCACTCGATGTTGTCGACAACAACTTCGCAGTATAGTGTCGAGTCAATCGGCATCTCTAACAAAGCTTCTCAAACAGTGACGTTCGCATTCGTCGATAAACAAGAAGGTGCCGTTAATTGTGAATCTAAAAATAAAAAAGCGTGTTAATTCACAACAACACGAGAAGTTATCCCATACCTCATTCATGGGGTTGTGCAGGGAAATTAAGTTTTAGTTTTTTCCGTTATGTTTGATGAGGACCAGACGGTTATCAGCTGTGCCAATGTATATCTCGCTCTGTTTGATTCATCAACTGATGACCCGCCTCATTTGTCGATGAGGCAGCAGAAAGAAGGTACTTTCTCTATATCCTGGCCGAGAATAACGAATCTGCTTTCAGTGTTTAAAATCAATCTGCACTGTTTTTGTTTTTTGGCTTTATTTCTGAAAGGCCTGTAGCTTCGTTTGCATATCGCAGAATAAAAGACTCAAAAGGCAATTGTCATCTAAGTAGTCTAAGTTTTCCAGTCGGTGCTTTAGAGAATGCTTTATTAAGGAAGCAGTAAAACAGTAAGGGCTGTCGCACTCCTTTCTTTACTGCAATTCTATGCTGGTTTTCATGTAAGACACGGCATATGGCATTCTTATATAGATTTTTGATCAGTTTGATTAGATTTGTGGGTACAACATTGCATTTTAAAGCATTCTATATCGCTGAATGGATAAAGGTATCAAATGTCAATGATAATCTCCATTCCATTGAATGTTTGAATGTGGAAGTGACATAAAGAAAAATCCTATTTCAACTTTTAACTTCATAAATGAGGCTTTGAATTGCTTTTCGCGTTATTATGAATTACCTACACTCAACCAACGGAACCTACATTTTATAGACAAATCTCAACGTCAGCTGTTTGTGAAACTTTTCCAGAACTTTTACTGGGAAGTTGCTGTCAACAAGAGGAATCGAACGCTTGTCTCCTACGTGATAGTAGCGTATTCTAACCATCATGCCACGGTCAATGCCATAAATAACAGAAAAATAAGTCATTCTTTGTTAAAAGCTGAGAAACAAAAAGCTTTACCCATAATAAAATATATTAGTTAATGAAATGATAAAAACGATGTATTCGTTCGACTTCAAGATACAGTGGAATCAGTCATTTTTGTAAAGGAATCACAGAATTGCAATGCTAAGCTCCCATGCTAGGAAATAACCTGAAATATAACATAATACAAAACTCGCCCGACGACCGAGAATTTTGGATGTAAGTTTGGCTTCTTTTGATCAGTTTAAACAACCTTACTCACATGGATCAAAAAAATGGCAGCTCTGAATTCGTGAGACAACGTTTAAATACACACAATTGCCCCCATACCAAACGGTCCCAAAGTGGACTCTTTTTATGGACAATGTGGTACCCATAGGTCCGATTGGAAAAAAATTTGGTTTTTGAAACACCTATGTTTCAACACCTATGCTCGATTATCGTTTATATTTGAACCATATAATTATGCATTTCACCCAATTCTTGTGTTTTTTTTAACCTAAATTTTCTATCTTAACAATTTCTTAAATAAGAGCTAATCTAAAAAAATAGTTAGCACCACTGGATTCAGCGTACTCGGAGCCGCGCATGTTACGTTTTTGAACTAGCACAGAGTATTTAGAAAGCCTCGCTGGCATATTAGTTAACATACTCCGCAGGCAATGATTTTGTATGTGCAAAAGCTTATAAAATTGATAATCGAAATCTTCGTTGAACTGTATGTGTCGTTTGCCTCGCGACACGATCGACAATTCACACAACCTTGTTTCGCATTCAACACAGAGAAACAAGGTTCAACAATGGTTGTACAATTCGACTGCACTGACGATTCTGTGACTCCGCACAAAAGCTCACGATATTGTTGTGTGCGTGCTTGCGTTCGGATATTCACACATAATGATGGTGTCCACCAAAGGATTGAATATTTAAAAAAAACCCTGAAAAATCTGAAAAATACCAGAGAAACGTCGAATAACAATGAAATAAACTATCTTTTAATTATATTTTAAGAAAAGGACCTTAATACTCCAATTATCCAACAACATCAAATATACAAATTTTTCATTTATACTTTTAAGCACTACAGGAATTAGTTAATCATTAGGTTGTAAGGCAAAGCCTTTTTTCCCGCAGTAACCTAAATAAACCTACAAATTTGTAAATGTTTTTGCTTCATAATAAAAATAACTTCTTGGATTCGTTGTTATACAATACATCCCTTTCGTTGCGTTTAAAACTACATAAACAATGTTATAGCAACACTACGAAATTAAAAATATCTCTATTTGACGTCATACGTTAATAATAAAAAAACTTCAATAATTATCTCTAATAGAAGTCATAAGTTAATAAAAAAAACAACTACAATATTTATCACACCAATCGTCAATTCACATTGTCTACCAACTTTTAGTTTTTTCTTTTTTTTTGCAAACATTCATTATTTGAAATATATACGACAAGTACATAAACCATTTAATCCTCTGTAGGATCAACAAGAGATTAAGTTTATTACAAAGATTCTATTGGTGTTGCTGTTATTTAAGTTTACAAAATCATTAAAGGTTCTATTTATATTAGACAATTACGAAGTAGACGTTAATACTTTTACATTCCTCGGTAGCCAAAGTCATTGCAAATTTATAGGTGATAATCGCACACTATCTGTCTGTCTATCTGTGACAACGACTCACCAGGCAATTTCGGTTTAATGAATGAAAATGAAAGTACTATGCCCCGTCTTAACAAATTGGCCATTTAGCCTGAGAGCGAGAAAGAGAGAGAGATGTAACCAATAGAGCCTCCAATTGCTCGCGGCGTTTAATGCAGTGTCTGCGGTTGCATTTGTTGGGGGGTTTCTGACACGCTCGTCGAATAGTGCAAGCAATTAGATGCAAATGCAAATATTTGTAAGTGTTGCCAGATAATGCAAATGCGAATGATATTAAATAAATAAATATTTAACTGGGGGCAAAATACGAGTGTGATTGTTTGTTGTGAGTGTCTGCATTTAAGGAGATCATAAATATTTAGTTTTATAACTCGACTTTGTTATTGGATTTGTGCTGCTGTTGTTGTTATTCTATTTTTATATATATGTAAGTTATTTATTTAAGATTTTTATCATTTGAACTTTTTGCAAAAAACTACAAATATGTGTGTGATGTTGTGCTGCGTAGTTTTATAGCAGTTGCATTCATTTTCTATGCTATTTATGACAGATGTCAATATTTTGTTATCTTTTCATATACATATCTGTTAAAAAATAAAGAACAATTTACTGCGTTTGTAGTAAAGTAATTGATAATTGAGTTATTATCCAACTTTGTAAATAACACAGTACAACAATTTTCAGCTCATTGATTTAGGACTCAATTCTGAGAACTGCACGAGAAAGTAGCCCTAAAAAGAAAAAGTTCTGCATCAATCGTTTTGTCACGTTACATGCCATAATAATTTAATATCGATTTGAAGTTAGTAAGTATCGTTTAGGGGAATTTGTTACGTTTTAGGCTCTTCAATCTGTTCATATAACGTTTCCTTACATAAGCAACAGTTTTACTTTCCCATTCATCAAATGATTTTTAACTGGGTTTATTTTGTAGCGTTTACAATAAAACAGTTGCACTCCGTGGCGTATTATTTACGTAGAATATTACTTATGATAATAATACGTCACCATATAACAATATAACAAAAGAGCCTCAAACGTGACAAATTTCCCTATACGATACTTACTAACTTCAAATCGATATTAACTTATTATGGCATGTCACTTGACACAACGAATGATGCAGAACTTTTTCTTTTTGTGGCTACTTCCCACTTCTAGAGTCCCAAAATCATGTGTGGTACTGTGTTAATGCTAAATTCAGGACACAACAATAACAAATTAATATTTAACAATTTAGATATGTAATTTGTATAGAATACAATATACGCTAGTGGATTGAGCCTTTGTTTAGAGATAACAAAACTAAACATTGTTTTGAAAGCGATAAATCTTTCGGCAATTCTGTTTTGGTTTCGCAAAAGTTAAGAAAGTACTGCACACATTAAGAATGTTTTGCTTGGTGTATATACAAGCCTACTTGTTCTGATCTTCAGTATATACCTATAACAGAGTTTTTATAATTGATTTTTTTTATTATTGTGGTTTTTTGCATGTTTTGTTGTTGTTAAAATTGTTTTTATTCGACCTTTCTAAATTATCAAATCAAGCTCGAGGTCAAAGAGGTCATATTTTATATACAGAACATTCTATTCGAAATGTGTTGACAAAAGAGTGTCAAGTCCTATACCTATACTCGCATCATGCTCCAATTCTACATAAGGTGTCTTTAGTGTTGCACTAATTAATAATAATAGCTCGAGTTCTTCAAATGAAATACATAATAGCAATAAAAGCGAAATGTAAATATTATGATATTTTATGGATATAGTTAGGAACATACAGTACAATACATACAAACATTTATTTTATGAATGCACATACATATCTCTGTACGTGAGAGAGTATCTCTAACATAAATACAAACAGATAACACATAACAAACCCGCGCACTGGCGGTCGACCGGCACTCAGAACTTCGTACGAACAGTTTTCTGTTTTGAAACTTTTTATTGCTTTTGTATTTGGTTGCGTTGTTGCTTCTTTTTTTTCGTTTTTTCATTTTTTTTGCTAATGTTATCTACAAATGATACTAACAACAATTTAGTGTTCGTAGTTATCTTACCGTATTGTACGAAGCAGCCGCTGAGTATCATATCTATCGAATGGGCCACCGAAATAAGGTTGAACATGTTCTTTCAGACGCGATATCATCTCCGCACGGCACTCGCCAAGTTGAAGATGCCATCACAAATATTTGTAGAGTTTCCTTAAGAGAAATCCAGAAGAAAAAAATTCCATTGTACAAGTGTTAAATTATACTACCTTTAGAGTGTTGGAGGTTAATCTTATTTGCCCGAGCACTTCAGCAACAAAGAAAGAAAACAAAAAGCAAACAAAAATAAATTAAAACATTCTAATATTTTGCTTCTCCTTTCTTTTCCATTGTAGGTTGCTGCTGTTGCTGTTGCTGATAAGGTGACGCTCTTGTGAAACAAGCAAGAGCTTTAGGTTTGATATCTTCGCTCCAGGTGTACGATACCGGCCTCACCACGACTACTACATTTTTGCAACACTTCAAGGACGTCGTTACGACGAAGTTCTCGGGCAGAGACCACCATCTGCCGCCCCTACATCCGCACCACCAACAAACCACGCTGCACGGCCATCATCAGCCACACCAAGCTGTGGCTCAAGGATTCTCCACCATTTTCCCCACATATTTAGGCATGGATCGCGCCAGCGGCGGCAACGCTGCTGGCGGCGGTCTTGGCATCGTTTCAACATCAGGCTCAAACGTGGGTGTGGGTGGCGGAGCCATGAATAGCCTAGAGGCCATGTCAGCCGAACAGACCGGTTTGTGTCTGCAAGATCTCGTTAGTGCTGGCACGGCCGCAGGCGCGGGATCTGCCGGATCGGCTGAGAGTGCCACGACCACAAGTACTGCGCTGAGCAGCGGCAGTACCGGTAGCTCAACTGTAAATAGTAATGCATCCGTTGGCGGAGGCAGTGATCATTTGCACAATCATCACAGTATGCATGATTCCAGTTCATCGGTTAGCATTTCACCCGCCATCTCGAGTCTAATGCCAATTGGTAGTCTCAGTCATTTGCATCATGGCGCTGGTCAAGATTTGGTCAGTGGTTACTCGCAACATCCACATCATAGTGTAGTACCCCCGCATACGCCGAAACATGAACCGCTGGAGAAGCTCCGAAGTAAGTATTGATAAGGTTTTGTTAAAGTCATATGTAACACACGTATTTCGTTAAAAAAAATAATTAAGGTTATTATTTAAATGTATACATGTATTTTAGTTATAGCAGAGCATTAACGTGTAACAAATGATGATGATTTACACAGTACAACACATGATTTTGGGACTCAATTTAGAGAACTACACGTAAAAGTAGCCCCAAAAAGAAGAAGTTCTGCATCATTCGTTTTATCATGTTACATGCCATAATAATTTAATATCGATTTGAAGTTAGTAAGTATGGTATAGGGGAATTTGCCACGTTTTAGGCTCTTTTGTTTGACATAACTCGAGAACCACTAGCCTGTAACTTGACAAAACGAATGATACAGAACTTCTTCTTCTGTCCGGCTGGAACGCACGATAACTTTCGAAAGACGAAACCAAATGTTTTGGAACTTTGCACAATTTAGACTTTCCCCAAAACTACTTACGGTATTGAAAATGGGCTACATGGCCACTCCCCATCGACACGATCGTGCCCAAATTCTGTATTATGAATGTTTCGGACGCTCCATGTTAAATGGTTCTTCCATCAGAAAATATGGTGACATCGTACCGACCAGTTAGTATATTGGCGACGTTTTCCAAAATATTTGAGAGTATATTTTAAAATAAATTTAAACCTATACTTGACGCCAGGAGAATCATTCCAGAACAACAATTTGGATTTGGTACCGTCCATGGTACGCTAGAGCAATATCATTGGATAAGCAAGACTTCCTTGATGTCAGTTAGGAATTTGAAAGAGCTTGTCATCCTGGATAACTCTATAAATTAAAGCCTTTGCTTGAAGCGCAATTATATTTAGTGCTAAAATATCATATCAAGAAATTCGATGTTTTTATGTAAAAATCAACATTATTAATGCTGGAATCTCACGGGAACGAGTTCTGGAACTAACACTGTATTCCATATTTACTTCCGACATGCCGAATTAAGACATATGCTGATGACACTGCATAAATATCATCCAACCAATCAGAGGTAAAAGCGTCTTTGGAATACCGACGGAGCTATTTCAAATTAAAGTCAGGTTAAACTAAATAAGCAAAAGTATTGGTCATTGTGTCCAAAGTCCGAACTAAATCTTGGAAAAAGTCGCTGCTATACACACCGATGCTTAAACCTGTGTACTGTGGGGTTTGGTGAGGTCAATGCAACGTTATCACTTGAAAATCTTAACCATATAAGACTTCTAATTTATAGTCACACAAACGGAAAAGTAGCTGTCATCCCGAATATATGTTTGTGTTGCGTTCCTAAAGCGCAACAAAAAATAATTCCATTACTTCCAAAATTATTGATTCTATAACAGTTCCTTGGCTGTAAATAGTATCTGTTTGTATCGAATCATATTAAAAGTCTAATCATTATAAAGATAATTTGCGAATTAGCTTTCTCCTACTCTTCTGCGTTCGTTTTAACATTTCTAGACTCCAACCGACACAAGCAATTTTGTTCTCGAGAAATTGTCAAGTAATGCGGTGTCCAGCGTGAACAAATCTTCTTGAGAAGCAAATGTTCCTGTAATATAGAATATATTCTGGCCCCTCATATGCCCAATGATGCCTCAAACTCGCGGTACTCCCGTCAAAAACTTCTTGGAAACGCATTTCCTAAAATCAATAGAATCCACTGATAAATAACATAAAATCAAATTGTAACAAGTTGCTGTCGTTTCATGCTTTTGTAGCTATTTCAATTTTAGTTTGAAGAGGGGGAGCATTGCTGACGAGATTCTTCTCAAGCATTTTGTTTTTTGACAAACAATTTCGTTGCTATTTTGTGACACATAACAAATTAACAGCAAATTAATGAGGTTATAATTCACATTAACAAAACGGACAGCAGCAACCAACAACTTGTACCATAACTGCGGCAAACAAGCGATCGCGTTCTACACCAACAACAACAGCAGAATTTCGGAAAATTGTACCCCAAGATATGTGATGGTGCTGCACAACAAAGTGATGTTGCGATGACAAAAAGTGTGTTGAAATGAAAAGCAGAAACACACACACATACACACAACAAATCGGTGATAAATATATAAAAGACGTGTATAGCCGACGTACACACAAAATAGGCGATAATTAGTCAACACCCGATAACGATGGATGAGATGCGATACTAAATGTGGGGGTGTTTAACGTAAATTGGTTATATCTTATTTGAATGGGACATTTAGAGATCGTTTGGCGGGGGACACAACTCAATATTCCAATTGATTTAAATGCTGATTTGAAAACTACTAACAATTAACTTAAGATGCTTAAGATGTACATCATTCCGATAAGATTAACTTCAAAGGAAATTTTAAATCTCTGCCATTGAAATTGCCTTTGCGGTTGTGTGCCAAGAGCAGCTATCGCAGCGGTGTTTCTGCAATTATGCTAATAAGCTGTCAGCATGTAGAAATTTGTATGAACTTTTTAGATACACACATAGTTGACGTGAAGAAATGTCACATTGTTTGTTTGGTTTCAGTCATCAAAGCCGTAATTCTAATATAAATTAGTACAATTTATAAAATCTGCTGCTTGAAAGGAAATGGGCAATTAGTGTAGCTTGATATGGTACATCAAGTTTATAAGTATATAAGGAGCAATACCAATTCTCAAGTTTATTGTACAGTAATACCTAATTACACCGATCGGGTCATGATGGTTAGAACAAAACACAGTACAACATTTTTCAGCTCATTGATTTGGGACTCAATTCTAAGAACTTCATTCGTTTGTCAAGTTACATGCCATAATAATTTAATATCGATTTGAAGTTAGTAAGCTTAGTATCACGTTTTAGACTCTATTGTTATTTTGTTATCATGGGTTGTACTGTGTAATACAGGTGACCTGGTTTCGAGCCCTGTCTCAGCTATCTATATTTCTGATTGATCGACGCTCTCCATTTGAGTATACAACAACTTTTTGAGGAGTAGAGTCGATCAGTATTTGTCTAGCAAAATATTCTAAAATAACTGACGTTTGGGATGTTCGTTAAAGTGTAGGTTCCGCTGCGTAGTTCTAAAAATACAAACATGTTAACTCACAGCTCTCCTGAATCTCATTCATGGGATGCCTTCGAATATCATTGGAAACAACAATGAAGTAAACACCCGAGAGAAACTGTTAACTTGTGGCCAATACGAAATAGTAATCATAATCCAATAACTGACAACATTATTGTAATTATGTCTATAATCTGTCAACATTATAATATTTAAGATAAACTCTTCCAACAAAAGCACTCATCAATATGTAGTTGAAAATAAGGAAGGGCAGCTAAAGTGTTTCCTTCCGTTGCCTGTCAAATCAGGCACCCACACATAACATAATATCATATGCACGATAGTGAAGTGACCCTTCTGTTGTTTTCTCCAAACGTCACTTCAATTCCCAAAACAATTTGTTACAACAAAATGCCAAAGGCATCAGCACTTTCAACCCAACTCTCTGTGCTCACGAATAACTCGGGCAACATGCACTTGACGCTGATTTCGTTGAACTCAAGAGCATATCAAATTTCCGAACTGTGGACGAAAAAAACCCTTACTGCTGCGAGTTGCCACCAAATTACCCAAGAACTATGTATGTATATCACACACTTACAAACGCTCGAACTCACATAATTGAAGTGTCAAACGGGGAAAATTACAAAAGCCGCTTAGACAGACATAAAGGCGCACGCAGCGTTGGAAAAAAGGAGCAACGGAATCGCGGTCGTATGTGGTGTTGCTGTTGCTGTTTCAATTTGTCCGTGCTCGATGTTCATGCGAGAGGGGTGCTCAATTAGCCGTAACATTTTCAAAAACAACAGCAACCAACAACAACAAACGATTTCGGTGTGTGTATGTATGTATTACAAATGATTACACAATGATTAGGTCGGAATTCCGGGGAGTTTCATTATCTATAGTGCGATGCTGTTGCCGTCGCAGCAACATGATGCGTGAAAATTTATCACAATATCATCATCTTCATCATCACCATCGTCAGTAGCATCTGAATCTTTTGTTCTTTGCAATGATATTTATTTGAAACAAGTGCGCGCGCTCCACATATAATTGGTGTAAAATGGCCTATGTGAACCAAATGGAGTGTCAGACTGGGAAAGTGAGTGACTCTTTGGCCGCGGCACAAGAAGACGAAACGATTGCGATTGTGTTTGGAATATTAATGTGTGTGTGCCTCTGTTCTACACAACCACCCAATGTGTTGTTAGTTTTGGCAAAAGTGGAAAAAAATCGATGCCACCGTAAATGATTTGTTTGTTTTCGTTTGTCGACGCTGTCACCGATTTTGACTGGCGCACACTGGGTATTGCTATTGTTCTTCTCCCGTTTTTTTTTTGCTGCTTCTGTATCTTAGTCATATTCATGGGAAATTGTGACAGCTGTTAGTGACATATTTTCCAAATTTTATTGTCGACATTTGAATATTACACTAGACACTATTCATGTCATTTCTTTGGTCGTCGTCGATAACAGTGCGCGGAGGCTACGGAGGCACTTGACTGGCAAATTGTTATGGTTTAATTAAATGTTTTGTTAACATGCAGCAATAACATCAAAATACATATGTTTAAGTGGCGTCATTTTGTTGAGACACTTGTTGTTGTAGGAAAAAAATAACATTTTGCAATATTTTGGTGTTGGTATATCTATAGGTGGAATAAAGAGAATTGGAATGTTGCGGGAAATATATCATGTAAACATATTTTCCGCAATGGTTCAATTCTTTATTCTGTGGAAAAAGTTGGACAGAATGAAGAAAGAGGCCTGAGGAGATACAATTTGGTACACAGATGGTATTCAGCCCTACAGGTTTAAATCTGCAGATAAAGTTATTATTTCCGATCACGGCTGGAGCTGATAATATGTTTTTATCCCAAGAGGGATAAAATTTAGTATAAAGGTATGAAAATGTGGACGTGGATTTTTGGATAGCAGATATAAAATTTGATATGCAAATAGAACATAGCACAAAAGATATGAAAATGTAGAAGAAATTAATTTTATTTGTGGGCGGGTTGTTTGAAAATTTTTTTACCTCTAGAGGAATACAATTTGATACACAGATCGTACTAAGCACAGCTATGCATATATATGTGTTTCTCCAACTCCTATTGGAGCATAGGGCGTCTTAACGATTCATTAGCAATTTCGTATTCTAGATTGGTAATAGGGATGCTATCTGCACGTCCAATCCCGCGATTCAACCATGCTTCAGCGGGTTAAACCTACTTTTCTGAGACGTCTCTTTGACCATTCAGGATACATGGTTGTCATGCCTTCTAACTCTAGCTAACTTTTAAGCGGTTGCTTTAAAGCCATTGCCCGGGGAATACTTGGTATAAGACTGGAAGTAGTTAGCTGCTTGGACAGTGCAACAAAGGAATCGATTCTGGTCACTCCCAAGTGAGTAACAATCAGTAACTTTCCACATCTGAGCAAAGTCCCATTCCCCATTCACAGCTATGCATATGAAGAATTACAATTTCTTTTAGGCAGTAGGCGGAGGCGGGATGCTTGTAGCAGAATGTTTTTTTTTTAGCTTTAAAGATAATATTTGCACCCATAGAACACTGCACTATAGATAATAATATGTGGATGGTGCGTGCGGAAACTGAATTTTCCCTCTTATTCTTATTCTACTCTTATTAAGTAGCAGCAACAGAAATGCATCCATCATAGCCACACGTACAAAAGAATCCCAAGCGCTTTGGTATTTTACTCTCCATAGATAGTACGTCACCCCAACCTTAGATAACAAGTCTTTCACAGGGCCGATCCAACGAAGTTTTGATTGACTCTTCCTGCGCAGCCCATCGAGTTTATCGTCGAAGATTTTTCTAGCTCGAGCATTTTCACTTCAATCTGCATTTTCAGATTTGCAGATTGACAATTTTTATTTTTAGCGGTGCCAAGGTAGACTATATTATCCACAACTTCAAAGTTTCAATTGCCAATGTTCAAGCAGCGTCTCAAATTAGTAGACTCTTTGTTTGTTGAAACAAATAATTTCCTTCTGTCCTCATTTATCACCAGAAAGGCCGCAGTAACATCCCGCAATCCACGGCCAATGATATCTGTATCATCGGCATACGCGAATAGCATGTAAATTTTGTTGAAGATGGTGCCATTCCAGTTTACTGCAGCCTTCCGCATTATCATCTCTATCTTGATGTTAAAGAGATCGCTTGACAGACAATCTCCTTGTCTAAAGCCTCACTAGCTTTGTTATCGATTAATAGGTGGTAGGATATATAGTCGTTCGTGGAAAATCCACACTGATAAGGTCTAGTTAGGTGTGCTAGGATGAACCTTAGTCGTTCACATAACACACTATACAGGACCTTGTATACGATGGGTAAAAACCTGATCCCACGATAGGTGGTACACACACTTGGATCGCCTCTATAAGCACATGACATATAATACTCAGATTCCGATCAATAGTCATGACTTTCTTTAGCCAAATCGTGTTTATGAGCTTGTCAGCTCATCGTCATCGGCCTTAAAAAGCTCTGCCGGTAGTTCCATCGGCTCCCGCAGCTTTGTTGTTTTTAAGCAATTGCCGTGATGATCTTGGTTTGGCCCGATGGTGGACAATTTACTCCGTCGTCGTTGATTGGCGACATTTCTTTACCTATGCTGCCTTCGGAAACAAGCAGAGTACAAAAGCGTTCCATCCATACGTAAGCAACAATTTTTTGGTTCTTACTAGTTTAAATAGTTTATGCCGGGATGACGTGTATTGAATGTAAAACAATCTTTCCTAAACGTTTGTTGTTGGTGCCTTGATAGTTGTTGGGTGAACTCAATGTATCAAATATTCAGCTTTACCAGAGCCGCTTTCATTATTTATAATATGATTAGGAATGAAAGTAGAGCTACCCTACGCGAAAACAAACGAAAACAGAACTAATCCTATGGCTGCTCCCTGTAGCGTAGGGGCCGGTCCTAGTTCTAACTCAAATATATGAAGGTGGTGTCAAGTAACACCTTACGACATAACTTGCACCACACATGGGTCTGTTCCACAGTACCTGTCCTAGAACCAACGTCGAGGAACATGACTCAGACCACTCCTTAAAACTTTTCTTGTGTCAGTTCTATAGGATTCATACTAAGACAAATCTCGAACGTCTTAGATACTTTAGAACTAGTTTGGTGACACTTCCTCTTTTCCCCAATCTCTGAACTGTTACTTTTAGACAATTGACACTAAATTTCCTATAGGGTACTTATATTGCGATGAATGAACGCGTATGAATCTCTTTATATGTTAGCTCATGAAATTCTCTCTTACCAATTTAAGTACTCGCATTTGTTATAATGCATAAATCACTTCTAACATTGAAACTAAAATTTAATGCAACACCGATATCACAAAGGGGTCAACTGTTTGAAAAAAATATTTAATTTTAACAAAGAATTTCTATTACAAGACCTTAACTGTTACCACACTTCATCGAAAGGACAAAGTTTAAACAAATTTCAATTTTCATTGAAAAAAAAAACCACAAATATCCACAGACAATGCAAAAATTGCATTTACCTTATGGCAAATAATAATATGCAAAACCCGAAAAACGTGTGTAAAACATGAAACAAAGCGTGTGGCAGTTACCAGTGATTCTCATCACCTGATGATAAGAACGATTCACAAGTGTGACTAACAATATGCACCAACAAATCCTTTTGCCAGGACCGACAAAGGATTGCGAGTGTGTGAACACTCTTCTCATGCAGTATTTACATATGTCGTTTGTCGCAGTATTGTGTTGTGTAAATACTTGCACAGATATTTGGGCAGACTGCAGAGGTAGTGAATTTATTAGGGGGAATCCGGATTTATGAAACAATTTGTGTTTAGTATGTAGTAATTGCAATTGTGTGACATATAAAGTGTATTAATGAGTAGCATCCTCTAATTTTTATTGTAAAAAACGTTTGGCCACTGCAGACGCATGACCAAAAAATTCAAAATTCACACGAATAACCCTAATATTTGTTTACTATTTGTAACCAAATTGCATTACATTGAATTGTATGCGAGCGAGCGTTAGTGTATGACCATTTCATGCCCTCCGTCCGTCGTTCACATACATGTTGGTGATATTTTAATGTCATTGCTTATGTTGTTATTTGTTATTGCCGGTGTTGTTAGGTGTTGTTGCTGCTGCTGTTGCTCTCTGTGTTGAAATAATGGTTTTGCAACGTGTTCAACATGTGTGCATTTGGGATTTCAATTATTGGTTGTTTAAAGGTTTTGTGCTAGCAAAGGTAAATATCATTGGCAAGTGGGGATAGCAGCAAAAAGGGAGAATTTATATTTGCCATTACTAAAATGGAGCAAACAAAATAATATGTGAAATTATGCATTTATGAATTTTAATAGCTTTCAAACGTGTGTAATTTCATTTTTTCTGTAAAGTTTGTTTTTTATTGAATTGAATTTGTCTTTTCTGTTGTAAATATATTCTATATAGCATTGTTGTTGCTTTTCAAGTTCATAGTTTTTTCTCTTGATGTGGATTCTTTGTAGTATTTTTAGCCCTGAAAAAGTTATTTAATCCTTTTTGAGTGATGGGTTCATCTATTTGTTTTTTCGTGTCTTTGTGTTTTATATTTAATTTTATGATTTGTTTTGTCTCGTGTTTAAAATCATTTTTAATACCATCAAACGAAAATGTCTACAGAAATACTAAAAGGAAATTCTACCTAAATACACATTACTAATATCACAGTGCAATTTTTAATACTTTTTTTTTGTTTAAATGGAAATGGAACGACGATGAAGATACAAGAAAATGTGTGTTTGTATTTTGGACTTTTTTATAGGGATTTCTTTGTGAATTATGTTGTCAGCAGCTGTACCCGACGCGGTTGTTGCTGCTTTTGTTGGGGTTGGGGCATGCTACGCCACAATGCACGGCATCCACACAACACTACGCAGCAGCATCGCTGGAAAAAGATGCGTTCGTTGAATCTTTGGTAATTTCTGTCATATAGAAGCGAAAACTACATTCGGGTTGACTGAATAAGCACACTCTGAAAAGATTAACATATATCTTTGAAGACTTGCGTAGAAATAAAGTAAAAGTTTTACAGTTACAGTAGGGCTGAACTGTTGTCACTGTCTAATGCTGAACTTTTTGGTAAAACTTTCTTAAATTACTTAATTTTCAAATTTTGGTAACAGCATTTTTCTGGTATCTAGCGAATAAAGCAATAAATGTTGGCTGCCATGTCTTGAATCATTTCACTTCACATAACCTCAAAGATAAAACCCAGGTATGTGATATCTCACGATCTAGGTAAATGTTGTGCAAAGCGTGGCTAATAAGTTGATGTTCCGGGGAAAAATATCAAGGTTCAAGAAATCTTTTTGATATTTATTTTTAAGTTGAGTTCAGGGTCGATTTTTAAGCTTATACACGAAATATTCATAGAAAAGGACTAGCAGAAACGTAAAATTAAGGAAATGGAAAAGTTAAATACCAATATAGATATAAGGCTTTATACCTTATTGTTCTTTGTCCACAAGTTAAAAATAATAGTTGAAGGTTTGCATTTTTAAATTCTTGATATTTTGCCACACCAAGTTCAGATATCAGTTTTGGTCGCCCCCTTTGCGCTGTCCATCGAGTTTATTATCAAAGACTTTTCGAGCTACAGCATATTCATCCATTCTCCTAGAATAGATTGATCCGCTGAATCTGAATCCGACAGAGGGTTTTGTGATCAATACTCTTGATTTCCAGGATGATATTATTTTTTTTGTTTACGGCGGTGCCAAGATAGACAAAATCCCGACTTCAAAAATATAGTTGTCAATATTCATGCAGCGCCCCAAACGAGTAGACTCTTTGATCATTGAAACAAATAACTTGGCCGACTGCTTCTCAATATTTGAAAAGACCGCAGTGACATCCTGCAGTCCTCGGACAATATCTATATCATCGGTATGCGCTAGCAGCATGTAACTTTTATAAAGATTGTACCAGTGGTGTTTACTACCGCCTTCTGCATCATCATCTCCATTATGATGTTTAAGAGATCGCATGATAGACTATCGCCTTGTCTAAAGTATCTTACTTACTTTATTTCCCTTTATACCCCATAAATGAGGTATGGGATAGCTTCTCGCCTTGTTGTGAATTAACACGCTTTCTATTTTTAGATTCATTCACAACTAAAGGCACCTACTTGATTATCGACGAATGCGAACGTGACTGTTTGAGAAGCTCTTACTAGACATGCCGATTGACTCGACACTAATACTGCGAAGTTGCTGTCGACAACATTCGAGGGGAGCCGACAATGAAAGAAAATTTTTCTTTTTTTTAGATGACTGGAGCCAGGAGTTGAACCTGTGATCTCCCGCATGGCAGTCGCGTGTTCTAACCACTAAGCCACGGCCGGTCCCTAAAGTATCGCTTCGTAGAAATTTACTCGTGTAATGTTTAAGGCTATTTCTACTAAAGACTTTGTTTCATTCCGCAAAGTAGTATCAGCTTCGTAGGAATAAAAAAATACCAATATAATCTTCTAATTTCTGTCGTATCGAACTATCGAATGCAGGCTTGTAATCTATAAACAGATGGGTGGTGTCGATCAGAATTTCCTGGGGGTTCCCAAGGTTTGTCGTAGTGTCAATATCTGGTCGGACGTGGATATACATGTCTAAACTCACAGTGATAATGTCCAATCAGATTCACTATGATCGGCTTTAGTCTTTCACATAAAACACTACACAGGATCTTGAAGACGATGTTTAAGAGCTGGAGCATGTACGTTGCCTCCTCATAACCGCCGGGGGATCCCTGTTCCAAAATGTTTACTTTTTACGTTTTGGTAGAACTTTCGGGCCTCACCTCTATCCCTGTAGTTTTTGATATCCAGACTCTCTCTCTTTTCTTCCATAGACGCTTTTTTGGTCTAAAGAGGCGTTTCATCCCTCTCATCTTCTCATTATGACGTTCCGTCACCGCACGCATTGCCATTGATTACAGTTTTGCCTTGTATGGAGCATCCTTTTCCTCAAATATTGAGCGGCATTTCTCATCGTACCAGTGCTTGTCGTAACCCAGTACGGTCATTGCGGCAGTCGTTTTAGAATTCGCAATATGCTGCTACTGTGTGTCGGGAACATCGTTTGTTTGATGTAATTTAGAGAGTTGGTTGGAGTAGGCATCGGCTATCTCGGCCGTGTGCAGCTTTGTGATCTTCCATTTACGTTTAGTTACGAACTTTTGTAGTACTACCTAACGTTGTCTCAAGCATTATATCGATAACCAATCTGATGAATTTGGTTTCTTATCAGGGGACATCCAGGTTGCCATGTTGATATATTTATGGGAGAATCTGGATCCACTTACTACCATGTTTCTTTACAACGCGAAGCTGTAAAATAAGCCTCAGTTCTATTGCTGTGTGCATCCCTGTCACGTACATCGCATTTTCTGTATGACGTTGACGTCAGCCTTGTATTTGTCGTGGACATTCGCGAATAAAATAGACGCATCATCTCCGTAGAGATTTCGGTTTTTTATTTAAGGTGTTTCTGGTTTTTCCCAAGTGAATAACGATCAAAAAACTTAATTTAGAAAATCCCCCATTACTTATTATTACACCCTCTCCCTACGTGTATGAGGGTCCGTCTGTCTGTCCGGCTGGTACTTACGATAACTTTCAAACAACGCAACCAATTGTTTTAAAACTTTGCATAGGTTAATATTTCCCCAAAAGTGCGGTACTGCAAATGGGCTACATCTTCTGGTACCTATCATTCAAATGTGCATATTATATTAATACACCCAACTCGATCTTGTCCAAATTCTGTAGTTTGTTGAGTTATGACAGGATAATGTTTTGGAGAAAAAACTGGAAGTCTACCCACGCCCCTTCTGGTACCTCCCATCCATCCTGGTTCCGCCCACTTTAGAAATCAATTAATACTATTAAAAAAAGCAACGCGATGGTGCCCAAATTTTTTATTAAGTAAAGCTAAAGTAGGATATAGTTTTGGAGAAAAAACTGGTAGACTATCCACGCCCCATTCCACTCCATCCACCTTATATAATATCAATATACCAGAAAATTTTATTTATTACTGAGGGTGAGAGTATATGTTAGTCGGTTTGCCCGAAAACTGGTTTTTAATTAAAAAATTTAAGTCGTAAATATTCATTTAATTCATAAATTACCTTAAAATTATACGTCAACTTAAAGGATTTTGACATTCTTAATTTTATCTTTAATATTTATTAAGTCATTATACTTCACACTATCATATAAAATTGACAAGTTGTGCTATTTAAAGTTCCTCCAGTATTGAAAGTATTTAATTCGTCGTATGCCATATTTTTTATTCTCCCTGTATATTTATCACAAAATTCATATTTTTATTGTCCAAATTTTATTAATATTTATTGGATCTCTACGTGTCATTATATATATCATTTATTCTGTCACCCCATTGTTTTTTGTTTGCCGTTCTTCCACATGGTGTCTCAAGGAATCCCGTTTGTCTCAAATAAAAAAATGTTCTTTTTAATCCACCCAAATAATGTGGAATATATTTTGTTGTGTGATTTGTTGTATTCATCATTGTATTTAGTGATCATTATCATCATCATTTTAAGAAGATGATGTTTGAAATATTATTAAAGGATTATTTGATTGTTTATGAATTAAAGGAATATGCATACAAATCATATTGTGCGTATAAAAATATGACAATATACACATTTTTATCTATATCTTAATTGCTTAAATGTCTTACGTATAATCTACTAGGGATTATTGGGCAGCAAAAAAAAAACAAGCAACTCGTATGGGAAATATATTATTGCCAGCACTTAAATTATGACTTATTTACTTGACAGTGATTAGATTTTAAAATCAATATTTAACATATGACAGCTGAAGTAACCGCAAAGGGAAGGTGTGGTAAAATGTCTTATATATGTGATTATTTTAAAATGTTTTCTTTTGCAAATAAATAAAATTGAGTTAATGATATATTCTTTAGAACAAAGATATAAATGAGGCTGTGTTATAGTGTGCTATCATAGAAAAATCACCATATTTCTACATTATTATCTATAGAAAAGTTGTGATATGTTAATAGCAATGAATTTACTAAAAACAAGAGGAAAATGTGAGTATTATATTTCATATTGATATCCTTGCAAGTTGTACAATCAATCAATATTTTGCATCAATTCTTCGTCATTGGCTGCAAGTACTTGTATTATCTACTCTAGTTTTGTACTACTTGGCAATTATTGTTTTTATGAACTTAAAATATACAACATCTGTAGTTAAGATTAACAATGTGTTACCATATGTTTTTAAGCATTCCCAGCCTGTTTAACATCTTTAATGCCACCACAATCACAGAGTGTATGTATGTAAAATGCATAATTGCCTAATATCTCTACACTCTTCAATGAAACCATAAATCTGCCAGTGAGGTTTAACCAGAACCAGATGATAATCACACCAGCCGTAAATGACAAAATACTCGTCGTCTCAATAAGGAATCAACCACTAAAACATCTTCCCTTAACGTTTACCAGAAACGAGTGCACTCGTTTACTTACTCTTACATATATGGACACATTGAACAAATGAGTTTTTGTTCACAACTGACATGGAAACCATATATCAATCTCTTCCGTTACGAGCTTTCCTCTATAGGATTTTCCCCCAGAATGTTGAATGGAAAATAAATTATAATGTCATTATAGACCAATATGATATGGTCAGAAAAGACATTGTGAAAGGACATGCTATGGTATGGCGATGTTCCCATATGCTAGTGTAAACTCATTATAGATGTTATTTGTGGCAATCTTTCGAAAACTGTTCCTTTTTCGTAGAGATTATCTTAATGTTAAACTGAACGGAGCTGGACACTTTTAGATGCTGATATGAGAAAATGTAATGAAAAGGAAATAACCAATATTAAGTTGATACAGTTAGATGGAAAGATGTGATGCCTTTTCATGGCTTAAAACATTTCCAGTAAAGAAAGAACATTATCTGCTTGATATATGTATAGATGTTGTAGTATCTATTAGATGCACTGCTACTGCACTAATTAAGAAATCGTAATTATGCTAATGATCTTATGAAACTTGAGTAATTTAGTGTCACTATTGACAAATCTGACAATCTGTAAATTGTTGGGGGGAATTGTAAAAAATCTGACTTGTAATAAAAACGTATCTTTTTTATGAGTAGATTTCAATTGCACTGTAATAGATTGTATCGACAAGCGAAGCAATCATACTTACTTACTTACTTACTTAGCTGGCACTTCTTTGCAATCCAATTGGATTATATACCGCACGTAGAAAAATATTATAAGCGCTGCGATCTTTTGCGCTTCTTCTGCAGTTAATCACACCAAGTTTTGTTAGATTCTCAGTAACCTGGTCTTTCCAACGGAGTTTTGGTTGCCCTCTTTTGCGCCGTCCATTGAGTTCATTGTCATAGACTTTTCGCGCTGGAGCATTTTCGTTCAGGCGTACAACATGACCTAGCCAACGTAACTGCTGTACCTTAATGCGTTTGACCACGTCAATGTCAGTGTACAGCTCATGATTCATACGACGCTGATACTATCCCTTAACGATGATGGGCCCATATATTGTACGGAGTTTTTTTCTCTTGAATACTGCCAGAACCGATTCATCCGCTTGTGTCATAACCCAGGATTCTGAACCATACATAAAGACAGGTAGAAACAGTATCTGGTATAGCTGGATTTTTGTTCGTCAAAAAAGGGGTCTGTCATTGAATCGCTTGCTTAGTACGTAGTAGCATTTATTAGCAAGCAGGATTCTTCTCCGAATTTCTAGGCTGACACTATTTGTTTTGTTAATGTAGATAAAATTATCTACCACCTCGAAATTGTAGTTGTTAACGTTTACGTAGTTTCCCAAACGAGTAGATTCTTTTTTCGTTGAAACTAATAACTTCGTTTTGCCCTCGTTCAACATTAGATGTATTTTCGCTAATTCCTTCTGTATACCTGAGAAGGTTGCAGTCACATCCCGCAGTTTTCGGCCGATAATGTATACGTCATCAGCGTGCGCGAGTAGCATGCTTTTCTTATCCATCACTATGTTAAAGAGGTCACACGATAGGCAGTCGCCTTTTTTAACACCTTTTCTGGTTCAGAATGGTCCTTGCTTATCTTCACTGAAGAAGAGACAAAGACATATCAGCTTCGCTGGAATACCAAACTCAGCCGTGGCTTCGAGTAATTTTTGCCGTATCGGGCTCGACAAATAGATGGTACGTATCGATCTGTTTCTCTTAGGCCCTTTTCAGGATTTGCCAAAGTATGAATATCTGGAAAGTTGTTGTTTTAGCAGGTCTATAGCCACAATTATAAGGCAAGATCGGGTTGGATAACACTGGCTGTAGTCGTTCAAATAGCACACTAGACAGGATTTTTTATGGGATGGTTAAAAGGCTGATCCAGCGGTAGTTAGACAATCGTTAAGATAAACCGTGCGCAGAAGCAGGTGCATGCTCGTAATCAGATCCTCGCCGAAAGTCCGTCCGCACCGGCCGCATTATTTTTTTTCAGCCGCAATATTGCTCTTCTTACCTAGGCTTGACTTGGTGGTGGGCAATATAAGCCGTCGTCGACAATTGGCGTGATACTTTCACGTGCACTGCCTTCTAGAACAAGCAGTTGCTGAAAGTGTTCTCTCCATATATGCCACACACTCTGCGTATCTATAATTAGATTTCCATCTTTGTCCTTAACGGAGGCAGCCCTTTACGGTAGGCTTTTGATTTTACTTTCTTGTAAAATTCTCGGACCTCACCTCTCTCCCTGTATCGCTCTAGAGCTTGTTGGAGTAGGCAGTGGCTCTCTCTGGGGTTTGCAACTTCGCGATGTCCAGCTTTCTTTGTGCTTCGTAACATGGGTTTTTCGCTTTGTTCAATCTTGTGCTCACTTTAACTGCATACAGGTTAAGTTTCGAGCCAAAATTAGCACAACGGAACACACGCACGTCCATGACCCTAAATGCATGCCTGCCATCAATTACCACATGATCAATTTGATTTTTGGTGATTTGATCGGGGGATAGCCAAGTTGCCTTGTGGAATTCCCGCTGCGAAGCTAACCAGCCTAAACCTGTTGTCTGACGTGTCTGTAGGCAGGCTAAATTAACCGATCGATGAACGAAGAATACCTTCTCTTTCTATTGTGGCCAAGTGAAAACATTCTATGTATGTTTATGCTAAAAAATTCCAAACTTTACAATGGTTTGCATCTGGCAACAGCAGTATTGCCAGGACCCAAAATATAAATAGCAACCTCGCATTCATACATAAATTCGATTAAATCAACTAGACTTAATAAGACTTGATTTTATACCTGATTAGAATGAACTAATAACTACAGTTCCTACGTTAGTTGAGATATTCCTTTATTTACCCGCTATCACTTTGGCTTAAAATCACAGACCAGTTGTAAGTTTTCTCCCTTGCTATATCCTTAACTTTTCCCAAATATGTGCTTATCACGACATCACACTGAAATTAATGTGATATGTCTTTCTTCTTTGCAGATGTGTCATCCCTATGTATGCTTCATTCAGTTTTTCTCGTTTCGATTCGTTTCGTTTCTTCATTTTTTCGTTTGCTTTACTTGACTCCTTGTGATCCTTGTACTCGTATTTACTTTACTATTACTGTTCATAATTGCAGTGATTTTCTACCAGTTTTATGTGGCCGTTTCCTTTCCCCCCTCGTCCTTTTCTCCTTTCTTTCCTTCTAAACGTCTACAGTTTTGCTCATTATATTGTCATATCATTTAGTAAAAATGTTTGTTTGGTAGCTTTATCCTTTGCGGCACAATGGCCGCCACCATGTCTGCTGGGGGGAAATGAGCAGGGGTCACCCTTTTTGTGTGAGTGTGTGTGTGTGTGTCTGTAGCTTGTTAAACTCTCATTTGGGGTTATTTTGTATTGCCAATTTTTTCACCATCATCATTATCTTATGGTCTTTTTCTACGTCTCTTCATGTCAATCGCCCTTTACTGTATGCTGTTGTTTTTGTTATTATGGTTATAAAGGATTAAGTTGACCGTCTGCTATTATTTTTTGGATCAGAGGTATGTGTGTGTGTTGCTGGTGGTGCATTCTGGTTGAGCAGCAAAAGGGTGGGGATAATAACAATTGACTTTGGGTAATTTGGCCAAAAGTGAAATTCTTAATTGTTATGCCTCAAAATAATTCTATGTAGAGAGACAAAGACATATTATAAGTAAATCATATAAATTCAAGGTTGTCGCTACTGAAAACACTTTCTATATAGACATTTTTTAAATAGGTATTTTGTCTACAAACGACTTTAAGTAGAAATCTAAAGGCTGTAGGGTAAACACAGGAGAAAAGAAAATCGATATTTGTAAACACTTTCAGAATTCGTAATCATTTTTCTCATACAATATCCTATTAAAGTTTTCAAAGTCTTTATCAAATTTGTGTATTTCGATACAGCCATTTGTGTCGTAACCTTCCACCAGCGACCCGTTCATATTTTCCTGCTTCTCAACGAAATTAAAGCAGCAGTGAAAGACTAAAGCAAAATATGGGAGGTTTTCATATTCCCGTGTCGTCTGCCACGATTTTGAAATATCGCTCGCATCTATTCGTATAAATATAATACACACACGCACACACGCGGAGTGAACATGAGATAAATGGGAAAATAAGAATTTTTTTTTCCTATTTCTTGCATCGCCACCTTGAGGTTGTCAGGAAGACGACAGGAAGGGGACAACACTTAAGACAACATTTATCCTCATTTTCCGGTTGCTTACACGTTCGACTGCTTGTGACGATGAGAAAAAAAGACACTTGTTTTCCAGCAACATTTTAGTTATTTATATGACAGTTTGTTAAAGAAATATTTTGTTATTTAAATTTTTTGGTGCGTACAAAGTAAAGAATGTACAAAAATATTAAAGTAAGAATAAAAAAAAACTCGAAGTCCGGGAACAACATCGCCTAGGTCTGAAAGAGAGAGAAAGACAAAAAGTGAGAGCATCTCAAGTTTAAAGTTCTGTTTTTAGACTCATTGAATATTGTTTAACAAGGTCTCTGAACGTCCATGAGAAATATGTAAGTTTATGATCGGCATTGCAGAATTTTGACAGATAATACATTTTGATCATATGGCTGGTTATTATCTATAATTGTTTTACTTTTTTTGAATATCGCGAATTCCGACGCTAGTTTTAAAAATCTAAAGCTATGTACCCAGCAAGCCATTTCCTTTGAATTCGGTCAGATATCTGACAGGAAGTCTGCACATCTTGCCGATGTCTGTCAGCTCCGAAAGTTGCATGGGTGGTTGACAAAAATTCGGACCGAAATGTCTTGAGAATTTCGGACGTTCAGAGAACGTGCAGACTTGGTGGAAACAATTCTGAAGAGTGTGCAGTAAAACTCTTTATTTATTTCTGAAAGAATTTATAACGTTGTAAGAGAAATAACTGTCGGACACGTTAGAACTTTTGGTTTGCTTACAATGTTGCCAGATCTGCCCACGTGCTGGTAATGAACGGACAATGAAAACTTGTTGGCACATGGTCAATTGTCTGTTCAGACGATTGTAGGAAAACCTTACATTTTCGTTGACAGACAGTAAATGTATCTGCCAACCAAAACTGTGTTTACACGATTGTCAGATTTATTATGGCGAAAATTGAGCTGCTATATCATTTAATACGTGGAAAAGTGTAACGCATTGAAAAAGACCCTAGTATCTTAAAACTACAGAGCCATAACCGTCTGTCTGGCTGGGTGAATGGCTGGAGAGCTGGTGGGCACGACAACTCGAATAAATCTCCACTGGTACTTTTACAACTTCCAAACGGGAAACTGCAGGATACTTAACTTTCTCAGATTCACAACCTTACAAAAGTATGTAAAATCCCAGAAAACCGAAATATTTGCTGCACAAACTCCGGTAGTTCCCATGCATATGACCTTTTTCATTGTCATATTTGTGCATGCATGTTGTTTTTTCTAAGTACATTGAATTCAGGGAAAGGAATACGCTTATAGAAATCTGACCTAGGAATGAAACTAGCTATATTTGCCTACCTCTTGCGGTACCTCCCAAATAAAATGACCTATTTTTGGAAAATACATATTTCTCCCATAACTTCCAAACGGAAAACTGGAGCATATTTAAACTTAGTCAGTTATTTAATCTTTTTCTAGTAGGAAAAAAAAGTAAGAATTTTTTTCGAATTAAAAGAGTTTTTCCTTAGTTCATGCATAGGGTTTTTATCAGTCAGTTCACCTGACTGAAATTTCTGTACTGGTTTTAAACATACTTAAGCTATATATTAGAAACCCAAAAAACGAAGAAAAAAAGCTTTCTCTAGTACTTGTTCATGTCGATCAGAATTTTCAAACAAGATACATAATTGTACAATTCAAGTTAAACAGCTGGTTTGAAAAAAATTGTTGCGTTTCTGGACATCTGAGTAAACTTTCCAATGATCATATCCTAATTACACTATGACTTATTTCTCTAGCATATAAAATGGTCCACTGTGTGACGTGAGCAAAATAATTGTCATTTTATCTCACTCTCTCTTTTTTCTGATTATTTTTACCATCGGGTGGCCACTTGTTCTAGTTAGTAACTACCTTGAAAACTGTTACAATTCTAAATATAAATCCATCTACCATATTCGAATAGATTTTAACCGTTGACACAATTTAATAAATTTCCTTTGTCTAGATATGAAGTCTATGGCCAACATTTTTTTAAAATGGGAATATGCATTGTATTTATTTTTTATTAATAATAAAAATCATAAATCTTTTTGCACGTTACCACCTATTGTCAAAAATTACAATTATCATTGTCAAAGTAGTGGATTACAGTAGCATTAAAGGGTATTAGCTAATAGCGCTGTCAACCAACTGTCACGCAAACAGCTAGAAGGCTGACAGTAGCGTATAACGCCTTTCTTTCACAATGTCAACTGAGAATGACACTGACAGCAGACACATTCATTGTGAAAAGTCAAACCTCCCAGTGAGCGTGTGCGCATTATCGAGGGGAGGGATCTGCATTTGAAAATTAAACATTTACACGAAATCCATTTATTTATGAATTCATTCAGTCATTCATACTTCTAATTTCTATTCATTCATTGTATTCGTAAGTTTGTTTCTACGTCATTTCTAAGTAATAACAATTTAGGGGTGTGAAATTCAAAATATAGTTTTTTTTCGTTTCTGTCTTTCGGGGAGCAACACTATTAATCATTTTCTATAGTAGAGAAAAACAACACCAACGCTTGTGAGCCGTTTGACTTTATAACTTTGTAATAAAACATTAAATGGCCACATAGTCTAGCAAAGAATATGATTCCTAAAATTAAATACAATATAAATTTCAATGTCATTGTTCATGGTAGTTATTGTTTTTTTTTGTTTTTGGCACAAAACAAACATTAAGTACAAATAATCCTCAAATAGGATATAGATCCTTTAATCTAAACCATAATGCCACTTATAGGCATTGAGTGGTCTTAGAGTAGCAATAGAACAGTAGACCAGGAATTGTTGTGACTATTTGTCATTCACGTTTATGGGGAAAAATCAAACATGCTATGACACACGACACTCTGAACCGCAAAAAGGTTACTAAACAAATATCATACAATCCGCACAAAGAGTAACATATTGGTAGAGCTACTGCTAACTGAGATTTTTCAACAGAACTGAGTCCTAACCTCAGCGACACAGTAAATGTAAGTAAACAAACAGACAAACAACTAGACAACGACCATAAAACGCCCATTCATTGACAAAAGATACAAACATACATACATGTGTGTGTGTGTAACCTTCTGCCTGGAAGCCACAATTTATCGTTAGCACACAGAGACAGATGGAAGGTGGACAAAAATCATCACAGGACAGTTGCCCACAAAGCGTGTGGGACATTTACCTTTCTGTATAGAAAATATTTCGTTTTCTCTTTTCTTCAGTCACCCAAAATGACAGTTTTTCCATTATATTTACGCCACAAAAAATAGCAACATACTAATGATGATTTGGCGAAATAACGTAGATTCTTCCCCCTTTTCCCCAAACCAACACACATATGTGTCATTTTTTTTTACACCCTTCCGACAGATAAATATCTCTTTCATTGTTCGGTTCTATTTCGACCACTGGATCAATAACTATTTTGACATTTGGCAATAACTGTCTTTCAATTCATTGACAAATGATTCGTATTTATTTATGTGAATTATCAAAACGAAATCATTCTACAATTTCGGGATGATTCTAACAGACGAAAGGATTATGTTTTTGTCTTCCTGTGTTTTGGGGGTGCGAAAAAGGGTTGTATTGTTCTGCGGATGCGTTTTAATTTCACACTCCATTTGATGTATACATTAATAAAATGAATGTGTTGATTTTTGCTAATAACAGGTGTTGGAATATGTGGGAAAATAGGATAATATAAACAATAGTAACAGATACAAATTAGCAGCCTTACGCAAGATATTTTTAATCTGAGACGTTGGAATTTCGATAATCGTAGTTATTTCACATGGAGCCGGCTGTGACGTGTTAGTTAGAACACGCGACTATCATGCGTAAGATGAGGGTTCTATTATAGTCTCAGTCATCTATGTCGGCGACTGACCGCATTAAAAGTCTAATAAAAGCTTCTCAAACAGTTATCTTTTGGAAACGGGAGAAGCTATTCCTAAACTCATTTATGGGTTGTAAAGGATGCAAAGTGAATTTCGATTTATTTTTCTCATTCGGTTAATTTGTACACTGCAACAATTGAAAAATGTATTGATTTCAGTCACAATTCGTACGCATCCAACTTATACATATAAGAATTAGCAATCTTTAAGATTTTTGGTTTACAACCGTGCACCTAGATAGCCGACCAACTATTTGATTTGTTAAGCAAATACAAGAGAAATTACAACCAAAACAAATGCTAACTAAATAAATATACTTTTGTGTTTTTGTCTGTAGATATTTCAAGGTAAATATTCATTTAAAGTAAGAAAAACTTAATGTTGATCAAACCAACACACAAACTTACATAACTAACAGATGGCAACATATTCAGGTATGTACCTTGAACGCTATACAAATTATCACCATAAAATGTGATACTATTGCTTTCAGGCACATTTGTACACTTTTTGAACCAGATAAGTTAGATTCTGTTGTTTTTGTTTTGGAAAAACAAATGACACCCAAATTGTTTTTTACGTCTGTGGCACCATAATATTTACGGCATCATTTTCGTTGCTATATCTTACACACAGACTGTATATTTTTCGTTTATACTATTTGCTTTGTTACGCTAATAGTGAATTTTTTTTGAAGACAACAAATCTTGTTTTATCTTCCTGCTATGTTAATTCAAGTATCTTTATTTTAGTTAGGAGGCCAAACAGAGAGTATCAGAGAATTAGAGTAAGATTTTACGGTTTTTATGGTAAATATTTGGGCATCGCAATTACGGTCACTACAAAGTGTTAATAGCACGTGTGCTACGTAATGAAAAGATGACATTTGTGAAAGAGAAATTATGAAAGAGATGTTGTTATATTTTACAATAAAATGCATGATCTTTAACAACTACATGACATCATGCTACATATAATATAATCGTATGCATTGTAAACTTTTTAATTATTCATTTTATTAAGATTTAAAATTCAAAAATCAAAATGAAATCAACTAACTTGAATGTTATTAAGTGCTAACGGACATATGTTGGCAATACCATAAACAAAATTAAAGACAAAATTGCCATCGCAGAAATCGGTTAAAAAAGCAAACCAATACAGAAATTTCAGTCAGGTTAACTGACTGATAAATACCATCACCCAAGCCTTTTTAACCTTGCATTATTGAAATTAACCGATTTTTAATTGAATTTACTTACGTATTATTCTTGGCCTCTTAGGAGATAGACACGAACATGTACTAAAACTATAAGAAATGTTACAGTGTAAAAAGTGTTAATAAATTCGCAGACAAATGTAAAAAAGCTTAATACAATATTTCTGAGCATTTGGTCTTTTTGCATAAGTTTACCGAAAGCCTCTTATACGGTGCCAACTCAGAATCTTGAAATAAATCATAATTTTAAATTAGTGGAGCAAACACTCCGGTAAACAACTTTGAAAGTTTTGAAAAGTTCCTTTTAAGGAATTATTATAAACAAAATAATTTTAGTGAAATTGACTAATTTGAATAGGAGGAACCAGTAGGAGCAGTACAACTAGTTACATTTTGTATAATCTAAACGTTTATTGCACATTGACCTTCGAATAAAAATGGGCCGTACTGCCTCTACTAGTACCAGCCATGTGTGGCACTTTCTCACAACGAAAATTATGAAAGCGACCAACGCATTACTTATTTACTTAAGTTGCCCATTATAACTTACGAACGTGGTTCATAAATTTGAGGCCTGAAGTATAAAAGAATTCCCGCATTGGTCTTCTGCGTGTGTTTTTCAGTTAGTCCTACCCGACGGTGGCACGTCGCCTACCACTTGGTTCTTCTAACGGAGTTTGGGTCTCTCTGCTCTGCGTCGTCCTTCAGGTTCGCCTTCAAACACCTTTCTCGCTAGAGCATTTACATCCATTCTGGCAACATGTCGCAGTCATCGTAGTCATTGCATTCTGATTTCTTGGCTGACATTATTTTTCTTATTTACGGAACATCCGAGGTAGGTAAATTTATCTACTACCTCAAAACAATAATTTTCAATAAATAGTGCACAGGACAAGGTATCACCCTGCCTGAGACCTCATTCTGTGTTAAATGGTTCAGAGTGAACCATACCAATCTTAACCAAGGATTTTGTGTTTTCCAAAGTACATCTGCAAAGTTGAATTAGCTTTGCAGGAATACGAAACTCAGACATAGCCTCATATAGCCTATTCCTTATCGGAGAGTCGAAGGCAGATTTGAAGTCGACAAAGAGGTGGTAGGTTTCAACCTGCTTTTCATATGGGTTTTTCCAGGATTTGTCGTAAGATGAATATTTGATCCGTCGTAGATTTACCAGGTCTAAAGCCGCTCTGGTATGGTTTAATTAGTTTTTCTATAATTGGCTTCCCCGCAGCTTTGTTGTTTTCAAGGCAGGAGATAGCCACACGTATCTCGCTCTGGCTCGGAGGTGGATAGTTAATACCATCGTCATGGATTAAAGCGGGGTCTTCTGGAGTGGTACCCGTATCCAGTAACTTTCCCCATATCTTCAGCACATTATCCGGATCCGTCACTAGCTGACCATCGCTGTCCTTGCAGGAGGGCAACCCTGTTTCAAGCATTCTCGCCTTAACTCTCTTGTAGAATTTTCGGGCTTCCCCTCTACTTCGGAGCAACTCTGTGCACTCATCCTGCCTTTCTTCAGATCCTTTTTCCGTCTTAAAAGACGTATCTTCTTCCTGTGCCGTTCACGAACAGCTCGCGTTGCCATTGGCTGCAGTTTCGCCCTGTATTCAGCATCCGTCTCTCTCTTGGCATTGCAACATTCATCATCGTACCAAGCATCTTCTTGAGACAGCTTGGAGTACCCGGCTATATATTGCCACTGCCAGGTTAGATTATCAGGGGTTAGAACATTCCGCAGCAGTTGAGTTATGTGGTTGGAGTAGACGTTCGCTACCTCTGTGGTCCGCAGTTAACCGATGTCCAGCTTTCGTTGTGCCTGTTTACATACGTTTTTCGCCAAGCTTATCCTTGTGCGTACCTTAACAGCGGTAAGGAAGTGATCGGAGTCAATGTTCGCAACCCTGATCATTCGTACGTCCAGAACACTCGATGCGTGCCTTTCATCGACTACCACGTGACCAAAGCTAAATAGCTAATTTTTGTATACGTCTAGTTTATATGAAAACGTTTTCTGTGCCTCCTTGTAAATTTATTATTGAAAATGTTGATTTCTTAAAGTTCAGTTTCCCATTTTGCAAACTATTCACATTAAAATAGTTTCTTTTCGTTATTGCATGAAATGCTGACATTGTCAGTTTTTATTGTCAACCTGTTATTTTACATCATCCGATAGTTTATACATTTCTAAATAGACATTTTTTACTCAACAAATCTCATGAAAACATGTTATGGTACGTGACTTTTTCCAAAAAAACAAAAGAATGAATATCTTCTGCGGAATATGTGTCACCCACAGAAAATACAACAACAACATGATACAAAAACTCTTAAAATAAATATTTTTATAGTTAACAGATGCAAAGACAAGTTAGCAGAGCGATCGTATCATCGCCAATGAGGGAGGGCATTGGAAATGTTGATGTACACTTTTATTCTTGCACATAACTTTTTAAGGGCAGATAAAAATGTCGCAGCTCTAATAGAGTGATCTTTAAAAGTGCAAACTTGTGAAACTTTTTAAGCGAAAAAAAAGGGAACGAACTTTCAGACAATGTCTCTTGCATTAACATATATGATGATCGTTTTAAGCCATTGTAGTCGTCCAGTATGCCAAACGTCGAAATTCCCGCCGCATGTAGTTGTAATAAAATGTAGCACAAACTTATCACCTTATATTCAATAAGAGAGCAGATTTTTTTTGCTAATAAAACGCACCAAAATTTGTCGATATATTTTTTTTTTCATCATATTTGGTGTCTATGGCATTTGCGAAACTTACTTGTTTTAATGAAATACTCTACAAATATCTAAAGTTTTCTATGCAAGTTTTTACATTTTGGTTGATTATCTTTTAGTTTATCTACATATCTAAAAGAGTTTATTGATTACATGCAATATGTAGAAAATGTTAAATATTTGCAATTGAGTGCATTTCTATTTAAAAATAACATCACCTTTGGACATATGCGATTCCGATGTATATTAGTGCGTAGTATAGACTATAATCCTTAAATCAAAAATGATTTATAATTGATGATAATTGATAATTGATAATTGATGGAAACAACATCTTAAATGTTTAAAAATTTAAAAGATTGTAACACCAACAGTAGTTTTTCATCCACTTCTACACAAATGCTAACAAAATGTTACAAACTGATTCTATTTTTCCTTCACTTTATGTAATGCATACGATTTCTCAGAAAACAGCATGTGAACAAACTGTCAATGGCACATTCCTCTCAGCAACATGAAACTTTTCCCTCTACAAGGACTCTAGCCTCGTAATACCTACGATACTTACTACAATCATAGACCACAACTACTTGAGCACATAGACATGCAATCGCCCTTGTGTAATTGCTTCAACCTAACAACAATTAAGTGTTTTCCCTGAGTCTAATTCCCTGAAGGCTTCACACCATCTCAATTGTTTTTGGGTAAAAACCACTATGCCAAGGGCACTTGAAGATGCAACAGATAGTCTTAATGACGCATGCCACCGCTGCGGTTGACACTAATGATGACAACACACAACCTGTGGAGTCTCAGCTATGTAAAACTGCTTGAAAATGAAAAATGTGCAAAGAAATTTCAGAATTGGGCCAGGGGAATATTTAGGAATTTTCTTGAAATCAATAAAATTAACATTGAAATTCTTTGGAGGAAAAACGGTCACATAAAAGTGTCAGAGGCATGAGTTATTGCCAACTTAAACACTTATGCGGCCAAATGTTTACATTTGGTGTTGAGAGTTTACATTGTATAGAAAGTAGCACTTTCATATTTGTTCTCTTTCTCTCTTAAACTATCAATAATTTTTTAATGGCTTTACACTCATAAATTTAATGAAGTTAATGAAGATCATACTCTGCCACAATTGTTATAGCTGTTATGATCCACGTTGGGTTGGTATTTAAAGTTTTATTAAAAGCTCTCTAAAAACACATACACTGTGTAGCAGTAGTTGTACTTTATAATTGTTACGGAGTGTTAGTGAAAGGCATGATAGCTTTTTTGAAATATACTCTAACCAACTTCTTGATAGTTTATTGTGAAATGGGGAAAGCAACTTTATGCAATTGAACCAACAAATATCTTAAACTACTACAACTTAAGAAAAGAATATAACTAGACATGCATTGTGCTCATATATATCTTCGGTGCCCACAATCATGTCTATAAAAATAAATTGCTGATGTTGAATAAAAGACTAACGGACGTTTTAGTTAACTGTGCCTTACTGGTTAACTTAACTCTTATTAGATCTAAAAATTGTCAATACATAGTGATTCATTTTGAACCTTTTTTTTAATGTTCAATCAAACCCTTAAAATTGAACTCGATGTCGGACTCTTTGGCACCATCAGAAATAATTATCTCTGACATTTACTTTTTAAAGACAATTTCATTCAAATGTTGTCGAAGAGTGCACCGCATGCGGTCTATTCGGAATGTGCAACTTTCTTAATAAAATAATAAACATTAGGGTGTCCTTATAAAATAGTGACTACAAACATCTTCAAACTTAATAAATAGTGATACATTAAAAAATTTTGCGATTTCGAGGAAACAACAGACCGATATGGCAAGTTATCTATATAACTAAATATTTCGTTGAATAGTCGTCAGGGTCTTCTTTTCAAATCCGGTTCATATTCAACTATGTTACTGAAATAACTCAAGATGTTGGAGGTGTTTGGGAAATTTCATTAACGGATTCTTCTCTATCAGTGCTAGGCAACTCTTAGCCTTGCGAGGCCGATAATAATCGTTTTTTCACACAGACACGATCTGCAATGCACACGTCCTCGAAAGTTTTGTTTGATTCAAAACAGTCAGTCTCAGCTTTCATGTTATGAAAGAAACACCACACACGCTCGTTTCGCATTCAACATAAAAACAGATACAAGTACAGACAGTGATACAATAATACAGTACAACATTTTTCAGCTCATTGTATTCAATAAGAGAGCAGATTTTTTTTGCTAATAAAACGCACCAAAATTTGTCGATATATTTTTTTTTTCATCATATTTGGTGTCTATGGCATTTGCGAAACTTACTTGTTTTAATGAAATACTCTACAAATATCTAAAGTTTTCTATGCAAGTTTTTACATTTTGGTTGATTATCTTTTAGTTTATCTACATATCTAAAAGAGTTTATTGATTACATGCAATATGTAGAAAATGTTAAATATTTGCAATTGAGTGCATTTCTATTTAAAAATAACATCACCTTTGGACATATGCGATTCCGATGTATATTAGTGCGTAGTATAGACTATAATCCTTAAATCAAAAATGATTTATAATTGATGATAATTGATAATTGATAATTGATGGAAACAACATCTTAAATGTTTAAAAATTTAAAAGATTGTAACACCAACAGTAGTTTTTCATCCACTTCTACACAAATGCTAACAAAATGTTACAAACTGATTCTATTTTTCCTTCACTTTATGTAATGCATACGATTTCTCAGAAAACAGCATGTGAACAAACTGTCAATGGCACATTCCTCTCAGCAACATGAAACTTTTCCCTCTACAAGGACTCTAGCCTCGTAATACCTACGATACTTACTACAATCATAGACCACAACTACTTGAGCACATAGACATGCAATCGCCCTTGTGTAATTGCTTCAACCTAACAACAATTAAGTGTTTTCCCTGAGTCTAATTCCCTGAAGGCTTCACACCATCTCAATTGTTTTTGGGTAAAAACCACTATGCCAAGGGCACTTGAAGATGCAACAGATAGTCTTAATGACGCATGCCACCGCTGCGGTTGACACTAATGATGACAACACACAACCTGTGGAGTCTCAGCTATGTAAAACTGCTTGAAAATGAAAAATGTGCAAAGAAATTTCAGAATTGGGCCAGGGGAATATTTAGGAATTTTCTTGAAATCAATAAAATTAACATTGAAATTCTTTGGAGGAAAAACGGTCACATAAAAGTGTCAGAGGCATGAGTTATTGCCAACTTAAACACTTATGCGGCCAAATGTTTACATTTGGTGTTGAGAGTTTACATTGTATAGAAAGTAGCACTTTCATATTTGTTCTCTTTCTCTCTTAAACTATCAATAATTTTTTAATGGCTTTACACTCATAAATTTAATGAAGTTAATGAAGATCATACTCTGCCACAATTGTTATAGCTGTTATGATCCACGTTGGGTTGGTATTTAAAGTTTTATTAAAAGCTCTCTAAAAACACATACACTGTGTAGCAGTAGTTGTACTTTATAATTGTTACGGAGTGTTAGTGAAAGGCATGATAGCTTTTTTGAAATATACTCTAACCAACTTCTTGATAGTTTATTGTGAAATGGGGAAAGCAACTTTATGCAATTGAACCAACAAATATCTTAAACTACTACAACTTAAGAAAAGAATATAACTAGACATGCATTGTGCTCATATATATCTTCGGTGCCCACAATCATGTCTATAAAAATAAATTGCTGATGTTGAATAAAAGACTAACGGACGTTTTAGTTAACTGTGCCTTACTGGTTAACTTAACTCTTATTAGATCTAAAAATTGTCAATACATAGTGATTCATTTTGAACCTTTTTTTTAATGTTCAATCAAACCCTTAAAATTGAACTCGATGTCGGACTCTTTGGCACCATCAGAAATAATTATCTCTGACATTTACTTTTTAAAGACAATTTCATTCAAATGTTGTCGAAGAGTGCACCGCATGCGGTCTATTCGGAATGTGCAACTTTCTTAATAAAATAATAAACATTAGGGTGTCCTTATAAAATAGTGACTACAAACATCTTCAAACTTAATAAATAGTGATACATTAAAAAATTTTGCGATTTCGAGGAAACAACAGACCGATATGGCAAGTTATCTATATAACTAAATATTTCGTTGAATAGTCGTCAGGGTCTTCTTTTCAAATCCGGTTCATATTCAACTATGTTACTGAAATAACTCAAGATGTTGGAGGTGTTTGGGAAATTTCATTAACGGATTCTTCTCTATCAGTGCTAGGCAACTCTTAGCCTTGCGAGGCCGATAATAATCGTTTTTTCACACAGACACGATCTGCAATGCACACGTCCTCGAAAGTTTTGTTTGATTCAAAACAGTCAGTCTCAGCTTTCATGTTATGAAAGAAACACCACACACGCTCGTTTCGCATTCAACATAAAAACAGATACAAGTACAGACAGTGATACAATAATACAGTACAACATTTTTCAGCTCATTGATTTGGGACTCAATTCTGAGAACGGCTAAATCGGACTAGTGGTTCTCGAGTTATGTCAAACAAAAGAGCCTAAAACATGACAAATTCCCCTATACGATACATACTAACTTCAAATCGATATTAAATTATTATGGCATGTAACTTGACATATCAAATGATGCTGAACTTCTACTTTTTGGGGCTACTTTTACTTGCAGTTTTCAGAATTCAGTCCCAAAATCATGTGTTGTACTGTGTTATTGATAAAAAGTGATTCGCTTTGTATCTTTTTTTTAATTTTCAATGCACCGCATGCGGTCTATTCGGAAGGTACAACTTTCAGACCCTATTGGCAGAATTGACACCTGCAATGGCGGGTTCAAATACCAGCTCGGTCACTTGTTTTTAGACTTTTCTTCTAATTCCAAAAAATTAGTTTGTAATAATTTCGACTTTGTCAGCTCATTGATGGAGATTGAGTAAGAACTAGAATTCTCGTGAAAGCATTGTATGCGAAGCAAGCGTGTGTGGTGTTGCTTGCATAACATTAAAACAGAGGTAGGCAACCCTCGATGCCGGTAATAATCGTTTTTTCACACAGACATGATCGTCAATTCACACGTCCTCGATAGTTTTGTTTTATTCAAAACAGTCAGTCTTTGCTTTGGTGTTATGAAAGCAACACCACACACGCTTGATTGGAATTCAATACGAAAACAGACACAAGTACATACAGAGAGCAAGAAAGCAAGATTGTTGAGAAGAAAATATGTAAAATATCCCACTAAACATCATTTTTTATCTTGCCAAAAAGTCTTTTGTTACACAATCTTTGCAACATGTGTCCTATAACACGGCCTCTCAAAGTAACTGTATAACCTAGACTGAAACCCATTATTGAAATTGCATTCTGCTCTCACACTAAGACAGCAACACTGTCTTAGCGAATCAGAACAGACGTTTGTAGCAATGTACAAAGTGTTGCAGAAGAAAAAAACACAAAAGACAGACATTGGAGCCTAAATGGCCATAAATCTTTTTATGAGCCTTTTAATAGCATTTTAAGTATGTTCTTATGGGCGATTTTCTTTTTCGATGTCTTTCTTTTTGCAATGGATTGAAAACCAACTAGCGTTAACCATTTCGCTTTTAGCCCAGTCATGATTGTTAGGGCCAACGTATATATTGTTGGATAAGATTTATTTTTTTTTAGTTTTTGTATTATCGTGTATTTTTACTCTCTTTTTTTTAAGTAACCACAACTTAATATTAAAGCAATAATGTTTTTGTATATTTTCTTTGTCAATTCTGGTTTATTCTTTTCAGTTTGGGCGGAGACTGGTGATTTTCGTGATAGTCATAGTTCTATGGCAGCTGTAGCAAATGGTTTAGAGACATCGCATTTGAATAATTTCCAAAACGCATCCTCAGCGTCGACATCATTGGCCAATCGGAGTAGAGATCGTAAAGATGGTAAGTTTAAAAATTGTGCGAAATAATAAGAGATATAATTGTGTAAAATGAATTAAACCGGTTCAAAAAAGGTCAAGGTCAAAGTCGGCAATGGGCATTTAATGCAAAATAATATTTGTACTGTTTCTTATATCTGCTATCTCCTAGTATATTGAAAAAGTTATTCAGATTGTAATAATTTCTTAGATCCGTCATCTCAAAGTCAATTTAAAATGATTTGGAAAATTTGTCGCTTTGCCTCTGCAAATGTACCAATAGTTTTTTAAATATCTTATAAAACATTTCAATACTTAATCTATATTACAATAAAATTTATAGTTTATATAAACATACCTATGTTAGCTCAACTTTAACAGGTATCTCCCCACTGAGTTTTTATAAATAATCGCTATAAATAACTACGTCCGAGATTTCAAAGAAACATTTTAGACGACTTTCCCACGAGACTCTCAAGTTAGTTTCTCAAATGTGTTAATCCAAACCCTTTCACACAATGTTCTCAACTATAGATAAAACAATGTTATTACAAAAAAATACATATATTTTCATACAACTAAAGTAACTAATAGATAATACACATAGAATGCGATAAAAATGTAAATTCACTTATTGTCGAACTGCTGCTACCAAAGGTGACGGACGGACGACGGCGTTTAGTTCATTTATTATTTCATATGTTGACACAACTTTATTACCCATTATCAGAGAGTGAAAGGGCGCCTTTCAAGTAAAAACAAACTTGTCTGATTATTTTTTTGTGTTTTTTTTTTTGGGAACAAAACATGCTAGACAGACAAATTTGTTTGAACCGACAATTAAATTTAGTTAATAATGAAAAAGTCACAATAGACGTATGTACTTATGTTGACAAATTAATTACCGAAATGTTTTCATAGTTAATAATCGAAACCCCTTCAAAATCCCATCCCTCCCCAGCAACCTAACACAATGCCCTTTTATTTTGGCCCTCTATATTACTCAATTGGAAAACTTGAAGACATCAAAGGCGATTTTTGTTTTGTGCCGCCCACTCACCCTAAATTATTATTTGTTTTTTATTCTGTTTTTTTTTTTGTTCTACCAGATTTATTGAGCTTTTTATTACAGCGTAATGAATAAAACGAAAAAAAACACCATCGATCATTTCGATTTAAATAACGATTTAGTTTGTTCGATATGCAGTGCTCCCGAAATTTTGTAACATTTTAAGTACAAACGTAGTACATGAAATCACATTATAATCAAAAGTTGGCTACCAATTTGCCGACAAAGAAACTATTGTTATCGCGCACCCTGAAATAGTCGCTGTCGCAGTCAGGCGGGTGATTATGATTAGGTTACTCACACCACCGTGGAATCACCACAATAACTGGTAGGGGCAATGTCGGTTGGTAGTCATACTTCTGTTAGCCACTCTATGCTCAAGCCTATAATGGGCCAAGTGATCATAAATTTAATTGGACTTATCTGATGAAATGCTATTTGATTTTGATAACTAAATGATTTTAGGTGAGTTGGAGAGAGTTGTAGTTGTCTCTTCAAGAAGTTTGTTATTATATGGGAGAGCGAATGTGACTCTTGAAAAATACAATTTTATTTCTTCGCCAATATGATAGTTCGAACTTTAGTGAAGCCTTGAAGAGGTAGCGAAGTCATAACAAAAAAATTTTGTGGTATGTAAATCAAATATGTATTAAATTAAGTATGGATCTATCCTATGTGTTTATCAGGTGCATGAAATTGAGGTGACCAGTTAAAATTCCACAGGACAGTATCATATCACCCCTTCACATGTCAACTCAGTACCCGATCGGAATCTGCTATATTCTGGACACAGCGGACTAGCAATTTAACCGTCGGCATGCTGGTTGTGTTCCACCTCCAATCCTCCACTAAGCCAAATATGTAGCAAATGTAGTCTGGTGAACATACCCTCCTTTAATGATTCTCTAAAGGATCTTGCAATTTCCTGGGACCCATCAGAGGCTGACATCCAGAGGCTTTATTCCATCCAACTTCTTCTTACAGTTCCTCACTTAACTTCGTTTACACCATCGGCATATAATCCGATTATCAAACGATCATTGTTGGCAACTCTGTTTCGTTCCTTTGTAGATAACAAGATGTGTCAAGGATTTTTAGGTGTTGTTGTTGTGAGTTTTAATCGCCAAATTTCACCAGCTGGTTTTGTTGTTTTATTTGCGATGTTGATAAATCGGTTTCCTTTTCCTTTGGTCCTTGCGCAATCTGGATTTTTGTAGTGGAAGCATCTGGGATGAGTTTTGTTGGCTGGAAAACTCTAAAGTATTTGAAAAGTAACTTTTCATCGATGTTGATTTGGCCTGTATCCTGGCCGGGGACCGAACCCGGCACCTACGCCGTTTGCACACTATGGTTATCCGTCTCCTAGTATCATGAATAGCCATTATCTCTGCCTGAAAAACACTTCATGTAATATGTAGCCTTAAAGAGAAGCTTAGCTGTAGGTCCTCGTTGTATACATCAGCTTCTCTGCCATGTTCCATCTTCGATCCGTCAGTAAAGATGGAAATGGAGTCACTATAAAAAGCCCCAGCGTCATTTCATTCCGACATTTCTCAAAAAACCAGTAAGAGGTTACAGATGCAAACAGTCGTCATAACTTAAAGCCGGAACATATTCGCATGACCACGTGTGGATTGATGCCAATCTCCAGCATTGACGTACATGTCTAGGGGCAAAAGGCACACGAACACCTCCAAAGCAGCTTACTTTGTGCTCCTTCTAGCCCCACTAATCCCTATTGCCGTCATCCTTTGGACCTTGCTGAGCATTTTCACCATTCACCAGAGCAGACATCCATATGTAATAATTGACCGAACTACCGCACTAAACAGCCACATTGTCATCTTCAGTCAATTTAGCTACTGATCGAGAATAACACCTAGGTATATAACAACTAGGTGAGAGCCTCAGTTCTAAACCATTCAGTATCGGTGGGCTAAAGTCCTTGACCTTATATCTACGGGTAAAAAGAACCAATTCCGTTTTTCGAGGGTTCACATGCAGACTACCGGTCATGACCCATCGTAGCACCTTTTCAAGGGCAGTTTACATTAGGTCACAAATCGCTGATACAAATTTCGCATCTATCACGATGGCAACGTCGTCCGCATTTATCACAAGGAGCCATAGACGAGGGGTTGATGTTGTTGTAACGGTTGGAGGAAGTAGCTGGGGTGATAATTCTTTATACCGATTTTCAATTTATCGGCACTCGATCGAACATGTAATCCGATTATCATGCGATCATTGTTGGAAACTCTGTTTCGTTCCTTTGTAGATAACAAGGTTTTTGTGTCAAGGGGTTAAAAGATGTTGTTGTGAGTTTATTTTTAACCGCCAAATTCCTCTAAAGATGGCGCCAACTGATTTTGTTGATTTATATAGCGATGTTGATAAATCCTTTTCCTTGGTCCTCGCGCAATCTGGATTTTTGTAGTGGAAACATCTAGGTACCTTCGGATTGCTAATCTACGTCGCTTCCGCTAGCTATCGAAGGTCACTTAGAAGAGTAGTCAGGCTTCCCAACTGTGGTTTTCCTCTTATAGCTGCCTTTTTCACTTAGCTTTCACCAATTCTCTAGCGGACGAGATACATTAATGTTCTCCAGAGAGTTACTTATTGTCCATGAATACGCTTTATGGAAAGCTCTTTCTATATTCAGAAGGCAGCCAAAGTAAAGTCACCTGCACTTAGATTTGTATCCCTAAAGCAAACCACGTAAAGCCAACCAGCGCTCTCAACTGATCTTCCTGTGATGTACGCATACTGAGAGGTACTCACAATGTGAGGACTTATAGATGTCCTTATATACATATCAATCAATCTCTCCAAAACTTTAAGCAAAAAGGATGAAAGACTAATCGATCTATATGCCTTTTAAAGGCATGAACGCTAACCTGGCTTGGGTTTAATATCCATCCAACACAACAGCGCTGAAGAGGTCTAACAAAATCGGAGTTATATCATGCACAGAGGCTATTATATTTCTCCAAAACTTTTAGTAGAAAGGATGAGAGGCTAATTGGTCTGTAGTCCTTTGAAAAGGCATGAACAGGCTAACCCGCCTTGGGTATAACCTCCCTCCTTGTCTCTGAAACACAACTTTGCCGGATAGAAACCTCGAAGCCTAATTCGTTTGTAGTCCTTTAAAAGGCATGAATGGGCTTACCCGCCCAACTCAACCTTCCCACATTTCTCTGGAACACAACTGAGCCGGATAAAAGCCTTGATGTCCAACAAAATCGGAGGTATATCATGCACAGAGGCTTGCAGCATAATTGGTATTACACCATTCGGACCAGGCGACTTGATGGGCTCAAAAGTATTTATAGCCCATTTCACCTTTTGCGAGTCCATGTAGTTGATCGATATGGATGGGTTCATACTACCGACCGCATTTTATGCATCTAATTAGCCCGGAAAGTGTGTAATACACACTGTGTATTCACAAGGAGCTCCAGAGATTCAGCGCTGGATTCCCAAGTGAAATTATACCCGCGAGAAAAAATCCAATTCTAATCTATACTATTTATCCGTCGTGGCTAGTTAATTCGCCTTCTAATTGACATTTACATCACTGAGCTCAAAAACTCAACACAGTCTAAACTTTCGAAGATTAGGTGTACTTAAGTCAGATTTGCTTGAAAACGCTGCAGTTGTCGTCCTGGAAGATATTTGTAGATTTTGACAAAGATCTTAGCTGTAAATTTCTGCACTATTTCCGATACCACTTTGTGATCCAACTCAACATTCGAAGAGAACCCAGTTAAGGAATTAACAATTTAATGTGGAAGTCTTAATAATTCTTAATATAGGAAATATAAAAGGCAAAGTTCTTTTAGTTTTGTGAACATATTAAAAAGTCACTCTCCAAGAAAATGATAATTTTCATTTTACATTAATTTCAGAAAGACATATTAATTTACTTGTGCAAATAATATCCGGCCATGCAGAGTCTATAGAACAGCGCAAAGAAATCAGTTCCAAAACAGACTAGATAACTTATTTTTTGAATTTCCCTTTGTCACACTTTACAACTAGTATAGCCAGTAGCATCTTAACAATCACCAGCAATTCGGTCAATTATAAATGTTAATTGTTGTATTCAAATATGTGTTTCAACACTCTTTTTTGTGTCTTTACAGGTAATCATCGTTCCATCAATGAGACGACCATTAAAACCGAAAACATATCAAATTCCGGACATGATGAACCAATGACAACGACCACCGATGAACCGAAAAATGATAAGAAAAACAAACGTCAACGACGTCAAAGAACCCACTTTACGTCACAGCAATTACAGGAGCTGGAACATACCTTCAGTCGCAATCGCTATCCCGATATGTCCACACGTGAGGAAATTGCCATGTGGACAAATTTAACCGAAGCCCGAGTTAGGGTAAGTTTTGTTTCTTCTTAAAACCTCAACAGAGACAAATACTTTTACATATTTATATGAAAGAATTGTAGACACTTTTATGGTGATTGATTGCATTTATGTATTAACAGAATTTGTATTAGTTTTTCCCTTAGGGGGTTATAGGAGAAAAGAAACTTAAATATTTATTTATATCAGAAGATGAAAATGTTTAAAATCCAAGACACTTATGCCGATAACGATATATAAGTATATGTGACTATCTCTTTCCCCTGTTTAATGCAACTCTGCTGGTCATTCACATGACTGTGGCAACACCAGTGGCAACATAACCTCAAACCTTTTATGAACTTATATTTATTGTTAGCAAACTTTTACATACTTTTTTGGTAAATCGTAAATTTCACTGAGGTTTTTCGTATTGTTTCGTACGAGGTTTTTTTTCAATGCGGTGGCTGGCTCTACGGTCGAAAACCTCATACATTTAATGCTTTAAACAACAGATTAAGGCTCTTGCCAATGCTATTGTTGTGTTTTTTTTTTTCTTTTCTAGTAGCACAGCTTCACCAATTGTTGTTTTTGTTGTTTATTTGTGGTCTGCAACATTTTGCACCATCCAAAAAATAGCACTGAAACCAAAACAATATTTACCAGTTACCATTGTGCTCAGTGTGGCAATGTAAATACTGTTATATTGTAGTAGGGTATTATCATCATTCCCCAGCGAGTGCTAAACCCGCCACCACCCAAAAAATAACAAAAACAACTACACATCACCAATGGTTGGAGATTTCGCGCATTGCAGTTGAAAATTGCCCCAGAACGCTATGGGCTATACACTCTGTTGCACCATTTTGTAAAGTTGCCATAAATTTCATCACCATGTTTGCAGTGGTTTTACTAACAGTGGCATCAGCGGTTTTTACCATCATCATCATCGTCGTCGTCGTCGCCATCATCAGCAGCATTTGCGATCCCAGTATCAACAGCATCAGCACGCCATCACGCCATCCTGCGCAGGGCTTTCTCTGGTTGTGGCGTCAGTACTTTTGTAAATGCCATAAGGTGGCCATGACCAGGCGAATGGTGTACCGTAGCCTGGGCAGCGGTTAAGGCCCTGTGGGGGGTTAATGCAATCCATATTTTAACATAAGTTTATGCGTTTAAACTAAAGTTGAGTTTTTACGAGTCTATGGTCGGTATTTTATTGTAAATTAAAAAGAATTAAACGAGAAAACTTATTTGTGATAAAAACAAAAAATTGGTAAACGTTTTAAAATCTTCAGCAGATATTGCAAATTATTGAAAGCCATGTTAATATACATTCCGATAGAAAAAAGAGGAAGCGACAGCCTATGATGACGAATGAAAACTCTAGCGGTCATTTCCTGATGGTCTTTTTAAAAAAATTCTAAATTATTAACACGAATATTTTAATGAGTCATCCAACTAGTCGAAGGTTTCATACGTTCATACTACTGCATTAGCCGAATCGCATATGCAGGACAATAAAAAAGCAACTTCTGTAGACGTATTGCAAGAAGAAGTTTCAGCTTCGGTCGACGTTAAGGACTCTCTGACAATCTGGAAACAAAGTAATATAGAAAGAGTTACTAAGGTTCCAGACGCAGATAAATAATGTCAACAAGAAATGTGATTGGAAAACAAGAGAGTAGTGATAATTATGGATCAATCAGTCTTGACTTAACTTAATAAAACTTAACAGAAGAGAACAGCTGATTGAATCTACAAGAAACATTTTGTATGAAAGTAGTTATTAATCACTTAACGTAACTTAACATAATTTTAGAACTTGCAGAAAACAGATTTTTCTTAAGTTTCTTACGTTTGGCGACAAGAAGCTGATTTAATTTCGTATTGTTGTTTTGTTATTTCCAAAGTTTAGTTTGAATTTGCAGCCGTTCAAAAAAATTGAGCCATTATTTTTTAGTACTTAAGTGATATTAGCATCTCGCATGGTTGCACAATTCAATAAGGCATAGTAACTCTTTTTCCTCTAAGACTTTCGAATGTGACGTCACGTATCGGTAGGTGCTGGAAAACAATCTTCGTTCAAACTCATTTATTACTGACGACAGTCAGATGTTTGACATTGGCGAGCCCTATTACCAATCTAAAAATCTAGTTTACCTAGAAATAATCGGCCAACAACAATAGCACAATATCTACGCCGATTTGTATGTCAATAACATAAAATGTCAATCTACTACTTATAGACATCAATCTACTACTAAGGGAAATCAGTGAGACATCTATAATTATGATTAGTAAATACACCAAAGAATAGATGGCGCCTAGCGGCAAATATAAAAACAAAAACCCATCGGATGGAAACAGTAGACAAATTCAATAGCAGACAATACAAATATCGTATTGAAACTCGTAACAAAAACTCTTAAGGGCGACAAGGCAAGAGAGTGTCGCTCGCCCGGAAGATCGGTGTGACGAACATGTGTCAACACACACACACACACGAACAAATGGAAAATGATCGATGACAATTGGCAGCCGACAGACAGACGGGCAGGAAGAAGACCTATGCACAAACATACTCAAGAGAAATTTTGAGACAATTGTGTGTAATTACGGCGATATTGTCGCTGATATAAGTGCTCTAATATCTTTGTTGTTGTTGTTGTTGTTGTTGTTGGATTATACTAAAGAACAGGGTGTTTACATTATTAAATGATAGATATTTGTAGAACTCTGTACACGTATGTAGTTCCAAATCTCAAGCAAACAATTCATATTTTCTGTATGACGACTAAATTGGTGAGCGACTTTAAAGAGACAACTTTAGAGATTGTGATGGACTTAACTCTAAGAAATCGTATGACGGTTTCGTGCTAATCATTTAAGGTATATTCGATGTACTAAGCCAGTAACTATTAACGTGGTCGATCTAAATTTTATCATGTATCTTAATTGAATAAGTGGCTTCTTATTATGGATCTGAGATGATAATAAGGGATGATTCATCTAGAAGTGTTTTTTATAGTATTAAATTACACACTTTAAATGGAATAAGATGTCGGAATCTTTGTAATAGTCCGAAAGAACAATCACTGACATTTACTTCACAAAAATAAACTTAACTTAATTTCCCTTTTCCACCACATGATAGAGGTATGGGATAGCTTCTCGCGTTGTTGTGAATTAATACGCTATATATTTTTAGATTCACAACTAACGACACCTACTTGTTAATCGACAAATGCGAACATCATTGTTTGAGAAGCTTTTACTAGACATGTCGATTGACTCGACACTTAATGTAGAAAAATGTAGATGACTGGATGCGAGAATATAACCCGGGATCTCCCTCATGGTAGACGCGTGTTCTAACCACTATGCCACGGCCGGTTCCACATTTTTAGTGGTCTAATCCTCATTCCATAGACAGCGTGGTTGACATGGGTTAATGTCATACTAAACTTTTTTGAAATACTCTGTAAATGATCTATTCGGAAGGTTAAACTTTCAATCAATAAGTGCAGCAGTACCACGGGTATCTAGCGATTCACGCAAGTATTATGGACTCCCAAGTTTAAAATCGTAACTGGCTTATCAACGAAGACTTTTAACTTCACATAAGACCATTCGATTCGATTTAGGACTCTAGTTGACAGGTCCGAAATATCAGGCGACAAAAAGTCCACTGTCATGGTACAGTAGTGCTCGCCATTGGCGGCTATGTTCTATGCACTTATCTTTTTAAAAGAAATACCAGGATTTCACGATTGAAAATAAGAAAAGTGCCTTGTCATTAAAAAAATTCGGCGCAATATCAGGATTCTTCATGATGTTAGAGATCCCTCTGTATGAGTAAAAGCGCAAATTTAAGTCCAGTGATAGGCATCCCATAACCTCGCGAGGCCGGCAATAATCGATCAGCAATACGCACGTACTCGAAAGTTTTGTTAGATTCATAAAATAACAAAACAGTCGATATCTCCTTGAATGTTATGAAAGCAACTCCACACACACTTGTTTCGTTTCCAACACAAAGACATACACAAATACAGGAAAATAAACAATGTTCAAGCATGAGACAACGATTGTTCGTTGACAACATTTTTACCGTGTACAATTTGACAGCCCTGACGCCTCTTGAGAGACCGCACACAAGGGCACCATATTGTTGTGTGCGTGTGCTGAGTTATGCCTACCACTGCTTTAAATCAAGATTCTTGCGTAAAATTCTCCAAGTTAATGAATACGAGAGGGCAAGAGGAAGCACATGGCTCCAACTCGATTGATCACGGTCTTTTGCCACTCTCTTCGTTTTAGCCACAATATTCGTCTCACTCTGGATGGGCGTGGTCTTTTCGGTCGCGTATCGGCCGGTAACGTAAACTAAGACTCACATTTGCCGAAGGTATGTTAAAAACAAAACGTTACACTGGGTAATGTGTTTTACCCATAGAGATAGAGGTACCAACTCGCTCTTTAAACTCAGGTTCCACAGGCCGATAAGAACTTTTCTGTTTCAAGGGGAAAATTGAGCAAAAGTTAGGAGAAATGTGCGTGAAGAAGATGGGAGGTTGAAAACAAAACATCCGCTTAGCGCCTAGTGAGCATACATTCCACTTTTACGAAAGAGCGAGTTGGTAGGGCACTGGTTTTTTCTCATAAAATTGATTTATTTTATTCTTTCTGAAATATGTAAGCAAATAGTAAGTCGTGTTGTAGACAAAGCGAAATTCCTTTATACCATTCTTTAGTAGTATTTGTTTGCCAAATATATACTTTTTAATGGAAGGTGTGCGTAGTTTTTCGCCCATTTTCATTATCAGATCACAGAGATTTATTCACGTTAATATGTTAACTCGCCAGCTAGCCCAAGAGAAGGACTTGTCCTCACTTTATATAATATTCTGAAACGATGTTTTTCCTAAGAAAGCTTAAATCCCATAAGGTCAGGTGCTATCGCCTTAAAGAAATTACTTTAGAAACTATCAAAACAGAAAGTTAACACATACAGCCAAATTTTGATCGACTTTCACCCTTCATAATTCTTATATAAGCTATGAATATCCTTCCATTACATACAGCAATGCGGTTCACTATCGCTCTTCTTCAAACTGTTTGTTTAAAATTAAATTGTTGACATTTTTGAAGTCATAAAACAGCAATTAGTCGATAAATGTCAGAGAACCGTTGTGAAAAATGAAAACAGCTGTATAGTAATCGTGATTACCTATTCGACGCTGCGAAACTTTCCACCAACTGCAATTACAATCGTCGCATTCAAGGTGATGGGGATGAGAGTGCGACTGCGTTTCCTTTTGCCTCTCACGACGATGATGACAAATTTGTTTGCCGCAATGGCAATTTCATGGATTTTTAATGCAAATTTCTCAGCAATTTGTATCGTTGTACATATGTTCACATTTTCTCCTTATTGCAGTACTTCTACTCTATGTCGCAAACTTCGCTAGTTCACCCGACACAGAAAGAAAGTTTATCTATGTATGTTCTTTGAGGATTCATAAGGGTAACAAACGAGTGTTGAACAAATAACAGAAACCACCAGAGTTTATATAATAACAATAATAGTTGGCTTTGCCGTCATCATGATACGCATTATAATAATGGCTAAACACCGCAGTTTCTAACAAAAGACAAAACAAGTGTTTGTCTGTCTGTCTGTCCTTTTGTTCGTCAGCTCTGTTGTGCATTTGAGGCTGCTCTTTTTTTCTCCCAGTTTTTATGATGCGAAATTATGTCAATTTCAACATGTGTTGCGAGAAGACCATTTCCACATGCAAAAACATATTTTACACCTAATGATACAATATTGTACCCATTTCAGCACCCTGGGTGCACAGTGACAATCTCTGTCCCCCCCTTTGTAGCTCAACCACAACCCATGATTGTTTTATGAGGCATTTTATTACCCTCTTCGAGTCCCTGTGCGCTTCTTGGTTAGACATCATAAAATTGATGGTTTGGCAAATGTAATATAATCAAATCTAAATGTTAAACAATGCTTTTACAATTTGTCATCAACACCGAATTTAGCTGCCGGGTAAGCGGTAAAGGGTGGACCTGAAAATTACCCCCTTTAGAGTTGCTTAGCTGATTTAAATGAAAACGACGAAACCACATGGAAATTAATGATGTTCCTACCAGGGGTTGCTATACCCTTGGTCGGTCTCAGACAATGGCTCAGTCACAATGCAACGAGTGGTGAGTGCAGCCCTGTCGGTTCGAATAATAAAAGGCAATAAAGTTTAACACAATTTATAAAAAAGGGATTATCCTGTGCAAACATAATGTTTTGTTTTATATTCTACTGTGAGTAAAGGGGGGGAAATAAGAAAAGAGTCGTTTAGGAATTGCAAGTTAATAGAATAACAAAAAGGCAATTGTAAATATTGGCACCTTTAAACAAAATCAGATAATGGAATGGATGAAGAAAAGATTAGTTTAAACCTGGCGTAACTGAAATTTATAGCTCTGTTAAACTGCAAAAATAATATCCACCGAATTGTCTTTATATTCGAGTTGATTAGGTTACTTTTGATGCAGCTTCACTATTATTATTTTAGGAAAAGATACATTTATATACTTACATAGTACAAAATTTTGCAGCTCATTGATTTCGGTCTAAATTCTGAGAACTGCACTTGAAAGTAGCCCCCAAAAGAAGAAGTTCTGCATCAGTTCAACAGTTCTAGAAGTGTACGAGCTTAAAATATATTTATCGTCTTAAAGATAAATTGCAAAGAATACTTACGCAGTAAAACATTTTTCAGCTCCTTGATTTGAGACTCAATTCTGAAACTAAACGTGAAAGTAGCCCCAAAAAGAAGTTCCACATCATTCGTTTTGTCAAGTTACATGCCATAATAATTTAATATCGATTTGAAGTTAGTAAATACTATATGGTATTTCAATATTAAATTTCCAAAATAGTAGCTTTTGGTAAAATTGTCTGGATCATTGTCTTTCTCTTCTTTTCCGCTTTTTCCGTTTGAAGAGGCGTTTAGTCTCCCTCCTTTTCATATATATCTCCCTTACACCACGCCTTAACATTGGGTGAAGTGTTGCATTGTATACAGAAAAGGATTCTCAGATATTACTCGACATTCTTTAACGTGCCAGAACTTGTTTGAGCGTGGTTTGTATACCAAGGTATGGGTGTTGCAGCAGTGGTCATATCCCAGCGGCGAAAGGAAGGACCTAGAAGGCCTTATGAAAAATCAGTCAGTAGGCTTGCGCTCTGCATTCCCGCTTCCTTTCCAAATAACATAGAGTATCATTGGAAGGCAATGCCTTCCATCGTCGAATTGTGTGACTGAAACCAATCATAAACTGTTTAAAAGAAAAACACACAAACACCTTCCTCGTTGCCATTTCTTTTCATGCCTTCTATGAGGAGGGAGACGGAATGTGTATACACACGAAATGGTGGAATAACATATCATCGAAAACGTTGATTCTCCCTTCTCGAAGAAGGCCTGTAGAAGTAGTCTTAAAAAAATGGAGGGAAGATGTGCATAGGATATTTTCAGGTATGTGAAAACAAGGCCTTGAAAGCCTTGTTGCATGCATGCTTGCAGGGGCCTTACTTATTTCGCTGCTGGAATAATGCGCAACATGCTGCGACTGTGTGTAAGAAAATAGGCGCACTTGTTTGAGAGAGTTGATTGGAATTGGCATTGGCTATCTGGGGTTATGTAGCCTTGCGATGTAGAGCTTTCATTGCCTTTGGTTATGAACATTATCCACACTGCTCAATCTCGTGTGGACCTTTTCTGCAACGAGGTGGTAATCCAAGTCTATATTTGCACCACGCATTACACGCACATACATGATACTCGATCAATTTGGTTTCTTGTCTTTTGATCAGTGGATATCCATGATGTCTTTTGGGTATCTTTAAGAGGAAAACTGGTTCTCTCAATACCATTTTTCTTCCGATGAGAAGCTAACCCTTCTGAATGTGTGATCGGAGGTGTTACTGCAGAAATTGAAATTTTGGAGTACTAAACTAAGAGCATCTTCCCTTTATAGGTTCGCTTTGAAATCTCCCCGAACAATTGTAATTTCATGGTTTAGTAATTTTAGGTTTAGATTAGTGTCCTCGTCTTTTTTACACGGAACGTGTGCTTATAAAGGGTAGGTGGGAAACTTTCCTTGGTACCCTGGCCGCCCGCCGTACCATCTTTAGATTCCTTGGTCGGTGGTCGCAAAGGAATACACCCTTGCTACCGCTGCAGAGTCGGAAAGTTGGTTCTATATGGTACGCGGGGATGATACACCTCGAAAGTCCTGCGTATAGAACCCCCGGGTATTTAAGAATTGCAATAGGAATACTGTACTGCAGTTAATACCGCTGAGTCTTTTTAGTGTTAAAATATCATGAACTATGTACGGAGTTGCTTAAACCGCCATTGCTAAGCTAGAACATTGGACTCGACAACACATCAAAATTTATTTTTATTTCAAGTTCCCAGCGGTGAAAGTATCCGTTACTTAATCGCTGATGTCAGCTATATTTAGTAAAAATCTGTGATGATTATCTCGCTTATGTTCCGCCCTACTTTTACACAGTACTGTCATAGTCCGTTTAATCGGTGCGCTTTTGCATAAAAAGTAAGGGAAAATGTCAGTAAGTGCCATTTCGGCTGCAATTAAATTATAAGTAGAGTTTTATGCGAGCTTGCTGACACGCTTGATTACGAAGTAAGTGACGATGTCAGTAGGTGTCATTTCAAGAGCATTGTAATCGGAGTTATAATGAGAGAACGATGTTTTTTACGTTACACACGCATTACATTCTAAGTACTTACATAGATCCTCGCTTACAATGTCATACTGATATCATGGATTACTAAACAGGTACTTTGTTTCATTTACCTCTGGGTTATTAAATTTTTGTTTGCCAATCTGTTTAGTGTTGCAAAATAGCATCCAATTGCCTCTCTCTCTCTCTTTTTAAACGTAAATTCTGTTCGCTTACCTTTCCTGAGTTTTATTTGAGACCACTAAATCAATTTCCAAAACATAAAATTTAAAAAATGTCACATTACATAAGAAAATATACATACATATTTCAGCGTTTGTTTTTTGTTTTCCGTTACTTACATCGCGTACAACCATCATCTACTGCAATGTGTTAGAACAAACAGTATGCCACACACGCGATTCACTCGAAACCTTAGCCATACGTTGCTGTATGATGGTTGAAGGGCCATATGGCGACAGGTGTTGCCAATTGTCTGTAAAGAACATTCATATTTATCGCTTTGACAAAAAAATAACCATTAAATGCTCGTTTTGTGTATTTTTAACAAACCAAAGTAGACCAGAGTACGAATAGCTGGAGTTTGCCGTCTCTATGTGGACCATTGATGCCAGTTCTAGTGGAGTGAAGTGCATAGCTCGTTTATTTCTATACCACCTTTGATGTTCTCGTGGGGGTTTTTTAAAAATCCATAAAATCAGCCATTAATGGTTGTCGCGAGTGGGGAAGTAAAACGTCGGTTCCGATGGGTATACGTGTATGTGTGTTAGCTTCCATATTTTCTCAATTTCATACCGTTGGGTCCACTACTGCGCGGCGATGCTGCTGTATGGTCACATATTTGAGGATTAGTTGGCATTAGATTTAATGGAATTGAAAAGACTTTCTAAAGGTTATTGCCATATTACAGGTATGTTGTTTTTCGTTGTGGTACGTACGACTTGCTTAATTTACAAATATTTAACAGTTTAAAACAATTACTATGAAATTCATGGGAATTTCAGAAATGGAAGAAGTAAATTACACAAAAGTAATTGTCGCCGAAAAAAAAAATTGTTTTTACATTAGACTCGTGCCGTTAATTTAGAAGTTTGCTTTAATTACCAAGAAATTGACATCAACATCGTATCAAATTAAATCAACACAATGCTTAGAGTATAAGTTAAAATCATGTAAGGTATAACCAACCGTACATGTGACAATTCAAATTATCCCCCTGACTGATTTTACAATAGGGGTTGAAATGCATTTGATTTCATATGTAGTTTATCGTATTATCGTCACGAATTGAGCATAACTAAAGTGTAACACGCGCTCATGGAATGGTTAATTAAAATCTCATATAAGAAGCTGGTTCGGTGGTATCGCTCGCAAATGAAATGTGAGAAAAATTTCTAAAACAAATATTTGTTTTTCGGTGGGAATTGCTGATGAAGATGTTTTCCAAATGACCTTCTATCGCTTAACAAGTGTAACGAAAGTGGGGAGACAACTGCACCGACGTATTGTTAAGTTAATGAGCCGTAAAAAAATCTTGTCAAAGGTTACTAGTATGATTTCGTCTTATATGGATGTAGATTGTGAGAACATTTTGGCGTTCGAGGCGTGACAATTTGATGATGATACAAATGTAATGAAGTTTTTTATACAACATTACGCATGTCTATATGCGAAAGTTGGCAATCGGCTTAAATACATCATTCCACCTATTAAAAAAAGATTTTGATACTGTTAAAAAAACCTGCGATTTAAAGTAATTTCCATATTTAAAAAAAAAACAACAACAATGTTCGAGATATTGGAGAGCTTCTCGAATTTGTGTATGTCAACAGTCCTACAGTTCTAGGACGATTTTGAATATCAGTTTTTTTTTTTGATTGCTCATTTGACTACTCGGAACGCTGCCAACACAAAGAAGAGGCCGTCGCCCAAATATATGTAGATGGCTGTTTCGAACTATAGCCCACGGTCATCTGGATAATACTCGTAAATTATCTATGGGATAGCTTCTCGCGTTGTTGAGAATTAACACGCTTTCTATGTTGGATTCACAACTAACGGCACCTACTTGTTTATCGCCGAATGCGAACGTCAAGTTCTTACTAGAAACGCCGATTGACTCGAAACTTATACTGCGAAGTTGCTGTCGACAACATCGAGGGTGTCGGCAATGAAAGAAAAATGTAGATGACTGAAGCCGGGAATCAAACCACGGATCTCCCGCATGGTAGTCGCTTGTTCTAACCACTATGCCACGGCCGGTCTACTCATAAAAAAAAACTTAATTTCCCTTTGCACCCCATGAATGAGGTATAGGATAGCTTCTCGCGTTGTTGTGAATTAACACACTTTCTATTTTTAGATTCACAACTGACGGCACCTACTTGTTTATCGACGAATGCGAACGTCACTGTTTGAGAAGCTCTTACTAGACACGACGATTGAATCGACGCTTAATACTGCGAAGTTGCTGTCAACAACATTCGAGGGGAGCCGACAATGAAAGATAATTTTTTTTCTTTTAAGATGACTGCAGCCAGGTTTGAACCTGCGATCTCCCGCTTGGTAGTCGCGTGTTCTAACCACTATTCCACGGCCGGTCCTCCACATACTGCTACTAATAAACAACATCTGTCTTATAAAGTTGATGAGTCCTGTCTTATGATAAAAAAAATTGATACTTTATATTAAAAAAATATCTTCTTAAAATATATACCGGCAATAAAGACAAAAAAAAATTATTATCAACTACAGGGTGGGAAATAAAATCACATATTGCGAAACTGCAGTCGCACATCTCTTCAATTTTTTATCCTCTAAAATCAACGGCTATCAATAAAACGTACGCTTCGAGTTGTCCCTCAACATAAAACCGTAATGCTTAAAAAATGTCACATTATCAAACGAACCTCCCTTGTAGCTCCTCTTTAAACATAGAATTGATTGAAAATTCAAATAAAAATTGCAAACGAATGCATCGTTCCCTGCTAACAAACGTGACAATTAATCATAATAAAGCTACTGAGGACAAATATCCTTCAAATTTGTTTATACTCAAAGTCACATTACGTATATGAGGAAACCCAGAAAAGAACAATAAATACAAAAACTTTGCGAAAACCCACCTAAATCAAAACATATTTTTTTTTGCTCAAGGTCTTTATTTGACGATTAGTCAATATTTGTTGACATTTGTTTTTTTTTCTTTCATTTTCAAACGAAGTGGGAAAATCTTCTGTGGTACTTACAAACACTAAACTCCCTTAACTCTCATATATCATCAATCAAAAACTTACCGTGTTACAAAAAAAATGGCAACACTTTTTCGGTCGGTTCCTTTAGCCTGAAGACACATTTCAATCGAAAGTTAACGTTCCGTAAAAAACGGCAGCAGTTTCATGTACCGGTTAGTTTTTACCTGATGAGGGGAGAGATGAACAAAAAACTTGAAGATTTTTTTGCCGGTCCTTTGCAATTATTCTATCATCCATCGTATGCTTTCACCAAAACCAATTAAGATTTGCCAGCCAGCCAGCATACGATGGGTCAATTTTTTCCTACGTTGGGGGGTTGTTATAGTATGGTATGGACAGACGATACTGTGAGTATGGGCAACTCTGTGTTTGTGTTGTTAGCAAATGATACGTGAAAATGACATTTGACGAGATCGATGACGTTAGCAAAAATGCCAATTTTTTTGTTGTTTTGCTGTCGTTAGTGTTGCATGAGTTGGTGATATATGAGCCATGGGAAAATTTTTGGCATTTAGTCAAGTTTTGTGTTGCTTGTTTTAATTTAGTTGGTTCTTTAAGATTAGGATTCAGGGTAATACAGCATGGCTAAGTGTAAAATTCGAATTAGTCATTGTGTTAGTCCAAAATAATGAAGAAAATTACCTTAAGCTACTTTAAGTGGGAGGCAATAATTGTGATGATTTCAACAAAAAACCCCTTAAAGGAAACAAACAACATACTTCCTTTGTTATTGTAAATAGTAATATGTTACTTTTAAAACCAATTGGCGCCATAATGCACGTAACAACATACATATTAATAATAACATACATACAATTACTGCCTGTCCACCGATGTCGAACGTTAACGTTCGCTTGCGTTTTATGAGGTAAACAGCTGAAATATGTTTAGCAAATAAACTGTTTATCGCATAAAAAGCAAGCGAACGTTACTGTTCGACATCGTGTGACAGGCAGTTAATATAATAATTAAATCAATTAACTGCACACAACAAGACGGCAGCATAAATAGTTTTTAAAATTCTTAAATTCAAATAAAACAGTTAGACTATGACCGCAGCTGTATCTTTTTTTTACAAATTTCATATTATAAAATGGAATATATGTTATTACCAGGACCAACAAAAGTATGTAATGCATACTTGCATATGCAAATGTATATTACAAGCTTACAGGCATGTTTTAGGGGTTTATGCATATAAAAGCATATTTTAGGGGTTTCAAGTTTTATTAATAATTTCTTTTACTTTTCATTTATATTTTTCGCAGTATAGACAAGACCTGTTTATTTCTTTAAGGTGTGAAGATAATCTTTATAATTTTTCACAAGTGGCGACGCATATCTTTTGTTAAAGAATTAATATCTTCTATAATGGCTGATTTTTTTAAAATATAGTATATTCCGATACTAATTTCTTCTATCAGTAGCCGTACGTAGAAAAGAATTCCAAGCGATTCGGTCTTTTGCGCTCCGTAGATAGTTAGTCACACCAAGTGTAGATAACAGCTCTTTCACCTGCTTGACTACGTCGATATCGTTGTACAACTCATGCAGTGGTTCATTCGACGACGATACTCGCCGTTGACGATGATGAGTCCATATAGTTTACGAAGTTTTTTTCTTTCGAAGACTCCCGGAATATATTGATCTGCTTGTGTCATTACTCAGGATTCTGCGCTGTAGAGCAAGCCAGTTAGGATCAGAGTCTGGTAGAGTTGGATCTTTGTTCTTTGAGTGAGCGCTTGCAATCAATACTGGTCTTTTGATTTTCAGGCTGACATTATTATTTTTGTTTATGGCGGAGACAAGGTAGAGAACATCATCTGCCACTACAAAGTTATAGTTATCGACGTTCAAGCAGCGTCCCAGACGCTTCATTGAAACAAACAACTGGGTTTTGTCCCCATTTAAAACCCGACCCACTTCTGTCGACTGTTTCTCAATGCTCGAAAAGGCTGCATTAACATCCTGCAATTCAAGGCCAGCGATATCTATATTATCGGCATACGCGAGCAACATGTGACTTTTGTTAAAGATGGTACCATTCCTGTTTACTGCAGCCTTCCGCAAGATCATCTTAATTACGACGTTAAAGAGATCGCAAGACAGACTATCGCCTTGTCTAAAGCCTCGCTTGGTAGAAAATGGCTCTGTCAGATTCTTGCCAATTTGCACTGAAGACTTTGTGTCAGTCAGTGTCATCCCAAAGTCGAAATAGCTTCGTGGGGATTCCAAACTCAGCCATAGCATCCAACAATTTCTGTGGTATCGGACTGTCGAATCCAGCTTTGTAGTCGATGAACAAATGGTACCAGGTTTAAAGCCACGCTGATAAGGTCCAATCAGGTTCGCCAGAATGGGCTTTAGCCTTTCACACAACAGGGTATAGGGCTAATCTTGCGATAGTTGGTACACTCATTGGGATCGCCTTTCTTAAGCACAGGACATAGAACACTCAGATTCCAATCATTGGGCATGTATTCCTTCAGCCAAATCGTGTTTATGAGCTGGTGCATGCATGTTGCCAGCTCATCGCCGCCGGCTTTACAAAGCTCTGCCGGTAGTCCATCGGCTCCCGCAGCTTTATTATTTTTAAGCCTTGTAATCGCCGTGCTGATCTCGTTTTGGCTTGGTGGTGGACAGCCTACTCCATCATTGATGATTGGATTGATTTCGTCACTTAAGCTTCCTTCGGGAACGAGTAGATCGAAAGTGTTCCGTCCATATTTGCAGCACACTCTGAGTGTCCGCGACCACATTTCTGTCTGTGTCCTTACAGGTGGGGATCCCTGTTCCAAATTCTTTGCTTTAAATATTTTGGTAGAACTTTCGGGCTGCACCTCTATCCCTGTAGTTTTCGATATCCTGGCTCTCCCTTTTCTTCCACATACGGTTTTCCGCCTCAACAGGCGTTTCATCTCCCTCCTCTTCTTATCATAAAGCTCAGTCGCCACCTGCGTCGCCATTGGCTGCAGTTTTGCCTTGTATGCAGCATCGATTTCCTCAGACATTTCGCGACATTCATCATCGTACCAGGGCTTGTCTGAGCGTGGTTTTTTCATAATCCAATAAGGTCGTTGCGGCAGTGGTCATAGAATTCGCAGTATGCTGCCACTGTATGTCGGGAACATCAGAAGTAGGGGGGGGGGGGGTTTGTTTGGAGTAATTGCAAGGGTTTGTTGGAGTGGGCATGGATACCTTGATAATATGTAACTTTGTGATGTCCAGCTTTCTATGCGTTTGGTAACGAGCGTTTTCAGCACTGCTTAATCGTTTTAGTATCATAGACAATGTAGCGACCATATATTTACTCCATGCGCTTATAGAATGCATATATATTAATGCCCTCGTGATATAAAAATATTTCGACTTGATGCGGATAGTGGCTATTCGGTCACTTACAGGAGTATAGCGCGAGACCAGATGTCGAAGCCCCTTGCCGACTATGAATCCATATTCAAATTCGTGCCTTTCTGCATGGCAACTGTAAAAGATGTCACACTTCTTTCGTCGTGTGCATCCGCGTCCCATCCATCGCATTTCCCATATGGCGGTGATGTCAGCCTCATATTCTTCGAGGACTTCCGCAATAGTTTTCATTTTCTGAAAGTATCTTTTATATTTTGTTCTGCTGTACTACTCTCTAGTTTTTCGTAAGCAAATATGTGTGCTATAGCTGATTTCATTATCGCTGATTTCTCTTTCACGAACTCTAACTATTTTCTAAAGATGAGTATCATCAGTAAAAACCTATCGTAATCAATTTATCATTTTAAATTTAAGGTCGGTCTGCCTGAGTTAGCAGCATTGTCACCATGTCCCCATACTATATACACTTTTTTTAAATTCATTTATTATTTTTCAATTAAAATATTGTATTTTGTAAGTAGACGACATGTTTACCCCACAAATTTGCCTGCTAGTGCACTAATTATTAACCACTTGGAGCTTCAAGTGAATTTTGTAGGTGTTGTGAATCAAGTGATGTAGCAATATAAATTAATATAGGTATTTTTGCATTAAACAAAGTGAAACTTTTCCCATAAATAAATATTGGCTCAGTTTTCTAGTTGTGCGGCGGTTTTTTTTTGTTTGGTTTTGGGTAAATAAAATTTTTGATTTATTTGCTTTACAGTAATATGCGAACAGCCATCCATACACAAACACACACACACACAAATACTACGTGATGTTATAATTCTTCCATTATTGTTTTTATTGTGGGGGTGGCTTAACAATCATTTACAGGGTTGCCATTGTACGTAGTACCAGAGAGTCTATATTTATGTAATATATACATATATATATGTATATGTGGCACAGGCATTAAACAACATACCGACTTTAACAAATATGTACTCTTACACACACACACCCGCTCACAAAAATACATACCAACATTTCAAGTAGCATTTGTAACCGAATGAAAATATATAAATACTCAGTATTTATGTATTTTATAATTACTGCACATGCGTATTTTTATACTTAACTCCCCTCTTGATATATTTCGAAAAAGCAGAACAACAGCTACCATAACTTTATGCCAGGGGATGAGTAACAACTTCTGAGCACAGGGGGGTCAAGGTGGGGGGTGTATAAGGTCTCACATATATTTTATTTCACTGAGGGTAAGAACTTTGCACACAAACCAACCGAAAAATACCAACACCAACAACAGCAAACACAACATCAACACAAAAATAAAGATGGCGTTCTCTTAAATAAATACATAAATATCTTGTTTTGTGAAATCTTCCCGAGCAGAGCTTGGGAAGGGGAGGGGAGTACAACAAAGCAAAGTACATTTATTTTCATTTAGTACACAAGGAAAACCCAAACAGAAAGAGCAGAGCAGCAAAAAAAATAACATTTTGATTGAAACAGCTTACAATTTAATATTAAAGTTTTTTGGTGAAACGACTCAGCGACGTCACAAATTGATGGCATTGAGCATCATCTGTTGCCAATGGGAAATAGTATAATTTCATAACATATTGCAGAAAGGAATGTCAGTATATAGTTGTGATAATTGAATAGTTTGGAATATATAATTTGATGGAAAAACCCCTAGAGAAGTTTTAAATTTTAGAGTAGTATTTTAATGAGTTTGGTTTCATTGTTCGGTTCGAGATCTATTCTATTATTGCTAATAGAGTTTAGGCAGGGCGGATAGCTATTTCGATAGTTGCCAAACTATTTCATCAGCACCATTTGCTGTGCCTTCTCCACACATTATCATAACCTAAAGTGTTAAAATCTTCAAGAAACCATCGAGAAGCCTAAACACACCGGTTCGAAAATGGTATCAACGAAGACCACATGTCAACATAATCCACACAAGCTCCTGTCTATGCATTGTCCATCGGACAAAACATTCAGTTACAGGGATTCTCATATCGTAAATGAAAAATCTTAGGTAAAAAATTCAATGTTCTTTTAAGCGAATCACTTTTTTATTATTTAAAAAATCAACAATTCTACCTCGGTTGCGGTTATTACACAGCTCGAAAAAAAAACTGAAGTTGTAATTCCTTTGAAATGGTTCTGAGTACACTTACCAGCACGTACCAGAAAAATATTAAAATTTCCCAAGTAACTTATATCGAACCTACTTAAAGGGTTTCCAAAGATGCTAAAATATATATTAAAACATCGAATTTTGTACATATTTTTTCGTGTAGTGGATCCGAGTTGCGACTTGGATATCCTAATATCATAACTGTATGAGCAGCGGTAGTAAATAGTCACCATATAATTTATTATCATTGATATCCATTAAAAGTAAAAACTTTTAACTAATTCGCCACTTTCGTCTTTTCTTTTCCATTCTAGGTGTGGTTCAAGAATCGCCGTGCCAAGTGGCGTAAGCGCGAACGCAATGCCATGAACGCTGCAGTTGCTGCAGCCGACTTCAAATCAGGCTTCGGAACCCAATTCATGCAGCCCTTCGCCGATGATTCTCTCTACTCATCCTATACCTATAATAATTGGACCAAGGTTCCTTCACCTCTGGGCACAAAACCTTTCCCTTGGCCCGTCAATCCCCTCGGTTCCATGGTCACCACAAATCATCATCAGAATTCAGTGAATTGTTTCAATACGGGTGCAAGTGGTGTGGCCGTTAGTATGAATAACTCTATGCTGCCGGGTTCGATGGGTACAACCCTGACGAATTCGAACGTGGGCGCGGCTCCCTGTCCCTATAGCACACCCGCCAATCCCTATATGTATCGGGCGGCAGCCGAACCCTGCATGACCTCCAGCATGTCGTCGAGTATTGCCACCTTACGCCTGAAGGCCAAACAACATACCACGGGCTTTGCCAGTCCTTATTCAGCACCCTCTCCAGTGTCACGCTCTAACTCTGCTGGTCTCTCCGCTTGCCAATACACGGGCGTGGCTGATGTTGTCTGAGAAAACGCCCTCGGGGCTTTGCTGAATCAACACCAACACCATTTGCATAATTTTTCGGGTTCGCACAGCGGCGGCGGTGGCAACAATGGCGGTCACAGTGTTAATCTGAACTCAAATTTGCAACATTTACACCACAGCAACAACAACAATTCCTTGCTGCACAACAACAACTTGCTGATGGATCATCATGATGGAGGCGACACTAAATCTCCTCATGATCTTCATCATTCAGATGTGTCGGGCAATGGTGGTGGTGGTGGCGGTGGCAACTCCAATGGTCTGTTGAGCTCCAATGGCAACACTGACGGTGGCGATGATAATGACGAAGATGTTATCGATTAAATTCAAACCCCCGAAATAAAACGCTAAACTACAACTCCCAAAAATATATCAAAAACAAAGGAAGCTAGTCGTAAGTTCTTTAGAAACCGTTGACATCGCTCAACGTTTTTAGTAAAAGAGATAAAAAAATAATTGTTATTTGTAAAGAAAAAAAAAACACACACACAAACTGAAGACAAACTAAACAAACTCAATCGGAAGAATGTAGTTTTCTAAAGTAATAAATAAATTGTAATTTATATTTTCTAAGTAAACTGTGCCTTGAGAACTGATTGGGCAATGCAAACTGCAGTTGAGTGGCTAGCAGCAGCAAATGTTGTTTTGCACCAACTTGTCAACTTGTCATATGTATTGCCCAATCAGCTCTTCAAAGAGGCGACTATGCATTATTCAGCTGTCACTGAATGAAATTGCCGATATTTTCTTTAATGTCACATGCTGATTAATGTTTTTACCGTCCAAGGCAAAACAAACAAACAAAAAATAATATGTATTTTTTTAAAATACTTAAAAAGAACAATAACTACTTTAAATTATTTTCATTGCTAAATTAAAACATAAAAACCAAAAAAAACAAACCATTCATTGTTTAAACTTTTGTTAGTATTAATTTAAAATCGGAAGACACATTGTAAATATTAACCAGCTCCTAAGATAACAATTAAACCAAATATTTTGCCAAAAATTACTTAAATTATTTATAGTTTTTATTTAAATTTATATTTCGTATTACTTTATGTAGGCAATTTCTTTTTGCATTTATTTCCCTAATCTTGTTTGATTCTCTTTATAGTTCTTTTTATATTTTTTGTATTCTTTTTTTTTATCATAATCATTATCTAATCGTAATTATAATAGACTTCTTAACATCTATACATATTATTGTAAAACAAAGTAATATATTGATAAAGAAATAAATATAAAAAAGAAATAAATCAATAAAAAAAATATCGCTAAACTTGAACACAAACAAACCAACCGTTTTTAAGAAGTTGTCTAGTCGTATACAAAGGACAAAACTAAATTAATACAAAAAAAAAAAAACAAAATCCCAAACAAAAACATAACTAGCTTTAAGAAATTTAATCAAAACAAAAAAAAAGAACAATAAAACTTTAATAAAACCAAACATAAAAAAATAATGGTTTATCTCTTCATCCGTATATCACCAACATATCAAAATTTCCTACAGAAAATGTACTTTTAAATATTCATGACTGTATATCGTAGGTAGGTATGTCATCAGGTTTGTTTTGACTTTTATAATAAATATTTTCGAATTCTGAATCAAAAAGTTTGGTATCACAGGGCTATAGCTAAACGTACTATTTTACTTATTTCCGACACAACGGGTTAATTTTTGAGATGTGCCTAGAGAGGTTAATGTAACATCTGGTGTTCCCCACGGTTGTCTTCGCTTCCATGATTTGAGGTATCAAATGGACTATATCTTTGAAAGAAAAGAAACTTGAGTGTATTTCACATGTAGTATCAACTTGAAGGTCTTACCAGAAAGTGGGCTCTACCCTAATTGAACATACTCTTTTGCCGCTGTTAAGGCCCGCATAATAATATGTTTGTTAAGACACACTCATCACCACAGAACTATTTCCCCGATAGCAGATAAAAACAGTATCAGAAATTTATATTTCATCTAGAACAATACCTCTCAACCTAATTATCGAGAGAGTGATAATTCACAATGTTGTCTTCTTCCAGCTAAAGAACAACATTTCATATCCGACATCACACGTTTGGTCATATTTCGATCAATCAATTTCAGCAACATCATTCGACGCAACTTCTCCCAAATTAATATCATCAGAAGTAAATTACAATCATAAACGTCATTGGACTCTACTCCTTTGAACATTTAACGAGCTCTTACAGTACCAGTACCGAAGACTTGGCAAAGGCCACGCACCAAACACTTCAAGTCGAACTTAAACCGACTATGTAGAACCGACTAGAAAGCTTAATCAAACATTCCGGTTCACTAACAACACCTCGACTTGGATACCTATAATAATTACCACCATCGGATATGAATCAATTTTTAACAAAATAGTCGGATTATATTAACCGAACAAGTCGTAACCCATTACTAAGACAACAACGCGTTGCAATGAACCTACTTTTCTGCGGTATAAGGTGCACCCCTTTTAAAACTTTCGAAGCTATAGAATCTCCTTAATTTTTGTTCAACCAAAGGTAATTTTGACGCACATGAGAAATGCGAGACTGATCGTATCAAGGGACACCATAACCATAACTCGAGCATTTACTTTTAATTTACCAACATCTTTTTTGGTCTTAACCACAGAGGGGTGGCTCCTTACCCAAACGACAAGGCAGGCAAGCTGGCTGTGGCAAACAGGCCTTCCGTAGCACCAATTTTACCCCTGGTTGGAGTTTTTTTTAATTAGAGCATACGCCCCCAATTCCTCCTTACCGCTGGCAAAAGGCCAAGCGACCTTCAGCCCATTCAGCGAAGCGAACACGCATCGGATGATCACCAAGCTTCAGTTCATGGACTTATTTGACTTTATAAGTCTTCATACGGAGGTCTTTAACAAAAAAGATAAATTGCCAGAAACAATCAGATAAATCGATCGTATGTCGGCCATATTCTCTAGCTCAAAACTCTAGGAGAAAAAAATTGATGTTTGAAAAAGTTCGATTACAAATTTGATAAAAATAATACACCATTTGCTAATACTTAAAACGAGCTTTATTATTCTTTGAAGATATATGATTCGAAATTCTTACTGTAAAATATAAATTTGAATGTTCCCAGCAGATACACAAGACATTTTTATCCTTTACATTTAAAGGGCGTGGTCTTACGCCTATTTCCTATCCAAAATCACTATTGCAGGAAATATCACGACTAGTAAAATTTTATTTCCATCGATGGAGCTTTACTAGAGTTTATGTGTTGGTGGTGCATTAGACCCTGTCGTACCTTCAATTCTATAAATTTATTCTTTATGAATTTTGTCCGATATTTTCTTGAAAGCCTACAAATTTTAGATTAGAATTGCTGTATCTGTGTACATTTATAATTTTCTAAAACATCCTAAGGAAACAATTTAAGATGCGTCAGTGTCGAGTGCACCAAATCCTATTAGGGCAAGGGAACATATCATTTGATACTTGAAAAAGTACATAAATTTAAAAGAGATGATTCAATCTAGAGGTATCTTAAGATCAAATTCTTCAGGAATTCTTCGGGCTGGCTGGTGGACACGATAGCACGAGTAAACCTTCACTGGTCCTTAAAAAAATTATTCAATACCAGTACTTTTAGTACCTTCCATACAATATTTACTAAGAATATTCTTAGGAGGAAATGGGGAATTCTCTAATTTGAGTTTTTCTGTTCGTTTTTCACTTGGAATAATTAGAATCCCTCTTTGGAGGTCTCCAACGTACAATCGATCACGTATTCTCCCGGAAAATGTGAGAAGGCGCAATGTTAAGCTTTCTAAGTGGCATGCTACCACCGATGCGTCTTAGGGAGTATTACAGAAGCTCAACATAAAAGCTCTCTTAGTGGCTTTGACAGCCCCAAGAAAATAGCAATAAAAAATTATTGAAAAACAAAGAAAAAACAAACCAAGAACCCCTTTAATGTTGATGGCCCCTGCAAATGTTATAAGGACCTTGATTAAAGGATATTCACTTGGAATGTCCAAACAATCAGAGATAGTCCCTCTATCCATCGACAAATAGAACTCATTGCCGCCATACAGGTGATGCGATAGAAGGGACATGGTTGCGCACGACGGAAGAACTGTGACATATTTTACAGCTACCGTGCAGAGAGTCACGGATTTTGGTTGTCGCGGTTTAAGCCTGTGAATGACCGAATAGCCACAATCCGCATCAAGGCGAAATATTTTTCCATCACGCTGATTTGTGTATATGCCCCGACGAAAGAGGATATTAAAGATGTATTCAATGAGCGCGTGGGCGAAATATATGACCACTGCCTTGTCCTTGACTTAAAAATTGTTCTCAAAGATTTTAAAGTTAAAATATAAAGGGAAGATGCTCCTGGTTCAGCAGTCGGGAATTATAATCTACACAACAACACCATCAATAATGGATTCAGACTGGTAAGCTTCGCGTCAGCAAGAAACATGGTAGTGATTGAAACCAGAACCAATTGAAACATCTATATCTATAAAAAATTGTTGCAAGTGTGTTGTGACTTTATAACTCACGAACGGCTGGACCGATTTGCATAAATTTTTTTGTATGCGTTTGGTTGGCGCCCTGGTTGGTTTATATTTACAATTCGGTCCAATTGGACAAAGGGGCGTGGCACTGCCCATTCAACTTGAAAATCAAAAGGGCTGTATCTCATGAACTATCAGAGGTATGAAGATGAGATTTGGTATATATGTTGTTGGAGGAGTATAAATTACAGCCAAGGTGGAAGTGGGCGGTGCCACGCCCCCTTTTCAAAAATCGCTCTAATGGCTTTTCTAATAGACCGATTGATACGAAAATTTTACCAAATGGTACTGTTGACCTGTTGATAGTCCCTGGCTAAAATAGGTTGTGATTGGATAAAGGGGCGTGGCACCGCTGATGCAACTTGAAAATCAAAAGGGCTATATCTCATGAACTATCAGAGGTATGAAGATGAGATTTGTTACATATGTTGTTGTTGCAGTATAAATTATAGTAAGAGTGGAAGTGGGGGGTGCCACGCCCCCTTTTCAAAACCGCTCTGCAGGCTTTCCCAATAGACAGATTGATACGAAAATTTTACCAAGTGGTACTGATGACCTGTAGATAGTCCCTGGCTATATTTGGTTGTGATTGGATAAAGGGGCGTGGCACCGCCCATACAACATGAAAATAAAAAGGGCTATATCTTATGAACTATAAGAGGTATGAAGATGAGATTTGTTACATATGTTGTTGTTGCAGTATAAATTACAGTAAGAGTGAAAGTGGACTGTGCCACACCCCTTTTAAAATAAACAGTTATAACTGTCAAAATTCCACAGTATATTGCAGTTCGCCTAGAGATATGAACAGTAAGGTGGCCCAGTTTTTTTATTCGCAAAAATTGTAACCAAATCTACGATGAATTGTTAAAAAATGTCACCAATAAACTTTGTGTGTAATATCAATTCCTAGCTCGCGCTGGGAAAGCTTAATTTAGTGCAGAAAACTTAAATTTTGATAGAGGTGTCTTAAAGCTGAAGTCTGACGCTTTCAATAATCATGGGGCAACGAACGTCACTTCTAAAAGAAGCGCAAAACGGAGTAAATAAACGAAAAATCCTTTTATCTTAAAAAAAGTATCAGCTTTTTAATGTACAATTGACCCCTAACAAAACCCCATTTACCGTTTTTGTTGCCAATTTAGGTCAACCAATTCGTCATTCAGGCGAGGTGTGTGAAGTGTGATAGACTTTCATTGAGACTTTCTTTGGAAAATCCCCATGTAAAGACTACACAAGAACAACGTTTACAAATCTTGCAAATTTATTTTCAAAATGCGCGTTCTGTTTGCCCTTTGTGAAGTTTATGGTGCATATACTCATCCATCTGAGCAGCTAATAGAAGCCATCGACGCTGTAGACGTAAGTGTGACAGGGGACTCGAATTTATCGAACCGACGCCGTTCTCAGCAACTCGGTCTCTGCAAATGCTGAGGAAAGATCTTGGCCTATATTCATATATCCAACTGGTAGAAGAACTAAAACCAGTGGACGATCAATTGATTTCTTTTATTTATCATGTCATTGCACATTATTTGAAGGAGAAATGGTTCCAACACGACGGCGTAAAATGCCATACAGCGCGTGAGATCATCACTTTGTAAAGCCAAATGTTGGTGACCGAATTATCTCATAGAATGGTAATACGAGTTCAATACAAAGATAGTATTCGGAAATATTCTTGATCCATGTGAGAAGAAGACATGGCAAAAGAGGTTTTTATGGCTAAAGGCATGAAGCTTCAAACGAAATTTTCATTTTCGGTCAATAGGCGGAGAAGGCATGTCAAAAGTGTTTTTTACGCCCAAAGAGAAAGCTAGTATACAGACGGTTACCGCTACTACATTGAATTATGATCTTAAACGGAATGTCTGTTTCCGATTTGTAAAATATATGACTTTGCTGATGAACTTTTTACTATCGTCATAGATCCTATGATATTTAGAATTTAAAACAACAACACTAAATTTGTTAACTTTCATTTTAAGGAGTTGCTTGAAATTAGTTACATAAGTTAATAAACTCAACATATCATTATCGAGCTTAAGTACCGTTTTCAAAGTACTTTGTAGACCTAAATGTGAAATATATTACAAGTTAAAATGCAATAGCGAAGCATTGCCGGGCCCACTAGTAAAATTATAAAATTTTTCACATATTTATCAAATATATATATGGGTGTTCCTTATATGGTATTTTTGGGAATTTCTTTAAAAATGATAGTAGTAACGGAGTTGGACATCGAGCTCCACCTTACGTTTGTAATGTACAAAATTTCGAATATATTGTGCGAAATTTCGCATTCGATTTAGAGTGTGCCGCAACGAGGTTTAAACTCGATTTTGTTTTCAAATAAGTTTATCGCCGCTGAATATTTTTATGTTGTAGACATTTGAGCTCGTAATACGCCGTCAAATAGGTAAAGTGAAGACCTATAAATGTTTTGATTTCATATCTCTTATAGATGTCGAGATATTTGATACAAAAAGTGGGGGTATTTTTGAAAAAAAAAAATAAAAAATTTTGGAAATGCATTATTAACCAACAATTAACAATTTAGCATATAAGAACACAAAATCTACAAAAAAAGGTTATGAGCATATTTTCAATATCTCTATCAGTTCCCAATTTATCAGTCTTTAAACCCCGTTTTTTGGCTTTTTATAGCAAAGATTTTAATCTCTGGTTTCATCCGAATACACTGTGTCTACTTTCTAATGACACCAAAACCATTACCATCCAATACTCCATTGCATCAAAAATCTCGATATCTGTAAGAGATATGTTAAGTCCAATCATATACTTTTCCTGGTGTTCACTTCACCTATTTAATGGCATATGACCTATTTCATACAATATATTCGGATTTCATAAATGACAAACTTGAGGTGGAACTCGATGTCGAACTCCGTTACTACTATCTTTTTCATAACGAAATTCCCAACAATACCATACAAAGAACACCCAAATGTACCTTTAAGTGCGCAGAAAAAGAATTAGTATTCTTTTTTTTAAAATTTAGAATTATATCTGGATTGAGCAAATTCAAAATTTTTTTGTAATTGCTTGCTTAAAAATTAAACTATTCAGAATAAAACAGTACGATTTGATTTTTTTTTAAATTTAAAATAAAAAATTAAAAATATTTTGGAGAAAAAATCCGCCTCTAATTTTTTAATTTTTTTCCGTAGTAGATTTGGCCGCCATGGCCACCCCTGGCTACGGCCTTTTATCCATTACATACAAGGTACTGTATAGTGTGTTAAAATCAGTGCGATAGTGCACCTGATTGGACCTTTGCAGTATGGCTTTAGACCTGGTAAATCCACGACCGACAAGATATTTACAATACGTCAAATCTTGTAATAGGCCTAAGAAATGCAGATCTACACTCTGATGGATCTGACAGAGCCATTTTCTATCTACGACTGCAATATGTTACTGCGGCATTTTTAAGTATTGATATGCAGTCGGCAGAAGTGGGTCTGTTGATAAATGAGGACAAAACCGAGTTGTTTGTTTCAACGAACAAAGAGTCTACTCTTTTGGGGTGGTAGATGATTTTGTTATTTGACCCCTTTCTCGTCAAACAATGATCCAATTTTTCCAGACACTGATTCCCTTACAGCGCAAAATCCTGGGCAATGACTAGGGTCAACACTAAAATATGCACGAGAAACCTAAAAATATGTGCATTAGATAAGCAAGAAAAACATTAAAAATTCCTTTGAAAATGATAAAAAAATGCATATTAAATTAATTAAATTTTGATTCGTAGTTAATTTTATTTACTCAATGCGTTTAGTTTTTAATAAAAATTTATCACAAATAGTTGAAAATAAAATAAACCTATTTTTTAAATTACTTTCACTACTCTACTGTAAAAAATTACATGAGGTTTTTGAAATTAAATGGTATACTTTATCTCTTAATGTATAATAAATATTATGTATACGCCTTCACCGTAATTTTACTTACATATTCATGATTTCCACGATTGCATATTCTTCTAATTTATATGGGACTTAAATTTTTGAGGAAGTTAAAAAGTCCAACTTTTACAACATTTGCCACGATCTCGAACGTTAACGTTCGCTTGCGTTTTATGCGGTAAACATCGTGGCTTAGGCTGATAGTAGATTGTGCATTAGCTTGAAAAGTAGCACTGCCCATTTTTTAACATAACAAATAAAATAAAAAAAAAAATAAAATATTTTTTATTGGCAATGCCATCTGTATTAAAATAACGCTTGTCGTATTTGAAAAGTTAAACGCTAATTTACTGTTTCTCTTTGGAAGTACGGATTGATTAAGTCTCTTACTGTTACACTATTCTTTCCTAACATCTATAAAATAGTACAGTGATGGTGGCAACGCAACACTAGGTAGAGCTCATTGAAATTCTTGGCGACGTACTGGATCCTTAGTACAAAAACACTAAACTAATATTTCGATTAGTTAGTACCGGAAACATGTACTTTAAAAATACATACAGCGTTTCTAGAATTTAATTATTTATTAATATTAATTCTTTAACAAAAGAATTTTTCGCCCATCTTAAAGAAATGGACAGATGTTGTCTTTACTGCGAAAAATATATTTGAAAAGTAAAAAAAAAATTAAAAAAAATCCCAGCGTGTCGGACGTTTCTTTTAACGAATTTTAATGCAAACATAGCATATATTTGGGAAAGGTGTGTATAATCGAAGAGCTGTTTATTGGTATAATAAATGAAAATTAAACAATTTTTATTCTACTTAACGTTACGTTTCACGAAACTGAAGTCATTTTGAGCCTAAGTTAATATAATGGCAATATCTGTGAGTTTATCAGCCGTACAAAAAATTTTCGAAGACAATATTTTTAACAAGCTTTCAAAAAACTATACCTAGTTTTTATTAAGGGCAGTAGTGCGGTCATAATTATGTATTTTATTTGTTCGGACGTTTCTTGTCGGACGTTTCACATTTTTCCACTCAATAAATATTATTCTGCATGATAGTAGAAAAAATTACATCTCTATTCGCCATCAACTCTTTGTATTTTGGACATGATAAATTTAATGGCATCCTCAGTTTTTTGCTGTAAACAGTTTTTTCCAAAAATAACCTCAACATTTTACCTGCAGTGGCCAAGATTTTTTTCGAACTATTTTGCTTCATTTCAACTAATTGCCAATATGTAAAATGAATCAATTGGTCAATACCTTCGCCGTGATTTTTCTCACTGTTGTTAGTGATTTTTGCGATTTACACCCCCAAATTGCTATAATTCTTACCCAATATTTTGTTAATAAATGCATATGATTTTTAGATGCTGTTTATATACGAATAACGCGAATTTGCTTAAAATTTATATGACAGCGTTAAAAACCCTATTGTATGACCTTGCTGCTGATGAAAACAAACAAATCTTGTATAATTTTATTATGATAAAATTACATTTGTTAAGACCTAGCGTTCGAACGTTTCAATATACAAATTGCTATAAAAACTAAACACCTATTGATTTTTGAATAATTTGTTTTTATTTGGTGGGTCTGTCTCATTTTACTTAGAAAATATTATTTCTTAACGACTACTTTACTTCATGCAGCTGTGCTTCAGACTATTGTGATATTTCCGTGTCGGACGTTTCATCAGAAACACTTAACAAAAGGTAGGATTAACAATTTTAGAAGATAGGAAGAAAATAATTGCAATTCATGAGTTGAATTTAATAAACCATTGATGCTGATTAATATATATTTAAAAGTTTTTCCGAAAATGATAACTTTTATTTTTTGGTTCAGGTTGACCTTTTGCAGAATGTGCCCATATGCAAGTATGCATTGCATACTTTGGTTGACCCTGCTTATTATATACATATGTATACTAGCTTTCCCGGCTCGCGTAGCTTCACCCGCACTTACAATGAATCTTCTTATAAATTCAAGCAATACAGGTAAAATGCAAACGCTTCATAAGAACTTCGAACACCCCATTTATTGTATTGTAGCTTTATTCCATTGGTTTGAGTGATTCTACCGCTTTAGTCCCTTAATATCCCTAAAAGTACGAATTTCAAAAGGATACATTCGTATCCCACAACTGAAATGGACTGGTACTCCCTCTTATTCTATAGGAAGCATGCCCATATACGATTATAGCTTTAGCCGTTTGGTCTGGGTGATGATACCAGTATTATCCCTCTTCGGCCTATTTCCCCCTTAATGTTCGAATTTTTAAAAACCCCATCTGCCGGCTCTCTAATTCTATAAGAAGCAATTCTATACACGTTTGGTCAGGACAATAGTACTAGTTTTATTCCTTTTTTGTTATTTTTACAACTAAAGAACGAATTTCGAAAAATTACTTCACATCTTAGAACTGAAATATGTTTAGTTTGGGGGTGTAAATCTCTTTTCGGCCTTTTTACCCCTAAAAGGTAAGAATTTCGAAAACCGTCCTTGTTATTCTAATCCAAGCCCATATAAATTCATTTGATTATATCATTAGCCGTTCGGTCTGGGCGATAGTAACATTTTTATCTCTTTTTCGATTTTTTTAGGGATTTCAATATCGGATTTCAAAAAAACCTTCTACCCAATTTATTAGTGAGCACTCTCATATCAATTTCTTCGATTATACATAGCATTTGCCGATTGGTCGGGTCATGTTTACTCTTATGAGTACGAATATCCAAAAATCCATTCTTAGCTGACGTTTATTCGAAAAGGGAAACAACCACCACAAATTTCATCATCATATCTGCAATCGTTATATTAATATGACCGACATAACGATTTTTCCAAAACGGGTGTGGCACCGCCTATTTCACTGCAAGACGTAATCCCCCATGTACTATTTACAAATGAAGCAAAAGGATTGAAATTTCGGTATGTGTGGCCGGTGCCACGCCCCTTTGTCTAAGTATGTTTTCATGTAGCCTATGATAGAGGCCCTATGGACAGTATCATACAAAGAAAATATGATTGCAATCGGTCTATTTATTTGGCCAATATAACTATTTTTTTAAAAAGGGGCGTGGCACCGACCTCTGTCCACAAACAAAGTATTTTTTCTTATAAGTCGGATGAACGTAACAAATCTCTATTTGTACCTATAATGGTTTAAAAAATACAGCCATTTCAAAATTCGAGTTGTATGGGGCGGTGCCACGCCTATTTTACCCCCTTGCAGTCCGAATTTTCAAAAATCCCATCTTAGTGCGCGTCATACGTCATAAAAGAAACCTACATTCCAAGTTTCATGGTTCTATCTTTAGCCGTTTGGGCTGGGGAGTGATCAGTCAGTCACCCAAGCCTTTTATATATATAGATGGGTATTTCTATCGGAAGGACGGAAGATTTTATAGTACAACATTCTTATATGTTTGGGATGCTTCTCGAGCTTTTGTGAATTAACACGGTTTATATTTTAGATTCACAGCAAACGGCACCTACTTGTTTATTGATGACTGCGAACGTCACTGTTTGAGAAGCTTTTACTAGACATGCCGATTGGCTCGATAATTATGCTGCGAAAATGCTGTCAACAACATAGAGGGGGCCGGCAATGAAAGAAAAATGTAGATGACTGGAGCCGGGAATCGATCCACGGATCTCCCGCATTGCAGTCGCGTGTTCTAACCACCATGCAATTGTATAGTGAATAAAACAAACTATATACATCGATGAAAAGTCTCGTCTTTCCAAATCCTCTGAGGAACCTCAAAACGGTTAATTTTTACCCACGTTACTAGCTTATAAGTGCGTAAAGATACGAAAGTTGCGATTCTCGAAAAACATGCATAACATAACCATTTGTTACCCGATTTTTCCAAACAAATAAGCGTTTTACTCGAGACACCGTGTACTTTCTGAATAATAAATCGATCTTTAAGGTGTCCCTATCAAATAGTAGCTACAAACTTCTTAAAACTATGTAATTATATATATCGTTGAAAAGGCCGCAGTATCTTCCTTCCAAGCCAGCTGAAAAATTTAAATTCGAATGATCCGCTGAGAAACTTATAATCGGTTAATATTCAGCCACGTTACACGTAAGTGTGTAAAGGTACGTAAAACCGGTATCATAGTGAACTTTATGGGCTATTTAGGTTGCCTAGAAACGTTCAGATTGTATTAATATGTTCACAAAAGTTGTTCAACTTTACCATGGCTACAATTTTGGCGAACATTGTTAGTGAAAAATTTGAACTCCCTCGAAGTAATGCTCAAACAAGTGAAAAAATAATAATTTTCATTTTCGCTGATTCCTTCTGTATACCTGAGAAGGCTGCAGTCACATCCCGCAGTTTTCGACCGATGATGTCTACGTCATCAGCGTACGCGAGTAGCATGTGGCTTTTGTTGAATATAGTGCCACTCGTGTTTACTGCAGCTTTTCTCATTATCATCTCCATCACAATGTTGAAGAGATCGCACGATAGGCCGTCGCCTTGTTTTAGGCCTCGTCTGGTATAGAATGGCTCCGTAAGGTCCTTGCCAATCTTCACTGAAGACTTCGTGTCAGTCAGCGTCATTCCGCAAAGACGTATCAGCTTCGCTGGAATACCAAACTCAGCCATGGCATCGAGTAATTTCTGCCGTATCGGGCTGTCGAAGGCAGCTTTATAGTCGACAAAAAGATGGTACGTGTCGATCTGTTTCTCTTGGGTCTTTTCCAGGATTTGCCGAAGTGTGAAAATCTGGTCAGTTGTTGATTTTCCTGGTCTAAAGCCACACTGATAAGGCCCGATCAGGTTGGATAACACTGGCTTTAGTCTTTCACATAGCACACTCGACAGAACCTTATATGCGATGGGTAGAAGGCTGATCCCGCGGTAGTTGGAGCACACACTTGGATCACCTTTTTTCAGCACAGGACATAATACGCTTACATTCCAATCGTCGGGCTTGCACTCTTTAAGCCAAACCGTGCGCAGGAGCTGGTGCATGCTCGTTATCAGCTCCTCGCCACCGGACTTGAAGAGCTCTGCGGGCAGACCGTCGGCACCGGCTGCTTTGTTGTTTTTCAGCCACGATATTGCTCTTCTTACCTCGGCTTGACTTGGTGGTGGGCAATCTAAGCCGTCGTCGACAATTGGCGTGATAACTTCACGTGCGCTGCCTTCTGGAACCAGCAGTTGCTGGAAGTGTTCTCTCCATATGTGCAGCACACTCTGCGTATCCGTGACCAGATTTCCATCACTGTCCTTACAGGTGGGGAGGCCATTACCGTATCCATTTGTTCTTATTTTCTGGTAAAATTTTCGGGCCTCACCTCTATCCCTGTATCGCTCTATATCCTCGTTCTCCCGTTCCTTCATCTGACGTTTTTTTCGCCTAAATAGCTGTCTCGCCCGTTTAGCTTTCTCCTTATGCCGTTCCCTAACAGCACGGGTCGCAATTTGCTGTAGCGTTGCCCTATAAGCAGCATCCAGTTCCTCAGACGCTATGCGACATTCTTCATCGTACCAGGATTCGTCTGAGCTCCGCTTTTCATATCCTAGCACGGTTGTTGCGGCGGTTGCCATGGAATGCGCAATATGCTGCCACTGTGTATCGGGAACGTCAGAAGTAGAGGCGTTGTGTCGTAAAAGTTGGGAGAGCTGGTTGGAGTAGGCAGTAGCTATCTCTGGGGTTTGCAGCTTCGCGATGTCCAGCTTTCTTTGTGTTTGGTTACGTGCGTTTTTCGCTCTGCTCAATCTTGTGCGCACCTTGGCTGCAACCAGGTAATGATCCGAGCCAATATTAGCACCACGAATCACACGCACGTCCATGACACTAGATGCATGTCTGCCATCGATTACCACATGATCAATTTGATTTTTGGTGTTTTGATCGGGGGATAGCCAAGTTGCCTTGTGGATATCTTTGTGCTGGAATCTGGTTCCACTCACTACCATGTTCCTTCCCGCTGCGAAGCTAACCAGCCTAAACCCGTTGTCTGACGTGTCGGTATGCAGGCTGAATTTGCCGATCGATGGACCAAGAACATCTTCCCTTCCTATTTTTGCATTAAAGTCTCCTAGAACAATTTTAATGTCGTGGCCAGGGCAGCGGTCGTATGTTTCCTCTAGGCGCTCGTAAAATGCATCTTTAATCTCATCGTCTTTATCTTCCGTCGGGGCGTGTACACAAATCAGCGTGATGTAAAAATATTTCGCCCGGATGCGAATGGTGGCTATTCGGTCACTTACAGGGTTAAACCGCGAGATCAGGTGTCGAAGTCTCTTGCCGACTATGAAACCACATCCAAATTCGTGTCTTTCTGCATGGCAGCTGTAGAAGATGTCACAGTTCTTTCGTCGTGTGCATCCCTGTAATGCCGATGTGGTTGGACAAAATTGATGACAACTTTTTTGATGGGCTCACTGATTTTGAGAATATATAGGGGTCCATAAAAAAACAATTGGTCACCGAACCTATACTGTCATGTTCTTGTTTTTTACAAAAAGTTTTCATTTGTTCCATAGTGTTATTGAGACTAATGCATTTGAGTTGTATAGTTATATTCAAATGACAACATTTTGTATCCGCCATTTAGTTTTCCCTAAATTGGAATATATATAATTGTTAATAAATTATTTCATGATTTTTATTGTGAACAAATACTATTTCTTTTATTAGATTATATCTATTTGTTGATTATATAATTTAGTTATTAATGCATATGTATTTTCAAAATTATTCATAGTGTTTTCTTAATGTTAATTTTTGTCTAAACATTTTGCGAAACAATCAACTGTTTTCTGTTTATCATGCCATCATATAATCATAAAATCAATACAAATAATAACATACTTATGTTAACTGACTACAGAAAAACTGATTGAATTGTTAAACTCCACATAAGATTTCATTGAATTTAAAATGTTTCGAGAAAATATTCCCCGGAAAATTTTAATGTAGGTCTCCGAAGACATGAACTATCCCAAATCTATTTTTACACATGATTTTTCATTTTCTTTTATTTTACATTTGACCAAAAAAAATCTAACTTTAAACCACTGTAAACAAAAATTGCTCAACGTAGTGGAGCAAAATGGAGTTTAGGGTTTTGTTACTGAGGTCAAATTAGCATTCGTTTGAAATTGGTTTCGTTCACTCCCCAAATAGTACGTTGCACTGTTTGCTCAAAAATAGACTTTTTAACATTTCATTAACATTTCATTTTGATTTTATTTTGGAACCTTTGACTCGTAGAGGTTATTTGTCTTTGGTGACTCTTAGTGAAATTTTCCAGAGAATATTTCTATAGAAGATTCTAATCCTTGACCACCGTCCAAAGTTGACTTTTAAAAAGTTTTTTAAAATTGGGCCAAAAATGTTCCATACGGGTGGGAGCTAGATTGTTAAAATGTTCCGAGGAAATATTCGCCTGATTGTTTTAATATTGGTCTCCGAAGACATGAAATACCCCAAACGTATTTTTACAGGTGATCTTTCATACTCTTTGATTCGACTTTTGACCAAAAAAATCAAACTTTAAACCACTGTAAAAAAATTTGTGACGTAGTGGAGCAAAATGGAGTTTAGGGTTTTGTTACTGAGGTCAAATGCTATCGTTTGAAATTGGTTTGGTTCACCCCCGAGACAATCACCATCAAATTGTGTCATAGTGTTATTTGCCTAGGAAATTACTCGTTACGAAAGCAAATGAATTCCAAGCTTTGGATTCGTCTTCAGTCATTGATTTTATAAAAGTAGAATCTTTCACGAGTTGCCTTATCTGTGGCGCATCAGAAATACCAGCTTAAAATTTTTCTGAAACAATCGCCACTTTTTAGTTAAAAAAAAACGAAAGCTGTTGGATAAAACTGTTGCCGTATTAAAAAATGCGCGATAATGTGATAAAGTAAACAAACAAAAATTACACGAAACAAGAAATTTTTTCCATTTTATTGCGCGGTGTAATAATTGACACTGATTTACATTAAATTTGGTCATTTCATTGTTTATGTTGTCAAAAAGTGTATTTAATATAGTTAGAAAGAGGAATGCCTCAAAATGGTTTCCTGTACATTGATCATTAATTTTATAGCTCATAAAATTAACTTATAATTTATTATGGCTATATTTTATTAATTTGATATACAACATTTGATATTTTCAAGCACAAACATATGTATACTCTCGCTTGTATATATATATATATATGTTTAGTATATATATCATCGCCGTCCTTATTATATGGTTCTTAAGTAATGTTTATAATTAACTTTTTGGCGTAATTAATGCCAACTCTAATTATTGTTAATCGCGTTGGGAGAATCAACCAAACACACCCAATGAATGAATCGTTACCACGGCACTAACTAAATGATGACGAAAACACATAAATATATGAGATACAATTAAACACAGTCCCCGGTCGCTCACTACAAAACCCCATCCGCTTGATTGCTATAAAAAATGTTTGGTCTTTAATAAAATATCTTTTTGACTTTGTATCCATTCATTCGCATCTTGGGAACTAAACCAGTCTAAGGACTATGGGAACCTTATGTTAAACGCCATGTTGAATTTCTGACTGCTGGGTGGATGGAAAGTATGGATACCATCAGCAACCCCACTGTAGCGCGGCAATACATCATGGCTTCGTACAGTAGAGAGGGGGAACGAACAACTCCCAGCCCAATAGTATTAAATGCTGCCGCCATCTACTTTTGCCACAGCTACAGACACTCCATTATTATTATTTAAACAAACTCATTTCACCCTTCGAGAATGATGAAAGGAATCCCCACTTTCATGATTTGCTTTGTTACTTTCCTTTGTGATAAAAGTTGTCTTGTTGTTTTTGGGCAAAGTCGTCATCGAACCCATCCTCATCGTGTTTACAGCAGCCATTGTGATTACAATCATCATCATCATCATCATCGTCGGTATCATCATTATTATTGTTGTGCTTTCTTCAAAGATGTTGCAGCTTGGAATGAAGCATTTTGTTTAGTTATGTACTTTTCACTATTGACACCCTACCACGGTTTATTGGGTGCAATACCATACACAAGGTCTTTGGCCTACATGCTAAAAAAATTGAATCCAAAGAAAAGCCGAGCTCAAAACTTAAATATGCATAAATTAAATATACGTCAGCATAGGCAACTAACACGGCGGTAATCTAATCTAAGTCTAAATCACTATAAAAACATCTAACATTGTTTAAGCGGCGATCACCTCCGTTTGTGATAACACACTTTGGAGAAGTCATGCGGTTTAGAAGTCTGGTAAATCCTTTCCAAAATTAATGTCCGGAATTTTAATTTTTTAGACTCCCCTACAGTGCTTTTACAAAGTCCTTAATGCCGTTGCGAATGCGTCAAAAAGACTGACGGTTTGAAAGTATTGTTCTGCGATGTTTGTAATTCTCGCTAAACTGGAACTGTGTAGTTGAGAATAGAGCAACCGATTGTCTTAAAAGTCGATACTATGGTCTCCTTGTCCGTACCCCTGTAGGTGCCCAAGAATGCTTTGGGGACTTATTTCAGGGTTTCACTTGTTGGTTGATGCCCTTGGATCTTTAAGTTTTGAACTGTGGGAATACGTCTACCTTCGACTGAGATGTTAAAGCATCCTTTCTTCTTAAGTCCAAGAAGTGAAAAGGTATACAGCAGACTAATATGGGATATAAGGAAAATATGGTACAATCGTCTGAGTACGATACAATCGGGATACCTTCAGGAGAAACAGGAAGTTTAGCAAGATAAATGTTGGGTAAGGAAACACCCCTTGTGGTACTTTGGTTTTGATGTTGCGTTTGATGTCAAAGGGAAGAGTGGTGTTCGAGATGTCATTGAACAGCGTGGGATGTCATATGCTTTGTGTAGGTCCAGAGCCGCCACAATAGTGCGTTGTTGTTGTTGTAACAGCTCGACCTGCAAATAAATGAAGATACTTATGTCATTTGTAATATTATTGTTTCCTCTCTATAGATCTTCCTCCGACTCGTCTACATCCAAATGCAGGAATCTTGCCACCTCAAAGGGGTGGGTCCAGAGAGCAATTGGATTCAGTCGGATCGGGTTTGCCGTGCAGTTGAAGAGGTCGAGAGTATCATGTGGGCCTTCCCCGCATGCTGGACATGAATTCTGCATTGCTGGATTTATTCTCGACCAATACGAGTTAAGCCGGCTACAGTATCAAGATCGTAGTTGTGCCAGTATCACTCTCGTACTTCTCGGCAGGCTTCTCTCCTCTTCTGCTATGGGTGGGGGACGGCCTCCCAACAGGTCATTCATTCTGTAGCTAGCGGAAGTTCTATGGACTGTTTGCGAGTGAATGTCCGTCAGAGCTGCTCTGTATGTGAAAGGATCCAGGTTTTCTATATCATAGTGCTGGATATCCCTCTCAAAACACCGAAGATATTTTCTGACATGTTTCCGTAAGATGGTGGTTCGGACGGGATCTTCGTCTACTCATGAAGATGGTGTTCTGAGGACATTTGTAGGTGGATGTATGCATTTAACTTTCAACATAGTTCGTCAATATTTTGGCACCTCGTGCAATCGTCGGCACAAGATATTATCTCCACTCCTTGGAGTGGGGCTGGGAGTTTAGAAAGGTACAAGTTTTATACTGTCGGGGAAAGAACTCCACCCTGTGGTACACCTTGCTTAACTCTACGAGCCTTAGACTTGCTCTCTCTAAACTCAACAAACGACTGACAACCACACATATAACATAGTTTACTAACCACCTCTTGATAGTTGCAATGCAATTCATGTATGTATACAATAGTCCGTTAACATGGCCGTTGTTCATTAAGGCCTTTTGCAATCTGAGTACCTATTAAATTTAAAGCTATTGTCAAGCTATGGGATTCCCTGAAGCCATATTGGTGAGTTGCGAGCTAAAAGTGCTCCTTCATGGATGGTGAAAGTAGCGCTTCTAAAACCTGTTAGCTACAGATTTTGTAAAGGGTTTGCCCGGTTTTAGAACAGGTATTATTCTGGCTACCTTCCATATACCAGGGATTACCAGCTGTTGAGTTCTAGGATGTAAGAGAGGAACTTTTTCAGCATTAGCATAGATATGCCATCGGGACCTTGAGATTTGGATGGTTTCGCCTTGAAGATAATGTGTTTGACTTCATCGGTGGGTAAAGGATTGAATCTCTCTTGAGGTTCTTGAATCTCCTAATTACGGTTCTTTTGTCCCGGTTATGCGAGCAGGGTTGTTCGACATATTGCCGGAGTTGCGCATTTTTTCGCACATGAGAATTGAATGCTGTTGAAGTCTTTATATAATATTTGTTTGGTGAAAAGGGCCGTAAATTTGAGTTCTATAGCAGCGATTTTGGGAATTTTTAACAGTTGACTAGAGCTTTTTCAACATATCCCGCTAATTTATTGCACAGCAAACTTGTACTCAAAGAAAGACGTTTTGTGGAACTGGGATCCAATTAAATCTATAAATAGTTTTTGGCTTAAGACGAAACATCCCAATTACTACGTTTTTTTATTTGGTCTAACAATTAGCGATACCAAAAGATGGGCTTCTTAATCAAAAAATTTACATACTGCACAATTGTATGAAATTAACATAGTTTGCCTTGTTTTTCTACTACGCGAAAATTATCGGGAATTCAAGGAAAGGCAAAAATTTTTCCCAGTTTCCCGGGAAATGAAAAGTCCGGGAAAAAGAGAAACTCTACAAGGTAGTCACAAGGATGATTAAAGTCCTTTTTAACATATGTAATGCAACACAACACAATATCCCATACCCCATTCACGGGGTGCGAAGGGAAATTAAGTTTTTAATGCAACACAATATTGAGCATTGTGTAAGCATCACTAAATCTGTATACGACTAAAATTATGCTAAAGCAATGATTTCACGAAATATTTCCTGATTTTCCTATATGACAATTAGGGCATCCATAAAGTCGTTGCTACCATGTTTCTTTTATCATTTTCATAAGATACTTGTCTTTCTTAACTCATTGCCTCTGGTATAATAAATCTTGCCGGTTCTTATCTTGTTGTGTACATGCACATTTTTATTCTCCATTTCTTTTTCGACGTGTGATGTGAAGGGGGAAACTGTGAAGTTGTTGTGGGCGGATGAGAATTTCATAAAATATCTTCATTGAAATATGTTTTATTTCATATTATATTATCCTTGTGTTCTTCTAACAAAAACACATACACAAACATTTGCCCATATAATCAGTTTGGGATATTTCAAAATGGAGTGCTCAAAACGTGATCATATGTACATTAACATTTATTTTAATAGTATAGTACATACATACAGTCGAATAAATATATGCATATAAGTACTAAATATGGTTTGATTATAAAAAAATAAGTTTCCGTGCGATTGTATTAAGTACCGCTGTACTTAATACATTTTTGCGAAAATCAATTTTTTCGTCTGATATTTAAATTTGAAAAGTAGAAAATTACTACATTTTGAAATTGTCTGAATTATTATTAAGATGTGTTTAATATAGAGCATATGTATTTAACGAGAAACTTTTCGTATTAGGGAAAAATCCACAACAAGCCCCGCAACTGTCCTGGAATCGCCCCTAGAGGGTTCAAATATATATGAACGACTTCATGCCATATTTCCCTCCTAACATTTTTCCCAAACATATCTATCGCCCCATTTTCAGCCCCTAGGGGGGCACCCATACATAATTTTTGTTTAAATGTGCTCCCACCGCTCTTTCTACCCCGGAGTTGCCCCTAGGGTGGTGTAAGGTATGACCGTCCTCCAATATTTATGGAGGATTTTTGTATAGTAGCCCCCTTAGGGAGTAAAGATGGGGCTTAGGTATGTTTGGGAAAAATTTAAGGAAGGATAAATGACTCGGTAACACATTCGAACCCACTAGGGGCGATTCCGGGGAAGTTGCGGGGCTTGTTGTGGATTTTTTCCTCAATACGAAAAGTTTCTCTTTAAAAACTCGATTTTGATTTTAGACCTATGGTTTCTTGGGCTTATCATCGTAGATTACGATTTCGATAACAGCTTGGTAGAAAAAAAAATTGACCCAATCTAGTGTTTAAGCCTGCGCATCATAAAAAAATACTTCTTCTTCTTCTTTAATGGTAGCAACAACCGAAATTTATCCATCAGCAGCCGCACGTAGAAAAGTATTTCAAGCGCTTCGGTCTTTTGCGCTCCGTAGATAGTTCGTCACACAAAGCTTAGTTAACAGCTCTTTCACATGGTCCATCCATCAAAATTTTGGTCTCCCCCTCCTGTCCCGCCCATCAAGTTTATTGCCGAAGACATTGCGAGCCGGAGCGCTTGACTACGAAGATGTCGTTTTACACCTCATGATTCATTCGAGAACGGTACTCGCTGTTAACGATGATGGGTCCAACTATTTTGCGTGGAATTTTTCTCTCGACGACTCTCAGAATAGATTGATCCGCAGTAACATCCCGTAATCCACGGCCAATGATATCTATATCATCGGCATACGCGATCAACATGTGACTTTTGTTGAAGATGGTACCATTCCTGTTTACTGCAGCCTTCCGCATGATCATCTCCATTACAATGTTAAAGAGAACGCAGGACGGACTATCGCCTTCTCTAAAGCCTCGCTTGGTAGAAAATGGCTCTGACATATTCTTGCCAATTTTCACTGAAGACTTCGTGTCAGTCAGTTTCATCTCGCAAAGTCGTATCATCTACGCGGGGATACCAAACTCAGCCATAGTATCTAATATATTCTGTCGTATCGGACTGTCAAATGCAGCTTTAGGTATCGATCTGCATTTCTTGGGTATTCTCCAGGAGTTGTCGTAGTGTGTATCTCTGGTCGGAAGTGGATTTACGAAGTCTAAAGCCACTCTGATAAGGTCCAATCAGGTTCGCCAGAATGGGCTTTCACATGACACACTAGACAGGACCTTGTATGACACACGCTTGGATCGCCTTTCTTATGCACGGGACATAGAACACTCAGATTCCAATCATCGAGCAGGAACTCCATGAGCCAAATCGTGTTTATGAGCTGGTGCATGCATGTTACCACCTCATCGTCGCCGGTTTAAAAAAGCTCGGCTCCCGCAGCCTTATTATTTTTAAGCCGTACAATTGCCGTGCTAATCTCGTTTTGGCTCGGTTGAGGACAACTTTCTCCATTGTCGATGATTGCTGAGATTTCGTCACTTATGCTGCCTTCGGGAACGAGTAGAAATTGAAAGTGCACCCTTCATATTTGGAGCACACTCGGAGTGTCCGTGACCAGATTTCCGTCTCCGTCCTTACAGGTGGGGATCCCTGTTCCAAAACATTTGATTTTAACTCTTTGGTAGATCTTTCGGTTCTCACCTCTATCCCTTTCATTTTCGATATCCTGGCTCTCTCTTTTCTGCCACAGATGCTTTTTCCGCCTGAACACGCGTCATATCCTTTTTTTTATTATCAAGCTTCATCAAAGCACGCATCGCCATTGTCTGCAGTTTTGCCTTGTATGCAGCATCCATTTCCTCAGACATTTCGCGACATTCATCATCGTACCAGGGCTTGTCTGAGCATGGATTTTCATAGCCCCGTACGGTCGTTGCGGCAGTGGTCATAAAATTCGCAATATGCTGCCACTGTGTGTCAGGAACATCAGAACTATAGGGGTTTGCTTGGAGTAATTAAGAGAGTTGGTTGGAGTAGGCATTGGCTACATCGGTGGTATGCAGCTTTGTGATGTCAAGCATCCTTTGCGTTTGATTACGAGTGTTTTTAGCTCTACTTGTGCGTACCTTGGCTGCAACTAGGTGGTGATCAGAGTCAATATTTGCACTCGTGTCTCTTTGCATTGGTAGTTTAAGAAGATGGCAAAGTTCTTTCGCCTTGTACATCCCTGTGCCGTCAATTGCATTTACTGTATGATGGTGATGTTAGCATTGAATTTGTTGAGGACATCCGCCAATTGGATAGAGGTACCACCTCTGTAGAGAGTTCGGACATTCCAGGTACATATCCTTTGAACGTTTACGGTGTCGACATCAAGTGGTGGGGGTTCCTGTTTTTCGTTTTCTACGTGTTTTCATAATACAGCTGCAATATTTCTTTTACTAAGGGCTTGATCAGTCCTTTCACTCGCATATATTTCAATAACGTGCACTGAGACTTAAATTTGCGGAAGGTCGATTATGCATATAACAGTCAGTCCTATCGTGTCCTATCGAAACAACAAGCTTATTGTTATTCATTTTTTTGTCAATGGCTCAGTTTTTCACTTTAGTTACTTTTGACTCCGTTGTCAATTTCACATATTTCAATATCTACATGATACCTATTACTTATATGGTCCGTGTAGAACTCTTACAAGTATTACGCAGAAGAAGCGTCAGCGCTGGCGAATTGTACGCCCTGTAAATGTTGTTCTCAACAAACAATTGTGCTCTCTCAAAAATAGTTTTACATTGTTACTCTATCTGTAATTGAGGCTTTTTTTGTAGAATGTGATATAAGCGTGTGTATTGTTGCTTTTATAACACTCAAGAAGTGACAGACTGTTTTGAATTAAACAAAACTTTAGAGTGAATTGCCGATCATGTTTGTGTGATAAAAACGAATATTGCCAGCCTCGCGAGGTTATGGCATGTCTATCGCTTTTATTAAACGCTTAAGTACTGCTAAGAAGATAGAAACGTATGCAAACTTTTTGTCAATTATTATTGCTAACTTCAAGAACCTAATACTCATGAAATAAATATAATTGTTTTATATAGAATACAAAATATTAGTCAAATATGAGAAAGAGCCCCACTTCAAGCCACCAAATGGCAATCAAATTACAAATATTTGTAATGTTTGTTTTTGTTTAATATTATTATATTATATTGTTATTAGCTAAATGTTTTTAATTTCGCCCACTTTAGAAGTTCGAGGGAGAGAGTTACAAATTCACCTTTGCGATAAACATCATGTTATTTCTATCATCTTTTAATGAGAAATTGTTTGCAATCAACATTTAGTAACTCTAATGAATGGGCAAGAGTCCTCCTTTCCTCCATTTTAAACAACAGTCTATAATACATATGTTCGTTTATAGATCTAATGTCTATAAATGCCTTAAGAACCCCAATTTAACTGCAATCAATTGTGAACCTTAAAAATAGCTAATTTTGTTTCATGACTTCCTCTGAAGAGTTCATTGCACAATTTTTTTATGTATCATAAATATACATTTAATTACATTTCACCACTTTAATAGATCTATAAAGAGGAAAAAGAATACAATAATACAAAATCTTCTAAGATATTCCAACAATCCTACCATATCAAATCGAAATGAACACTTAACAATGGGCGGTAGCAGATCGTTTCAAATTGTGCGAAAGCAAATCAACTTTTCGGCGCAGTTGGAATAGCATAAAACAACAATGAAGGGTAGAACGCGGAAGAGCGACATGAACTGTTTACTAATGAAGTTCTAAAACAGCGGGAAGACAACTTATTAACCCTTTGACACTTTGCAAATAACAATAACAACTAAAAGAATCTGTGAAATTACTAGCATCGAAACACCCAGTGGAACATAGCAACTCATATACTCAATGCCACATTTACGTACACATTCTGGCAATGACTTAAAAGGATGCGGAAGGAACTTTACATACTCGTACGTCGACACACACAGAGCGACAGCTACAGCCACATTCGCCCACTATTACTACGGCAATAAAATCAATCTTATTAAAATTCAGTTTAAACAATTCTTTCCAGGGGTGGTAGGGGAAAACAGCATTTAATGTGTTTGTGGGGAGTGCGAGGAGGGGTTGTAAGTTACAAATGTCGGTATGTGTACTTACTTTTCTTTATTTCATTTTTTGCATAAATCGAAAATAAATCAAAACACTTGCGAAGACACGAAACACAAACTGAGAGCGCACATTTAGATTTATTAAGAAAACATCATCATGAGGGGTGCGGGTGAATTCAACGCACGCACACACACACACCCGAACAGGGAAAACCCCTCAATCATTACGGCCACATCGGAAGAAATTTAATTTCATCCTATTTATTGTTGGGCCTCCACAGTGCGTGAAAATGTTAAACGATGCTAAAAACCAGCAGGACATCACACTGTGCACGTCAGTTTCATAGCTTCCCATAGAAAGTTACAGAGACGCACAGTGTAGTTGAATTGGATTTGTTGGGTAAAAGTGTTTACACTGTAAAAAAGAGTAACGCCAACATTGCCATTGGTATTTCCGAAAGTGTTTAAGACACAATAAGGTGTAATTATCATGACTGGACGTCTTGAATATGCATAAAAATCTTAGCATAGTAGATTCTGTTCGGGATGTTTTTCATAAAACCCACATCGAAAACAGGTTCTGGTACAGTGTAATCCGTCTGACACATTACACAGATTAAGTCCAGAATTTTGTCATGACCATAGTCCCTTGGCAAATAGGGGATTGTCTAGCTTAAGTCTTTTGATCGTTATGCAGTTGGAAATAACCAGAAGCTTTCTTTGGAGGTCCCCAAGCAAATCACAATGATCACATACTCCCCGGGCAATGCCATCTCACATCCGTTCTGTGGTATCAAATGTGAGAAGGCGCAATGTTGTGTAACCTAAATGGCATGTTACCACCGATGGGTCTAAGGAAATAGGTAACAGAAGTTACAGAAGCTCAACACGAAGGCTCTCTTAGTGTCTTTGGCCCATACGAGACTTGGATCGGGCGCGGTGGCCTAATAAGCCACTCTCCTTAAAGAAAACACTATTATGAAAGAAAATACAGAAAATACAATGCAGTGACGGAGCGTTATAATGAGAAGAGGAGGTAGATGAAACGCCTATTCAAGCGAGGGATAGAGGTGAAGCCCGAAAGTTCTATCAAAAGGTAAAAAGCAAAGGTTTTGGAACAGGGACCGCCGCCTGTAAGGACGGAGACGGATCTGGTAATGGACATTCAGAGTGTGCTGCAAATATGAAGGAAACACTTTTGTCCTCTGATCGTTCCCGAAGGCAGCATTAGTGACGAGATCACGCCAATCATCGATTACGGAGTATATTGTCCACCATACAAAGTGTCGTCTAATGTGTTCTGTGAAAGACTAAAGCTCATCCTAGCCAACCTGATTGTACCTTATCAGTGTGGCTTTAATGTTTGGGATGCTGCGTGAACTTTGGGAACTATAACTTGAAGTGGTAGTTGATTTTGTCTACCCTGGCTCCGCCATAAACAAAAATTATAATGTCAGCCTGAAAATCAAGAGACGAGTATTGATCGGAAACCGCTGCTACTATGCACTAAGCAATCGATTTTATTACAAAGCGACCAGACTCTGATCCTACCTGTCTTGCTCTACAGTGCAGAATCCTGAGTAATGATATAAGCTGGGAGTCTTCGAGAGAAAAAAAACTTCGCAAAATATTTGAATGGATGAAAATGTTCCAGCTCGAAAAGTCTTTGTCAATAAACTTGATGGGTAGCGTAGGAGGGGACGACCAAAACTTCGTTAGATCTACACTTGTTATCTACTTCGGAGCGCAGAAGACCGAAGCGTTTAAAATTTTTTTCTACGATAATTAAGATTAAGAAATTGTTGAAAGCTCCCCCGATGTCCTGGTAGTCGACGGGTGTGTATTTCTTGTACTTCAGGGATCATTTTATAAGACTGATTAGCGAATTTATTGCAGTTTCCATGGATTTATCCTTCGTGTAGGCATGCTGAGGGACCGGCCGTGGCATAATGGTTAGAACACGTTACTACAATGCGGGAGATCCGTTGTTCGATAACCGGATCCAGTCATCAACATTATTCTTTTTTTTGCCGGCCCCTTCGATGTGGTCGACACCAACTTCGCAGTATAAGTTGGATGACTAGTTTAAGCTTCTCAAACACTGACGTTCGCATTCATCGGTAAACAAGTAGGTGCCGTTTGTTGTGAATCTAAAATAGAAAGCGTATTAATTCACAGCAACGCGAGGAGCATCCCATATCACATTTATTGGGTGTAAAGGAAAAGTAAGTTTTTTTCTAAGTAGGCATGCTTAGCCTTAGGTTTATGAGATAAGATGAATTTTAGCAACCCTAGGGTTTCGCGGTTGTTGGTGGTGCATGAACCATATATTCTCTGTATATAGGATGGTATTGTTCGATTCGAGCATATAAACTTTCGTAGTTGACTAGCTTCTGAAGAGTTTTCTACACTGCTGTACAAGTTTCTCCATTACTGCCTATTTGCATTCCTAATCAGGTTTTTGAAACCGTTAAGTGAAGACTTTTATGAGTGACATTATGAACTTATTTTCTGTTGGTAACAATAAAAGTGGTCTTATTAACTACTCATAGTTTGTTTTGAATTGTAAGGCTGATCTTACTCGATCTGGCTGCGTACAGTATTGCTTACCTTTCCTATATTAATTGCTCCCACAACAGTGCTACAAAACACTGTGCGATATGTAGCATTTTACCCAACAACAACTCTTAGTGACAAAGTCTTTGTTGGTTCACATTTCATTCATTTGAATCGTTCATTCATTGCCCCAGATGATGTGGTTGTAGAAGGATATCTTTACTCAAAAATACACACACAGACGCTCACCCAGGACAATTACCCTTATTCATTCACTTTGCATGCTACTGCCATTTTATGAGCCATGCAAGAGGACAACAATAGGCCGGTTACTTATTCGTCCGTCCATTTCTCCTTGTGGTCTTTCCATTACAATTACTTTTATTATGCGGTGATTTTCTACATACAAAACGATTTGGTTCCTTGGGCCAACGCAATACAATTCTCTGAAAAGGGGAACAACAGTGTGTGTGCCTCTGTGTTCTGGGTGTGTGACACTGACGTCGTTGGAGATGAGAACGAGGGCGACCATCCTGATGATCATCATTATGGGGTGCATATAAATTCGACATAATTTTATTGTAATGAATAAATTGATGGATGGTTAAATGAATGAATGGTTTCTCGGTCTACTTTTACTCGCACCAGTTTAAAATAAATAAAATATGGAGAGAAGGGACAGAAAAGCATGTATAATGGGCACACGGAAGGGAGGCATTACGGAAACAGGTTTATTAATATTGGTGTCAGACATCCTTTCGCTGCCGTGTAATGGATGAAGGAAATAAGGAAGGTCGACGATGTGGTAGGTAAGGATGAAGATGAATGGGTGGAAATCAGGTCGGCCAACCATTGGTGTAGTACGTAAAGACATTTGCTTTTGCGGTAAAAATAAATTACATTTTAATATTATTCACTTTTTTTTTTTAATTTGCACAAAGTCGTTCATTTGTACAAAGTTTATCTTCCCTCTCGCCCTTACCTCAGTGGAAGAATAATTCATTGCATTTGCTTGAGTTCAGGTGATTATTAAATTGAGTCATGTGTGGTTAATGATTTACTTATGGCTTTGCCCATCGATGATGAATTGAGATTTTAATTACAATTTGAGTTGTTGTGTGTTTTTTTTTTGTACGTATATAATAGCTGACAAGCAGATTGTTTTATTGGTATTTGTATCTAAATAATATGTAGTTCTTAATATTGTATTTAGGCAGAGTAAGTGTCCAAAGCCTTACCACTACTGTATAAATCCTCCTTTTTGTACCATTAGCATGTATAGAGCCATCGTTGTGTTTCTATTATTTTTCAATATGTTCAGTCGTAAACTAAGCTTGCTATCCTAATTAACGCCCAGATATTTGGTACTTTTTGTCAAATTAATTTTAGATCCGTTTAATGTTTCCGAAAAGCACATCCACGAGCTATCTTTGGTAGTCTGACTGTATTTATATGTAGACTTAACGTATTCTTGTAAATATATCAGTCCTTCTTAGCTCTCGAAGTATCGTTCGTCAGATGTTCCTGATATCCGACAATTCCCTATTCCAACATGAAGCATTAATTTACTCACTTGGTTTGTTATTAGGACGGAATACTTGCAAAGATCCACTGTGTTTTCTAAATTGTCTATATGCAAATTATCTCTGATAATAGTTGAAGAAATTTTTGTAGTGGGACAATTCAGTTCTCCTAACATTACGACTAGTTGTTTTAGACTGCGCTAAGTTTGTGGCCTACTGGCATCTATTGTATCTTTGATCAGAGAATCAATTCTCACTTATGATATTTTACTCATTGCATACGCCAAAAAAAAACTTATAATCAGGTGCTTCACAAACAGTTCCTTTTTTCGTTTGTACCAGTGTTATCCTATAGACAATGTTGTGTGTTCCTTTTCACCCCTTTTATAAGGTTACAGACGACAAACCATTTTTCATTTGCTATATACGGTGTAACCGGACCGGCCATGACATAGTGGTTAGAACACGCGAACATGCGAGAGATCCGTGGTTCGATTACTGGCTCCAATCATCTACATTTTTCTTTTATTGACGACCCCCTCGATGTTGTCGACAGCAACTTCACAGTATAAGTGTCGTTATAATCGGCATGTCTAGTAAAAGCTTCTCAAATAGTGACTTTTGCATTCGTCGATAAATAAGTAGGTGCCGTTTGTTATGAATCTAAAATAGAAAGCATGTTAAGTCACAACAACGCGAGAAGCATCCCGTAGCTCATTCATGGGGTGTAAAGGGAAATTAAGTTGTTTTTTTTACATGGTTAGTACCGCACTTGGAGAAATATTACGTGCCCTTCGATCTTCTGTGTTCCTTCTACAGTTCATCACACCAACTTCTTCAAGAATCTCAGTAACCTGGTCTTTCATCTGCACCGCTAAACGTGTTCATTGTCGAAAACTTTTCGAGCTGGAGCATTTTCATCCATGAGTATAACATGACCTAGCCAAAGTAACAGCTGTACATTAATACGTCTGACCACTTTAATGTCGGTATACCACTCATACATCTTATGATTTGTACGACGGCGATACTATCCGTTAACGATGATGGATCCTTATATTTTACGGTGTATTTTCCTCTTAAATACTGCCTAAACCGATTCATCCGCTTGTGACACAACTCAAGATTCTAAACCATACATCAAGACAAGTAGAACAAGTTTCTGGTATAGCTGGATTTTCATTTGTTGATAGAGGGCTCTGTCAATAAATCGATTGCCTAATCAATATTTGCATATATTAGCCAGCAGGAGGCTTCTCCGGACTTTGAGGCCGACACTATTAGTTTTATTAATGACTGAGCATAGGTAGATAAAGTTATCTACCACCATATTAATTTACGTTAGTGTATCGAAATGATACAACAAATTCGGCTCAAGATCAGAAAAGTGTTTTTTATTTATTGTTTGATATTTTTGGTCAAATTCAGTGTGTCACGCACTAGGATGACGCGTTTCGAACTCCATGACGAGTTATCTACCACCTCTAAATTAAAGTTGTCAACTTTCACGCAGCGTCCCAAACGAATGGATTCTTTGTTCGCTGAAATTAATAAATGCGTTTTTTCCTCGTTTACCGTTTGACCCATTTTTGCTGATTCCTTCTGTATACATGAGAAAGCTACAGTCACATCCCGAAGCTTTCGGTCAATGATGTCTACGTCATCAGCGTATAAAAGTATCATGTGGTTTTTGTTAAATATCATGCCAACCTTGTTTGATGCAGCTTTTGAAGAGGTCACACAATAGGCCGTCGCTTTGTTTTAGGCCTCGTCTGAATGGCTCCGTAAGGTCCTTGCCAAACTTCACTGATGACTTTGTGTCAGTCAGAGTCATTCCGCAAAGGAGTACCAGCTTCGCTGGAATACCAAACTCAGCCATGGTTTTGAGAAGTTTCTGCCGTTTCGGTTTCTCGAAGGCAGCTTTTTGGTCGACGAAAAGATGGTACGATCTGTTTCTCTTGAGTCTTTCAAGGATTTGCCGAAGTGTGAATACCTGGTATACAGGCAGAATTTACCAATCGATGGACCAAGAACCTGTTTTCTTTCCTAATTTGCTTTAAAATCTCCCAGGACAATTTTAATGTCGTGGTGAGGACAGCGGTCGTAGTTCTCTTGGCGCTTGTAGAATGCATCTTTAATCTCATCGTCATTAACTTCCATCGGAGCATAAGCACAAACCAGCGTGATGTATAAATATTTCGTCTTGATGCGGATTGTATCTATTCGATCAGCAACACGATTGATCCGCGAGACATGATGACAGAGTCTCTGGCCAATTACAAATCCACATCCCAATGTGTGATTTTCCGCATGGCAGCAGTAATCGAGGTCGCAATTTTTAAGTCGCGAGCATTCCTGTCCTGTCCATCCTATCCGCGTTTCGAACTCCATGACGAGTTCATCTTCAATCCACTTTGTGCCGAACTGATGCACAATGATACATCATCAGCTGTATATATATCTACAATTATGTCAAACATGTGCATGTGAAGTAGATATCAGACGAAAATGTCCAGCATAGTTTTGAATTTGACCATTGATAACACAAGGGAACAAGGTATTTGTTGTTAAAGAACTGAATATTGTTTTAAAGGTAATTTGGGACGCTGAATCCAAATCTGCACCTGGTTTTTTCGTATCAGCTCGACTTTTCGCGATATACCGTTATTTCCAAAACTAAGGTACTTCCACTACAAATATTTAAATAACTTGAAAACGGTTCACCGTATTCAATTAAAAAAAAAAACTTAAACTCGTCAACAAAATTATCTTCAACCCGTGCCTACATTGTTTTTAATTTGGCCTGGTAGTTTCAGAGATATCGTTGTAGTTTAAAAAAAAAACACAAAAACTTTACAAAAAAAAAAAAATTTGTTTTTTAAAAATTCATAAAAAAAATAATGCAATAAAAATCACAGTATTGGTCTTAAAACATTTAGTTTAATATAGTTTGAATCAAATGAGCTTTATTTCATTGAAATATGTGCACAACTTTTGATTTTGTCAACAATTTACTGAGATAACTAAATTTACAAAAATCGCGATTTCCATACAGAAATAACATTTATTAATATGTTTGTGAAAGTGTTACTTGAGCAAATCTTAACGGATCGTTATGAAAATTTATCAGTATTAATATTTTTCGAAACGAACTTATGGGATTGTAAATGGGCGGAATAGCCCCACCCCTTCTGGTACCTCCCATACAAAATTACCTATTTTTGGATAATTAATATATCTTCGATAGCTGCCAAACAGACAACCGGAGGATATTTAAATTTGGTAAGATTATTTATCTTGCAAAAGTAGACAAACCCTAAAAAAACCGAAACCGTTGCCATACCCCTTCTGGTACCTCCCATACAAATGACCGAACTCTCCCCAATATTCTTACACACATATCTTTTTCGTAAGTACACTGAATTCAGTCAAACTATGCGAAAGTTTTACGGTTATGAAAATATGAATCAGGAATGAATTTGCACTATATCGGATCACCCCTTCTGGTACCTCCCATACAAAATGACCTATTTTTGGAAAATTAATATTTCTCCCTTAACTTCCAAATTGAAACCTGTCGATTAATTAAATTTGGTCAGTTAATTAATATTGTAATAGGAAGCAAAACTATAAATTAAACTATAAATAAATTTGCAAATTTGTCATGATTTTTAAAAATACAAAATTTTAATTTTTTTTGGGTAGAAACAAAAAAAATCGAAAAATCTGTAATCACCGAAATTAGCATAACTCATTCAATTTTCAATCGATTATTACGTAAATACATGTTTTGGAAAGCTACTTTAATATGATATTCAATGAAGCTAATAAAAAGAACAATTTGCCCCCAACCGATTAACTTTCAGCGTGAAGAAAATTAAAATGTGTAATTTTTTTTGTAATTTTTTATTTTTTTTTTTTTAATAAAAGAGCCTTTACTCAGTCATTTTTTTTTTTTTGATATTAAAAAATTTGATTTTTTTCAAAGGTAACAACGTTATCTTAAAAAAAAAACAAAATTTAAAAATCCGGCTTATGAAAAAAAAATTATGATTTTTTGAACTATAATTTTTTGGAAAATAGGCGAAAATACGATTAGTACCTGTAACTTAAAAATTCGAGCTGATGGAGAAAAATGGAGATTAGATTTGAAATCAGCGACCTCAAATTAGTAAAAAACAGCTATAGAATTCCAAACAACACTCAAAAAGTTCAATTTTGTTCCCTTGTGTAATCAAACATGAGAATGGACGATATTTTATCCCCACGATTCCCTTTTTACCACAAAGCTCAGGCTTTTTACCTCAAAGCTCAAGCTTCTTACAAGGTTTATTGATAAACTAAGCTTTTTTCTTTTAAGATGACTGGAGCCAGGAGTTGAACCTGTGATCTCCCGCATGGTAGTCGCGTATTCTAACCACTATGCCACGGCCGGTCCCAAAGGACACCGGACATCCACCTCAAAAATACGAGGCTTGCGGGGATCATCAACATTTGGAGATTTCCGGTTGTTGCATTTTCTTTTTCGTGTTCACAATGCCAGTATCGAACCTGAAGGTGGTGGCTTGCCTAACCATCAGTGTTCGTCGCTCCCTTGTGCCACCACGTGGAGGTTGTGTGCCGGCTTGAGATATAAGATTCACTTTACATCCCTAATGACACCCAGGGCTCTTAAATTAGGACTACATCCAATTCGTTTTTTTGATGGAAGAAAGCATAAACTATCATATGATGCCAATTGGCTATGATAAAAATTGATGTGAAGAAACCTGAGCTATGAACAATGTCATATTCTTTTCGGCGTCGCACACTGGGGTATTGAACACCCAAAACGGAGATTAATTCAAGGAAGAGTCCGATCTTAGCCAAATTTGGCACAGATGATCCTTTTGCTATAAGATCGATTTGTTTAAAGTTTTTAAGAAATCGGTCCATATTTACATATAGTCCCCATATATATACTTATATGTATATATACTGTAGTAGAATCAAACCTTTATAAAAGCTACGGTTTGTGTCCAACCTCTTTGAAATTTGATATTGATTTATGTTTTAAATGTTTTAAATATATATATAAATGCTTATGTACATATGTATACACACTTATATATTTATGTACAGGGTGGACCAAAAGGCTGTATACATTTGAATAAGTATCTGCATATAGCAATCTCGGCGGGGTGAGGCGGAGGCGTTGGGAAAGGAAAGATCTGCCAATGGGAAATCATCATTACAGCTTCATTAAAAGTTGTTGCAAATCTAATGTAAAGCGTGCACAGAATGCTAACGGTGACTAATCGACTGGTTGGTATCTTTATTAACGGTCTCCGCTACAGGCGCAACATTCTCCTCTCTGTAGAATGGAAGTGGTAATTTTGGTTGCGTATTATCCAATAACGTACACTGAAGCTTAAATTTGAGGTTGATATTGACAAAAGTGCTCTCAGATAGTGATTATGCACACTACGTGTTGAGCGAAGGGCTATTTTAAAAAAAAATTATTTTGGAGACGCTGTTTCCATTTCATTTACTTAATGACAAAATGTCATACAATATTAAATACCAGTCAAATAACAATTCGCAATCAGTCACTTGTGTTTTGCAAATAAAACCATTTGAAAAACAAACCTCGAAATGAATCGCATTTTATAAAAGAAACGTGTACTAGTTAGAAGGTATTTCTCTGAATTTAGCATTAACAACTAGTTTTAGTGCTTGTTATTAATCAGTTCTGAATTAATTTTCCCAAATATGTTAATATTTTAACGTTTTGAAAAAATTTGCTGTGACGGCTATAAACTCAAGAGTTGTTGTGAAATAACGTCATTTAACCATATTTTAAGTTTGAATATTACTAAGGCAAATCAGCATATATTGCCTTATGTAGGGTATAATTAAAAATTAATGCTCAACAACAAATTGCAATACAGCAAAAAGGAAGAAAATGAGGCCAAATCAAACCAAACGAATTTTCCATCGTTTTCGCAGGAGTGGGTAACATCACAATTTATTTAATAAAACAAATTGGCGCAAAAACGCGCAAAATGTTTTTCTTGATTATGTAAGTACAGATGTTATATTTTACAATAATGTTAATATTTCAACACGGTTTTACCCGGAACCATTTTAAAATTCTACATACATTTCAAAAATACCTAAAATTTAGACCATTTTTCCAAAAATATTTAAAAATAATTATACTTATTTATTGTAAACAACTAATTGTTATTCCTGTTCTTCAAAAGCTGACGTTGAATGATCCATAACAATAATTAAGTTTTTAAAAGACTAAAAGGCAAAAACTTTCACTCCAAAATATCGATATTTCACTTTTCGGTAACACATAGAAAAGTCGAAAAAATTTCCCAAGTTTGAGAGAGCATAGAACTTTAAATAAACAACATATGTAATTGATTTTAGTATCTACTGAATCAGTATCCTGTGTACAATTATTGAGTATAAAACTTTAATTGGAAATCGCAATTTTTATTTTTTAATTAATCTCCGTTTTGGGGGTCCCATACCCCACTGTGCGTCGGAACCAGGAATTTTCCTGGGACCTTATCCATTTTGCCGTCGTATAGGGTAAAGTCATCTTCCGGAACTGCTAAAAGATTCTCCATTTTTTCACATGCTCGTCCGCACTTGAATTTGAATTCTCTCCTGACAGTTTATCGGCGATTCGTTATCGTTTTGAAGTCTTTCCTCGGGATCGTAGTCAAACTAACTAGCTGGTATTTCTAATCTCATTTGTTGCCCTTACCCAAATTAAACTTACCCGCAAGATTGTTTTACAAGCGGTAGTGACTGGTTGTTTAGAAAGAACATCGGGGTTGTTATGCGATTAACGACTACTTACTGATTAGTTATTACTTAGCGAATATAATTTTAATCAACAGTGGTAACAAATTGGATATTTTGAAATTTTTTATCACACTTACAAAGTACAACCCACATTGATTTTAACGGTAAATTGAATGGATTCACATGTCCTCGAGAACTATAAAAAATCACATATAAAGTTTCTGATCTTAGCGACCATTTTGAACGTCACTTTAAGGCTTTGACTTTTGCTACCGATGAATCCAAGATGTATTAATAAAGGTAAAGTTATCTGTACAACAAATTTGGCATTGCAACAACCACAGGCAATTTATTTTGTGTAGTTCCTCTCTAGTGTCAAAATCTCCATACAAAATTTTGACAACTGAAAGGCGCAACTTAGCGAGTGTATGTAAGTTGACAGTGCAGAGGCACCAAAATCAGAAAAAAAGTTAAAACCAGCTGGCAGTTAACGCCACCTGTATTAATACATCTTGGATGAATCGAAGCGTCATCACAACACCTTTTAAAGAAAGAGTAGAAATAAAGGATTTTATTTAAAACGAAATATTTTATCAAAACTGTATGGACTAACTGAGAACCCCCATCCCCATCGAATCCTACCTGTCGGTCGTTACACGCATGACATGTAATTTTTTAATGTTGGCGAATTATTTTTGCTAGTTTGTGAAATGTGACAAAAACACATAATGTTATATCAACGAATACTTTTAACCACTCAAATGAATAAAACAGTGGGTTATCTAAACAATGATACCACTGACTGACAATTCATGGATGGTCCTGCATCGCTGTGTCTTCCCATCATCACAATGGGGGTTGCTGAAAATGTCAGAGAGCATGTGACTTTAGTAGAGTGGGTGGTGGTAGAGTGGTTCATTGTGTTAAATTTATAAGAAAACACCCACAAACAAATGTAACAATACAAATTCAGAGTCGTGACATATTCTATTCGTACAATAGCATCATTGTTATATCTGTATAAATGCTACAATATGTCAGAGTATTGGTTCACTGAGTAAACAAAATTACATTACACAATGGTTGGTTGGTTAGATAATGCCAATGAATACAAGAAGAGTGATAGTAGTGTTAACTGAAATGCGGGGAAAGTTCTTGTAAGGCTGAAGAGGGAATGTGGATGTAAGGCAAGATAAAATGAAAAATCTGAACGTTATCATTTTGTAGCCAAATGGCAAATGTACATACGCAAGTATACTGGGGTAATCCGTACGAAAGTGTGACCTTATGTCATAATTACTTACTTATTTTCCCTTCGCGTTTCATGAATGAGATATGGGAGAGCTTTTCGAGTTTGAGTGAGTTAACACGCTTATATTTTTAGACACGCACAACGGGCCCATAGTTTAGTGGCATTTCTGAAAGTTAGCTTTTTTAGATACTTTTTACTAGACATACAAATGCACTCGACTACACAGAAGTTGTGATCTAAAACATGACCGCCGATCAAAGAAATGTAAATAGATGTGACACAGTTCGAACACAGGTTATAGTTGTAATAGTGTTTTCTTTAACAATTAAAAACATAGGCGTACAGGGTAATTCCAAATGAAATCGACTCTAAAATCATACTTTTTGAAATCGATAAAATGAAAACATATATTCTCCTTGTTGCTGTCGCGTTTGTTTGTTTTAAGTCAAAACTTTTTATGGTCTACGTTTTATCGAATACCATCAAAATCCGGGCTAATTTGAAACAATTTGGAATCACCCTACATGTAATTTTGTATAAAAATTATTATATTTTTCACAAAAATGTGCATCATTAATTTTTGGAAAAAAATTTGTAGATCGGAGGAGTGTATTTTGGTACTTTATATTTTACGTACTATTACTTAACACTTGTAAACTAAAATTTATTTTCGCAGTTTCATGTCTTAAAATTTCTTAACCGTTTAAGTTTAATAATTAATATTTAACGAGAAATTGTAACACATTCGATATTTGTGCTCCACCTCCACATTTATGTATGAACCCCGTTCGACAAAACGAAATGAGTGGAAAAACTTTTATGTGTCTCAAATGGCGGCCATAAAACTTGACACCATTTTGTTTGTGCACATTTCTTTTGACCATTTTTAGTAATATTGACCTAAAAATCATAAAACCACAGAAAATTGCAAACAAAAGATGGTAGCACACATTCGTGCCTACATTCACATGGATGCATGCAGTCAACAATAAAGTTTATGGGCTAACAAAATAAGAAATAAAAAGCTGAAAATAAATAAACTTCTTACTTGCACGAATCAAATATGGTCTGAGCTGAACGAGGAAATCAGTTGTTGGGAGGAGTTTATGAAGCCTGTGCAGCCCACGTTTATACATTTTTATATGAGAAATTTCATGGAAGTTGTTGTGGTCTTCTTATGGCTTTTTTAATGCTTTGACAGACACAAAACAGTACATTCTGCAATATAAACGATTGGAAGAGATGACCAGTGATGCCATATTTTTTTGCCAAATATTTTTCAAAATGTTAACACGAATTTACAATTTTTGTTTCCTTAAAGCTAACAAAACGTATGTATGTATATTGTATGCTGGGTTAAACTTTAATTTCATTAAAAAATTTCATTAGATTGCCATTTTGTAAAGGATCCAATAAATTAATAAAATAAATGTTTCTGGCAAATGCTGATTATATTGACATCATGTGTCGGACGTTACCAGCGGACATTACCAACATTTGATAAAATTTAGAAAGAATCTGCGAAAATGGGTCTTTCAGTATAAGTGGAAGTTAAAAACTACAACTTTGAAGTAGTCAGTGAGTTTATCTACATCAGTTTTGAATTAAAAAAAGAACAATCCTGGCTAATAGATGCTACTTTGGACTGAGTAAGCTTTTTAAAAATAAGGCCACCTCTCGTCAGACAAAAAATCACACTCTACAAGTCACTGATTCTACCCGTGCTGTTATATGGCTTAGAAGCAATATCCTTCGTAAAATCTGTAGACTTATCTGCGTTGATGGATAATTCGGCGTCGTATGAACCACAATTTTCACTGAAGACTTTGTGTCTGTCAGCGTCATTCCGCAAATGTGTTTAAGCTTCGCGAGAATAACATATTCTGCTATCGCTTCGAGTAATTTCTGCCGTATCGGGCTGTCGAAGGCAGCATTATAGTCGACAAAGAGATGGTGTGCGTCATCTGTTTTTCGTGATACTTTTCCAGGATTTGCCGTAGTGTCAATATCTGGTCAATTGTTGATTAACAGGTCTAAAGCCACACTTATAAGACCCGGTCAGGTTTCCTAACATTGGCTTAAGTTTTTCCCATAGCGCACTCGATCAGACCTTATATAATATGCCTTAATTCCAGACATCGGCCATGCACTCTTTAAACCAACCCGTGAGCCGGTGTTATCAACTCATCATTACCGGACTTGAAGAGCTCTACCGGTAGTCCGACGGCACGATCTGCTACATTTTTTTTTTCAGTGCGATATTGATCATCTTATCTCGGTTTGGATTGGTAGTGAGCAATACAAGCCGTCTTCGACAATTGGCGCGATATCTTCACGTGAACTGCCTTACGGAACCAGTAATTAGTTTAAATGTTCTCTACATATATGCAGTACACTCTGCGTATCTGTAACAAAATGTGAATTCTAGAGAGCTATATACCTTCATATACCTTTACCTCTCTATATCGTTGTTGTCTGAAGTTTTTTTATTTGTTAAATAAATATTAAACAATAATATTAGACCCGCAATTTCATAATTTTGGAACACTGGGTTACTCCCGCCTCGAGTTTGAACGTCGGTCTTGAGTCTTAAATGTTAAGCGATTATATATATTATAGAGTCAGCTGGGTACATAACGTAATGGCCTAAATAAAAACATATTATTTGGTCCTTTGGCTATAGGGCGTGTCATGGAACTTTGAATATGGCAACTCTTATTCACATTTCACCGGTTGCGTATTTTACTACCAGTCATTGGTGGTATGATGGTTTTGTCAATGGCTGAACTTGGTTGGAGCGGGAGCTATGTCATAAAATGAAAATCATTAAAAGCGCATATCTTGTGTCAACGTGAATGAGAAGAGTATGAGATGCCCGTAGCATCTAATACTAAGGTGACCGAATAAAATCAAATACATATGTCGAAAGAAAATAAGGGAATGTCGCAAAACACAAAACGAATAAAACTGCTATTAAAACGATTTTACGATGCTTTCGCATCAGCCACAGCTAATGATACTAAAAATAATATTAAACGCAATTTTGTTAGGTTTCTTATTATTCAGTTGTAACGAATAAATGAAATCGAATAAAAATCCCAGTGCGATGCATGATAGAAAATGGTAATAATTTTGGAATGAACTAATGAACAGTCATTTGGGTTTGTTTATATAACTGAAAAATGTTTATTTACTAAAATTAAATTTACTAATTTATATGTGAAGCCGTAGTGTATAATAAATGATATTGAAGGAATTAAGATAAATGAAACAGAAAAAAATTGTGACACTGTATTTACTGTATATTAATTTGTTTTTGAAGGACTCAATTATCTAATTTTCAAAAAAATTCTCGATCCAGATAAATTATATGTTGCTTATTTGAGAAATATTAAGAAATATTAACCTAGGGCGACACAAATTTTTACAGTAACTAAATTTAGTAACTAAAATAGCATTAATGTGTTGTATACGAAAAATACTCGAACATCATGCCAACAAATATTATTCAGTCCTACATATAAAGCAGTTCTAAATAATACATACTTCATGACAAGTTGACGTTTGTCACTACACGCCCAATTTTAATTAAAATTAAAAAAAAAGTCTTAAATGTAAGTGTGGGAACGGCAAAAAAAATTCCTCTTCTTACTTGAAAGGAACAGCAGATTCTCGTTCTTAGAAAATAATTTTAAGCGATTCGGTCTTTTGTGCTTCTTTGATAGCACAGTGCAACACAGTTTTGGGGGTGAACCAAACCAATATAAAACGGTTGCATTTGACCTCATGTCAAAGGTTTTGTTACTGAGGTCAAATGCTATGGTTTGATATTGTTATAATTCACACCCGAGACATTGACCCTTAAATTGTTGCATAGTGTAGTTCATTATCCTATGTTTGGATAATAACTCCTTAACTTGATCCACCCAATGAAGTTTTGGTCGCCCCAGCGCCACACGATGTCTTTTCCATCGGAAGCATTCATGCAATCAGTCTATTTGGACATGGTTTGTATGACGACTGTATTTTTCGACGCTGTTTAACGACGCTGGTTCTAAATATTTATTTCAGGCTGAAATTTTTAGTTCATTTTACGAAGGAGCCAAGCTAAATAACACCACTAGAAAGTTTTAGTTGGCAACGTGAACACGTTGAATCACATAACTTTTATTTTGTCCTCATTTATCGCCAGACCTACCTCTACCAACTGCATCACAATGCTAGTAAGGGCTGCAGTAACATTTCGCCGTCCTCGGTCAATCACTTGTATATTTTTTGCATATATATATGTTTAACTCAAATTTTATATAATTTTTAAAGTTTACACTAAGTAGATTGTAGGGAAGGGTGTCGTCACCAATAAGAGGCCACGCTGTGCGCTCTTCGCCCACTGATCCAAAATAAATATTTCTACATCATATTTACGACTAAATACATTTGTTTCACTCCACTTCCACTACTGATCAAAAATAAAAATTTCGTATACATATTCATATCAGTAGTGCCAAGTACTGTTACATTTTACATGCCCCGCGCCCTTTTGGTAGGTCTTCATTTTCCTATTCTCGAAATAAGGCCAGACCGCTACCTATCGGGTCAATTTATACAAAAAAATGTTCTCATGATCAAACAAACCTATATTCTAAATTTCACTTAAATTGGTTCATTCGGTCAATTTTTCGGTATAAACCCACCGCAGCGCCACCTACCGGTTTCATTTGTACATACAATTTTTTCTCATGATCAAACAAACACACAATCTAAATATTAGGTACGAGTACATATGCACATGAACTTTGTTATCATCATCAAACAAACATACATTGTGAATTTCAACTAAATTGGTTCTTTCGTTCAAACTTTCGGTATAAATCCACCCCAACGCCACCTACCACTTTCATTTGTACATATAATTTTTTCTCATGAACAATTTCAGGTAAATTGGTCCATCCATTTAAAATTTCTATATAAATACACCACAGCGCCAATTCCCGGGTCCATTTGTACATAATACTAGCGGACCCGGCGAACTTCGTCTCGCCGCAATTTTATGCCTTAAGATAAACTCAGTAGAGAATGTTTGATAAACAATGTTTTTCGATTAGTTTTCTGCCTCAAAAATAAACAACGAAGGCGGTTCTCCAAAACTCGAAAAGGCAACGTTCAGCTGACCGGACATAAAACAGGGAAATTCGAGATTAATGTCATATACTTCCAACGATTGGCCTTGCGATTTATTGATTGTCGTCGGGGAATTGGAATGGATGATCAGTTGGAATTATATAATTCGTAAGATAAGGACTTCCTCTTCTTAGAATTTGTTTTTGATGATCGTCGGTTAAATCACATTGTTTATCAGATTCTTGACGGACAACCGCGTACCATTGCACAATTTCGGTTGATTCAGATTCCGCAATATGATTATGATCGATCCCACCTTTATCTGTAAATTATGCGACATATTAAGCGAGTGGAAAATTCGGTCGGATTGTTGGTCGCTTCATCCTTTACGGTCACGCTGTAAACAGATTTGTACGAATGCAGTTCTCAAGCGATTTAACTTTCTAATTTGAAATTGTAGCTATTAATGTATTTATTCTTCTCTGCTAGTAACATACTGCCCGTAAATTAATCCAATCTAGATTTTTATAATTTTGTGCAATGTCATGAGTTACTTTTCCAACGATGTAAACTGACAAAAATTTGCTGGTATATCAATTCAGTCGAAACATCAACCAGAATTTGGCAATTGCCAAGCGCTGGCAGTTGTTTCGGGAATTCAGCAGAAGATGGGAGGTTCTGACATTTTGTGCAAAATCATAGCCACACCAAATCGTTTTAAATTCCCTCGAAAATTCTTTATCGTTCGGTCAACTACTTCCAAAGCTCATTTAGTCGTTATCGAGCATTCATCCGAAATGTTGATTTGGCATTTCAACCGTGAGAAGATTCATCGACAGTTTTAAAGTGGAATTTGCAGTTCGAATGCCTTACTACAATGTGACAGGTATGCCGGAGGATGCAGCGGCTAACGTTATTTGAGATCTTGACCAAATTGTTGGCGGAATCAACAAAAAATGTCTTAGGTGTCCCACTCGGAGCATCGAGAAAGTAAATGCCTCCACTTTCATCATGAATCGTACACGTTCTTGTACTCGGTATTTAACAGCGGCACATTAGTTCGAACTCTTCCGATCAGCTCATCTAGATTATAGTCTTGCTCCCGTTAAAATTCGCGATCGAATGCATTTTGCATCGAACGATTTGACGCTGGCACTCCCAATGTCGGGTTCGACGGATTTTTTATTTAAATATTATTTTTCTCGTTACCATCCAACATTTAACCGAAAATTTTCCACCTAGACATCGTTCAAAACCATCAAATCATGCGAAAATTGCAAAATTTTGTCAATAAAAAAAACACATTTTTTGGACTTTTCCGGAATTTTCCGAGCTTTTCCCACAGAATTTTCTATTTTTCCATTCGAAAAGCCATTCCGTAACAACTGCACACAAAATTCCATACAAAAAACCAATTTTCGATTTTTCCACTTTCCCGACTTTTTCAAAGGATTTTCAAAATGGGCCAGCCGTTCTCCCTCGATGAATTACTACACACTGTTTACACCGTTTTTATACATATGGGTTTCACAATAAACCGAATTTTTCCAAGCAGCACAACGAATTTTCCACCTTTACGCCGTCTAAAATCATCAAATCAAGCAATACAATGACAAATTTCGATGAAAAAAATTCAAAATTATCAAGTTATTTCAAGAATTTTCCGAGTTTTCCACCAAGAATTTTTCTATTTTTGCATTCGAAAACACATTTTGGAATGATTATCCGAAATTTATACATTTACATCATTCAAAATTATCAAACCACAAAAAAATGTAAAATTTCGTCGAAAAAAAATTCACATTTTTGGAATTTTTCCAGAATTTTCCAACCAAAATTTTCTGTTTTTTCAACCGAAAAGCCACTACGGAACAATTGCACACAAAAAGTTATACACAAACTCAATTAACGATGCAAAATGTTTCTGAAAAAATTCAAGTTTTTCGAGTTTTTCCGGGATTTTCCGAGTTTTCCACCGAGAATTTTTCTATGTTTTCATTCGGAAAGTCATTTCGGAATAATTATCTAAAATTGTTCACTGTTACATCGTCTAAAATTATCAAATCATACGATAATATGCAAAATTTCGTCGAACAACAAATTCAAACTTTTTGAATTTTTCCGGAATTTTCCACATTTTTCAACAAAAATTTTCCATTTTTCTACTCGAAAAGCCATTCTGTAACAATTGCGCACAAAATTCCATACAAAAAGGCAATTTTCGATTTTTCCAATTTTCCTACTTTTCCGGAAGATCGAACAACTTAAAAAAAGTTTGAGCAAAATCGGCCCAGCCGTTCTCAATTGATGAATTACTATACATTTTTGCCACCATTTTTATATATATAGATTTTTTCTCATGGCCAAACAAACATACCTTCTGAATTTCGGTTAAATTAAAATTTTCCATATAAATCCACCCCAGCGTCACCTAGCGGTATTAAAATGCAATGATACCTATTTTCGTACCTAACAACTATACCTACAAAGTTTCATAAAGATTGGTCGAGCCGTTTCAGAGGATTGCTGCGACAAATACCGTGACATAATATTTTAATATATAATATAAGAAGATAATACCAATCATGGTAACTACAATTTTCCGCATATAGTCGATAAAAAAATGTCGGTATGAACTGCTTGGGTCTTCTTCTTTTCAGTTCTTTGATTTGGTTCAGTGGTCAACAATCTACTTCGTAATCATTGATTGGCGTAATGTCGTCACATGAGGTGCCTTCTGGAACGATCAAGGTATAAAACTATTCCCTAAATAATTTTGTGTACGATACCAGATTTCCATCTCTGCATTTACGGGTAGCGGTCCCTTGTTGCGTTTTGGTAGAATTTCCAGGCTTCACGTCTATTTTTGTACTATTTCGTTATTCTCTCTCTCACTCTCTCTGCTTCAGGGCAGCGGAGGTATATTTTCTCACATAAATTCGCATAATGACTATACGGTCACTTACAGGTTAAACCACGATACCAGGTGCTTAAGTCTTTTGCCATCCAGGAAAAATCATCTACAATGTGTTCCTGTCCATGGCAGCTGTAAAAGATGTCACAGTTCTTACTCCGTGTTCATCGCTGTCCATCGCATATTCTGTATGACGGTAATGTCATTATATTTGTCAAGGACATTCGCCAATTGCATAAATACTCCATATTTGTAGAGGGTTCAGACATGTCAGGTGCATAACCTTAATTAACGGTCCTTATAACGTTTGCGAGAATCGTCTACATTTTCTTAATATTTTCATAGTAATGTGCTTGTTGAATGGCTTTCTGGACCACCGCTTCCGATTCTGCTGCCAATGCCTAAGTGAGTACTTGTGTTGTACTACGGTTACTTATGTTACACACCTACTCACTAAGACGCATTAGGGGTAGCATGCAGTTTAGGTTAAGGGCCATTGACATTGCCTTAGGGACCTCCGCAGAGTGTTTCTGGTTATTCCCAAGTGAATAACGGTCAGAAAACTTAAAGTAGAAAATATCAGAAATGATGAAGTCGCCCTCACATTTAGGGATGAGAGTATGTATCATTTAATATGAGAAGAAGTGTAACCGATTAAAGACGACGTACAAGACCCCAAGTACCGTAAGACCATATTCGTTTCAGGACTTTTTAAGACTATTGAGCTATGTCCGTCTGCCTGGCTGGCTTGTGGGCAGAAAAACTCGAGTCGAAATTCGATAAGTGATCCATATGAAAATTAATATTTGCTAAAATGAAGTAACGGGATTGCAAGTGGACAAAGTAGCCTTGTGGTACATCAAAATCACATATTTTAGGATAATAAATATTTCTTCCATAATTTCCAAAGGGACAACTAAAGAATATTTCAATTTGAACAGTTTAATTGTATTGTATTAGTAGACAGACCCGAACCTTTACCGCAGCTCTTCTAGTAGCTCCCGTAACGAATTGATCATCATAATTTTACATACATTTATATTTAAGTACACTGAATTCAGCCATATTTTGCGTAAGATGTATGCTTGTGAGAGGACTCAGGACTGAATATGGACTTTATCGGCCAACCCTTCTGGAAACTTCTTTAAACGTTGAAAAAGTTTACTTTAAATATTTTATATGCATAGCTGATACTTAAAAACTGGGAGGTTTACTTCACCACTGCACTTTACGATTTTTTTTTATGATTTTTGTATGAATTTTTTTTGTTTCGTTAGTAGTTCACTGTTTTTTTGTTTAAAAATAAACAAATGCCTAGAAACAGTGAATTGAACTTTTTTACATTTGCTGGTTAATTTACTAACGCTTTATGCTGTTTTACTACATGTCTGTAAACATCTAGTTTTACGATCGAAAGTCTTCCTCCAAACATTTCGTTGTGGAGCCGAATAATACATAAGTAATTTCAATAAAAAATCGGTTAACTTCAACAACTCAATACCTAAACAAAATAATACATAGGGTGAAAGTATTTATCGGTCAGTTTACCTGGCTGGTACTGGTTTAGTTGACTGTGAAAAATATTAAATATCGCTTATATACTATATACAACATCCAAAGCATACAAATAATTGAGTGTTAACCCCGTTAGCTTTACATTTTTTGACTCACACCTTCTCACCGTGAATTCGAAATCTCAGCCATAAATTCTGCAATACCGTCATACCAATCAATTTTAGGTACACATACATTACGAATTTTTAATCTATAGAAAGTAAGAAACGCTTGCTACGTTAAAAGTAAATAATCTCAACAGAGATTTTAACAATCTGTGAAAAGTAACGCTGTTTGCTATATGGAAATCCTCATGAAAATCAACTCAATCAAGTGGAAAATAATAGCAAAAAATTGGCAAAACAACTACATCTGAGATAATCACATATGAATTAAATATTTTGCCAAAATATGTTTAGCTCCATACGAAAAACCTCAGCCAAACAGAATGCGAAATAAAGGGGCGTTTGAACCCTCCGACCGGAACGAAACCCACTAAAATTGTTTGTATCTAGCGAGTGCGAGCAAAAACGAAGCAGAAAGTTGCTGCAGACACAATGTTAGGTGAAGTACAAACACATCCTATACATAATACATTGTCGTAAATATGTATATGCAGGATGTATATGCAGGGGAAAGGGAAGAGCATACAAGAAGGGACAAGAGAGAAGAAGCAAAGAGCTTTGGCTAAATGCGAAATCGATTGGAAAACAATTTCCAATTTTTAAAAGAATTATCACCGCCATATTCGCGCGTGCTTCACTTAAATCACACATAAGTAACCTCTAAATCTGTTCCCAGTGGCACATGCGAATGTGAATCATGATGTTGATGAAGGACGGAGGACGATGCATGATGATGATGATGATGGTTCTAGTAACGCTGCTGGTTGAATTGGCAACTCTTATGGTGATGGTGGCGCGGCAATCGTATATGTGGATATCACACAAGTAGAGTTACAAATGATATGTATGGCGAATATGTTTTTCTCATTTTTCTTGAGAATTGTATCTTTGAACAACAACAAAATACCATCATTGAATTGCTTATTCTCAGATATTCGTACACACATTTACAATAGGTGTGTTCGTTTTTCTTTATCGAAAAGAACCTAACAGCGTATAAAATGTATATAATTCGCCAAGCAAAAAAAACACTAGCGAATAGAAACGCTACCCACTTAAACTGTCTATAGCCGATATTAACACAGTGACACAAATGTAAAGGAATTTCTGTAAAAATGAATGAGTTATGCTAGTTTTTGCAAAATGTTTTTCGACATTCTTTTGAATATGAAGTACGAATTACTTGTTGTGATACGTATACGTGATACGTATTTGTACAAAGTGCACACACACTAATAAAAGTTTTGTTTACCTCAAAGGAAAAACCACGTAATGACGCGAACATGTTATTACAAAATTTGGCATAACTCATTCATTTTTCATTCCGATTTTTATAAAGTTAACTGTTTTAGAAAGCTACTTTAAGGCATTGCGGTCGCTTTGGGCAGCCTCACGATCAACTTAGAGCCCTGCGAAAATGAGAATTCGCAATTTTTTTTTCCTTTTTCTTTTACTTAAACAGCTGTTGTTAAACTATTTTTTAACCGATGTGCAAATTTAAAAAAGGTGAAAATGATAGCTCTATAACAAATGTAAGCTTTTAAAATCGGTTTACAAAGAAAAGAATTATGATTTTTGGAACTTGTAATTTTAGGAATAATGTCATTTGTTTATCGACGAATGCGAACGTCACTGTTTGAGAAGCTCTTACTAGACACGACGATTGAATCGACGCTTAATACTGCGAAGTTGCTGTCACCAACATTCGAGAGGAGCCGACAATGAAAGAAAATTTAATTTATTTTTTTTCTTTTAAGATGACTGGAGCCAGGTTTGAACCTGCGATCTCCCGCATGGTAGTCGCGTGTTCTAACCACTATGCCACGGCCGGTCCCACAAAGTTTTACATACTCTAAATTCAGACATATTTTGCACAGAATGTACGCATACAAAAATTTCACTGAGGAATGAATATGGCCTCTACTTTTGGTACCTCCCATACATATTTTTTCATAGCTTCCAAACAGAAACTGGAAGATATTTGAATTTGGCCAGTAAATATACTAAAACCTCCGTCTGGTACCTCCCTTACAAATGACCGAAATTGCCTCCATAGCTCTACCGGCCGTGGCATAGTGGTTAGAACACGCGACTACCATGCGGGAGATCGCAGGTTCAAACCTGGCTCCAGTCATCTTAAAAAAAATATATAAATAAATAAAATTTTCTTTCATTGTCGGCTCCCCTCGAATGTTGTTGACAGCAACTTAAGTTTTTTTTTGTTTAAGCTCTAAATGTATATCTTTTTTGTACACTGAATTTAGTCAAATTTCGATCGGACACGTTCTGCTGTCCCTAGTCGTACCTCCAACAACGATTTCTAAACGTTGAAAATACTATAATTTTAATATTTTGTATTCATAGGTGAAACTTGAGGAACCGGGAGCTTTACTCACCTCGTTCAAAATTATAATATCTTTTAAGATTTTTGTACGAATTAATAAGAGACTTCTCTTTAGTTCTCAGTTGGTAACCGCTTAAGACCTTTTTGGCAACCCCAGACATAAATTCTCATAAATAGTGAACTGAATATTTTACATTTGTTGACGAATTGATTACCAATTTTACAGGGTAATTTTTTTACAGTGTAACCATATGTCTGTAATCCTAGAAATGTAATCCAAAAGTCCTTTATCCAACCGTTTACGCTTCACAAGCAGGCAACTAATAATAATACCTAAAAACTTTACCAATATCATACATAGGTTAAGGGTATTTACAGTTTACGTGACTAAAATAACTGTGCTGGTTTTTGTATCCTCAAGCAAGCATGGGGCGATAGGTATATTCATTTGTAACTCCTATTAGGAGGCGTGGTATATATATCCTATCCTATTAATATTATAAATGTGAATGGGTGTCTGTTTGTTTGTTTGTATGTTTGTTGCTCAATCACGCCTAAACGGCTGAACCGATTTCAATGAAATTTGGAAGACAGTTAGTGTACTATATGGAAACTAACATAAGCTTTAAATTTTTTTATTTTGGCAAAAAAAAATTTTGAACTACGAAGATACAATTTGATACACAAATAGTGCTCGGTAACATGAATATACAGACGGCATTTTAATTTTGGATCAGTGGGCGGTGGGGGTGTGGCAAAACTGTATTTTAGCCCTAGATAAATAAAATTTGGTACACAAATAGTACTCGACAACACGAATATGAATATGCGGACGAAATTTTTATTTTGGATCAGTGGGCGGAGTGGGCGTGACTGAACTGTATTTTAGCCCCAGAGAGATAAAATTTGGTACACAAATAGTACAAGACAACACCAATATAAATATGCTGACGAAATTTAAATATTTGATCAGTGGGCAGAGCGGTCGCGACAAAACTGCGTTTAAAAACACGAATATGAATATGAAGACGAAATTATAATTTTGGGACAGTGGGCGGAGTAGACGTGGCAAATCTATATTTTAGCCCTAGAGAGATAAAATTTACCACCCAGATAGTACACTACAACACGAATATAAATGTGCAGACGAGATTTTAATTTTGGATCAGTGGGCGTGACAAAACTGTACTTTAGCCGTAGAGATAAAATTTGGTACACAGAGTACTCAAGAACACGACTATGAATATGCAGACAAAAGTCAAATTTTACGTCAGTGGGCGGAGTAGGCGTGGCAAAAATGCATTTTAATCCTGGAGAGATAAAATTTGATACACAGATAGTATTCGACAACACGAAAATTAATATGCAAATGAAATTTAAATTTTGGATCAGTGAGCGTGTATTTTAGCCCCAGAGATATACAATTTGGTACACAGATAGAACTCGGCACTTCAGGTTACAATTTTCAGACGAAATAGTAATTCTTAATCAGTGGCCGAACAGGGCGTGGCAACACAAATATGAATATGCAAACGGCATTTTTACTTTGAATTAGTATGCGGAGGTGGAGTGGCAAAAACTGTATTGTAACTCTATAGATATAAAATTTGGTACACAGATAGAACTTGGCGATACGAATATGAATATACAGACAACATATAAATTTTCGATCCGTAGACGGAGTGAACGAGGAATACTATATTTTAGACCTAGAGAGATAAAATTTGATACCCAGATAGTAAACGGCAACACAAATATAGATATGCAAACGCCATTTTTAATTTAGGATCAGTTGATGGAATACAATCTTTATTTTAGTTCCAAAGAGATAAAATTTGGTACAAAGATAGTACTCGGCATTTTAGGTAAAAATTTTCAGACAAAATTGTCATTCTGAATCAGAGGGCGAGGGGGCGTGGCAAAACTGTATTTTAGTCCTAGAGCGGTAATATTTGATATACAGATAATATTCGATACCAAAATGTACAATTTATTTTATCAAACAGTACACTTATTGTACCAAAAAGTACAATTTATTGTTATTGTTTTAAAAAACGCATCTATTGTACTAAAAAGTACCGTTTATTGTAATAAAAAGTACATTTATTGTACCAAAAAGTACAATTTATTATATCAAAAGGTGATTTTATTGTGCAAAACAGTACATGTAATGTGCTAAATAGAACATTTATGGTACCAAGGCGTACTTTATTGGCACCTAAAAGTTGAATTTATTGTATTGAAAATTCCTTTTATTGTACACAAAAAGAACAACTAATTGTACCACAGAGTACCTTTATTTTACCATAAAGTACTTTAAATGTATTAATAATTTTAATAGTTATTATAATAATGAAATGATTATACAAAAAAGTTCTTTAATTGTACCAAAAACAATTTTTACTGATACAAAAAGTACTTTTATTTTTATCAAAAAGTGCTGTTGTAAGAGTTTTTTTTCTTAAATGCATAATATATTCAAATTTTATTCGCTGTTTCATGTTTTTCACAGTTGTGTCACTAAAGTTTAAGGACTATTTACTTTGCGTCAGTTTGTTTTATCAAAAATTTTGCCTATAATTCGTCAGAAAAAAGTATATCTGTAAATTCGTGCCAAACATATTATAAGCATGTATTCGTCAAGTAAGCAATAGCAAAGCGGGTCCTTAGAGTATATATAACTGATCAGCGTATTCTGGTTTATTTAAAGATTTCCATTACAGATATAACTTTTTGCAAATATCAAAAATCCCACTCCATAGCCGTATAGGGTATTAGAAAGTATTAGGGAATATGGTGTCACTTTTTCGGCTCCACGAAAAGCCCCCCAATGAAATAACGCCCAGGAAATAACCCCCAATGAAATACACCCCAAAAAATTGGAAATAACACCCAAAAACAGTTAATGAAATAACATCCAAAAATAAATGAAATAAAGCCCAAAGCTAAAACGAAAAAACCCCCAATATTTGGGAGTTATTTCATATGAAATAACACCCAATGATGAAAATGAAATAACCCCCAATGAAATAAACCCCATCAGCAACAAAAATGAAATTATGCCCAAATTCCAAATAAGAGTCAGTTTCACCAAGGATTTCATGAAGTCAATAAGGACCAACAGCAAAGTCGCAAAATTAATGAAATGAATCGTGTGGATCGTAGATCGTTGTAGCCCTGCTCTATTTTTGCAGTTCGGAAGACAATTTGCCTTTTACGTTTGGCCTTTACAAAACCACCTCCAATGTTCAGAAACAAATCAAACTCTCTGCTTTTATTGAATTCTTCCATTTTTAGAACTCTTACAAATTTTAAAAAAATTTTCCCTCTTAGATATCATTCTCAAAATGAAAAAATGCTCGGTGCATTTTCTTGATTTTCTATCCGTCAAAATGAACACAAATGGAAGTATCTAGAAACATTCAAAAGATATTGTAATATATTCATCGGCTAAAAGCTTTCTTGTAAAAGGCCTATTTTTATATAATTATATAATTATAACCCCTAAAAACCAACAGCTTTAAAAATGAAATAATCCCCGAATAAAAAATGAAATAACACCCAAATTATACACGATATGAAACAAACCCCGAATTTAACAGATTGGTTGGGTGTTATTTCATTGGAGATTATTTCGTAATTTGAAAACCCCAAATGAGGAATGAAATAATTCCCAAAGGAAAATGAAAAACGGCCCAAAAAAATTAGGAGTTATTTCATATGAAATAACACCCAAAAATGTATGAACAAATTTGGGGAATATTTCATTTCTCGTTTGGGCGTAATTTCATTGGGGGGCTTTTCGTGGAGCCACTTTTTCTCTATCGTGAAAAAACCGATTGGTTAGAAGTTTTGATGCTATTTTTCTTTCTTTTTTTCAATTCAACAGCTACTCTTGTCTCAAATAAGTTATTTATGTTTAAATTTTTTTATTCTCTTCAATACCAAACCATTTTTTAAACAGCAATATTTTAAGCAAAAAATTTAATTTTCTTTAACTTGTTTCAATTTTTTTTAAGCAAAATCACTATAAAATTCTCTATCTTTGCGGAAACTTTTTTAACCGACTTAGTCTAAAAGTCGGTTTTATTATTATCACAACAATATTTCCCACATAGCACTGGAGTGGAATTTTACACTCGAAAACAAATTAAATCGCCCATGTCCATTTGTCTGTCTGCTCCCGCGATTACAGGCGTAGTTAAATAGATATCGCGCTGCAATGCAATATATCTGCTACTTTATATGCTCTAGGCGAAAGCTAAGTTCAAAGATGACCAAGATCGGTCAAAAACTATTACCTCTTAATGGGGTCTGTACCTAAGATTACAGTCGTAATTTAGGTATACAAGCTTCTATCCTCTGAGCGGAGGTTATGTTCTGATATCGGTTAAAAACTACTCTCACCTCCAATACAAAATCCACCTTTTGAGGGGATATCCCTCTGTCCGATTACGTCTGATTTAGCTATGCCGAAATTAATATTCTTACTATTTTTTTTTTATTTTTACAAATATGTTATAACATCTTCCACCGTTACTGTAGCCTCCGCCATCTTCTAACTTTAAATGTAATTTGTTTTCATATTCCAATATTCTACATGTGTTTTTTCTTTATTCATTGTGTCAGTTTTTTTTTCTTTGTTAACGTTTTAATAAGAACAAAATGTAATTTTCACATTGTCTTATCAAAACCCTTTCACTTCTGCCATAATATCTCCATTTGCCATACCCTTAAAGTGTGTACCCATCCCCACCCCCAATAAAAAGCACCCGCATCTTCATTTTGTTGCTGTGCTTTGTGTTTCATAGTTTGCCAGAAAAATAATCGAATAACGGCAGACAGACCCTCATTGCTAATGTTCAAACTTTTACTCTTAAATATAGATTCTTGAATGGCGTTTCAAGGGTGGACGGAAAAAAATTGGTTTGTCGGAAGGGAAGAAAAAGTGGTAGAAAAAGGTGCCAAATCGTAATTTACATGGATTTTCATTCGATACCTGAAGAATTGAATTGAAATCCACAGCAAAGCTACCGCTAATGTATTGTAGATTATGCGAAATCCTTATTTTTATCCTGCCTAAAGTCACTTGTTACTAAAGGATATACGACATGTGTATGTATGTGTATGTGTTTCATGTGGGCGCTTACAGCATTGTATAAGTGTGTTAACATATTTTTGATATTTAACGTTATGTGATTGTAATTGTGTGTGTGTGTGTATTTATGATTATGTTTGTTTTTTATCTTTACCTTCTCCATTCGAATTTGTCGAATGTTGGAATAGCAAAAAAAACTTACCCGCATTATTCTGTAATTTCATTTTATTGCAAAAGCCACAAACATTGGAAAGTGTATAAATTGATATACACCTATGTATATGAGTGTGTTTGTAATTGGCTTTGTAGTTATGAAATAGACTTATCACATTGTAAACACAACTGAATGACCCCAAAAGTTGTGACTTGATGCGTGTTTCTATAAGTAATTCCATTGGGATATATTGACTTTACTCTTTTTGTGAAATCAAATATCGCTTTAAAAAATCTATAGAAGTGTTGAAACGGATGTATAGAAAATATAATATTAACAAATAATTTTGATAAGTAACACCAACAGGCCCAAGAATCTTGTGTAAAGATTGCCAAGAATTTTAGTGGAATATTCCTAATATTACAAATAGTGCAATAACTTATGAAGAACACGTTGCTCAAGGAGTATTAGTATGTTTGTATTTGAAATATATATTATGGTTGGGCTAACACAACCTGATTTATGTTTGTTCAAATTCAAGTTTTATGGCAAATGTCACAGAAAGTAAAGAAAAGACATTAAATTTACTAAATTGGGGGAAGAAAGGCTACCTCCAACTTGAAATATGGGCATCATTTTAAAGTTGCCGAAAAGTGCCGGTTTGAAAGATTGCAACAACTAAAGACGAATTACTCTAATGAACACCATATACAAAAAAAATGGCAGTCATAATACAGGGAAGATTTCAATTTAAAATAAGAACAATCTGCGAGGTTAACAGGCATGTTTCCGGCCAAACAGAAGCTGCTTCGAGCAGGCCAATACTCGCATTATAATAGTGCAATCTATAAAATAGAGTGCTCCCCTGTATCTGCTGTTCATAAACTTGAAGTAAGGACTGCCATATGGAAAGCAGTGATTAAGAAAGGAGTTCCGCAGCAAATTATTCGAATCCTCAGAGCTATATACGAGGATGCAGCATTCTCAGTTCTGCACAACGGGAAAATCAGCCAAACAATTAAGATATATATTAAGAAAACCAAAACCGAGGGAATAAACAATGTTAGCACGGAATACTTGATGCTACAGGGCCTACCAGTAGAATACGTAGATAGCTTCTGCTATCTGGGCAGTACTGTGACAACAAATGGCGACGCAGAAACAGAACCAAGCAGCAGGTTCAACAAAGCGAGAGCCGCAATCGGAGGACTGCAATCAAAAACTACAGGTATTCATCATCAAGTGCCTCAGAGTCATATGCAGAATATTCTGGTCCAACACCATCAGCAATACAGATCTCTGAAACTTAAGCAACGAAGAATCCATACTGAAGCAAATTAAATGCAAACCAGTATAGAAATTTCAGTCAGTTGAACTGACTGATAAATACCATCACCCAATATAAGTTATTGTTTAAGTCTTGAGTTATTGAAATTAACCGATTTGTAATTAAAACCAGTTAGAAAGTTTCAGTCGGGCAACCCAACTTACATTTACCCTTACCCTCAGTAAAACAAATAATTTTCTATTATATTGATATTATTACTCGATTTCTAAAGTGGGCGGAGTGGTACATTTGTATGGGAGGTACGAGAAGGGGTGTGTCTAGGCTTTCAGATTTATTCTCCATTACTTTATCCTGTTATAACTTTACTAATTACAGAATTTGGGCACGATTGCCTTGGGTGTACTGATATTATTAGTACATCCCTAAAGTGGGCGGAAAGGTACATTTGTATAAGAGGTACCATAAGGGGCGTCGCTAGACTTCCAATTTTTTCTACAAAACTTTGTCCTGTTATAACATAACAAAATACAGAATTTGGGCACGATCGTGTCGAGTGTATTGATATTATTACCCTATTTCTAAAGTGGGCGGAGTGGTACATTTGTATGGGAGGTACCAGAAGGGGCGTGTCTAGACTTCCAAATTTTTTCTCCAAAACTTTATCCTGCTTAAGCTTTACAAAATACAGAATTTGGGCACGAACGCGTTAGGTCTTTTAATAATATTAATCGATTTCTAAAGTGGGCGGTACCAGATGTGTATGGGAGGTACCAGATGGGGCGTGAATAGACTTCAAATTTTTTTTCTCCAAAACTTTATCCTGTTATACTAAACTTTACTAAAAATAGAACTTGGGTACGATCACGTTTAATTTATTGATATTATTTATCCATTTGAGGACGATCCCGTAGGGTGTATTGATATTTTTACTCGATTTCTAAAGTGGGCGGAATGATGTATTTGTATGGGAGGTACCAGAAGGGGCGGGGCCATGTAGCCCATTTGCAATACCGTAAGTAGTTTTGAGAAAATAATAACTCGTGCAAAATTTCAAAACATTTGGTTGCGTCTTTCGAAAGTTATCGTGCGAACCAGCCGGACAGCCACCAGACAGACAGACATACAGACGGACATGGCTCAAACGACTTAAAAAGTCATGAATCGAATTTGGTTCAAAGAAACCTAGGGTCTAAAGTCACTCCTTCTATCGGCCCTATTCTAATAATTTGGTTACAAAAATTTGACACTATAAATTTGTTACAATTTTGAATCCAATTCTTGTTACGGGTATTCTGGCAATTTCGTAACAAGGAAAAGTTCACCTTGTGGTGAAATGTAAATTATTGACAATTCATAGCTAATTTTTGAATTTGAAAAACTCAAAATGAAAACACAATACAGAGAAAAGTAAATTTATTTGTACTTTTTAGATATTTATACAAATTTTAATGAGCTTAAGGAGACGACACGTACCCCAGTTAAGTGGACAGTCGGAAATATTGGGCAAATACTGTGTCATGGGGAATTGGTCACAGCTATCCCGCAGGTTTCTTGGCGGTTGTTTCTTTTCCACACATTTTGCCACTACATCTCCATAGCAAAAGGGGGTAGAAGTGTTTTACCCACGTCTTCAACAATTTAAATTTTTTTTTACAATTTTAAATATTATTTCAAAAGCTGAAACTACCTTGTTACCTCCTTTTTGGCAGGTAACAATTTTAGTAACAATTGTCACGGTAACAAGGATTTGGAATACCGATTTTTTTTATTTTGTAACCAAAGTAGTCTATTATAACCGTGGTGACTATTGTAAACACGTCAGAATAGACCGGTATGTGTTACAATTTTGGGTCGTATCAAATGATATATACCCTCATCCCTAAGGGTGATGGTATAAAAATGGAGGTGGATCGGTCATACCATCAGGACAAAGCTGAAAATTATTACAAGGATGTCCCTAGAGTGGAATCCAGAAGGCCAAACAAGCCGTGGTCGACCCAAGAACATCTGGAGATGAACGATACTCCAAGTAATGAAACAGTGCAATCTTACATGGGAAGATGCTATGTATAATAACGGCAGCAAAGTCTCCAGTTTATCGGCAAGTATTTTTTACTATACAAACCACCAAAAAATTGATGTTTGAAAAGTCTCCCTTACATAAAATCGCACATGTTAGAATACGAGTACCTATTCTTATTAGATTTATCGCAGACATCATTCTGTAAACGGATGTATTTCGTATTAATATTAAACGATTCCGAACGGCCATACAAAAAAATAGGTCCCCAAGCGGTGTCCGATAGACCACATGTTCCTTGGGCCATGCTACTAAACATCCATTCAGTGGTATCCAATGCACATGCGATGGACGGGACCGGGATGCACACGATAAAATAACTGTGACATCTCTTACAGCTGATAAAAGACACGAATTTGGATGTGGATTTTTAGCTGGCAAGAAACTTCGACATCTGTTCCGCGGTGTAACCCTGTAAGTGACCGAATGGCCACTATGCGCATCAATGCTTGTACGTCACGCTGATTTGTGTACACGCCCCGATGGAAGACCTGGAGGAATATATGACCGCTAACAGCAATAAAGTTGTTCGGGGTTATTTTTGTGATAAAATAGGAAGAGGGGGTGCTCTTGGTTCAGCAGTCGAATATCTTAGTCACACTGGTTAGCTTCTCGTAGGCAGAAAACATGGTAGTGAGTGAAACCAGATTCCCGCTTAGAGATATCCACAAGACCTTATATTAAAAGACAAAAAACTATGTTAATCATATTGGAACTCGATGGAAGGCAAAACTGGCTCTGATCACCCCATAGGTTCAGCCAAGGTACGCACGCGAATAAGTATTGCTAAAAACGCTCGTAACCAAACACAAATGAAGCTAGACATCACAAAGCTGCATACCACCGAGATAGTGAATGCCTACTCCAATCAATTCGCTTAATATGTGTTATCAAATGCCTCTTATTGTGATGTTCCCGACACACACTGGCAAGTTATTGCAAATTCTACGACAACTGACGCAACGATCTTACTGGCTCATGAAAAACACCTCTGATAGAAGACCTGGTATGATGAAGAATGTCAGGTATTGTCTGAGAAAATGGATGCTGCATACAAGGCAAAACTTCAGCCAGTAGTAACGCGTGCTGTGACGGAACAATATAATGAGAGAAGGAGGGAAATAAAATTCCTCTTTTGCGAAAAAGGCATCTGTGGAAGAAGAGGGAGAGCCAGGATATCGAATAGTACAGGGATAGAGTTGAAGCCGGAAAGTTATACCAATAGGTAAAAAGCAAAGGCAGGTATCGCCACAGGCCAGGGATGGAAATATGGTTTCAAGAACGAAGAGTGAAAATATGCAGAAAACACTTTCGTACTCTGCCCGTTTCCGTAGACAGCATTAGTGACGTTATCACGCCAATAATTATTGATTATAATCGACGACGGAGTAGATTCTCCACCACCGAGCCACAATGCGATCAGCACAGCAATTGCCGGTTTAAAAACTATAAAGTTGTGGAAACCGATGGACCGCCTTTTAAGGCCAGCGGCGATAAGTTGGTAACGTGCATGCACCAGCTAATAAACATAATTTGACAACAATAATGCGTACCCGAAGATTGGAATCTGAGTGTTCTATGTCCTGTGCTTAAGAATGTTGATCCATGTACTGCCAACTGTATTATGTGAAAGACTAACGCCTATTCTAGCGAAACTGATTGAAACTTATCAATGTGGCTTTGGACCAGGTAAATCCACTACCGACCAGATATTCACATTACGACAAACGTTGGAAAAGACCAAAGAAATGCAGATCGAAACTTACCATCTATATATAGATAACAATGCTTCATTCGACGGTCCGATACGATCACAACCATTAGATGCTATGACTGAGTTTGGTATCACCGCCAAGCTGATACAAATTCCCGGGATGACACTGAGTACCCACAACTGGTACCGTCTTTAATATAAGTCACACGCTGAGCTGTATATCTTTGCTTCGCCATAAACAAAAATAAAAATGTCGGTCTGGAAATCAAGAGACAAGTATTGATCGCAAACCGCTTCTGCTATACCCTAAGCAAGCGATGAAATGACAAAGCCCTCTCTCGACTAATAAAGATTCCACACTACCAGACACTGATCCTACCTGTCTTTCACTACAACGCAGAATTCTGGGCAAAAGCCCTCTCTCGACAAACAAAGATCCAACTCTATCAGACACTAATCGTATATATCTGGCTCTACAGCGCCAAATCCTGAGTCGATCTATTCTGGGAGTCTTCGAGAGAAAAATAATAAAATATTTTAATAAATAATATGTGAACCCATCATCGAATACGCCGAGTACCGCCATTGAATCAACCATGAGCTGTATAACGACATTGACGTAGTCAAGCGCCCTATACACCGAATGCGCTGGCGTGGACACGTTGTACGAATGGATGAAAATGATCCAGCTCGAAAAGTCTACGGCAATAAACTCAATGAGCGGCTTAAACTTCGTCGGTTAAACCAGGTGAAAGAGCTGTTATCTACACTTGGTGTGACCAACTATCCAAAAATAAACGAAGCGCTTCGAACTCATTTCTACGTGCGGATACTAATGGCTGAAATTCTGTTGTTGCTGCCAAATAAGAAGAAGAATAAATAACGATAATTGTGATTTGGAAATTGGGACAGTGTTATAATTAAAAAAAATATCAGATTACGGATATCCTTCTTAATATTTTTAGTATATTCAATTTCGAAATGATTGCAACCAAAGATTCTGATGTCTTTTTAGACTAGACTATTGCAATTTTTTTCTGTTTTTGTGCTTCTGCTAACATTTCAATTTATTCCATTGCGCCATTCCATTGTGTATTTCATTTAATTTACATTCACTTGTCACAAAACATGCTGAGAAAGAGGTTTTTAATAAATAAAATTCAATTTGGTTATCAATGAAATATTTCGTATGCAAATCCTCAATGCAAAAGTCAACTGCAATAACGACACTATCAATAAAACACTGACGCAACAACAACAGCTGCACCCGGAGGTGCATCACCGTTAGCGGCAAACATCTGCATCAGTAGATGCAGTCAAATGAAAAGTTGGTTGTACTCATGGCAAAAAATGGCAATCAAAGCAGATTAAAATATGATTTGACAGCTCAAACTATACAGGAGTAAACATTTGCATGCGCATATACACAAACATATAAGTGTATAAACACAACTTTGTATACAAAACTCATGTGCATATGATATGTAGCGAATGTGCACACAATGATTGTGTTGCACATTCGTCCTGTGACATCATTGTGCTCTCATGTTATCAGAAATGCATCAATCGTTATGAATTTATATATGAAGGTATACAAAAATGTAAACGTAAACATATAAACGTGTGTATATAAATACAAAATATTAATATTCGTACAGTCGTAGGTAAAACTATGTAACATTTTACTTTATATTGCAACAGCACAATTTCACAAATATAATTTCTGAAGGCAGAGCAAAAAGGCTAGTTCGCTAAAATATGTCTTTCACTCTGTTACTAATGGAAAATATTTAAGGTACTTGGGGAGTGACGTAGTGTATAGTGTAGGTCTTGGCAGGTACAACAGGAATATGTTAAACAAAGTTTCCTAACACCCACAAAATCTCGAATTACTTACTTACTTACTTACATAAGTGGCCCATTGCAACTTACAAACATGGTTCATAAGTTTGAGGCCTGAAGTACTAAAGAATTCCACACGCTTCGGTCTTGTGCGTGTGTTCTCCAGTTAGTCCTACCAGATGGTCCTTCCAACGGAGTTTGGGTCTTCCTGCTCTGCGCCGTCCTTCAGGTTCGCCTTCAAACAACTTTTTCGCTGGAACATTTACATCCATCCTGGCAACATGACCCAGCCATCGTAGTCGTTGCATTCTGACTCTTTTAGCTACGTCGATGTCGTGGTAAAGCTCATACAGCTCATGGTTCATCCGATGGCGAAACTCGCCGTCGACACATATAGGTCCATAAATTTTTCGGAGTACTTTTCTCTCGAATACTCCCAGGTTTTGTATGTCCGTTGTCGTAAGCACCCATGATTCGGCAGCATACAAAATAACGGGTAAGATTAGCACCTGGTAAAGCTGTTTCTTAGTATTCCGAGATAAGGTGGTATTACTAAAGTGCTGCCGAAGTCCGTAAAAGCATCTATTGGCTAACACGTTTAATTTCTTGGCTGACATTATTTTTCTTATTGACGGAAGATCCGAGGTAGGTAAACTCATCTCGTTCCCTGCATACAAGCCAATATTGGCTTCGCGGGGCAAAACACATAGATTTTTGAAAATTTCACGAATAAAAATTTATTAAAAAAAAAAAAACAAAAAAAAAAATCTACTACCTCAAAACAATAATTTGCAATGTTGACGCTGCGTCCCCATCGAGAGGACTCTTTGTTTGTCGAAATCATTATTTTTGTTTTGTCCTCGTTGACCGCTAAACCCATTTTTGCCGACTCCTTTTCTAGGGATGAGAAGACTGCAGTAACGTCCCGCAGATTTCAGCCAATGACATCTATATCATCAGCGTAGGCTAGTGGCATGTGGCTTTTGTGGAATATGGTGCCAGACATGTTGACACCAGCCTTTCTCATCACCTTCTCCATAACTATATTAAACTAGCGAACCCGGCGATCTTCGTCCCGCCCTAATTTAATGCCTTCAGATAAACTCAGTAGTGAGTGATGTGATAAACAATGTTTTATGATTAGTTTTCCGCCGCAAAAACAAACAACGAAGGCGGTTCTCTAAAACGCGAAAAGGCAACGTACAGCTGACCTCACGAAAAACAGGGAAATTCGACATTAATCCCACATACATCCAACTATTGGCCTTGCGATTTATTGATTGTCATTGCCAAAGCCAATTGGAATGGATGATCAGTTGGAATAATTGGAATTCGTGAGATAAGGACTTCATTTTCTTTGAATTTTCCTTTTATGGTCGTCGGCACAATTTCGGTTGTTTCAGATTCCGCTATATGATTATGATCGATTCCACCTTCATCTGTAAATTATGCGGGACATCAATCGAGTTGAAAAATTTAATCGGATTATTGGTCGCTTCATCCCTTGTTGGTCACGCTGTAATTAAATTTGTACGAAAGCAGTTCTATAGCGATTTTACTTTCTGAAATGAAATTCAAGCTATCGAAGTCCTTATTCTTCGCTGCCAATACTGCTCGTTGATAACTCCAATCGAGATTTTTAAAATTTTGTGTCATGGTGGGGAACACTTTAGTCGAAACATCAACACAAATTTGGTCACTACCAAGTGTCAGCAGTTATCTCGAGAATTCAGCAGACTATGGGAGGTTCTGCAAGGCAACTCTCATGTTCGTGGTCAACTTCAACTTCCTGACATTGACGACGATTTCAAACATGGTATAAGTAAATCGGCAACAGTAGATTTCGTGAGCAATATCATAGCCCCACCAAATCGTTTAAAATCACCTCGTAAATACTTCATGACTACTACTACTACTTCCAAAGCTCGTATATTCGTCGTCTTGCATTCTCGCATCAATTTCGCTGTTGCCGAATTCTTAGAAATTGTGTACTTTGGCTCTTCAACCGTGAAAAAATTCATCAACAGTTTCGAAGCGGAATTTTCAGTTGGACTGCTTTCCAACAATGTGGCAGCCATGCCAGAGGATGCAGCGGCCATCGTTATTTAGGGTCTTGACCGAATTGTCAACAAAAAGATGTCATGCCTGTCCCACCGGGAGCAGCGAGAAAGTAAATGCCTCCCGTTTCATCGTCAATAACCTTCATCAGCGAATCGTACACGTTCTTGAACTCCGAATTTTACAGCGTCACATTTGTTCGAACTCTTTCGGTCAGCTCATCTTGATTATGAATGCCTTTTTCATCGAACGATTTGGTGCTGGCATTCCCAATGTCAGCAGATTGCCGCACATGAGCTGATCACAATGTAAGAATTTGAATCGCCGACGCACAAACGGTCACATCGACGAACATTGAGTCCGCTTTCAAATAAATTTAAATTTTGGCAAGCCTCTCTAATAGGAGGCAGTAGTCAAGTCGTTACGGAATGAATGCCCTCAATACAATTGGATAACCTTTTTTTTACACATAAACTCATTTTCTGAAAAAATTATCAAATTTATAAATATTGCTTTGGATATCAATATACATTTTTTATCTAAATATTATTTATCTGGTTAACTACTCCAACAAAAATTTATCTGAAATTTTCCACCTAAACATCGTTCAAAAGCATCAAATCATGCGAAAACTGCAAAAATTTCGTCGATAAATAAAATCTAATTTTTTGCGTTTTTCCGGAATTTTCCGAGTTTTTTGCTAAAAATTTTCTATTTTTCACTCGAAAAGCCATTCCGTAACACTTGCATACGAAATTCGATACTAAAAGCAAAAATCGACGTTTCCATAGGATTTTTCCAGATAAACGTTCTCGTGCCAATTACGAACAATTGACAAAAAAAATTAAGCAAAAGGGCCAGCCTTTCTCACTTGATAAATTACTATAAATTTTTACACAAATTTTTTTTTTCACAATTATCCGAAAGTTTCCAAGCGTCACAACGAATTTTTCACCTTTACGTAATCTGAAATTGTCAAATCACGCGACTCAATGGAAAATTTCGTCGAAAAAAACCAAATCTGTCGAGTTGTTTCCTGAATTTTTCGAGTTTTCCACCAACAGTTTTTCTATTTTTCCATTCGAAAAGTTATTTTAGAATATTCCGAAATTTTTGTACATCACATCGTCCAAAATTAACAAAACATACAATAAAAAGGAAAATTTCGCCAAAAAAAAGAAATTATAATTTTGGAATTTTTTCGTGATTTTCCAACCAAAATTTTCTGTTTTTCCTTTCGAAAAGACGCTGCGAACTATTGCACCAAAATTAAATTTGCGATTTTCATAAAATTAAGCAATACAATGCAAAATTTTCCGGAATTTTTTAAGCATCATAACGAATTTTTCATCTTTACGTCGTCTAAAATCATCAAGTCAAGCGATACAATGAATAATTTTGTCGAAAAAATCAAAAAATTTCGATTTTTTCCGAGTTTTCCACCAAGAATTTTTCTATTTTTTCCATTCGAAAAGTCATTTCGTAATAATTAACTTACCGAAAAGCCACAACGGAACAATTACACACAAAATGCGATACAAAAATTCAATCTTTCCATTTTTCTATTCGAAAAGCCATTCCAAAAAAATCCAAATTTTTCGAGTTTTTCCTGAATTTTCCGAGGTTTCCACCGAAAATTTTTCTATTTTCTTATTAGGAAAGTCATTTCGGAATAATTATCCGAAATTGTTCACTGTTACATCGTCCAAAACTATAAAGTCATACGATAATATGCAAAATTTCGTAAAAAAAATGTAAAATTTTTCGAATTTTTTCGGAATTTTCCGAATTTTTCACCAAAAATTTTCCATTTTTCTATTCGAAAAGCCATTCTGTATCAATTGCACACAAAAATCCATACAAAAACGCAATTCTCGATTTTTCCAATTTTCCGACGTTTCCGGAAAATTTTCCCAAAATTTTCTTTCCATAAACCTTCTCCTTGCAATAACGAACAACTGAAAAAAAGTTTGAGCAAAATCGGCCCAGCCGTTCTCAATTGATGAATTACTATACAATTTTGCCACCATTTTTATATATATAGATAGAGTACAGGACAGGCTATCGCCCTGCCTGAGACCTCTTTCCGTGTTGAATGGTTCAGACTGATCCTTACCAATCTTAACCGAGGATTTGGTGTTGTCTAAGGTACATTTGCAAAGTCGAATCAGCTTTGCTGGAATACCAAACTCAGACATGGCCTCATAAAGCCTATTCCTTATCGGAGAGTCGAAGGCAGCTTTGTAGTCGACAAAGAGGTGGTAGGTGTCGATCTGCTTTTCATGGGTTTTTTTAACAGTGCAAAATCTGGCTTTTGGGACTTTCTTCACTTATAAGAAAACAACTCAGTCCGTTCTGAACCATTGAATTTACTAACGGGATTGAAATGCGATTCCATTTAATCTGGGTTTGGCAGATTGAGCGATTTTGTATCTCCGTGTGAATATCATCAGTTCCGTCTTACTCTGGTTTACACCCAGTCCACAGTCATGACACCATTTTAAAAGGAGAGTATTGATGTTTAGATTCCATAGTAGTGGAGATTACTCCTCTTTGTGGAGTACCGCGAACCGCCACCTTAGAAATATTTGACAAGCCCAGACGGGATCCAATGCTGCTAAATTTTAGTAGTTTATCAACTAAGGAAATGACAACTGGGTTAATCTCCAGTTGTTCCATTGACTCAATTACAGATTCAGGTTTGACAATATTTAAAGCTCCCTTGTAGTTCAGGGATCTTTCAATGAGACTGGTTATTGAATCTAAAGCAATTTTTGTGGTTTTTCCCTTTGTGTAGGTATGATGAGCCGGTTTAAGATATGAATGAAGTAAGAAGGAAGTCAAGCTGATTGGTGTAAAATCCTTAGCTTAAGTGTGGGATGCCTTACCCCCATAAACTGGTAATCATTTTCCCGAAAACCTGGGAAGTGTGCTTCCATCATCACCTCCAGAGTTTCGAGGCTGTTAGTGGTCCATGTACCAACTGGTCTTAGTATGTACGATTGTATTGTTGGATTCCAGGATAAAATCTGACGTAGCCGACTAGTTTCCGAAGAGCTTTCTACATTACTGCAAAATTTTATCCATGACTGCTATTTGACCTTCCTGATTAGGTTCTTGAAACTGTTAACTGAAGACTTATATGCTATCCAGACGACATCTCTTTTCGCCCTGTTGATTAGTTTCCTGCATTCCTTGCATTTTGCCGCAATCTCTGCATTTCACCAGTGTGGCTTAGCTTTGCCTTTCTTGTCAGTTCTGCTGCAGGATTTTTCCCTTGCCTCAGCTAAGACGTTAGTAAATACTTAATAGTTAGTTAATCTCGCAATAGTTTGTGTACACGCTTGGATTGCCTTTCTAAGGCACAGGACATAGAACACCCAGATTTTAATCATCAGACATGCATATTTGCAGCACATTCTGCGTGTCCGTCTCCAGATTTCCATCTCCGTCCTTACAGGTTGGGATTCATGTTCCAAAACCTTTGGCTTTAAAATTTCCGATATCCGGGCTCCCTCTTTTCATACAGAGACGCTTTTACCACCTGAAATTATGTTTCATCAGTTTATTTAAAGATATAAATTTGAAAATACGTCGTATTTGAGTTTGTTTTTTGTGAATTCCTGAAAACATGCCAAAACTATTCATACCATATCTCCACTAATGTTATATTTAGCTGTTATACAATACACAATATGTGTGGCCTTTTAACTTGTTTTAAAATGTTGTAGTTGTTCTGCCTTTCACTGTACAACTTGCCACATTCCTATGTGTTTGTGTTCTTGCAGAATACTAGTTAAATATAAATATATTATTTTTATTAAACAGAATAGGAGAATACAGGAAGCTCAATCAATGATGCAACCACCACCAATGTCATTGAAATAATATTTTTACTTCTGCCCATTTCAATTTGCAAGCAGGGGTAGAAACGAACAAACCCTCTTATAAAAGTGAGGCCGATTGAACCCACATACATATATACGTATACTACTATAAGATGCACTGAAGTAAATATACATATATCTAAAGTGATCGAGTGCGAAAACCTGGTTTAAACATACTTTTATTGAAGGAATTAGAATGTATATGCAATTACAGTGGAGTCGACATCGACGAGAGCAAAACAGCCAATTAGTACTCACAACACCAAATACGATCATGGCGACAGCAATATTGCATACCTTGCAAGGATACAACAATGAATTGTAAGATCTTTCAAATCTGCTTACCGCAACTATCAAAATATGTGTGTTTGGACGTAGTTGAAGTAGATAAATCTTTTAAGTTCGCAAAAATTAAACATCCCATAGTCGTCTTTTTTGAGACACCAAAAATCTGAAAGCTTATGATAGTAGAAGAAGGTTTTTTTTAAATTCATTTTTGAAGTTTTCGACTGGGAGAAGGGTTTTAGTACATTTTTCATAGATTCTTAAGTCTATATCTCTTGAACTATTTTATATATTGCTTTTCTCTCTTCTGAAAATTTTTAGCTCTTAATCAGTTCTTTTCGACCTGTTTTCTGTAATCCAGTGTTTAATTATTCAAGCTCGAGGTCATTTGGTTTGGTTATGATGTTTTTTATTTATTTAAATCCAATATTTCGCAATTTTCTTGAATTGCATCATCAGGGATCTACAAGTTTAATAAATATCTTTTAAGCATAAACAATAACAAACATACATCTCTGGACACTTACAAGTACAACATTATAACAACAATAGTTATTATGCTTAACCTAACGTAGCTACACTACGATCTTTATCAGTTCTACAAATTTTAACTTGAGATAAAATCAAAAAAACAACAACTTACTCAAAACAGCAAAGCTGTAAAAAAAAGTCGAAATATTTCGTCATATTTTTTATGGTTTTTCACACTTATTTTAGAAATTCCTACGAACACGACCCGACAATATAAGACAAAAAGATAGCCAAAAGCAGAACAAACAACTCTTCTTAATAAGCCGACTTCATTTGATGACTCCTTCACATAGTTATAGCCCCACAAAGTCATCAAAAATGCAGAAATTACTTTCAATTGTATGTTTATCGAAATTAAAAATGCTATACTTTTTAAAATGAAATAGGTACAAAATAGAAATAAATAAAAAAAAAACAATAAAAATCTATGATGAAATTTGACGATATTTTACAGTTTTGTTGTTTTGTATAAGATGTTGTTGCTACAAATTTGCCGAAGAGAGACAGACAAAATTTCGAATAGTTCACGAGATTTAGACTAAAGAATCAGTACATGTTTTTTCGAAAACTTCAAAAATGATTTTTAAAAAAACCTTAGCTAATAATTCAAAACCTAGTTTGGGGGTTTCTTTTACCGTCATTAGCTTTCAGATTTTGGCAGTCTCACTTGGTTCAAGAATTCAGTGTTGCACTGTGTTATAGGTGCTCCTTCATATATTATTACTTACATGCTAACTCACACTTGTGACTACCAATTATTTTCGTATTGTGGGACCTTTTGTTTTCCTTAGAAACTCCCACTCACATTTGTGTCATATCCTGCCTGCTCTTCGTTAATGCACACACACACACATCTTAAATTTCATCAGAGATGTCTTCTCGAACGAAAGCAACAAAAAAATGTAACACGAAAAAAAGCCAACCAAAATAATCGGAATCCTCGTCGACGACATATTCAACACACTCCGTCACACAAATACAGCCACATAAATGAAGCTTTCTTAAGCTCTTCGTGTGTTCGTGTTGCGGGTTGACATTCGGAAAATCTCTAAAATCCCGAAGGTCGTTGCCAGGGATTTTCTTAGATTTTGTTAGATTTGAATGAATTAGTTGCGTGGACGATTGATTTTTTGACCTTTTTCCGTTCCCTCTGTCTCCTTTTGACACTTCGCTTCAGGATTCAGCATTATCAGGTTCCTTTTTTTTCCCAGCACAGCTATTAAAGTTAATGCAGCCAATGTGGCCTCCGTGTTGTTGTCGTTGGCGTTTGTAGTTGTGTCTGGACTAATGGCCCACAATTTTTACAGTTCATATGTGCGGGCAGTGATTTAGTGGCAGTAACTGATTCATTGAGTTCCATATTGCAATTCTCTGAAGTAATTTGCCAATGATATACATATAAACATAACCTTAGTAAATATTATGTAATGTAATGGAGGTCAACGGCGACTGAAAACATTCATATTTCGTAGAAGTGATAGAATGAATGCCTAATGGTATGGACAATTTGTGATTGTTCTATTTGGATTGGCGGAAATTCTGAACGTTTCTTAAGATTATTATATAATAAATATAATCAATTAAAATCTAAAACAAGAAGAATCAATTGGTGTTCTTAATTTTATTCAAAAAATTTTAATCATATTGTTTTGTTTAACGTTCCCTCAAACTGATTTTGTCATTGAGTTCATAAGAATTCTAGTACAAAGTCGCTGAGATTGAAGTTGCTGTTTTTTTTTTGGGGGGATGTGATATTTTCTAATGTCGTTATTGACTTGGGAATAACCAGAATCTCAATGATAAGTACCTTAATGGCATGCTACCACCCATGCGTCTTAGTGAGTAGGTGACAGAAGTTACTTAAACTCTACTAGTGTTTTTGTCTCGAGAATTTTTTCCCGGCTTGTTTTTTTGTCCCGGAACACCGGGAGTACGACCGGAATTTCCCGGGAATTCAATCAGCCAATATCAAAACACTGGGCGTCGGGAGTGTGATGCAAGGTAAAGCTCTAATCGGTTTAACTTGGCAAACCCAGAGTGTTCTCTGCCATTTGCACTTCAAGTCTACTCACAGAGCTCCATATTCGTAGTACTACTGCGGACGGAGTACCTGTGAGGGGCGAAACCCAAACCCAACCACATCATATTCGTAGTACTACTGCGGACGGAGTACCTGTGAGGGGCGAAACCCAAACCCAACCACATCGAAGCCACGAATGGAATAACTTTAATAAAATCCTGGTAAGAGGAGAAAACTGCAACGTGGTGCGCTGGGCTTGAAGGACATGATTTGAGAATATGCATCTGGAATGTTAGAACACTGCTCATGGAGAACATTTGGCTAGAGAAGAGCATGTCCGGGAATTGAAGTCTCAGTCTGTTATATCCCATATACAAGAAAGGAGATCGTAGTGAACGTAAGAACTACTGTGGAATAAGCCTATTACCAATTGCGTACAAAGTCCTTCCGAGCATATTGTGTGAACGTCTAAAGTCAATTGTAGAAAAACTAATTCGACCATATCAGTGCGGTAAATCTACGACTAATCAAATAGTCACCTTATGACAAATCCTGGAAAAATTTATAACAAGAAGATCGACCCCTACCACCTCTTTTTCGACTCTCCCATGAGGAATAGGCTATATTTCTGAGTTTGGTATTCGTGCAAAGCTAATTCAACGTTGCAGATGTACCTTTTAAAAAACTAAATACTCGCTTAAGGCTGCTAAGGATCAATCTGAACCATTCAACACAGAAACACTATTTAATAAAGTTATGGAGACGGTGATGAGAAGGGCTGTTGTCAACATGTCTGGTACCATATTTCACAAGAGCCACATGCCACTAGCCTATGCCGATGATATAGACATCATTTGCCGAAATCAGTGGGTTGTTACTGCATCTTCCGTCAATAAGAAACATAGTGTCAATCAAGAAATTAAGCGGAGAATAATATATGTTTTTAAGTACATTGTCAGCCCTTTAGTAACACCACTTTATCTCGAGATACGAAGAAATAGCTGTACCAGGTGTTTATTTTACCCGATCTGTTATATGCTGCTGCATTGTGGGTGCTCACGACAACGGATATACAAAACCTGGGAGTATTCGAGAGAAAAGTACTCCGAACCAGTATGAAAGTTTCAGTCGGGCAACCCGACTTACATATACCCTCACTTTAGAAAAACAAAAAATTCTTTTATATTGATATTATTACTAAATCTCTAAAGTGGACGGAAAGGTACATTTGTATGGGAGGTAGCAGAAGGGGAGTGTCTAGAATTTCAGATTTTTTCTCCAAAACTTTATCCTGCTTGATCTTTACTAAATACAGAATTTGGGCACGACCGTGTTAGGTCTATTAATAATATTAATCGATATCTAAATTGGTCGGTACCAGATGTATATGGGAGGTACCAGATGGGGCGTGGCTTGACTTCCAGTTTTTTTTCTCAAAAATTGTATCCTGCTATAGTTTTACTAAAATAAAGAATTTGGGTACGATCGCCTTGGATTTATTGATATTACTACTCCATCTCTAAAGTGGACGGAAAGGTACATTTGTATGGGAGGTACCATAAGGAGCGTGTCTAGACTTTCAATTTTTTTCCAAAACTTTATCCTTTTATAGCTTTACTAAATATATAATTTGGGAACGATCGAGTTCGATGTATTGATGTTATTACTCGATTTCTAACGTGGGCGGAATTGTACATTTGTATGGGAGGTACCATAAGGGGAGTGTCTAGACTTTCAATTTTTTTTCCAAAACTTTATCCTTTTATAGCTTTACTAAATATATAATTTGGGAACGATCGAGTTCGATGTATTGATGTTATTACTCGATTTCTAACGTGGGCGGAATTGTACATTTGTATGGAAGGTACCAGAAGGGCGTGGTCATGTAGCCCATTTTCAATACGGTAAGTAGTTTTGGGGAAATATTAGCTCGTGCAAAATTTCAAAACATTTGGTTGCGTCTTTCGAAAGTGATCGTGCGAACCAGCCGGACAGCCAGACAGACAGACATACATACAGACGGACATGGCTCAAACGACTTAAAAAGTCATGAATCGAATTTGGTTCAAAGAAACCTAGGGTCTTAAGTCACTCTTTCTATGTGTTAAACTTTTGGGTCGTATCAAATGATATACATATACCCTCATCCCTAAGGGTGATGGTATAAAAATATATGGACCTATCTGTGTTGACGCCGAGCAGGGAGACCCAAACTTCGTTGAAAGGTCCAAGTGGTTGGCGACATGCCACCATCTGGCAGGACTAACTGGAGAACGCACGTAGAAGATCGAAGCGTGTGGAATTCTTTAATACTTCAGGTCTCAAATTTATGAACCACGTTTGTAAGTTTTAATGGGCCACTTAAGTAAGTAAGTAATATGCGAAAAGATATTTCGTTAGTTGCCAAACTATCTCATCAGCACTCTTTTGCTGTGTCTTCTCCACTATCATAACAAACCTTAAGTGTTATAAGCTTCAAGAAGCCAAAACACACCAGTGCGAAAATGGCATCAACGTATACCACACACCACTTGATTCACACAAGCTGTTATGATTTTTATACTAAATTGAAGAATTTAATTTTTTTTCCAAGTAACACGCGACTACCACTCGGGAGATTACAGGTTCAACTCCTGGCTCCAGTCATCTTAAAAGAAAAAAAAAAAAAAAATTGTTCATTCATTGTCGGCTCCCTTCGAATGTTGTCGACAGCAACTTCGCAGTATTAGTGTCGAGTCAATTGGTGTGTCTAGTAAGAGCTCCTCAAACAGTGACGTTTGCATTCGTCGATAAACAAGTAGATGCCGTTAGTTGTGAATCTAAAAATAGAACGCGTGTTATTTCACAACAACGCGAGAAGCTATCCCATACCTCATTCATGGGGTGTAAAGGGAAATTAAAGTAAAAAGAAGAATTTATACTCTTAAATTGAAGTACGATTTTGCAAAAAATAAGAATTAAAAACTTAAATTTTGAATGCAAATTAATTGTGGGGAGAAAACATTAAGTTGATGGAGTAAATATTATTTATCTCTTTTTCACTTGAAATTCTCCAATTAAGTTTATACATACTTAATTGGAGAACTTCGTTCTTATTTTACTTATATCTACGCTTACAATTTTGAAAATATCGCGTTTTTTTGAGTTTTGAGAAAAATTAAGAATAATAACTCTTATAGAACATTTTGTGCAAAAAAACATAAGAATTTTAACCTTAATTTAGAACTCGTTTTTTCTGTATACTGAGTTGTGAAAAATCACCCTCAGACAAGCCCTGGTACGACTATCAATGTCGCGAAATGTATGAGGAAATGGATGCTGTATAAGGCAAAACTGCAGCCAATGGCAAACATACCAAGAGGTGACGGAGCGTTATATTGAGAAGAGGAAGGAAGGAGGTGAAACGCCTGCTCTGGCGAAAAAGCGTCTGTTGAAGAAAAGAGAGAGACAGGATATCGAAAATTACAGGGATAGAGGTGAAGAACGAAAGTTCTACCAAAAGGTAAAGAGCAAAGGTATTGGAACCGGGACCCCCATCTGAAAGGGCAGAGACGGAAATCTGGCCACGGACACTCAGAGTGTGCTCATCATCTCATATACACGATTTGGATCAAGGAATGCAATCCCGATGATTGGAATCTGAGTGTTACATGTCCTGTACTTAAGGAAGACGATCCAAGTATGTTTAACAACTATCGCGAGATCAGCATTTTACCCATCGCATACAAGTTTATGTTTAGTGAATTATGTGAAAGACTAAAGCCCATTCTAGCGAGCCTGAATGGGCTTTATCAGTGTGGCTTAAGACCTGGTAAATCCACGACTGAATAGATATTCACACTATGGCAAATCCTAGAGAACACCTAAGAAATGCAGATCGACACCTACCATCTGTTCGTCGTTTACAAAGCTGCATTCAACAGTCCGATACGACAGAAATTGTTAAATATGGTCTCTTTAACATCGTAATGGAGATGATCATGCGGAAGGCTGCAGTAAACAGGAATGGTACCATCTTCAACAAAAGTCACATGTTGCTCGCGTATGCCAAGAAATAGATATTATTGACCGTAAATTGTGGGATGTTACTGCGGACTTTTGGAGCATTGAAAAGCAGTAGCCGGAAGTGGGTCTCGTTGGATCCATCATCGTTATTGGCATGTAAAGGCATCGAATAAACCACGAGCTGTATGAGTTGTACAACCACGTAGTCAGGCGCGTTGAAATAGGCCAAGTGCGCTGGCTTGGACACATTGTACGAATAGTTGAAAATCTTCTAGCTCGAAAAGTCTTCGTCAATAAACTCCATGGGTGGAGCAGGAGGGAGCGACTAAAACTTCGTTGGATGGACCAGATGAACGAGCTGTTATCTAAACTTGGTGTGACTAACTATCTACGGAGCGCAAATGACCGAAGCACTTGGAATACTTTTTTACATGCGGCTACAGATAGATAAACTTCTGTTGTTGCTGTCAATTAAGAAGATTGAGAAGAATTAAAAATTGTTTACAATATATACAGTGATTTTTTTAACACCTCTTGCATAATATTAAGAAATTTAGGCCAATGTATATTTCGCAAAGAATTTGCATTAATGATGTTACTAATAATAATATCCAAATACTTGATACTTTCACAGCTCTGTAAGCGAAGCAAACAACAATTTCGGCCCAGCGTTAGCTAGAACACCTGAGCTGTTATTAATGCTGTTCTTAAGCAAATAACAAGTTCTGTGTTAAACGCAATTTTTTGCTTTGCATGTTTTTATATTTTAAAGATTTTATATAGAGCTTAACTTATTTGTTGCTTTTTTGTGTGTTCTCTTTGTGAAGACCACTGATTAAAATATGCTCGGCTTCAAACAATATTTGTTGGTTTTTTTCATTTGTAACTACCCCGCAGTACCAACTCTTTCATACTTTTATATTTCTCGAAACGGAAACGTTACAATTGTTTGTTCCAGGTTGGGTAAATCAGTCACAAATTAAAATATGTTACAAACGATTAGAATTGACGCGTGTAGCTTGTAGTAAATAATAACAAACCTTTTACTTATACTTTAGTTGTCAGATTTGCTTCCAATACTTTCTTATTTATTTAAATACCCAACATTGCAAAATACTACTCTACGAGTTGTTCAATGTGTCTACCATCCTGGTGTGATTTTCCAAACCAATCAAAATTCATAATTTTGTCTTCACTATGGGCGGATGCAATTGTAATGCAAAACACACTCTGTCCTCTGTAATCCCAGTATTACAGAACTTTTCAATTCCTAATTATAATTAGTTGCAAAAGAGTGAAAACGTTTTTGTGTGTTTCGAGCATTTGTTGGTTCGTTGCTCATAAATATTTAAAAGGCACAAAGTTTCCCTTCCTCACAGCTTCAGCAGCCTATCGGTGTGTTGAAGATTGTACAGCATCCTTTGTTAATTGTTGACATCCATGGCAGACACTCGAAGGATTCATGGAGACATCACATGAATAAGTAATTGAGTGAAAAGTGTTGTATACAAACAAGTGCAAAGTAAATATTTCGCGCGTCTGATTTTGTAATGTTTCTAAAAATATATGAATTTGCTACCAAACGTGCAAGATGATAGATCTTATGAAACTGGTATGGCAGCCATCGAAACACATTGAGATCCCAGGTTTTAATGATTCAGACTATGGCACAGAAAAGTATAACATTCGTTTAAAACGTATGTATGTATTTGTAAAAAAATTTAAGGTTACAAGTGTAATATTTATATCTGGCTAATGCATCTTAGGAAGTAGGTAACAGAAGCTCAGCACAGAGGCTCTCTTAGTGGCTTCAGCAGCCCCAAGAAACTAGGATAGGGCGCGGTGGTCTAATAAGCCACTCTCCTAAAACAAAGCAAGTATTATGAAAACCCAAAGAAAAGAAAAACAAGAACCCCCCCAAATGTTGACGACCCCACAAGCGTTATAAGGACCATGATTTAAGGAAATGCACCTGAAATGTTCGAACTCTATACAAAAATATTGCCTCTATCCAACTGGCGGATGTCCTCGACAAATACAAGGCTGACATCACCGCCATACAGGAAATGAGATGGACCGATCAAGGATGCACACGACGAAAGAACTGCGACATCTTTTCCAGCTGCCATGCAGAAAGACACGAACTTGGATGTGGTTTCATAGTCGGCAAGATACTTCGACACCTGGTCTCGCGGTTTAACCGTGTAAGTAACCGAATAGCCACTATTCGCATCTGAGCGCAATATTTTTACATTACGCTGATTTGTGTACACGCCCCGACGGAATGCAAAGACGATGACATTATAGATGCATTTTATGAGCGCCTGGAGGAGATATATGACCGCTGCCCTGCACATGACATTAAAATAGTTCTGGGAGATTTTAGTGCTAAAATAAAAAGGGAAGCTCTTGGTTCAGCAGTCGGAAAATTCAGTCTACACAAAAACAACTCCGATAACGGATTCAGACTGGTTAGTTTCGCGTCGGCAAGAAACATGGTAGTGAGTGGAACAGATTCCCGCATAAAGATATCCACAAGGCAACCTGGATATCTCCCGATCAAAATACAAGAAATCAAATTGAGAGAGAGCCAGGATGTCGAAAACTACAGGGATAGAGGTGAGGCCCGAAATTACTACCAAAGGGTTAAAAAGCAAAGGTTTTGGAACAGGTCACGGACACTCAGAGCGTGCTGCAAATATGGAGAAAACACATTCAATCTCTACTCGTTCACGAAGGCAGCATAAGTGACGAAATCACACAAAGATAACAAAGAGTCCAATCGTCTGGGGGGAATAAGAAATTTCATTATCCTCCAAGTGCCCGTTTGAAAGTTATGGGAGATATATTCATTTTTCAAAAACATGAATTTTGTATGGGAGGGGTTGACCCAAAAGGGCTCAACCGATATAGTCTATATTCATTCCAAAGCCAAATTTTCATATACTCTTAATCTTATGCAAAATTTAAATAAATCCAGTGTACTTCCAAAATAGACATGTATGTCAAAGGTTTCGGTTTTCTTATGCCTTGTCTACTATTACAAGATAATTAAACTGACCAAGTTCAAATATTCTTCAGTTATCCGTTTAGAAGTTATGAAAGTAATATTAATTTTCCAAAAATAGGTACATTTGTATGGGAGGCTCAAGTAGGGGTGGGGTTTTTCTGCCCATGTGCAATCTCATTACTTCACCGATCAAATTTCATTATCCCCAGGTGCCCGTTTGGAAGTTATGGGGAAAATATTATTTTCCAAAAACATGTGATTTTGTATGAGAGGTACCAAAAGTGTACTTACTAACCGTACTTGGAGTCTAATTCGTCTCCTTTAATGCGTTACACTTTTTCTCGTATCAAATGATATATACCAACATGGTATAGTTACAGTTACTTTTGTATTAATATTTGACTGATTTTGGAGCGCAAACGGTTGAAAATAGGCCCTTCCGTCGTAAGACCAGAGTTTTACAGCATGTAGTAAAACTGTAAAAAAGATTTAAGTGTAAAAAATGTTAATAAATTTGTCAACAAATGAAAAAAAGTTCACTATACTATTTCTGGGGATTTGACCGTTTTGTATGGGATTACCGAAAGGGTCTAGTATGGTGCCAACTGAGAACTAAGGAAAAATGTTGCCTTATTTCGAACATAAGCTTTGGTTTTCTAAGGGTTTTCCATACTACCACAAGGTAAATTAATTTAAAAAATTTTAATATCCCAAATTTTTCTGTTTGTAAGTTATGAACGATATAAAAATATTCCAGATATAGGTCATTTTGTATGGGAGGTACAAGAAGGGGACAGTCGATATAGTCCAAATTCATTCTTACAAGATTAAATAAGACGCAAAATATGATTCATTTCAGTATACTTACAAAAAATATATGAGGGTCATTCCGGTCATTTATATGTGAGGTTCCAGAAGGGGTTTGTCAACGTTTTCGTTTCTCTAATTGTTTTTATACCATTACGAGGTTATTACTTTGACCAAATCTCATCAAGTCCGTTAAGGCGGAGTTTAGTGACTAACGCTCGTTCATAAGATTCAATATATTATATATAAAGAATATATCCGAGAATTTGTAATGAATTACCATAATTCGGTAAGGCCTTTGCAGACATTTCGATGAGTTCACCTCTTCTTATCATTTCTACACTATTAATAAATGATCTCACTAACTAAAATACTTACGAAATTTACAAGTCCACCTAAAACCATTCACTTTCTTAGCATCTAAAGAGTAGTCACTGTGTAACCATAAGCTACCTTATGCCCCCATTGAATGTTGTAGTGTTTTTACATTACAGTTCTAGTAACTTAATTAAAAAACAAACAAAGCTTTTCATAGATACAAAAACCGTATGTGAAATCCAATAAATAGCAAATAAAACAAACGGATGCAGAGAGGGGAGAGGCGGAAAGACCTTTTATGAGATGAAATTAAATAAAATTAAATGAAAATAAAATTAGGTTAACGCTTAACTTATTTCTCACTTGGGCTTATTTATTTTATTTTTATTATCCTGACGATGGGACAAAGAAGATATAGTAATAGTATGTAATGGCAACACCAACAACAGTGGCAATGGTTTCATCATCACCATACGCAACCATTTAACCCAATAAAAACGACATCTCTTCCCTTCTTTCATCGGGTACAATAAAGAGCAATAAAAAACAAAACAGAGCACCAAAATAGAAGGACTTGTACTTTCACTCCCATTGCCATAATCACTGACACTGCCACCGGATATGGATGTGTTACTCTGTATACACATTTATGTGTGGGTGTGTGTGTATGGGTGTTCTCATTTACATACCCACACATATATACACGCGTACATTATTCTTAAGCAGGACTTATTGTTATCTGTGCATTTTATGAATATTGTTTTCATTCGGAACATAGGAATGAATGAATGAACGAACGTACGAGAAAAAAAACAGAAAGAACAAAGAGGATACAGTGGGAGACAATTCATTTCTACATTATGTAATTACACATCATGTGGATATGGGAAACTCTATTTTTGAAATTATCAAAAGCAGCTCTTCCCAAGAGACGGAAAAAGCAGGAGCTAAAGAAGAGATAGGGTGAGTACACAGAGTTGCTCCGAAGTAGAGGGGAAGCCCGAAATTTCTACAAGAGAGTTTTGGCAAGAATGCGTGGAACAGGGTTGCCCTACTGCAAGGACATCGATGGTCATCTAATAACGGACTCGGATAACGTCCTGAAGATATGGAGAGATCATTTCAGATATTTACTGGATACGGGCACCACCACAAAAGACACCGCTCCAATCCATGATGATGGTATTTACTGTTTACCTCCGAGACAGAGTGAGATACGTGTCGCAATATCCCGCCTTAAAAACAACAAAGCGGCTGGAGCTGAAGATCTCCCTGCTAAATTGTTTAAAGCAGGCAGGGAGAAGCTGATTAAGACCATGCATCAGTGCATGGGGAACATCTGAATAGAGAAGAGCATGCCCGGGGATTGGAGTCTCAGTCCGTTATCTCCCATATACAAGAAAGGATACCGTAGTGAATGTAAAAACTACCGTGGCCTATTACCAATTGCGTACAAGGTCCTTTCGAGCATATAGTGTGAACGTCTAAAGCCAATTGTAGAAAAACTAATTGAACCGTATCACTGCGGATTTAGACCTGGTAAATCTACGACGGATCAAATATTTACCTTACGACAAATCCTGGTAAAAAACTCATTCGACTTCATCGCTGCCTTAGACCCTGCGATAAGGAATAGGCTATATGAGGCCATGTCTGAGTTCGGTATACCTGCAAAGCTAATTCGACTTTGCAGATGTACCTTGGAAACCACCAAATCCTCGGATAAGATTGGAAATGATCACTCTTAACCATTCAAAACAGAGATAGGTCTCAGGCGGGGTGATAGCTTGTACCGCACACTATTTAATATAGTTATGCAGAAGGTGATGAGAAAGGCTAGTGTCAACATGTCTGGCACCATATTCTACAATAACCACATGCCATTAGCCTATGCCGATGATATAGTCATCATTGGCCGAAATCTGCGAGATGTTAATGCAGTTTTCTCATCGCTTGAAAAAGAGGCAGAAACAAGGGGTTTGCCGGTCAACGAGGACAAAACAAAAAAAATTATTCTGACTAACTCCTCTCGTTGGGGACGCACCGTCAATGTTGAAAATTATTGTTTGGATTAGTAATCCCAAGATACTAAGAAACAGCTGAACTGGATGTTAATTTTTCCCGTTCTGTTGTATGGGCGTATTCGAGAGAAAAGTGCTCCGAAAAATATATGGCAAATCTGTGTCGACGGCGAGTTTCGCCATTGGATAAACCATGGGCAGTATGAGCTTTACCACGGCATCGACATAGCTAATAAAGTCAGAATTCAACGACTTCGATGGCTGGGACATGTTGTCAGGATGGATGTAAATGATCCAGCAAGAAAGGTGTTTGAAGGCGAACCTGAAGGACGGCGCAGAGCAGTGAGACCGAAATTTCGTTGGAAGGACCAGGTGGTTGGCGACGTGCCACCATCATCTTGACTTCTGGTCAAGTTATGAATAGGTTACTTGTTTTCGTTATTATTAAACAGGCATTGGAGTGGAAGTTACAATTAATCATTGGCTCTGTATCATTTTGTTACTCCACCCCTAGGGATGATACGTAAAAAAATGTAGTTCATTAAAGGAGACGTGTTCGACCCCAATTATGTATTTTAAGACAAAATTCGTTTCAGTTGAGCCAAGTCCATCTGTCTGGTGGGCAGGATAACTTGAGTAAACCTTTTAAATATACCAGTATTAATATTTTCTAAAATAAAGTAATTGGATATTTTTGTATAATTACTTTTTCTTACATAACTTCCAAACGGAAAACTGGAGGATATTTGAATTTCGTGATTTTAATTATCTTGTAATAGTAAATAAATTTAAAAAAAACCGAAAACCTTGCCACCACTCGTAAAAACGACCGAATAGACCTTCATAGTACTACATGCATATAATTTGAGTAAGTACCCTGAATTCAGATATATTTTGCGTCAGATTTACACTTGGGGGAGTTTGACGCAGGAATGAATATAGAATATAGGGACGAAACTTTTCTGGCCCCTCCCATGCAAAATAACCTATTTTTGGAAAAACTATATTTCTTGGAGTGCACAAATTTTGTTAGCTCTGTAATAACAAAAAAAGCAAATGGCGTAGTGAAGTGTAATAATTACATTTAACCAAATGCAACATTATTGGAAACAACATTTGCTTATAACAGGAACAAATATCAGTGTCCCCCAAAATAATCAACACATAATTCCAAAAATTATGGAACTTCGCAAAAATTACATTATTCTACAAAAAAAAAATACTCTTCCCCCACTGTACATTTTCCATGTGGAATGATACGAGTGCGATGCTTTGGGAAGGGTGACAGCGATCAGCATTACAACAACGCAAATGAACGTAGTTAGTTACACACATACACACGTATTGCATATACAACCCACATCCACATTGCAAACGCAGATAATATGGTCGCAGTATGTAAATGCTAAGATTTGTGTCTCTAAATTACCGACTTCCATTCACATATCCTTACACTTACTCTTACTCACATCTCGATTTTCACATACAAATGCAGATAATGAAAATTGGTATCATCCAATGTCATTTTCTCATATGGTGAGAGCATGTCGTCGTTAATGTTCGCTGGTAAGACGGGAAAGGACAAATATTGTGTATCATTTGGTTGTGTAATAATTTCAATAAACCCAAAGTGCAAGATAATGGGGGTGAAAAGACACAAATAAAAAAGACAAAATGAATTTAAAATATAAATAAAATAATAAACTAGCAAAAGCTTCTCAAAAAATTTATTCATTGAATCATCGTTAAACTGTAGGTCCGTTTGATTGAGTCTAAATATTGAAGGATGCTAACTCACTCAATTGCAAGAAGCTCCTCTATACATTAATCATGAACAACAATCATTTACAATTTTCTTTGTATTTTAATTGATAGTTTTGGCTTTATCAGATATAAAAAAATAATACAGCATACAGATTAATTTTATAGAAGTCGTAGCGGTGTCTTTATGTGTCCAACGTTATCGTAAATATTAGGCCAAATACTTTCAACTATTAACTGATTTCGCGATTATGTGATTATTACTGAATAAAAAATCGTTAAGACAATTTATTATACTATTTCAGTATCGAACACAAAAACGGGGAAATCATGGTAACAAAGAAAGTCTGGTTGAAGTCCGGTTATTCCAAATCGAATTCAGTGAAGGAAAATTAAAGGAGCAATGAATGAATCCCATATTATCAAAGATTATTACCTTAGATGGGATCAGTGGAGTAGCCTTTATGTACTGAATAAGTGTCAATAAGATATATGGATGTCTCTACATGGCAAATATAAAAAAAAAACTTATTTTTCCTTTACACTAAATGAATGAGGTATGGGATCGTTTCTCGCATTGTTTGTGAATTAACAAGCTTTCTATTACAGATTTACAACAAACGGCACCTACTGGTTTATTGACAAATGCAGAAGCCACTGCTTGAGAAGCTTTTACTAGACATGCCGATTGACTCTACACTATACTGCGAAGTTGCTGTCTACAACATCGAGGGGTGGGCAATGAAAGAAAAATTTAATTGGCTGGAGCCGGGAGTCGAACCACGGATCTCCCGGTCCCAGATGACAAATATGCCTAGTTAAAAAACAACATGTTTTGGCACAGATTTACCTCGGCTCCAGAAATGGTCACCTATTAATAATCAAAGAAATACTAAAATTAACAAACTGTGAATTGCCAACAATAAAACTTACTAATCTTACTTTCATTACTTAAGTGGCCCATTACAACTTACGAACGTGGTTCATAAATAATAGGCCTGAAGTGTTAAACAATAACACACGCATCAGTTTTCTGCGAGCGTTTTACAGTTAGTCATACCATATGGTGGCACGTCGCCTACCACTTGGTCCTTCCAAAGAAGTTTGGTTCTCCCTGCTCTTCGCCGTCCTTCAGGTTCGCCTTCAAACACCTTTTACATTTACATCCATCCTGGCAACATGTCCAAACATCGTGGTCGTTGAATTCTTACTCTTTAGCTACGTCGATGTCGTGGTAAAGCTCATACAGCTCATGGTTCATCTGATGGCGAAACTCGCCGTCGACACAGATAGGTCCACATATTTTTCGGAGTAATTTTCTTTCGAATACTCCCAGGTTTTGTGTGTCTGTTTTCGTAAACACACACGATTCGGCAGCATACAACAGAACGTGTATAATTAATAGCTGGTATAGCTGTTGCTTCGTATAAGGTGGTGTTACTAAAGTGCTGCAGAAGTCCGTAAAAACATATATTGGCTAACACTATTCTCCGCTTGATTTCTTGTCTGATATTATTTTTCATGCTGACGGAAGATCCGAAGTTGGTAAAATCATCTACTACCCCAAAACAATAATTTTTAAGAGGACTCTTAAGTTGTGGAAATTATTATTTTTGTTTTGTCCTTGTTGGCCGCTAAACCCATTTGACTTATTTTCTAGCGATGAGAAAACTGCAGCCAATGATGTCTATATCATCGGCATAGGCTAGAGCATGTGGCTCTTGTAGAATATGGTGCCAAACATGTTGACACCAGCCTTGCTTAACACCTTCTCCATAACTATATAAAATAGTGTACAGGACAACCTATCGTCGACCTGCCACTTTCCGTGTTGAATGGTCCAGAGTGATTTTTACCAATCTTTGGCGTTTTCCTAGTTACATCTGCAAGTCTAACTAGCTTAGGAATTAGAAATACCAAACTCAAACATGGCCTCACTTAGCTTATTCCTTATCGGAGAGTCCAACACAACAACGCGAGAAGCTATCCCATACCTCATTCATGGGGTGCAAAGGGAAATTAAGTTTTTATCGGAAAGTCCAAGGCCAATTAGTTTTTCTACAATAAGCTCGAATGGACCTTGTAATAGTCCAAGGTAGTTCTTACAGTCTAGGGACCAGCTATAGCATAGTGGTTAGACTACCATGCAGGTCATCTACATTTTTCTTTCATTGCCGGCCCCTCGATGTTGTCGTCAGCAACGTCGCATTATAAGTGTCGAAATAATCGGCATGTCTAGTACAAGCTTCTCAAACAGTGACGTTTGCATTCGTCGATAAACAAGTAGGTGCCGTAAGTTGTGAATCTAAAAATAGAAAACGTGGTAATTTACAACAACGCGAGAAGCTATCTCATACCTCATTCATGGGGTGTAAAGTGAAATTAGGTTTTTAAGTTTAAGTTCTTACAGTCTGTACGATCTCTATTCATGTGTATGGGACATAGCAGACTGAGACTCCAATCCGCGGGCATGCTCTCATCTAGCCAGATGTTCTTTATGAGCTGATGCATGCTCCTAATTAGCTCCCCCCACCTGGCTGAAACAATGCAACCGGGAGACCATCGGCTTCAGCAGCTGTTTTTTTAAGGCGGTAAATTTCCACACGTATCTCGCTCCGGCTCGAGATACGTCCGTCACTGGCTGGCCATCGCTGTCCTTGCAGGAGGGCAGCCCAGTTCCACGCATTCTTGCTTTAACTCTCCTTGGTGGGCTTCCCCTCTACTTCGGAACAACTGTGTGCACTCATTCTGTTTTTTTCAGCTCCTTCTTTTTCCGTCTAAAGAGTTGCCACTGCGAGGTGATATTATCAGGGGTTGGAGCATTCCGTAGCAGTTGAGCTAGGTGGCTTGAGCAGGCGTCCGCGTCCTCTGTGGTTCGAAGTTTACCGATGCGCCTGGTTACTTACGTTTTTCGTCGTGCGTACCTTAACTAAGGTAAGGTAGTGATTGGAGTCAAGGCTCGCAGCCCTGATCACTCGTACGTCCAGAACATTCGATGCGTGCCTTCCATCGACTACCACGTTATCTATCTGATTTCTCGTTAACTGATCTGGAGAAAGCGATGTTGCCTTATGGATATTTCTATCGTCAAATCTAGTGATCGGAGTCACAATGTTCGCAGAGAAACCAATCAGTATTATGCCTTTGCCATCGTTTTTCTCTTTTCTTCGGTCTTGAATCATATGGTGGCTATTCGTTCACAAACCGGGTTGAATCTCGAGACTAGGCGTCGCAATCTCTTGCCAACCATAAATCCACATCCAAACTTGTGCTTGTCCGCATGGCCACTATAGTAGACGTCACACGTCTTCATGCGCGAGCACCCGTGTCCTGTCCACCGGGATTCCTGTAAAGTGGTTATGTCAGTCTTGTATCCTTGGAGGACTTCCGCCAGTTGGATGTAGACACTTCGTCTATACAGTGTTCGAACATTTCAAGTACATATCCGCAAAACTTACTAATGATTATAGCCAAATTTGTGTTTATGTTTCGATATATATAAATCGACTAGCGGACCCGGCGAACTTCGTCTCGCCCCAATTTTATGCCTTTAGATAAACTCAGTAGAGAATGTTTGATAAACAAATTTTTTCGATTAGTTTTCCGCCTCAAAACGAAGGCGGTTCTCCAAAACTCGAAAAGGCAACGTTCAACTGACCGGACATAAAACAGGGAAATTCGAGATTAATCTCATATACTTCCAACGATTGGCCTTGCGATTTATTGATTGTCGTCGGGGAATTGGAATGGATGATCAGTTGGAATTATCTAATTCATAAGATAAGGACTTCCTCTTCTTTGAATTTGTTTTTATGATCGTCTGAAATCACATTTTTTATCAGATTCTTGACGGACAACCGCATACCATTGCACAATTTCGGTTGATTCAGATTCCGCAATATGATTATGATCGATCCCACCTTTATCTGTAAATTATGCGGCATATTAAGCGAGTGGAAAAATTCGGTCGGATTGTTGGTCGCTTCATCCTTTACGGCCACGCTGTAAACAGATTTGTCGAGCGCTGGCAGTTGCTTCGGGAATTCAGCAGAAGATGGGAGGTTCTGGAATGAGCCCCTAATTTTTTGGTCAATTACAACTTCTTGACGTTTTCAAGCATGGTTTTAGTAAATCAGCAGCATTAGACATTTTGTGCAAAATCATAGCCCCACCAAATCGTTTTAAATTCCCTCGTAAATCTTTTATCTTTCGGTCAACTACTTCCAAAGCGCATTTAGTCGTTATCGAGCATTCATCCGAAATGTGGATTTGACATTTCCGCTCTACTTCGCCGTTGCGAAATTCTTGGTCATTGTATACTTTGGTTTTTCAACCGTGAGAAGATTCATCGACAGTTTTAAAGTGGAATTTGCCGTTCGAATGCCTTCCGACAATGTGACAGGTATGCCAGAGGATGCAGCGGCTAACGTTATTTGAGATCTTGACCAAATTGTTGCAGGAATCAACAAAAAATGTCTTAGGTGTCCCACTCGGAGCATCTAGAAAGTAAATGCCTCCAGTTTCATCGTGAATCGTACACGTTCTTGTACTCGGTATTTAACAGCGGCACATTAGTTCGAACTCTTCCGATCAGCTCATCTAGATTATAGTCTTGCTCCCGTTAAAATTCGTGATCGAATGCATTTTGCATCGAACGATTTGACGCTGGCACTCCCAATGTCGGGTTCTATGGATTTTTTATTTAAATATTATTTTTCTAGTTACCAACCAACATTTAACTAAAAATTTTCCACCTAGACATCGTTCAAATACATCAAATCATGCGAAAATTGCAAAATTTTGTCAATAAAAAAACAAATTTTTTGGAGTTTTCCGAGTTTTTCCCTAAGAATTTTCTATTTTTCCATTCGAAAAGCCATTCCGTAACAAATGCACACAAAATTCCATACAAAAAACCAATTTTCGATTTTTCCACTTTCCCGACTTTTTCAAAGGATTATCCCAAAATTATCTTGCATAAAACCCTCATACCAATTACGAACAATTTTATAAAAATTTAAATTTGTATTGACAATTGTATAAAAATGGGCCAGCCGTTTTCCCTTGATGAATTACTGCACACTGTTTACACCGTTTTTATACATATAGGTTACACAATAAACCGAATTTTTCAAGCAGCACAACGAATTTTCCACCTTTACGTCGTCTAAAATCATCAAATCAAGCGATACAATGAACAATTTCGATGAAAAAAATCAAAATTTTCGAGTTATTTCAAGAATTTTCCGAGTTTTCCACCAAGAATTTTTCTATTTTTCCATTCGAAAAGTCATTTTGGAATGATTATCCGAAATTTTCACATTTACATCATTCAAAATTATCAAAACACAAAAAAATTTAAAATTTTGTCGAAAAAAAAATTCAAATTTTTGGAATTTTCCAACCAAAATTTTCTGTTTTTTCAACCGAAAAGCCACTACGGAACAATTGCACACAAAAAGATATACAAGAACTCAATTTGCGATGCAAAATATTTCTGAAAAAATCCAAATTTTTCGAGTTTTTCCGGAATTTTCCGAGTTTTCCACCGAGAATTTTTCAATGTTTTCATTCGGAAAGTCATTTCGAAATAATTATCCAAAATTGTTCACTCTTACATCCTCCAAAATTATCAAATTATACGATATTATGCAAAATTTCGTCGAACAACAAATTCAAACTTTTTGAATTTTTCCGGAATTTTCCGCATTTTTCAACAAAAATTTTCCATTTTTCTACTCGAAAAGCCATTCTGTAACAATTGCACACAAAATTCCATACAAAAAGGCAATTTTCGATTTTTCCAATTTTCCGACTTTTCCGGAAAATTTTCCCAAAATTTTCTTTCACATAAACCTGCTCCTGCCAATAACGAACAACTTAAAAAAAGTTTGAGCAAAATCGTCCCAGCCGATCTCAATTGATGAATTACTTTACATTTTTGCCACCATTTTTATATATATAGATTTTTTTTTGCATTTATTTAGATCAAACTCTATTAGCAAAACTCCAATTTAATTTGTAATTTACATTATCTCTGTTCTTACAAGACACAAGAAAAGTTTCCGGGATCGCCATGGTCAAGCTTTTCAAAATACAGTGATTGCATTATTGTTGTCCACTTAAATAGGTGTCATCCATGTTGTAGACTCGAATTTGTGGCGACCAAGCTCCAGTTTAAAAACCACTCAAAATTTGGTGTACATTTAACACAATAATGTTATATTCCAATAAAAATTTACTTAAGCGCATTATAATGCAAAGGTTATATTAGCTGATTTTTATTATATAAATTGGCATTCAGTTGAAATATATGCAAAGTACTAATATTATCTTCAAAGACTATGATGTCCGTTTTTTTATTAATATTCTATAAACATTTAATACTTAAATATAAAACCATATTTGTTTTCGTCATATTGAGATATGATATTTTCAATTTGAAAACAATTAAAATAATTCAATTCTTGTAGAAAACTGGACTGAAGAAACCAATTAAACCCAAATATTTACTTGATATTCAAACTTAAACGAATCGACATCCAAGAAAATCTGCAGCATTTCCAGAAATCCTTTACACAAAACTCCCCAAGTAATGTATGAGTTTATTATGCAAATCAGTAAGATTTCACCAGGATAACGGCCAACAATGGACACTGCTAGTGGAGAGTTTCCCCCCTCCCATTACCCAACACCCAAAGAAACAGTGGCCATCCTTTGGCCTTTCGAAAATACAAAACTAACTAAACTTCTAAAGTCCTTTCGATTTAGATGCAAATTCATCATACCTTTTGTCATGTTTACTATATGTTTGTTACCTAGAGCCGCAATCACAAATATCCTTACATACTTAAGTACAAACAGCAATAGGACGGACAGGTGTACATACTGATGAGCCTGCATTTGGTCCAAGGGAGCTGAAGCCTTTTCTACATAGAAATCCATATAATATTTTTGATTTTCAAAAGACGCATTGAATTTACATACATATTGGATATCAGGCAATGGTGTCTCCCCAAATGGAAAGCGAGCAAGGGTTGAAGGGATATCATCGGCCAGAGGCACGGGAAATGTAATGTGGTCAAGAGAGATTTCAGCCATGTTGTGCATGCGATGACCGAACCAGCAATTTTACATACGAAATGTTAAATTGTCCGATGAAATTTTGCAGAATATCTGCATTGTGAATATTGCACAAGGATACGCCGAGTACCGACATGGAACTGAATGCAAAATGTGCATCCTGCAGAGCAATGGGTGATTCAATGGACTGCCATCAATGAAATGCTTGATATTCCATGTTGCATGGTTGCCGCCATTATTAATATCGTTTTGTACGTGGAGAAATTGGACCCTCCATGTAAATTGACAATATACAATCAAAATATTTTATCATTATACTTATAATAAAACAGTGGATTTTTAAAAGAAATTACAGATCTAAAGATATGCCACATTCCATTATTTATTATAATTTTGTTCTTTAATGTCCAATAAAACAAGAATAACGATGAAAACAGAAAATTCTACCAACGACCTGTACAGACATTGATGGAAATCGGCTCTATGAAAAATGCCCCAAATGCAAAATGCCCAAAAAAAAAACGAAAAATTACCCAAAAAAATTTCCATACAAAATTGGGGAATTTTTCATATGAAAAATCCCCCATAAATTTTGGGAAACTTTTCATTTATTTTAGGTAAATTTTCGTTTTTTAATTTTGGGTAATTTTTCATATGCAAAATGACCCAAACTTGCAGGTATGAAAAATACCCCAATTTTTTTCCATATAATAAAAAATAAAAAAAGGATAGTGCAGATGATAATGAAATGGGGGGGGCGGACGCCCCACCTCTCTTATTTTTCGACTTATGAAAAATGACAGAGAGATAGTTACAATACTGACTTCGACGTATGCGGCGGGAGGCGTTTTTTTTTGGGACATTTTGCATTTGGGGCATTTTTCATAGAGGCCCCCGGAGGGCCTCTTAAGACTAGATAGTGAAGGACTTTTGTTCAGGGATGAACAGGCTCCTATTTTACCATAGGAGGCTAGGAACGTTGGATGTAGAGGACACGGTGTACAATACCTCCCAGTAAGCCGTGACCTTCGGTATGCACATACGTGCATAACCTGTAAATAGTTTTTTATCTTTCCAGATTTTGTTTGTCGGTCCCTCTCTCTCTTTTGTTCTTTTTCTTATGTAAATATGTACATTAGAGCGGTTCGCATTTCAAAATTGTTAAAATTCCTCGGTGCGCGTCCATTTTCTGAAAGTTTTATCCCTAACGAGATGAAAAATATTTCAACCCCCCAAAAATTTTGATCCCTAGGTATTCCGAAAATTGTTTAAAGGTCATTTTAGGGCTGTTTACGACTTAAAACCTTTTGAATAATGTGTTGTCTAAACAAAATGACATATGTATAATATTTCGATCGGAGATCATTAATAATAATCCAGGCAATTTTTGGATTTTTAAATTTTTTGAAAAAACTTTGTCCGTTATTATTGGCGGAATTTTGAATCTGCAATTTAACTATCAAACGAACATTATCGTTTTTCGACATCAAATTTTTTTCTTATTTTGTTCTACCGAAAAAAAGTTAGAATTTTTGTATTTTTGGGTGAAGAATGGCCTTTCTAACAGTATATAATGTTGTACAGTTTTTGGACCATAAAATAAAAAAAAAACAAAAAAAAAAAATAGCAAGAAGTTTATTTTTTAAAAAGGTTTTCGATTTTTTTTCTGTGGTTATCTACAACCTGCAGCAAATATTGTTTTTGCTCTTCATTCGATGGTATTGAATTATTAAAATAAGTTATTAGTGCCAGACTTATTTCACACTCCTTGATGAAGACTCAAAATAGGGGTCAGAAAACACGACATAAGACTCGGGTTTACGACTGAAGACTAAAGAAAGTAATTCAGAAGAATCGAAAAGACGCGATTAAGACTTGACTTAAAGGTTAGAAGACACGACGGAAGGCTCGGGTTTGTAACTAGCGAAGACTCGGCGCAAGACTAGACTGATGACCGACGAAAGCACTTCAGAAGAATAGAAAAGACTCGAATTTAAGGTCAGCAGACACAATAGGAGACTCTGGTGTGTAACTAGCGAAGATTCGGTGCAAGACTCGGCTGAAGACTGACGAAACTACTTCAGAAGAATCGAGAAGACGCGATGAAGACTCGACTTAAGGGTCAGAAGACACGACAAAATACTCGGGTTTATGGCACACAGCTTAATATTATTAACGATTTAGCAAAAAGAAGTGTGGCATTAATAACTGACAATATTTGCTGCAGGTTGTAGATATCCACAGAAAAAATTTCAAAAACGTTTTTAATAAAAAATAAACATCTTACATTTTTTTTTTATTTTATGGTCCAAATAATGTATCATTATATGCTGTTAGAAAGGCCAATCTTCCCCAAAAATACAAAAATTCTAACTTTTTTTTGCTAGAACAAAATAAGAAAAAAAATTGATGTCGAAAAACGTTAATGTTCGTTTGAGAGTTAAATTGCAGATTAAAAATAACGGACAAAGTTTTTTTTAGAAATTTCAAAATCCAAAAATTGCCTAGATTATTATTAATGATCTCCCATCGAAATATTATCCTTATGTCGTTTGGTTTGGACAACACATTATTCAAAAGGTTTTAAGTCGTAAACAGCCCTAAATTGACCTTTAAACGATTTTCGGAATACCTAGGGATCAACATTTTTGGGGGGTTGAAATATTTTTCATCTCGTTAGGGCTAGAACTTTCAGAAAATGGACGCGCACCGAAGAAAATAAGACATATAATTTTTCCCATACATTTTTGAACCGGTCTAATGTACATACAACTTGTAGTAGTTGTAGTTTTTGGTTTTTTTTTTTAATTTTTGTTATGTATATACTTTTTTTTTAGTCATAAGTAGTTTTAAGTAGTTAAAACCTATTCCCCTGAATGAAATATCTCCCTTTTTAAAATGATCCTAATTTTTATGAGAATCTAGTGTAAGAGTTTTATGTAAAATAGTGTTAAGATTGACGATGTGACCGTGGGACACCACGGCACTTATATGTAAATATGTATTGAATTAGTAGCTGTAGTGTATACTTAGTATTTTAAGATAATATTGTTTTAGAGTGCCATTGTGCCGTAAGTGTTGTTTGAAAAAATGGATAAAATAAATGAAATTGAAATTGAATGTTGTAAATAAAAGTTGGTGAGGAATTGTAAAAAGAAGTTGGATGTACTAAAGTCCCTAAATAGCGGCCTATGTTGATTTACTGAACAATGCAATATTCCCAGGTGTACGATGCCTAATCGTGGCCCTCTGATGAATGTTCACCCGAATTTTTGTCATCTTTTTGAATTAATGGAGTCCTAATTAAAACCAGTTAGAAAGTTTCAGTCGGGCAACCCAACTTACATTTACCCTTACCCTCAGTAAAACAAATAATTTTCTATTATATTGATATTATTACTCGATTTTTAAATTGGGCGGAGTGGTACATTTGTATGGGAGGTGAGAGAAGGGGTGTGGTTAGGCTTCCAGATTTATTCTCCATTACTTTATCCTGTTATAGCTTTACTAATTACAGAATTTAGGCACGATTGCCTTGGGTGTACTGATATTATTAGTACATCCCTAAAGTGGGCGGAAAGGTACATTTGTATGGGAGGTACCATAAGGGGCGTCGCTAGACTTCCAATTTGTTCTCCAAAACTTGGTCCTGTTATAACATAACAAAATACAGAATTTGGGCACGATCGCGTTAGGTATTTTAATAATATTAATCGATTTCTAAAGTGGGCGGTACCAGCTGTGTATGGGAGGTACCAGATGGGGCGTGAATAGACTTCCAATTTTTTTCTCCAAAACTTTATCCTGTTATAGCTTTACTAAAAATAGAATTTGGGTACGATCACGTTTAATTTATTGATATTATTTTTCCATCTCTATAGTGGGCGGAAAGGTAGATTTGTATGGGAGGTACCAGAAGGAGCGTGGATAGGCTTTCAAACGTTTTTTTCCAAAACTTTATCCTGTTATAGCTTTACTAAATAAAGAATTTGAGGACGATTCCGTAGGGTGTATTGATATTATTACTCGAATTCTAAAGTGGGCGGAATGATGTATTTGTATGGGAGGTACCAGAAGGGGCGGGGCCATGTAGCCCATTGGCAATAAGTAGTTTTGAGAAAATAATAACTCGTGCAAAATTTCAAAACATTTGGTTGCGTCTTTCGAAAGTTATCGTGCGAACCAGCCGGACAGCCACCAGACAGACAGACAGACAGACATGGCTCAAACGACTTAAAAAGTCATGAATCGAATTTGGTTCAAAGAAACCTAGGGTCTAAAGTCACTCCTTCTATGTGTTACACTTTTGGGTCGTATCAAATGATATATACCCTCATCCCTAAGAGTGATGGTATAAAAATACATAGTGGGCGGTGCCACGCCCCTTTTTAAAAAATAGTTATGTATATTGGTCAACCGATTGCAATTATATTTTTTTGTGTAATACTTTCCATAAGGTCTTTATCATAGGCTACATGAAAACATAATAAGTCAAATGGGCGTGGCACCGTCCACACAAACCGAAATTTCAATCGGTCATATCTCAGGAGCCATTATTGGTATGAAGATGAGATATGCTACACATGTTACTGATACAAAGAGGATAACGTCTCGCTGAAAAATGGGCGGTAACACTCCCCTTTTGAAAAAAATCGATATCTGGGCGAAATAAATTGACCAATTGCAATGAAATTTTTACTGCATTTCAATCGGACATATTGTAAAGTATGAAAAATAGATTTGTTACATAAATAAATGGTACATGGGATTACGTCTCGCTGGAAAATGGGCGGTGCCACGCACCTTTTGGAATAATGTTTATGTCGCTAATATTAATAAAAATTACTTGACTAAGTGATTGGGAGAAATGGATGTAGATATGATAATGAAATTTGTGGTTCCTCTTTTCGGGTAAATATCAGCTAAGAATAGATTTTTGGAAATTTGTACTTTTGGGGATACATCACCCAGATCAATCGACTAATGCTATAATCGCGAAAATGCTGGCTATCAAATTGAATTGAAGGTATCCTTGAATTCCGATATTTCTGGATAAAAAAATTAAAAAGCGATAATAAAGTTACTGTGGACCAGACAAAATAATAATTTGTAAAAAATTAGTACTAAACAGCTAAAGGTATAGACGCATAAATTGAAGAGAATATTTAAGTTGTGCGATGTGAAGTAATTATTTGAAATTCATACTTTATGTGTTGAAATACCGAAAAAGACTTTAAACTTGTCAAATGATTGAAGGTAGAGTTACGAAAATGTATATTGGTATTTCTTAGCGTTGCGGACGCACGATTTTTTTTTTCTTATTTTGTAGTTTTCTCGAAAAGTTGAAATATTTTGAAGATTATATTCCTATTAAAAAATTTATATTTTGAATAGTACCATAATGTTCTTGTAACGAAACTTTACATACAATTTTGTATTCGAAATTATGACAAACACAAAGTGCGTTACGGACACACATAATTTTCCAGCAACTTGAAGTGTCTACGAAAATTTGAGAATATTCTTCAGTATATTATTTTTTGTAAAATAAAGAAGACATGTTGGTGTTTTATAAACAACTTACTTCACATTTTAAATACTTTTACCTTTTACGCTGCTTCAATCTTAATGTGCGTTGCGGACACATGCATTGTTCTTTGGATAACACAGAGCGACAAAAAACAGTACTTGGGAAATTAGACTATTTGTGCGATACGAAAGTATATTTTGAAATACGTACTTTTAGGGGGTTGTTCGATCTGCTTAAATGCTTAAGAGGATCGGGTGAAGCAACGCGAGCCGGGAAAGCTAGTATATATATATAAATGATCAGCATCAAAATCTGAGTCGATTTAAAGGTGACCATCTATCCGTCTGTCTGTCCCCGCGATTACAGCCACAGTTTAAAAGATATCGAACTGAAATTTGGAATGCAAGCTTCTATCCTCAAAGCGGAGGTTAAGTTCTAAGATGAGCCCGATCGGTCAAAAACTACTCCCACGTCCCATACAAACTCCCCCTATTTGGGGTCTGTCCCTGCGATTACAGTAGTTTACGATTCATGTAGTTTAAGGGCAATCAAGCTGAAATTTTGTATGTGAGCTTCCCTACACCAAGCGGAGGTTGAGTAGTAAGATGAGACCGATCGGTAAAAAACTACTCCCACCTCCCATCAAAATCCCCCTTTTTGGGGTATCCCTACGATTACAGCAGTAATTTAAGAGCAATCAAGCTGAAATATTGTACGCAAGCTATGTTGCCCTAAATGGAGGTTGAGTAGTAAGATGAGACCGATCGGTCAAAAACTACTCTCACCTCCCATACAAAATTCCTCTTTTTGGGGGTGTCCGTATGTCAGTCCCCGCGATTACAGTAGTAATTTAAGAGCAATCAAGTTGAAATATTGTATGAAAGCTTTTCTGCTCTAAGCGGAGGTTGAGTATTTAAATGAGACCGATCGGTCAAAAACAACTCTCACCTCCCATACAAACTCTCCCATTTTTGGGTTTGTCCCTGCGATTGGAGCCGTATTTTAAGAGGTATATAGCTGACATTTTGTACGCAAGATTCAATATCTAAGCGAAAACTTCTTTCTAAGATAAGCAATGTCGGTCAAAAACTACTCCCACCTCCCATTCAAACTACCATTTTTGGGGTGTCCGCGAAACTGCCCCCGCGATTATAGCCGTAGGTTAGAAATATTGAGCTGAAATTTAATTCTATAATAGGAGCAAGCTTTAATCCTATAATAGGAGCTTACGTTGTAAGATGAGCAATTTTGGACGAATATTTCTCCCATCTTCCAAACAAACTGTCCCTGTTTGGGGGCGTCCGTCTGTATGTCCCTATAGTTTAAGAGCTTTCGGGCTAAAATTTGGTATGTAAGCTTCTGTCCAGAAGCAAAGATTAAGTTCTAAGATAAGCATGATCGGATTTAAACTACTCCCACATCGCACACAAATTCCTATTTTTGGGGAGTTAAAAAAATCATAAAAATAAGCTCCAACTCACCTCACCAACTCATAAACTTATCGGTAAATCGAATAATATTGATACAAAATTACGGACAAAATGGATGTGTAAAGCTAAAAGTAACATCCACTTCTCACCAACTCCCCTGTTTTTTGTACAAAGTTGTAGCTGTATAGTTGTAGTGCAAATAACCAGTTTTACCACCATTTTTACAAATGGTAAAGGGTATCTATGCTTCGGCATAGCCGAATATAACTGCCTTACTAGTTTTATTTAAGTTTTGAAATTACCGTTCGTTTTGGCTCGATGTTTATTTTGATATTTGTCACTTGCCCTGCCTTCGGTCTCAATTATTTATCCGCTATTAATAATCATTGGCAACTCTAATATTGTAAACATGTCGCATCGTGTGGTCGCAGAGGTCAGTATTGTGTGTCAAAATGTATTTTGGTTAAAGTTGAAATTTATACGTCAACATTATTGTCTGAAAACATGGTTCCTACCACCATCGGCATTTTATCTGGCCCTGGGTATACAACGACTCATGCACACAATCGCACCCATGGTGTTATGTTATGTATGCGAAAGTTCTACCTATACGAGTGAGCGTGTTTGAGTGTCTTTATAGGATAACATATGAACGTGTGTAAAATATATTTCGTACGTGTGTGTTCACAAACGAATGTTATTTTAAATTAAATTGTGATAATAAAACATAAAAATTTTTCACATAAATTATCAGAAAATACACATAAAGATTTTCATAAAATTTATAGAAAATACCTAAACTTTTCCTCTCTTCATCTCTGGCCAAATACGAAGCGAATATTCGTATATCCTTTAGACAGAAAAAAAAAATATAAAGCTCATGTGAAATAATAAACTTTGAATATTTGTTACTCGTGTAAACAAGCTCTACTAGGCTAACAACAACGAAGGCAAAAGCAGCCACACAAACGGCAACAAATACTGCCTTTTAGCCAGTTTCGAGTAAGTTTATCAAAAACACATTTTGTACAAAATATCCCATCATAACTTAACACATTGCCTCATAAAAATCTTTGCTACGTTTTTGAAGATCTACTAATAAGTCAGTAACTTTGTATAGATGAAGACGTATGCGACATTTGAACATAAGCGTTTGGGGGAACGAAAGAGGCGTGAAGTCAATTCCAAGGTTGTAAATAACGACTTAATACCATATTTTTACATACATTTTTGAAGAAAAGAAATTTCCACCAATAAAATATACAAAGTATACAAAACCAAGCCCGAAAACCGACAAACCTGGTTTTCTGTTCAAATCGGTCAGCCGATTTTTTATACCATCACCCTTAGGGATGAGGGTATATATCATTTGATACGATCCCAAAGTGTAACACATAGAAGGAGTCACTATAGACCCTAGGTTTCCTTGAACCAAATTCGATTAATGACTTTTTAAGTCGCTTGAGACATTTTCGTCTGTCTGGCTGTCCGGCTGGTTCGCCCGATAACTTTCGAAAGACGCAACCAAATGTTTTGGTTCCTACTTGTTTATCGACGAATGCGAACGTCACTGTTTTGAGAAGCTCTTACTAGACATGCCGATTGACTCGAAACTAATACTGCGAAGTTGCTGTCGACAACATTCGAGGGGAAACTTTTTTTCTATTTTTTTTAAGATGACTGGAGCCAGGAGTTAAACCTGTGATCTCCCGCAATATTATCACAATATTAATAGGTTTTTTGAGATGAAATGTGTCTACAAAATTTAATAAAATAGTTACAGAAATTTTACTAAGATCGTTTCTGGTCTGTACCGGATGGATCCAAAATTTTTTTTGTAGCGTTTCTTATTTCAAGTTCATATTTAAAAAATATTGCTCAAAAGATCTGTAACTTACAAAGTATAAAACAAACAACTGACATACTTACTTACCTGACACTTCTTTTCAAACGTGTATTGTGATTATATACCGCACATAGACAAGTATTATACGCGCTTCGCTTAATAATGGGGCAGTCAGAAGCCCTACCCTACTAATAGAACTTAATTTCAAATTAACATAGGGCGTCATAGGCAGGCAAGGCACATTCCCTTCCTCATTAAAGATGTTCCGTAGGCATGCCTAGGAAGATTTGCTTGGAGCACTAAAAGCAAGGACCTTCTTTGAGGCATTACTACTGCAGACCAGCTTGCAGGCTTACAAAAGAGCATTTATAGAAGAACTGCAATAAAAAAAACATATGCGAATTATTTCCACATTAAATGATTTTATACTTTATATTAATCTTTACTTCAATATTTGTAATAACTATGTTTTTTAAACTACAATATATTGTACAGATGGCCGCCGCGGCTTTTCTGGCATGCACGCGATCTTTTAATGAAATTTTCAATGACCGTTTCGCATAAATGCTGCGGTATTTCATTAATTCAGCGTCCAATTTCCTCTTTTAAGGCTTGAGTCGTCGTCAGCTTATTCGCGTAAACCATCGACTTCAAAAAACCCCAAAGAAAAAAATCTAATGGTGTTAAATCGCACGATCTAGGCGGCCAATTCAGATCTACAAAACGCGAAATAACAAAACCGGGAAATGACTGATGCAGCAATTAAATTGTTTCTCTGGCTGTATGACATGTGGCACCGTCTTGTTGGAACCACATGCCCTCCACATTCATTTCTTCAATTCGAGGCTAGAAAAAACTGGTTATCATTTCACGATACCGAACACCATTGATTGTTTGCGCTTGACCTGCCTCATTTTCATAAAAAAAGGTCAAATGATTCTTCCAGCCCAAAAACCACACCACACAGTGACACATTGAGGATGCATTTGCTTCTCGTGAATCACTCGAGGAATTCCTTATCCCAAATGCGACAATTCTGCCTATCAAGATGGAAATGGGCCCCGTCACTGATGACGATTTTAGCGGCAAAATCAGCATTTTCATGTTGTCTCTCCAATACCCAATTAACGAACTCCCTTCGCTGTCCATGGTCAGCTGGCTTCAGTTCCTGAGTCAATTGAACTTTGTATGCATGAAGATGCAAATCTTTCGTCAAAATTCGCTGCATAGTGGATTTGGAGACACCAATTTGCTGAGCTCGGTATCGAATTGAGGTGGATGGAGTTTGAGCGACATCATCACGTACAGCTGCGACATTTTCGGTCGATGCGCCTGGTCGATGGCGCGTTGTTGTCTTTACATCACTAACAGACACAGTTTCGACAAATTTATCCATTAATCTCTTTACAGTTGACACTTTTGGAGCATTATTGTGACCCCAAATTGATCGTAATTTACGAACTGTAGCCGAAAAACTTTCACCATTTTGGTAAGACAATTTCACAATGAGAATGCGTTGTTCATTCGTGTAGCGCTCCATTTTTACTAACCTCGTACCTTCTACTAGCAAACAATAACAATTGTTCAAATGTCAAACAATGACACTTCGAATGTTGCCAGATTTAAAACTTGCGTTCTTGTTGGGACACCCTTTATATATGCCTGGCAAAGAAAAGGGTACTTGAATGTCAACTAACTGTTGAAGAGGTCACACGATCAGCAGTCGGCTTGTCTTAGGTCTCGTCTGGTATAAAATGGGTTATTAAGGTTCTTGCCAATTTCCAGTGTAGGCTTTGTGTTGGTTAGGGTCATTCCGCAGAAGCGTATCAGCATCGTAGGAAGCCGAACTGAGCCATGGCTTCGAGTAATTTTTGCCGTATTGAGCTGCCGAAGGCATCTTTATAGGTGACGATTAAATGTAACATGTCGATAAGTTTCTCTTGCCGAAGTGTGAATATCTAGTCAGTTGTTGACGTACTAGGTCTACAACCACTCTAATAAGGTCCGATATTGTATAACACTGGCTTAGCACACCATACAAAACCTTATATGCGGTGGGTAAAAGAATAATCCCGCGGTAGTTGGAGCACACGTTAATCCCCTTTTTTCAGCACAGGACATAATAAGCAAAGACTTCAATTATCGGGCATGTACCCGTTAAGCCAAATCGTGCATAGAAGCTGATGCATGCTCGTTATCAGCCTATCACTGCCGGACTTCTAGAGCTCATCGGCATCGGCTGCTTTATTATTTTTCAGCCACGATGGCGGGAAATCTAAGCCGTCGTCGACAATAGGCGTGATACTCGTTAAGCCAAATTGTGCATAGAAGCAGATGCATGCTCGTTATCAGCCCATCACCGCCGAATTTGAAGAGCCCTGTCGGAAGTCCATCGGCACTGGCTGCTTTATTATTTGGCCAGCCACGATGGCGGGCAATCTAAGCCGTCGTCGACAATTGGTGTGATACTTTCACGTGTACTGCCTTCCGGGACCAGAAATTGGTAAAAGAACTCTCTCCATGTATGCAGCCCATGCTGGGTATCCGTAACAGGAAGGGAGCTCATTACCGTAACCTTTAACCTTTGGGTAAAAATTGCGGGCTTGACCTCTATCCCTGTATTTCTTTATAACCTCGTTCGCCCATTCCTTCTTCTGAGGTTTTTTTTATAAATAGCTCCCCTGCTGGTTTAACTGCTTCCTAGCACCGTCCCTAACAGCCCGTGTTACAATTGGCTACAGCGTGACCCTTTAAACAGAATCCTGTTTCTTAGATAATATGCGACATTCTTCATCAAAACAGGATTCGTCTGAGCGCTGTTTTTCATATCCAAGCACGGTTGTTGAGTCAGTTGCCATTGAATGCACAATGCGCATCAGGAACGTCAAGAGAAGAGGCGTTGTGTCGTAGTAGTGTGCAAAGCGTATTGGAGTCGGCAGGCTATCTCTTTGGTTTGCAGCAGAATTGGCTGGTTAGATAGGCAGTATTTGCTATAGAATTCACATTGGGCTTCATTAGCCTAAGAGTCTTGCAACATTTATAACCTAACCTAATGTGTTGTGTCCTTTCAGCTTTCTTTGATATAACAATGCCAACACCATTAATTTTGTTGGTGCCATTTTCGGAGTATATGACCTTATAATAGGTGTTGTGTACCACTGCATAACCATCTAGCTTCTCTTATGTCCAATATGTCAATGTTGGAGAAAGACAATTTATTGCACACTTGTACCAGTCTTGATGTTTCAAAAAGACAGTAGGAGAGTTTATGTTCCAAACATATTCCGTTGTCTACAGCCGAAGGTCGTCATCGAGGGAAGTTTGTTCTTAAAATTGTTGTTCAGCAACATGGGTTTTTCCAAAGGTGGGATATTAACCCACCGCTCAATCTTCTTAATGGCGAGGAATCTAGGACTTCTTGAAGAATGGGTTTCCCCATTACTTTACACCTTTGATTTCTCGGAGGAACCTTAAATCGATTAGGTCGAGGTGATCATTTCAAAGAATGTGGCGTACTTCTCTTACCGGCTTGAGTGGTCCTACATGTAGTGTTGCATCTATTGGGCCTCCTATTGGCGACAAGATAGTCCCTGATGGGGATTATAATAGCAGGAATTAGCGTTTTCATAGGAACTAATTTAACTATTTGTGTGAAATCACAGATTTTCTTTTTACACGAATCTAGAGATCAAATTATTCGAAAGGCTCTCTAAGCCATAAAATCAAAATAGGACACATGATTCGCTTTGATTTTGCTGTGGTCACCTCAAATGGTAATGCTCAGCAAAAATTCGAAATTAATATCAAAATAAGATAACTTAATTGTGAATACTATAAAATTCTCTTCATCAATTTTCTTACGAAAGATTTAATTTTATTTAAGATAAGACTTCACGCCCATAGTGCTAAACCGAACACCTTTTGCCGTATTCAATTTTTTATGAATTTCGGATACACAAGTTCTTTGTAAATTTTGCTGAAAAAATAATTTTAGGTACAACTTTAAGTTAATCCCAAACTAATGATAAGGCCAAAAAATAAAGTAAGACGGACTTCGAAGTCATTAAATATTGATTTTTTTTGTTACATTTGCCGATATAGTCGTAAAAATTGATATTACAATTACACAGTAGCACATTTTCCTACTTTAAACTCTTGAACCAATTGAAACCCACAAAATCTGAAAGCTTATGATAGCTTATGATCTCGTGAACTATTCCAAATATAGCTTTTCTCTCCTCAGCAAATTTTTAGCTTTTAATCAGATTTAAAAATTTTGCCTTGAGATAAAATCAAGAAAACAACAACATCTTACTTAAAACAGCAAAACTGTACAGAAATCACTTTCAATTGTACGTATATCGAAATTGGCTCTATGAAAAATGCGCCAAAAAAAAAACGAAAAATTACCCAAAATAAAATTGGGCGAAAAAAAATGAAAAATGACCCAAAACTTAAGAACGAAATTTTCTCCAAAAATTATGAAAAACACCCCACAAAATTTATGAAAACTACCCCAAAAAATATTCTTCTAAACAAATCTAGCATTTTTAAAAGACGAATGCGGTGGGGGGCACGCCCCCCGCCGCTTACGTCGTTATCAGTTTCTATACTCTCTCTTCAGCATTATTAAAAGACGAATGCGGTGGGGGCACGCCCCCCGCCGCATACGTCGTTAATAGTTTCGCTACTCTCTCTTTAGCATTATTACAAGACGAATGCGGAGGGGGCACGCCCCCCGCCGCATACGTCGTTATCAGTTTCTATACTTTCTCTTTAGCATTATTAAAAGACGAATGCGGTGGTGGGCACGCCCCCCGCCGCATACGTCGAAGTCAGTATCGTAACTATCTCTCTGTCATTTTTCATAAGTCGAAAAATAAGAGAGGGGGGGCGTCCGCCCCCCCCCCCATTTCATTATCATCTGCACTATCCTTTTTTTATTTTTTATTATATGGAAAAAAAATTGGGGTATTTTTCATACCTGCAAATTTGGGTCATTTTGCATATGAAAAATGACCCAAAATTAAGAAACGAAAATTTACCTAAAATAAATGAAAAGTTCCCCAAAATTTATGGGGGATTTTTCATATGAAAAATTCCCCAATTTTGTATGGAAATTTTTTTGGGTAATTTTTCGTTTTTTTTTTGGGGCATTTTGCATTTGGGGCATTTTTCATAGAGCCATCGAAATTAAAAATGCTATGCTTTTTAAAATGAAATAGATACAAAATAGAAATAAATCAAAAAACAATACAGATCTATGATGAAATTTTACGATTTTTTTAAATTTTTGTTGTTTTGAGTGAGATTATGTTGTGTTTTTGATTATATCTGAAGGTTAAATTTTTAGATCTGATTAAGAGCTAAAATTTTACCAAAGAGAGACATCAAAATTTTGAATAGTCAGTACATGGTTTTTGAACTTTCAAAAATGAATAATAAAAAAACCTTAGCTAATAATTCAAAACCCAGCTAGGGGTTTTCTTCTACCATCATAAGCTTTCAGATTTTGGCGGTCTCAATTGGTTCAAGTTTTACTGCTGCACTGTGTTATTAAACTTATAAAAAATTGTAATTATTTGTAATATTTTTTTGGTATTACGACTTAAGTTAAAACATACTAAATATATATTAAATGATATGAAAGTAGGGCACCTAACTGTCGCCTTGGCCCAATATGTTTATGATTGCCCCAACAGTCCCTTTAAATCTGCTGGCAAATGAAAAGTTCACATAAACTCCAAATTGCATATAAATTGGCTTTATTTATTGCTCTTTGGTATTGTTTAGCATTATGCTTATATATACTCAGTGATTGCCACTTCCCTCCCCCCTCATCAACTCTTGTATCGTAGCAGCGTTGTTTACTTGTGAAACTTTCGATTTGTGTAGATTTACGCCCATTTATCTTTTGCAGCTTATAAAGTTATGATATATGAACATTTATTTTATATTTTTTCAGAACCTATCTCTTGTTTTACCAAAACTGAACATGAATTGTTGTTGTTGATACATCTTCGTCATTGAATGTGCTGAAAATAATGAATGAGAAATGTTACGATGAACTTTGAAGGGATATGATAGGCTAGATTAGCTTGGGGTAGGCTTCAAAATCCACCAGACCAAAAAAATCTCAATAAGTATTACACGGACTGAAATGTGACTTTAGTGGCTAATGGCAGCAATTGCGGTTTATTTTATTAATCACCTAACCATTGGCGTTCAACGGTGGCTTGATAGTTAAAAGCCGAGAGCATCGTTTGGTCGATCTGGGTTCGAGCCCAGTCACAGAATCTTAATTTCTTTGATCCCTTTGAAGTTGTAGACAGCAACTACTTAGTAGTGATATATAGTTGGCATTAGAAAAATGTTGTTGTTCGGATTTGTAGTAAAAATTTAGTTCCTATTGAATTAAAATAAGCATACAAAAAGAAGCGGGTTTACTAAGCTGACTTACTTACAGCAGATATAATGGTGTAAAACTTGTATGCCGCGAAAAATGTGCATAGCCCTACTCTTCAAACTTGTCTGTAAAGGTAATTATCAATGACACATACATATTAACACACATATTTCTCTAACAATCAATCAATATTTAGAACCATATGAATTAATGAAAAACATTGTGTATTAACTAAAAGCAAATATAGTTTTTTAGTGTAATCTAGAATTTAAATTTGTTAATTGCATCTGTTATCAATGATTGCAGTTCGTTGTATTTTTGTAACGTCCAAACTCAACTATAAACATGCAATTAAAGCTCATATAAAACCACTATTCATTTCATTGTCTAATAACATTTTCGTAAATTTGCCATAATAAGTTTTTTTCAAACTGGGGGATAGATATGCAATTAATTTATGTTCAAAATAATGCCGTCAACTACTAGAAGATATGTACATCCTAATGTTACCTCTAGAAGCATTTCCTTTTTGGAATTTGCCAAAATATACTTCTAAATTGAAATAAACTACAGTCATGCGTTGCACTACATAAAGGTGTCCCTGCTGGCTGTATTGTAAACTACTGGCAGAGTCCTTTTAACAATAAGCCTAAGTGAAAAATTTATATTTTCTAAACATAAGCAAAAACCTGCTACGAAAGGACGTGTTTTTTACCGTTTGGTCAAAAATAAACGGGTAAATATGCAAAGACAAACATGGTCTCTTGCAGGCACTATCAAATGTTTATTAGGTCCATGCATGGGTAACGAGCCACAATCACATGTCAAAACTTATAGGATTGCATAGAAAACAGGAAAATTATTATTTACTTATTTTCAATTTATATATAAAGGGTGTCCCAACAAGAGTGCAATTTTTAAATTTTATATAAAACACAGATATTTAAAAAAAAATCGTGAAACTTTATTACATCGTACAGTAGACAGAATGAGGTTATGTATGGAACAATATATCGTGCAGATGGCCGCCGCGGCTTTGCTGGCATGCATGCGATCTTTTAATGAAATTTTCAATGACCGTTTCGCATAAATGCTGCGGTATTTCATTAATGCAGCGTCCAATTTTCTCTTTTAAGGCTTGAGTCGTCGTCGGCTTATTCGAGTAAACTATCGACTTCAAAAAACCCCAAAGAAAAAAATCTAATGGTGTTAAATCGCACGATCCAGGCGGCCAATTCAGATCTCCAAAACGCGAAATAACACGACCGGGAAATGACTGATGCAGCAATTGAATTGTTTCTCTGGCTGTATGACATGTGTCACCGTCTTGTTGGAACCACATGCCCTCCACATTCATTTCTTCAATTCGAGGCAAGAAAAAACTGGTTATCATTTCACGATACCGAACACCATTGATTGTTTGCGCTTGACCTGCCTTGAGCGACATCATCACGTACAGCTGCGACATTTTCGGTCGATCGACCTGGTCGATGGCGCGTTGTTGTATTTACATCACTAACAGACCCAGTTTCGACAAATTTATCCATTAATCCCTTTACAGTTGACACTTTTGGAGCATTATTGTGACCCCAAATTGATCGCAATTTGCGAACTGTAGCCGCAAAACTTTCACCATTTTGGTAAGACAATTTCACAATGAGAATTCGTTGTTCAATCGTGTAGCGCTCGATTTTTGTTGGGACACCCTTTACTAGACCGACTCACTAAAAAAAGTATCTTCGGTCCACCCCCCAAAATGTACCTTAAGTTGTAGATTAAGTTAGTATCAAAAGAAAGAGTTTTTAGAGACGCATCCAATGGTATGAAAAACATGCGCACAAATGTCCTTAACAAGTCCTTTTTCAGGAATATGGAGCAAAAATATGGATTTTTAAGTTTTTAGTAGCGACATATTTCTGAATTAAATGTCAGATTGACATATATTTATCCTTAGTCGATTATTGTAAACATGTGTTTCAGCTTTTTTCCCTAACATCTATTTTCAAGTGTATACGATACTTAGTAACTTCAAATCGATATAAAATTATTATAGCATGTAACTTAACAAAACGAATGATGCAGAACTTCTTCTTTTTGGGACTAATTTCAAGTGTAGTTCTCAGAATTGTGTTTCAAATTCATGTGTTGTACAGTGTAAGTGAACGTCAAGGTAAATTCAAACATAAGATAAAAGAAAGCAGTGTTCGGTATATAAAAAAAATGTACTTTCAACTGCAGTTTTCGGAATTGAGTCCCAATCAATGAGCTGAAATATGTTGTACTGTGTTATATTGTGTTTCCCATATTTTGCAATTCGTGTTTTGGTTTTGTTGCAGTTTTGACTTTGTAGGTTTTATAATAAAAGGTGTGTGAATTAATAGATATTTTTGGATATAGTAAAAATTAAAAAGTTTAATAAAATAGGTAATTTTGTGTGGCAGGAACCAGAAGGGAGTAGGTAGGGAAGGGACAGTTATAGGAAGGGACAGATAAAGTCCATATTCATTCCTGAGGCAAACTTGAATAAGCGTATGATTTTGTCAAATAGTTAGGTTTTTTGAGGTTTTACCTCCAATTAAAAGATAAATTAACTAACCAATTTTGATTATCTCCCATGTGCATGTTAGGAAGTTAAGGAAGAAATATTAATTGTCCAAAAATAGGTCATTTTGTATGGGAGGTACCAGGAGAGGCGGGACTATTCTGGCCATTTACAATTATTTTTATTAATTTCTTTGGTTCCTACAAGAAACATAGGGCCTCAACAATAGTTTTCCGATCGTTTCTGTTTGAATCTAGCATAAATATCATACCAGCTTTTGCCTGCTCGCGATGCCTCTATTATTGTCTTCGCCAAGTGTATGCAGGCCGTCCTCTCCTTCTGCTAACTTGCAGGTTGGAGTCAATGGCTTTGCGGGTTACATCTCCGGGTGGTCTTCGTAATGCGTGACCAATCCATCGCCATTTCATTCTCAATACTTCGGCTTGTATTTGGTTTTGACAAGTGCGTACCCAAAGGCATGTGTTCTTTATTCTGTTGGGCTAGACAATTCTTAATATTTCCTAAAGCATTTGTTGGTAAAAACTTGCAGCTTGTTTACGGCTTCAACAGCAACCATAGAGAAAAACTCACGCGAGAGTTGAATATTGCTATTATAGTGCGGGTGCGGTTTTATGGTGTTTTCCACACTGTGTTGAGTTGCCCAAATGCTTGCCGAGCTCTCATGGAGCGATTTGAGATGTCGTTAGAAGAGCCTCCAGTCGATGTTAAAATACTGCCCAAGTAGCAAAAGTGGTGCACGTCCTGAAGATAGATGTTTTGGATAGAAAATGGCCGGTGAGATGTTGCGTTTAATATTTATTCTGAAGCCTGTCTTTGCAGTTTCTATCTTCACCATTTTGAAGCTTTCCTCCATGTCGGAGTCACTGTGTGTTAAATGTGTTATCCGCGTAATCGGCCACCTAGTACACATGTTATGCCTCTGTTGCTGCATTTCTCAAAACAACACAACATCCAACACAACGTTAAAAAGTAACGGCGACCTTATCGCTTATAGAATTCTGGTGAAGTATGCGACAGTTTTGCTTTTATACAGTAAACTACGGATAAGTGCACATCGCATAAATGCAAAAACCGCATAAGTGCACTGGAACTTGAAGCCATTAGCCTTTTTTATACGTTTACATACAAAAATACACGGATAAGTGCAACACGCATAAATGCAAAAACCGGATTAATGCACAACTTTTGCTTACCTGAAAGTACTTTTTTAGTACAACTTTGCATGCATAAATGCAAATCTCTCATACTACCTACATGTACATTATGATTTATAGAAACTGGAGAAAATATAAGGTTGGACAGAAGACACGGTTCAAAAAAAGATTTCAGACTTTTTCAGCACACTTGGTTTATGTGAATCGAATTGAGTGCAATTTAATATGTATTTTGCAAAAAACAATGGTGCAAAATATGATTGCAATGATTCATTAACAGCTCTTATTTTGGCACAGAACTGAATATTTTAAATTTTTTTTGTATGAAATATGAAAAACACTAAAACAATGAAATATAAATTTGTAATTTTTTTACCTTAAACTGAACTGATTTTTATAAGTTTTTATTAGAAACTTGTTATGTAAAGTAAACCAAATATAAATAAAAACATTAAACAGCTTTATATTTTAATTATTTTCTTAAAGTTCCGTCCAAACTGAACTGGTGTTACAGATTAATGAAAAAAATCTAATGTTTGTATAAATGCAATAATCGTGCACTTATGCAATGTTTGTATATATGCAATAGTTGTGCACTTATCCGAGTGTTGTATAAATGCAAAAACCGCATAAGTGCACAAAAAGTCCCGCGAAAACCGATGTGCACTTATCCGTAGTCTACTGTATATAACTCTTGGAAAATCGCTATTATTTTCCTCGGTACGCCTTTATAGGTAAGTGCTTTCCAGATGGCGCTATGGACAAGTGTGTCGAAAGCTCTTTCGAAGTCGATAAAGACTAGATACAGTGGTGATCTCCATTCTACTGATTTTTCAAGATTATTATGCGTAGGCCGTTTATGTGATCTATGCAGGAATTTTAGCTCTGAATCCAGCCTGTTCGCATCGAAACTCTTTGTCGAGGGAATCAGAAAGTCTTCTATTGATAATATTCGCGATGAACTTGTTTATCATACTCAAAAGTGTGATTCGCCTCTAAGTTTTGCACTCTTTGAGATCAACTTTCTTAGGAATGTTGATGATCAAGCCCTCTAACATTTCGTCGGAAAGTTCATTATTATCATAACGTACGTTGTTGGAGATTTGGTGTACCCAGATATCAAGCTGACCATTTTTTAAAGTGATGAGATCCCATTGCGGCTTCGTGACGGTTTTGAGCAGGTAGAACTTTTTTTTGCGAGCTTTTCCGTTATTCTATGTAAGTCGCGAAATCTACCTAATTCGGCTGCTGTTTGTGCTTTTGTTGGCAGGTCTTCTGTCCAATTCCGCTTGTCTCTACGAGCGCTATGCTTTACTTCTTTGCCAAGAGAACTGTGGATACCCATTTTTTTCTTTCGGGCGTCTTGTATCCAATATGGTTTTCTGCAGCATGACATATGAGCTCTCTGACATTCTCGAATTCAGCTAGGACAGTTACGTTGGCATCTGCTGATTAAGGCCTGTGTGTACCTGTTTTTTGTATGGTGATCATATAGCTTCTCGACATCAAATTTTCTGTGGGTTCCAATACCTTTCTTCACAGCCGATCTCAGTGTGATCGTTTCCACTATGGCGATGTCAGAGTCATTCCGCAAAGGCGTATCAGTGTCACTGGAATACCAAACTCAGTCATGGCTTCGAGTAATTTCTGCCGTATCGGGCACGAAGAGGTCGTATGTGTCCATCTGGTTTCTGAGAGACATTTACTGGATTTTCCGCAGTGTTAATTTAGCAGGCCTAAAGCCACACTGATAAGACCCAATCAGCCTTTTCAAATTTTAAAAACGAAAAAAAAACGTATCCTTGTTTTCACAAACTTCAAATCGCGGCATATTTTTGTAATTTTTTTTAGCGTAACCCTTCACAAGTCCTACAGATTTTTTTTTCAAATCGAAAAAAATATTTATCCCAAGGTTCACAAACTTCAAATCGCGAGCGGCATGCCAATATTCAACCGATCGAGTTCATATTTTTGTGGATTATTTTCTTAACCTAATCTCACACAAACCTAACCGGTTTTTTTGGAACAGATAAGTTTTCAGTTTTCCCATCGACCTTAATAGTCCATACCCTATTACTCCACGCTCGAAATGTTCTTGTCAATATTTGGCCTTACCTCCAATATCCATCAACTATGCAAAAATTATTTGTGTGTAGAATGCGGTTCGTTCGAATGTAAATTGTAAGCCGGCTTTAAGGGCATCAAATTTCATATTCAAAATGGCATTTTTAACATGTCCGGCATAATTTATAAATGTCCACAATCCTTTCAGTTCGCCATGATTTCCTGCACAAACAACGTGTTGCGAATAAAGACAAGACCACTGGAGAGCAGTTACGGCCACAGGAACAATGGTGTTCCTTTGCTCAAGATCTGTAGGCGAACGTAAATGTTCTTCATGGAAACGAATTAATACAACAACAAAAAAAAGTTAAAACATAAATATCAAATGTTTTTCCTTGATTTTTGGGCTATCATCATTGTGTAGTGGCTTGAGATTTCTGGGAAGGGAAATTAGGAGCCAACAACTTGGTACGTATTCTAAAAGTCATAGGCAGGCACTAAAAATGTGATAGGACTACATTGGAGGGGGAATTTTAAGTTAATAGAGAGCAGAGATGTCCAATATGTACCCCTTGATATTGAGGTTTTTTTAGATATTTTATATGTTGTAATATATGTGTAGTAGGCATATAACATTTTAAAATTTTTGCAAATAGGAAAAATGGCATACAATAGTCGAATAGAGCATAAAAAAGTATGAACTCCCATTATTATTTTTTTTAGAAATTGCAAAAAAGTTTCCGCACCAAACGCAATTACTTTTTTTTAGATCATATAGCCATTCAAGGTTTTGCTACAAAGGTTACGTCAGCGCATCAGCTGTTTTTGACGTTTTGCTTTGTTATTTTATTTCTTCACAAATTTGTCAAAGTGATTTCAATTACAGAGTTGCCAACTTGCAACAATATATACATTTTTTCACTTGAAATCTTAGCTATATTAACTTTAAGTAGGCAGATATAAAGGTGGAAGGCCAGTTTTTTTTTGACGTTTGTCACGATACGTCATCTAACGTCAACTGATCATACTTTTAACAAAAATAATTTTGCCACGCCACAAAAGTCATTGTCCGGCTTTACAAAAGCAAATGTATGTTTTCTCAGACATTGGGTTGAAAAACCATCAGGAAGTTTAGCGGAGCAACATCTGCTCAGACCATGCAATTAAAATTATGCAAGACATTTTGCCATTTTGTAAATCATCACATACTTTATGCTTAAAATTTATTTCAAATATCAACTGAAAATATGTTTTTTAAAATAAAAATATTAAAAACAAAAATCTGACTTGTTTTAGAAATCGCGTTTGGTGCGGAACATTTTTGAACCCAAATCACCTAAAAAGGTGATATTCAATACTTGTACAATATTTGCCACCACGTAGTGGTATGCGAGAGAGAGAGAGAGAGAGAGAGAGAGAAATACTCCGTAAAATATATGGGCCCATCATCGTTAACGGAGAGTATCGGCGTCGTATGAATCATGAGCTGTACGAGCTGTACACTAACATTGACATTGACGTGGTCAAACGCATTCAGGTGCAACGGTTGCGTTGGCTAGGTCATGTTGTACGCAAGAACGAAAATGCTCCAGCTCGAAAAGTCTTCGACAATGAACTCGATGGACGGCGCAGAAGAGGGTGACCAAACCTCCGTTGGAAAGACCAGGTTACTGAGAACCTTACAGAACTCGGTGTGACTAACCGGAGAAGAGGCGCAGAAGATCGAGGCGCTTATAATATTTTTCTACGTGCGGTATATAATCCACTGGGATTGCATAGAAGTACCAGCTAAGTAAGTAAGTAAGTGGTATGCCTAATTTTTCGTAAAAATTACTTATATGCCAAATGTGTAGTAATATATTACAGTAAACTACGGATAAGTGCACATCGCATAAATGCAAAAACCGCATAAGTGCACTGGAACTTGAAGCCATTAGCCTTTTTTATACGTTTACATACAAAAATACACGGATAAATGCAACACGTATAAATGCAAAAATCAGATAAATGCACAATTTTTGCTAACCTGAAAGTACTTTTTTAGTACAACTTTGCACACATAAATGCAAATCTCTCATACTACATAAATGTAGATTATGATTTAGTGAAACTGGAGAAAAAGATATATAAGGTTGGATCAGAAAACACGGTTCAAAAAAAGATTTCAGACTTTTTCAGCACACGTGGTTTAGGTGAATCGAATTGAGTGCAAAATATGATTGCAATGATTCATTAACAGCTCTTATTTTGGCACAGAACTGAATATTTTTAATTTTTTTGTATGAAATATTTAAAACACTAAAAACAATGAAATATAAATTTGTGATTTTTTTTACCTTAAACTGAACTGATTTTATAAGTTTTTATTAAATACGTGTTATGTAATGTAAACCAAATATAAATAAAAACATTAAACAGCTTTATATTTATACCATCACCATTAGGGATGAGGGTATATATCATTTGATACGACCCAAAAGTGTAACACATAGAAGGAGTCACTTCAGACCCAAGGTTTCTTTGAACCAAATTCGATTCATGACTTTTTAAGCCGTTTGAGCCATGTCCGTCTGTCTGTCTGTCTGGTGGCTGTCCGGCTGGTTCGCACGATAACTTTCGAAAGACGCAACCAAATGTTTTGAAATTTTGCACGAGTTATTATTTTCTCAAAACTACTTACGGTATTGCAAATGGGCTACATGGCCCCGCCCCTTCTGGTACCTCCCATACAAATACATCATTTGGAGAAAAACATTGGAAGTCTGTCCACGCCCCATCTGGTACCTCCCATACACATCTGGGACCGCCCACTTTAGAAATCGATTAATATTATTAAAAGACCTAACGCGATCGTGCCCAAATTCTGCATTTGGTAAAGTTTAAGCAGGATAAAGTTTTGGAGAAAAAATGTGGAAGTCTAGACACGCCCCTTCTGGTACCTCCCATACAAATGTTCCACTGCGCCCACTATAGAAATAAGGTAATAATATCAATACACTCGACACGATCGTGCTCAAATTTTGTATTTTGTTATGTTATAACAGGACAAAGTTTTGGAGAAAAAATTGGAAGTCTAGAGACGCCCCTTATAGTACCTCCCATACAAATGTACCTTTCCGCCCACTTTAGGGATGTAGTAATAATATCAGTACAGCCAACGCAATCGTGCTCAAATTCTGTAATTAGTAAAGCTATAACAGGATAAAGTTATGGAGAATAAATCTGGCAGCCTAACCACACCCCTTCTCGTACCTCCCATACAAATGTACCACTCCACCTACTTTCGAAATCGAGTAATAATATCAATATAATAGAAAATTATTTAATTTACTGAGGGTAAGGGTAAATGTAAGTCGGGCTGCCGGACTGAAACTTTCTTACTGATTTTAATTACAAATCGGTTAATTTCAATAACACAAGACTTAAACCATATCTTATATTGGGTGATGGTATTTATCAGTCAGTTTAACTGACTGAAATTTCTGTACTGGTTTTTAAAGTTCCGTCCAAACTGAACTGGTGTTACAGATTAATAAAAATAATCAAATGTTTGTATAAATGCAATAATCCTGCACTTATGCAATGTTTGTATATATGCAATAGTTGTGCACTTATCCGAGTGTTGTATAAATGCAAAAACCCCATAAGTGCACAAAAAGTCGCGCGAAAACCGATGTGCACTTATCCGTAGTCTACTGATTAATTTTTATAATATCTATATATATAAAAATGGCGGCAAAAATGTATAGTAATTCATCAATTGAGAACGGCTGGACCGATTTTGCTGAAATTTTTTTTCAGTTATTCGTAATAGCCAGGAGAAGGTTTATGTAAAAGAAAATTTTGGGAAAATCTTCCGGAAAAGTCGGAAAATTGGAAAATCGAAAATTGCCTTTTTGTATAGAATTTTGTGTGCAATTGTTACATTTTTTTCATTTTTTGTTAATTTTTTTTCAGTTATTCGTAATAGCCAGGAGAAGGTTTATGTAAAAGAAAATTTTGGGAAAATCTTCCGGAAAAGTCGGAAAATTGGAAAATCGAAAATTGCCTTTTTGTATAGAATTTTGTGTGCAATTGTTACAGAATGGCTTTTTAAATAGAAAAATAGAAAATTTTTGTTAAAAAATTCGGAAAATTCCGGAAAAGTTCAAAAAATGGGAAAATTTTTTCCGACGAAATTTTACATTTTATGGAATGAATTAATAAATTTAGAAGGTGTAACTGTGAATATTTTCGGATAATTATTCCAAAATGACATTTCGAATGGAAAAATAGAAAAATTCTTAGTGAAAAATTCGGAAAATTCCGGAAAAACTTGGATTTTTCTAGAAAATTTTGCATTGCATCGCTTGATTTGATAAAAATTATAAAATTATTTTAAAAACTTTCGGATAACAGAAAAATTCTTGGTGGAAAACTCGGAAAATTCCGGAAAAACTGTAAAAAGTTGGATTTTGCGACGAAAGTTTGCATAGTATCGCTTGATTTAATGATTTCAGTCGACGTAAAAGTGGAAAATTCGTTATGATGCTTGGAAAATTTCGGATTATTGTGAAATTTATTATGTTAAAAGATTAAACGCGAAATGATCTTACATCTGTTGAGTCATCGCTGGTTATTTCAACTGTACTGCGTTAACATGTACGTCAAGGTAGAAACGGATTGTTTAAATTTTATTCGTTTCAATCAGTCGCCACATTTCGAAAAGCTCGCCAACGTTCGCATTTACTCGAAAACGATACGCATTGGGAGGCAACTGTTTCTGTTCTAGCGAATCAAATTCGTACATTGTTTGCGATCATCGTAGCCACGTATTATCTGCCGAGGACGAGATGACTGACGACATTTTGCACAGAGTTCGCACGACAACATCGAATTTCGATTGAAATTGAGTTCAGATTGAAGACATGTGCGTGCTCATGTGCGGCAGTCTACTGTCGATTTGGGAATTGGGTATACCAGCGCAAAATCGTTCGATTCACGATGCATTCAATCGCAAATTGCAACGAGATGCAGACTTTGATCGAGATGATCGGACTAAAAGAGTCCGAACAAATGTGCCGCCGTTGAATGCAGAGCAAACGAACGTGAACGATTCGCTGATGACGGTTGTTGTTGGCAATGGAATGGGAGGCATTTACTTTCCCGATGCTCCCGGTGGGACAGGAAAGATATTCGTCATTTCTTTGATTCTGGCAACAATGCAGATAGCGTTAGCTGTTGCAACGTCTGGTATCGCTGAAACATTGTTGGAAGGCGGTCGATATGCACATTTCGGTTTGACGCTGCCGATGAATCTTCTCATGGTTGACAAGCCAACGTGCAGCGAAATTGTTGCGAGAATACAATATCATCATTTGGAATGAATGCACGATGGCGCATAAACCAGCTTTGGGGGCAGTTGACCGAACGATGAAGGATTTACGAGGTGATTCGAGATGATTTGATGAGGCTATGATATTGCTGCCGGGAGATTTTCGTCAAACGCTTTCCGTCATTCCAAAAACTACTGCTGCTTATAAGATTAATTCATGTCTGAAATCGTCATCTTTATGGCGGCATGTCATTAAAATGAAATTGACTACGATCATGAAGTCATGTTGCAAATCGACCCATCGGCTACTGAATTTTCAAGACAGCTACTGGAGTTTGGCAATGGCCAAATTCCTGTTGATGTTTCAACTGGATTGAAGGCGTTCCCAGAAAATTTTGGCAAAGAACTCATCACTAAAGTTTTCCCGGCATTGCATAAAATTATAAAAATCTATATTGGATTAGTGAGCGGGTCATAATACCAGCGAAGAAAATGATGATCAATGTGATTAAAGCGGCGTTCATCATGGCCAAATTCAAAGGAGAGGAAGTCCTTACCCACGTATTCCTATTATTCTAACCGATCTTCCCATCCAAATTCAAGCGAATTCAACTCCCCGTTTGATTAGCTTTAGAAATCAGTCTCGAATATCCCTGCTTTTCACAAGGTCAGCTGTACGTTGCCTGTTCGCGTGTTGGCACACCGTCTTTATTGTTTTTTTTTTTACGCTGGAAAACAAATCGAAAAACATTGTTTATCAGATCGGTCTTCATTGATTTCGATTAAATTCAAATAAAACACATTTAACACATTGTGTTTTACTTTTACCCTTGAGCTTATATGAAGGCGTTACCTTAGGAGTGACACGAAGTTTGCTGGGTCCGAAATTGTATGGCAGAACAACGTTTGCCGGGTCAGCTAGTTATATATAAATATCTTAATGCTAATTTGTAATAATTCCACTTTCCCATCTCCTGATTAAAAAATAAAACAATAATATTTATAGTTACAGATGATACATAGTTAATTATATCGTATGTTACAGTGTATATTTGTTTGTCTCAAAGGGGCCACGCCACCCTAAATTTGTTCCTCAGTCATCTTTAAGCTTATGATTGAGGCATTTTTAGGTCATTACATTATTTGCTAATTTGATATTTTTAGTTACTTGTTGAATTAATTTCATTAGTATGTTTTATTTAATGCGCATTATATTGGACATTTCTGCTTTTTCAAAAGGCCTAAGGCTAACATTTACCCGTTGGATTGGGGCCACCATTGTGCATGTCCTTATGCGCCACAGCCATTATGTGACGACAGTAAATATACACGTTCTTGTTTCAACCCCAAACTGTATGTGGCCATGGGTCCCTTATTGTCATTTTAGGGTTGTACGTTAAAATTTGCATTTAAAAACAACGACGACAACATTGAAATCGTGAAAAATGGCATTGTTGTCACCGACAGAATACCAGAACCGCAACATCGTCCACATCTATGTTGTTTACTGCACGAAAGGTGTAATGTTTTTAATAGCGCCATTGCTATGGCAACGCTCATACGTGTCTTGATATTTATGAACATAATGTAAATATGCTATGTTTGTTCATGTAAGGATTTCATGTTAGAAACATCTAACACTAGAGATAGTTGGTGTTGGTTTTGTTAGTCGATGAAATGTTTTTTGTCCTTTTATTGAGAAGAAAAATTATAAGAATATTTGAAAGAAACTTTGATTTCTGACACATAAAATACAGAAAAATATTTTTGTAAAAATGTATTTGCTTATAGAAGAGACACTATTTTAAAATTATAGACATATTTAACAGGTTAGTTGAATTTGAAAATAACCTTAAACATTTTAAATTTGGAGCAATTTTATCCATTCATACACCTAGTCCCAGCCAGCGCATTCGGTCCATTTGGACGCGCTTGCCTTCTTCGATGTCGTTATACAGCTCAATACTCATATGACGCAGTTAACGATGATGGGTCCAAATGTTTGGCGAAGTATTATTCTCTCGAAGGCTCCAGAATAGATTGACCTGCTTGTGGCATTACCCTTTTGCACTGTAGAACAACACAGGTAGGATCAGTGTCTGTGAGACTTGAATCTTTGTTTGTTGAAAGAGGGCTTTGGCATTCAATTAGCAGTGGTTTGTGATCAACACTCGTCTCTTGATTTCCAGACAGACATTATTATTTGTTTTACGGCGCAGCTAATGTGGACAAAATCTTCTACCACTTTAAAGTTATAGTTGTCACGGTTCACGCAGCTTTCTAAGCGGGTAGACACTTTATACGTTAAAACAAATAACTTGGTTTTGTCTTCATTTTCACAATACCCACTTCTGTTGACTGCTTCCCAATGATCGAAAAGGCTGCAGTAACATACCGCAGTCCTCGGCCATTAATATTTATATCGTCGGCATTAACGAGCAACATGTGACTTTGATTAAAGATGGTACCAGTCATGTTTACTGCAGCCTTTTTCATGATCATCTTCATTATGATGTTTACGAGATCGGATGACCGACTATCGCCTTGTCTAAAGCCTTGCTTGGCAGAGAATGGCTCTATCAAATTTTTGCCTGTTTTCGCTGTAGACTTCGTGTCAGTCAGAGTCATCCCGATACCGAACCCAGTAATAGCATCTAGAAGTTTCTGTCTTATCGGACTGTCGAATGCAGCTTTGTACTCGATAAACAGTCGGTAGTTGGCGATCTGCATATCTTGGATCTTCTTTAGACTTTGTCGTAGTATGAATATCTGGTGGGTCGAAGATTTATCAGGTCTAAAGCCACATTGATAGGTTAGTAATACACTAGGACCTTGCATGCGATGGGTAAACGGCTGATCCCACGATATTTGGTACACACACTTGGATTGTCTTTCATAAGCACAGAACATAGTAGACTCAGATTCCCATCATCGGGCATGCGTTTCTTTAGCCAAATCGTATTTATGAGCTGGTGCATGCAAGTTGCCAGCTCATCGCCGCCGGCCTTAAGAAGCTCTGCCGGTAGACCATCAGCTCTCGAAGCATTGTGATTTGTAAGCCGCGTAATTGCCGCGCTGATCTCGTTTTGGTTCGGTGGTGGACAATCTACTCCATCGTCAATGATTGGTGCGATTTCGTAATTCTTAATATACTAGCTCTCTTTTTTATTCCATAGGCGCTTTTCCGCCTGTAAAGTAGTTTCATTTTCATCCTCTTCTCATTATACCGTTCCGTCAACGCACGCGTAGCCATTGGCTGCAGTTTTGACCTGTATGTAGCATCCATTTCCTCAGACATTGCCTGACATTCGCCGTCGTACCGGGGCTTGTCTAGCGTGTTTTTTCATAACCCAGTACGGTCGTTGCGGCAGTGGTCATAGAGTTCGCAATATGCTGCCACTGTTTGTCGGAAACATCCGCATAACGGAGTGTGTTTGAAGTAATTGAGAGAGTTGGTTGGAGTAGGCTGTTGCTTTCTCGGTGGTATGCATCTTTGTGATGTCTAGCTTCTTTTGCGTTTGGTTAAGCGTGTTTTTAGCACTCATTAATCGATCATAGTTTCTTGGGGCTACCAAAACCACTAAGAAAGCCTCTGTGTTGAGATTCAGTAACTTCTGTTATCTAATCCCTAAGAAGCATCGATGATAGCATGCCATTGAGGTTGCTCAACATTGCGCCTTCTCACATATCCTACCACTAAACGGATGTTCAATGGCATTGCCCGAGGAATGTGTCTTCTCTTTTAAACGTTGTTTGTGAAATAACTCATAATCTACGTCCTCTTAGCATACTGATCAAACTGATTTGTACTAATTTCGTATTTTTAACCCATGAGAGTAAACAGAGTTATTTGATCCAAAGTATAATTCAAATTTTCATCGTGATTTTAATTTGCCAAGCAGATACGAGTATGTATGAGTTTCATTAACTGTTAATGAACAGCACAAAAATTAAATTTTTAATATTTTATGAATAACTTCAAAATATTTGTAAAGATTCAAAGAGACCCAATTTACATGTATTGCATTTAAGTCTATGTGCACATATGTACTTATATACACCAATCCATGTGCATAAATAGCTATAATTACAATAATAAACAGTTCCAAATTAAACCCTTAACTTTGAATTTGAAATTCAGAAACACCTGATTCTGGCAAACCAAAATGCTCGCATAATTATTCATGAACACCTATGCAGACAAACATACAAACATTTATGTAGCCATGTATATGTAGACAGACTCACACTTTTATTGGCCATATGTCCAAATGCGTTTTAGGTATTATGATTTAGCGTTTAAATATGTTTGCCAGGATGTGCCATGGATTCTATTGTGGACGGCATAAATGATTGAAATTAGCATACAATCAGAGAAAGCGTGGGTGTAGTCAAAACGATTGAAAGAAAAAGTTACAAACGGAACCAACCAAGTGAAATTAGGACCATGATTTTAGGATATGCACCTAGAACGTCCGGACTCTCTAAAGAGAAGGTGCCACTATCCAACTATTGGATGTCCTCAAAAAATATAATGCTGACATCACCGCCATCCAGGATATAAAATGGACAGGACAAGGATGCTCGCGACGTAAAAATTGCGACATCTATTACAGCTGCCATGCCGAAAAGCGCGAATTTGGATGGTTAGTGATCGAATAGCCGCAATCTGCATCAAGGCGAAATATTTTTACATCACGCTGATTTGTGCTCATGCCCCGTCAGAAGATAAAGACGATGAGATTAAAGATGCATTTTACGAGCGCCTAGAGGAAACATACGACCGCTGCCCTGTCCACGACATTAAAATCGTTCTGGGAGTCTTTAATGCAAAAATAGGAAGGGAAGATGTTCTTGGTCCATCGATCGGTAAATTCAGCCTGCATACCGACACGTCAGACAACGGGCTGGTTAGCTTCGCAGCGGGAAGGAACATGGTAGTGAGTGGAACCAGATTCCAGCACAAAGATATCCACAAGGTAATTTGGCTATCCACCGATTCCCCCGATCAAAACACCAAAAATCAAATTGATCATGTGGTAATTGTTGGCAGGCATGCATCTAGTGTCATGGACGTGCGTGTGATCCATGGTGCTAATATTGGCTCGGATCATTACCTGGTTGCAGCCAAGGTGCGCACAAGATTAAACAGAGCGAAAAACGCACGTGTCCAAACACAAAGAAATATTCTAGAAAGTAAGAGCAAAAGGCTACGGTAATGGGCTCCCCTCCGCACTTGAAGGTATCACGCCAATTGTAGACGACGGCTTAGATTGCCCACCACCAAGTCAAGCCGAGGTAAGAAGAGCAACATCACAAACAACAAAGCAGCCGGAGCCGACGGTCTGATCGTAGAGCTCTTCAAGTCCGGTGGCGAGGAGCTGATAACGAGCATGCACCAGCTCCTGCGCACGGTTTGGCTAAAAGAGTGCATGCCTGACGATTGGAATTTAAGTGTATTATGTCCTGTGCTGAAAAAAGGTGATCGAAGTGTGTGCTCCAACTAACCCATCGCATATAAGGACTGTCGAGTGTGCTATGTGAAAGACTAATGCCAGTGGTATCCAACCTGATCGGGCCTTATTAGTGTGGCTTTAGACCTGGTATATCAACAACTGACCAGATATTCACACTTCGATATTCAACAAAAGCCACATGCTAATCGCGTACGCTGACGACGTAGACATCATCGGTCGAAAACTGCGGGATGTGACTGCAGCCTTCTCAGGTATACAGAAGGAATCAGCGAAAATGGGTCTAACGGTGAACGAGGACAAAACGAAGTTATTAGTTTCAAAGAACAAAGAATCTACTCGTTTAGGAAACTGCGTGAACGTTGACAACTATAACTTCGAGGTGGTAGATAGTTTTATCTACCTATTCTCCTTCATCAAGAGAACAAATAATGTCAGCCTCGAAATCCGGAGAAGAATCATGTTTGCCAAAAAATGCTACTACGGACATAGCAAGCTATTCAATGACAGAGCCCTCTCTCGACGAACAAAAATCTAGCTATACCAGATACTGGTTCTACCTGTCTTGATGTACGGTTCAGAATCCTGGGATATGACATAAGCGAAAGAATCGGTTCTGGTAGTATTCGAGAGAAAAATACTCCGTATAATATATGGGCCCATTATCGTTAACAGTAGTATCGGCGTCGTATGAATCATGAGCTGTACGAGCAGTACGCTGACATTGACGTGGTCAGACGCATTAAGGAGCAGCGGTTGCGAAGGCTAGGTCATGTTGTACTCATGGACGAAAATGCCCCAGCTCGAAAAGTCTTCGACAATGAACTCAATGGACTGCGCAGAAGAGGACGATCAAAACTCCTTTGGAAAGACCTGGTTACTGAGAACCTTACAGAACTTGGTGTGGCGAACTGGAGAAGAAGCTCAGATAATCGAGACGCTTATAACATTTTTCTACGTGCGGTATATAATCGAATCGGATTGCAAAGAAGTGCCAGCTAAGTAAGTAAGTAAGTATCAGCAGGAAAAGTATCGGGGCCGAATTTCATACAGAGAAGTTTAACTTACTAACTTAATAGAATCCTTTAGACAGATAACATGAAAAGATATAAAAATCCTATATGTTGACCTATCTAAACTTCCATGTCCATGAACTAATGTCTTTCTATTATTTGAACACCATGTACTCAATGTGCAAGAACAATCCTAACCATGCCTCCGTATCGTATATCTCATGTAAGAATGTATCTCCATTACCATAGATGGTAAATATGCAAATACTCATGTGTACTTGTGAGCATTTGTGTGAGATTGTGATAAACAATCAATTATTATCATTGAATTTGCGATGCGGTGAATGGATAAATTCAGCCAAATGTGTCGCAAGTAACAATTCACCACACTCCCACAAATCCACTAACCCACGCACACACACATTCGCGCACTCACACACCCACATGGCTCAACACCCAAATACGCAAAGTTGAAAATTGTTAAGCTCTTCTAAATGGGCCGGAGTATTAATGATTCTAATGAAAATTTAGTTGGTTTCAAATAATACAATTATACATACACACAATCACCCAACCCCACCCACTGGTATCTACGAGTATCTATAGGTATGTG